>CM046876.1:649047700-650247700 GCA_025667525.1 Glebionis coronaria
CTACGATACTTTATTCTAGCATTGCGTGAGGGCACAGCAATGGTTTAGTATGGGGGAGCTTTACTCATACTACATTCAAAATATCTCCACGCATCACGTTCAAAATTTTCCACGTATCACGTTCAAAAATTTTCACGTATCACGTTCAAAATTTTTCGCGTACTACGTTCTTTATGTCTCGCGCATCGTTTCTAATTATCAGTTAAGTTAGAGTGTTTTGCACGATAACGTTTTAGTTGCCCTTACACGTTAATTCTTATTCCCTCGATCAAATTTAGGGTCTCTACCTTACGTTGACAACCAAGAACTTCTTCGTATTTCAAGTCAAGGTCAGGAGGACCAAGATTTATCATTTGTGTCAAGATCTGTGAAGAAACCGTTTCAAGAGGGAAGCCACTTGGAAACGGAAAAAGTTCATCCGGACTTCTTATCCGTTTTTCTTTTATCAATTAGATATGTCCTTTCAGTCACGTCACGTTAAATGTCCTTTTAAGACATGTCACGTTCCACGTTCCTTCTACCATGTCACCTGCACGTTCATTTATCTTACATACCCTCTCAGTTTGATTCGGGTATGTTTCTCTTTCAGTTTACGTTATCTATAATTCGGGGACGAATTATTCTTTTTAGGGGGAAGAGTTGTAAAACCCGCATGCTTTTACCATGAATAGTACCCTTAAGATCGTACGTACATGATTAGAACTTTCCTTTTATAGCACCTTACGTTTCACGTATAAGAATTTTAAGTATTACGTACGTTTAAGAACACGATAAGTATTTATTATGTATGAACACACGATAATTATTCCAATAATAATTATAATTACGAGCATACGAACATGAAATCATGAATGTAAATTTATCACGAACTAATATTACGTATGTATATATATTTATTACGAACACGAATAAATATATTAAGTCACGATCGATAACTAATTAAAACACGTAAAACACGAACACGAGAACACACTTATTAATTAGACACGGAAAACATTCGGGTTACCCCATGTGGGCCCCATTACCCACGAAATTAGGAAGAGAAAAAGAGCCAAGCCCATGTTTATTTTTACCAAAACAAGAAAAAGGGAAAATATCTTTTCATTATTCAAGATTTTCACAAAAAGTAAAAAACCCTAATTCTTTCTTCCACCTCCTTTTGGCCGCCACTTTCAAGAACACCACATGGGTGATTCGGTTTGATTTTAACCTTGGAATTATTACAAGGATCGTTGTGTGTTCGTCTTTAATTGATCCACGTATTCGGTATAACTTTTTAACCCTTTTCTTTATGTTTTGATTTATTGAATCACATAAAATCATGGTGTTTTTAATTAAACTAATTAAAAACAATTATTCTAAACATGTTAAGTATTATGGGGTAAATCAAACAAGGGTTTTTAGGGGTGTTGTGGTCTAGCCGACGCCTAACCGAGCCCCTAAGGGGTCTCGGCTTGGCTTATTACCCACCACCGAGACCATATGGTCTCGGTATGGTGATGATGATGGTCACGGCAGCAGCAACAAGGGGAAACCCCGACCTTGGTTCGGGGTATGGTGTTGATTACGGGTCCGGTTCATGGTTTCTAGTCACGGGTCCGGTTCATAGATTATTTTTAAGGTTTATGATTTTACTAGTTATGTGTTAAAATTAAATTAATAAAACATGACATGATTAATTTAATTAACATGACTTAGGTTACAAATTTAATTATTAGATCATGAATTTTAACCTAAGTATTTATATTTTATTAGACCTTATAATTAATTAATTATTAAAAACTATGACTATAATTAATTAATTAACATGACTTAGGTTATATTATTAATAATTAATAATGCATGTTTTAACCAAAGTATTTTACCTTTATTTAATTAAAAACATGATATATTTAATTAAATACTTTTAACCTATAGTTTATTTAATTTACATGTAATAATTAATAAACTATACTTTATAACTACATGACTTAGAATAATAATCAGAAAACACTTAAGCTTATAAAATTAGATTATTTAACCAGCCTATATCTATTAATGGAAACTTTCTATTTTTAGAAACTTATTTAATTAAGGCAGCTAATCTATTTATGGAAACTTTCTATTTTTGAAAACTTTCTATTTTTGGAAACTTTCTATTTTTGGAAACTTTCTATTTTTGGAAACTTTCTATTTTTGGAAACTTTCTATTTTTGGTAACTTTCTATTTTTGGAAACTTTCCATTTTAGGAAACCTGCTATTTTAGAAAGTTACTTATTATTACACAGCAAGTATAATAATACATGAAATACAAGTAATATTTAATCAGAATAGACAGAATATAAGATAAATACATTATAAAGCTTAAAACAGTAAAACATGGCATGAACATATGAAATAAGCTAAAACATGACATAAAACCAGTTACGTATGTAGTAAACAGATACTTATACACGTATGTGTTTATGTAGCATTAGTGATACCGAAGTAGGACTTTCTTCCGTTCGTCTTCTTCGTTCACTGGACATAAGGTACGGATTCCCGTCCTTTCAGTATGGACATTGTTTCCTTATTAGGATTCCCCGTATGCAGCCAACTATTTTCCCATAGTATAAGTTTATATGTTTGATTGCTTATGTTTAATTAGAATACCTAAAGCCATATACATGCATGACCAGTTTCACCTAGTTATGGAGGTACCATAACCATAACACTACAGGCACTGGTGTTATGACTTCCCCACGGCGGAGTGATTGCTCATGGCGTCCCTTCAGCTTTTGGTCATATTATTATATTTATCATGTGGGGCGTATTGGTGCATCCTAGTTACATGTTTTCAGCAGATTACTCAGTGTGAATGTGGTGTGTGCCTTGCATCCTTCACAAGGAGCTGATCCCTCCTACCGAAAACCAGTATATTAAATTAGAGGCAGCCCCTCTAATTTGCATGATGAGGTCACCCCTCCAAGTATTCATGCACGGTGGATTTTCATGACCTATATTGGCTAATGGTAAAATACGTTTAACAGTTTTTACAAGATAAACATAAGGCTTTTCAAACTATAAAACCAATTTTATTAAGACTTAACCGGGTTATCCAGGACTTAGTTTCTTCCGCTTTTTCATGCTTATATGCTTATGTTATTCATGCTTTACTTGTATATCCGTGCACTGAGCGTTATGCTCAGCCGTTACTTTCCTTTCCATGTCCCAAAACGACAGGTACCCTAGGACAGACTCCAACATTTTGGAGGACTTGCATAGGATGGAAGCTGCCATAGACTTCTTCTCCTTTTGCCTTCATATACTTATGCTTGTTTAAGTCTTTCATTCATTTCATTTACTTTATTATGTTTTGGGCTTATGTTTGGGAACCGATGTTTTATTCCGGTTTACCCTATGGTCATGTATGTTTTACTACATATTACCTTGCATGCTTTGATGACACGCCATAATTACGCCTAACGGTCCACTTATCAAAGTGGGGTGTTACACTTATCATCCGTATCATCCTCGTTATCCAACCATCCACACTTATTCTTACCAATACCCCGCGGAAATAAAACACCTGGTTTAACTACAGCATATCCCGGCCTAACGCTATTAGGTGGTATGTCGGCTATTTTCTACAATCACAGAAAATTCAAGGGTACATAAGGTCATTATTCAAAAAAATATATGCAATGCATGGTCATGCAAATGCAAATGATTTACGTATGCCAATATATATGTATGCGATGCAATGCAAATGATAATTATGCAATACTCAGAAAAAGAAATTATGATGAAAAAACACTCTGCGTCCTTTCATTTACACCAATACCTTATCGTAGTATTTACTTAATAAATACTCAGGGATTCAGAACAGTTTTAAGGGATACATCTATAATAATAAAGCATAACAAAAATAAATAATCTTACCGGAGCCTTGCAGAGAAGTTACGTTTCTTTTATAAAATACTTTTGACACCACAGTTATAGTTTAGGACATTTTCAAAAATCGACCTAATTCGCTATAACTAAAAAGCTCTGGTTACCAATCTATAACACCCCCAAATTACATTGCGCAACGGAAATACACGTTTAGGTTTTAAACTCAAGCCTCGTCATCAAAACACTTTATACAATCTCAGAATGAGACATTTAAAAGATAAAATAAAATAATATTGTCTTTTAGTCTAAAGTTTTCATTCCCAATAAAGACATTTTATAAATATCAGAGTAGCGCTTCGGTCCCTTCAATATACCATCCCAAAAATACAAACCTTTTATCAACTATAAATACTCAAAATGATTTTTATAATTTCCTGCAGATAAAAGATAACATTTAATAATGACAGGGAAAGAAAACAGTTTCAGACTGAACAACTATAAAAGAGACACCGCAACCTTCCTCAGCAAGTTCCTTGATCAACTCATCAGATTACATGAAATACATGCTTAAAATCATCAACACAACGGTTGAGCGAGTCTATAGGTTTACCAAATCAACATTTGAACACAAGAGAAAAATCAATCAAGATCATTTAATAGAATTGTTGTACATAAAATCTATTATTCAGACATTCTGGCTTATAGCAATAGCTATACAATTGTATTAAGCTCATGACACCGACCCCTTAACTTAGTCACCCACGCCTAAAGCCGGCGTGACTATATGAATTACATTTCCCCTACTAGGGTATCAATTGCAAGTATACCACATTCTTATTCTCATAAATTATCCTTCCCAGAGGTTACTCAGCGTAAAGCCCTGGTCTCAGATAGGGTCGTCAGCCCAATAGTACTATCATTTGAATAAACGGTTATTCCCTACTCACAACATCAAGTCAGAACATAGTTAACGGCTCATGAATTTAGGGACTTTTGCAATTTAGGTACTTATACAATTCAAGGCAACATCAAGCAACAACAGGCAACATTCGGGTCCAAACAACCAATCATGACTTGTGTTCATTTTATTTTCAAGTAGCATGTATCCCCCTCGCGGGTTTTAAAATCATTCAAAACAAGTACAAAGTGAGGCTATAGACTCACATAGAGTAATAGCTACAGTAAGACGACTTTCAATGATTGACGATGCCCGGCGAACACGAAATTCACAATCTATCAAAATAAAACACGCACCTTTTGGTTGCTAGTGGTTTATGTGTATTTATTTGTTATAAATTTTCCTTTTATATGGGAAAAGTTTAGGGTACTTTTTGCCAATTGTGATTCTTGTGGACCAAGTTGCAAATACTTGTTTAAAAAGCGGGAAATGACTATTAGTCAATTTGGAAAATATTTACGCGTCTCGGGTTTCATAAAAATACTTCTCAAAACTTAAAACGCACACAAAATATGATATTATATAGACCCGGCACAACTTAATACGGAATTAAAAATAAAAACGTCAAAATATTAAACATCGTCATAACTAAAAATAAAACGTAAAATTTCGGGCATCCATTGATATCGTGATCACTAACAATCCTCGCAATTCGTCAAAACGTAAAAAATATAACTTTCGACATTCGTTCAATTCAAATCAACAAACGTCATAACATTCAATCTCGTCAAAAATTTCAAAAATATACGTAAAAATATAATTAAATAATGACCACGGGTTTGGGGTTATCACATCTAGAGTATATTCAAAGGTAGCATTTTCCGTTAATTAGATTAGGATTGTAAAATAGATTACAATGTGGAGGAAGAGGATCAAGCTGAAAAGAAAATACAATACAAGCAGTTAATTAATATCATGGAGGAAGGGAATGAACTTGAAAAAATTCCATACAAGAAAAAAACTATATAGACGATGTAGATGCAAGGGGATCAAGATGAGAAAAATAAACCTCAAGAATATCATTAACATTTTTTTCATTCGTCATTGTCATTTCTTTGGATGATATAGGCACTGAACCAAAGGTTGTCCTATGAATGCGCTGCACAGAAGGTGATTTATATAGGGGCAAGGATTCTAAGTTTGAGTTTCAAATTATTGTTTTTTCCCGCCGGTATGTTTTACTTGTTTCCATTTGTTTTTTTATATTTTCGTAATTGCTTGATACTCTTTCCTTAATCTCTCACACGGTTTTAGTATATATATTGTGTTTGTCAATTTGATGGTTAATGCAGTTCAACATTTTCACTATGTATTTGACATTGCCATGATTAAAACATATATTAGTTCCACTACAGACGGTTTTTCATACTTGCCAAATTTATTTGTTTTTTCAAGTTTCAACATTAAACAATTGGGATAAACCCTTTATATGGTATATAGATTAATGCAAAACACATATACTGCATAAGGCTTTCCGAAAAAATTATGTTTACCAAGTTTTTATAGAAATGCATTTCTAACTTTTTTAATAGAGGCACAAAGATAAGAAGACAAATAAGCACTTCATCGTTCCCTAATAAATGTTCGCTTTAAATTTTTTTAATTTTATTTGTTCAACTTTAATTATATATATTTTTATTTGTGTTATATAATACTTTATAAAAGTTATATCAATAAAAGTACATTTAAAATTATTCATATATTTTTTATCAGGTATTATATTACACAAATACAAATAATTATAGTTCAAAATCGTATAAATTTGATTAAAAAAGTCAAAGAAACATTTATTTGAGACGCAGGTAGTATAGTAAAAGTACTCGTAGATTTATGAAAAAAATACTTATGGACCAACAAAATTTGCTGGCTTCATATATACGTTCTTTTACTGTTTTGTGGATCTCTACCCACATAATATCTAAACAAACCAAACGTCTATTCATTTAGGCATATAAGATATAAAGTTGAATCATGTAATTAAAAAGACTAATGAATGGTAATATAAAGATGTACAAAATAAATATGTTATATATAAAAGAAATTACTAAATCATAACCATGTATGTAGAGATAGCAAATTTTATTTATTTTGTTAATTATAAACATGTTTTAGTTTTTTCTTTTAAATAAAAGATATTTTTTTATCATTTATTATTATTGATAAATTAAATAGGCACATGTAAGACACTAGATAGGTTCTAATAGACGTATGTAAAACATCAAATTTGTCACTCGATGGATCTTTTATATTTACTGTTTTTTCTGACTTTTAAACAAATATTATTATTTTTTATTTTTAAGTTTGTATATGTTTTTTTACCCGTTTTAGCCTGTGTTTGTTTAGCCCCTGCCCGTTTGACCCGTGCCCCCGTTTAGCACGCCACCCATTTAACACGCCGCCTGTTTAACCTACCACCTGTTTAACCCGGCTAAGCCTATCGCCCGTGTCCGCCTAACTCGTCCATTTTACCACCTCTACATGCATGTGTCACGTATACTGGATTAGTATATGTTTATGAGAAGAGTGTTGATTTGGACACTTTACAAATTTATTTCCACACTCCAAATATGTGTTTTATGACATTTGCACACTTAATATTTGTACACTATATAAAGTGATGTAAAGGTATAAATGACAACACATCAAACATTTTGAGTGTGCAAATAAATTTTAAAAGTGTGCAAATCATTAGTTTTATGAGAAAACGTTGTAAATATTGTGTACTACAAAACTTAATTAAATTGTTGATCTTAGTTCTTAGAAAAAAAAAAAAGTAATTGGTATCTCTAAAATTCATCTCTAATTTTATGTTTAAATATTTATATTAAAAATCCTTTAGTTGTATAAAGCGAACTTATATAATAATGAGCTAATAATACATAAATAAATTAGATATAAAATTAGTTACGAAGTTTAAACCTCCAATATTTTTCTTTCTTAAAGTACTCAAAAAATGGATTGAGTATTTAAATATGTTTAATCAACGAGTGGTTGTTGAGTCAAATTAGTTGAGAAAAATGTGCCATGAGTGTCTGACTAAGCATACATGAGTTTGTGTTTCGGAAACAAATTATAACATATATTCTCATATATTATTTAAAATCAATTACCAAACTAGCCTCTTACACAACCATTTTTACCAAAATAGACTACATTTCGACACTTTACCAAACTAGACCAACCTCCATGCATCATGGTGCACCTCTAATTTTATGTGCATCATGGTGCACAATACTTATGCATCAAACACTTCATGTGCATACTTGATGGTGCACCTCTCATGTTGTGTGCATCATGGTGTACAATCTTCATGCATCATGGTGCACTTATAATTTTTTGTGCATCATCGCGCACAAACTTCATGCATCATGGTGCACTTATAATTTATTGTGCATCATGGTGCACAAGACTTATGCATCGAACACTTTTAGTTAGGCGCATCAAAAAGTTATGCATCACGGTGCACCAAACTTATGCATCATGGGGCACAAAGTGCATCACGGTGCACCAAACTTATGCATCTCAGCGCACAAGTTAAATAATGATGCATCAAATTTTACCTTTTAGCTAGGCGCACCAAGAAGTTATTCATCACGGGGCACAAAATGCATCACGGTGCATCAAAGTTATGCATCTCGGCGCACAATTGAAAGCATGGTGCATCAAATTTTTCTTTTTAATTAGCTAGGCGCACCAAAAAGTTTATGCATCACGGGGAACAAAATGCATCACGGTGCATCAAAGTTATGCATCTCGGCGCATAATTAAAACCATGGTGCATCAAATTTACTTTTTAGCTAGGCGCACCAAAAAGTTTATGCATCACGGGGCACAAATTGCATCACGGTGCACCAAACTTATGCATCTAGGTGCACATGGTGCATCATATTTTACTTTTTATCATTAGGCGCACAAGGTTTTGTGCGCATCTTTTCTTGGATGCACCTTAATTTACATCGTTGTATTCTTAAATCTAACGGTTATAATTTAAAAGTTCAATTTGGTAATTTTCTTGTGCAACTCCTTCATTCATTTTTTGCTAATTAATTTATGGTGACCGATAAGGAAGTATTTGTAATTGTTTATTAAAAAAAATTAATTATTTTGAAAATAAATTATCAAATAATAAGTTGTTATAAAACGTGATTTTAAAAAATAATGTTTGGATTTAATTTTGTTGTATGATAACGCAATAACAATTGATTTTTGAGTGTTTAGTAATTTGATTATTTGATATATCAATAAGTGAAATGAAAAAAAAAGACAACATTAAAATATTCTATAGACATAAATGATAACAATATCAATTAATGCTTGAGGAAATAGTGAAAAACTTAAATTCCTTATATATAGTAGAATGCAATAATTTTGAAGTCAAACATTTATTACATCGTCACGGGTTGAACCATCGGGTCAATCCGGTTGAGTCACCGGGTCATAAGTTCAACAATCGGGTCAACCCGGTCGAGTCATCGAGTCACGGTTCGACCACCAGGTCAATCGAGTCGAGTCACAGGGTCACGGGTTCGACCAACGGGTCATCCCGGACGAGTCACCGGGCAAGGGTTCGACTAGCGGTTCAACTCGACCAAGTCACTGGATTACCGGTTCGACCATCAGATCAATTAGCATATCGTTAATTATATGTCGTTAGGCAATTCCGCCGCTATGCGTAGATAATCGTCTAGTATTGGTAAATTGATAGAATAGAAAAATGCGTTTTTCAAAAAGCATAGAGTACCCTTCAGTTGCAAAATGCCAGTATGAGACATTTATAACGCAGATAAGCAATTATTACTTATACTTTGCCAAACACTATTTAACACTTTTTGTGATATGGAAATGTGATAATTAGAAAATCATCTCTATAACGTAATGGCAAACACTCCTTAAGTCGACTAGTTGGATGGATGCATTTGGTTATAGTCTCCATGTGGGGAGGTCAGGGGTTCGACTCCTGTCATTCCCCATGTGGGGGATTTTTCCGGAATTGGCAGCCGGGTTTGAATCCCATTGCAATGCCTTTAAGCCCCTTAATGGGAAACTGGATGGCTAGCATGGGGGTTGATATTCTCTTTGTGAGATGATTCGAACTCGGGTTGAAAGACTTGGTGTCTCGGTGGCACGCAAGATACTCCGCTGCATCAAACTGCCGTTAAAGAAAAAAAAAAGTCGACTAGTTGTCTGAGTTGAAAGGTGAACATGTCAAAGTAATATCCACGTAAGACCGAGTCGACATATTACAAAAAAGAATTAAAGAGTTTATTCTTTTAGTAGAGTTGTTAGTTTGGTTTGGTTGCTATTATAGGTAGTAATTTTTGACACGACACGATAAACGATACGAACTCGAATTAAAACAAGTTTGAGTTAAGGATAAACAGATTTGGGTTAAAACTAAATCAGCCCGTATAACCCGTTTAATAATTGGGTCGTGTTTGGGTTGAATAAGTGATAAACAGGTCAACACGTGAAACCGTTTAAGAATAGATAAGCCTTTAAAAATTAATCATATAACTTTAATTTCATGTTAGATGTAGAGTATATATATTTTGTTATGTAATTAATTGGAGTATACGGAGTATTATGATTATAATTCATATATCATCGAAATTATCTCATAACTATTTTTATGTTATGTTTATAATTTTTTATATTTTATATTATTTTTGCACATAAATTAGTCAGATTGACAAAGCATCAACCTTATTAACCGCTTGCCATATTTATTTAAACATGTTAAACGGGTAAAAAACGAGTAACCCGTGTTATGTAGGTGTGGGTTAGGGTTGAGTTTCTTGACATGTTTAATAAAAGGGTCGTGTTTGGGTTAAGGTTATAATAACACGTTAACTCGCGAATCCGAATAGATCGAGACGAACACAACTCGATTGACACCCCTAGTTGTTATCACTAGCCTAAAAATGTCAATAGTTTAAAAATGTGAATAGCGCATCACGTCGGGTCTGGTGCTAAAGTGACTGGTGTCAAATTTAACCGCCGTCTATTAGTTTTTTTATATGATAAAATATGGTATATGTGAGTTCATGATCAAGGGCGGAGCTATGTGAGGACAAAAGAGGGCGGTGAGCCTCCCAGAACTTGAAATAGTATACTAGTTTTACTGATATGTTACCAGATTTTACTAAAATATTACATCTGGTGGTTTTGACATAAGGTTTTTGGGGTTTATGACATTGAGTTTCATGTACTGCTTATATTATTATATAAGAATTTACTAGTTTAGCACCTATAAAATGAAATCGTTTATATTTTGACTCTCTTAAGATAAATCTTTAGCACCTATAAAATGAAATCGTTTATATTTTGACTCTCTTAAGATAAATCTTGTAACTCCGGCACTATTTATGATACTATTTTTTTTATGTTTATGATGCTAAAAAATTCTCGTGCTAAACGTACATAAAACTCTTGTTTTTTTACATCAAATTTAAACCTCAACTATACCTGGTGCTTTAAAAGATATTTTGCAACTTGTAGTTTGTTTTTTAAGAAGGAAACGAACATATGTTAGTTGGTTACTTGGATATGCACAACGACTTATTTTAACATCCATGTTGAGTTCGTTTTCATGAATCAAGTTGCATCAAACGTAGAAAAAGCTTTGAAATTTTCATCAAGTTGATCAGGTCCAAGCTACGTAAGTTCATAATACTGAACTTACCATTTTAGACTTTATTTAATGGTTAAATAATATATACTGGTTTATGAGTTAATTTATTAGGGTTTTGTTAATATGGTGAGTTTATTTACAGAACTTATTTCAATAACAGAACTTGTATAACTCTTGTTTTTTTAGACAAACATGTACGTTTTAAGGAGTACATGTATGTTTTTTAAAGTGTATATGTATGCTTTTAGATCGGTGCACATATACGCATGTGCGCTTTAAAAAATGTTTGTTTTTGAATGTGTGCACTAGAGGTGACAAATCTTGTCCATTTTGATACATATGACACTTTTTGCCCATTTTTAAAAAAGGATGAGACACTTTTTGCCCATTCTTTATAATGAATGGGCTAAACGGGCGCATATGTAATAAACTAAATGGGCTTAACGGGCGCACTTATAAAATACAAATTAGTATACTCGACGAATATTTTTTATTAAATTTTTTATCCCGGCTTTCAAACAGGTATTTTTATTTTTTATTTGTGGGTTTTTATATGTTTTTTTCCTTTTTTAGCTTGCGCCCGTTTCGCCCACCTGTTTCGCCCGTACCCGTTTAGCCCGCGCCCGTTTAGCCCGCTGACCGTTTAACCCGTTGCCCGTTTAGCCCGCCGCCCGTGCCCGTCTGCCCGCCCATTTTGCCACCTCTAGTGTGCACATATATGCATGCACGCCCTCAAACATGTATATTTTTGAATATATTATTTTAAATTTTAAAAGAATTAACTTCAAATATGTTTCGCGAATACAAATATTCTCTAAAAATATACATGTACTCTTTCAGACATACATGTTTGCCTTAAAAAATAAGAGTTCTTCAAATTCTGTTACTAAAATGAGTTCTAAAGTTACACTTATTAATATGCGGGAGGTGATTTGCACACTACATAAAATGATTAGCACACTCAAAATGTATGTGTTTTACCATTTGTACCCTTCCATTAAATAATATGGGCAACTTTTAACACAAATATTAAGGGTACAAATGATAAAACACACATATTTTTAGTGTGCCAATCAATTTGTAAAATGTGCTTAATGACTAATATATATCACAAACCAGAGTGTGCTTAATGACTAATATATACAGTGAATGAATATATCACAAACGCGTTTTAAGTTTGTGTTTTAATTGTCAACTTGTCATAAGGTGTAATTTCACTATTTTGTATGAACTGTGATCATGAAGAGGAAAAAGGTTTTAACTTATTTGGGTTGGTAGAGGGCACTAGCGATGCATGGATAAAAAAGCTGGGGCTTATCTGAGTTGTTAGAGCCAATGGGATTGTGGGGTTTATAAAAGTGTAGTTTAGGACCAATTTTGGATGAGACAAGGTCTCATGGAAAATCATGCAAGGTTCCAATTGAAGAATGTGTTATATGACCCCATTCGCTTTAGTAAGTTGGGTACCTTCAACACCTACAAACTATTAGTGGATAATTCTGACCCGGTTCGATTTATAGGTTTATAGTCCATTAGGATATAATGTTTTTTACTCTATATATTAGGTCGATTAATAAAGTTCTAGGCATGGGGTTTTATGCATTCTAAGAGTGGGGGGAGCGGTGGCTGTTAAGTGGGTTGTTAGCCCTTTGGCGCCAGATCCCCTTTGGCGCACGGTACCGAGCCTCGCGCCAACGGGGCTCGCGTCAAGGCTAACAGCTCGCGCCAAGACCCTTTTTTTTTTTTTTTTTTTTTCTTTTTTTGGTTTCTAGCCGTTGGTGGAGGAATGTTTTTGAAAAAAAAAATTTTAATTTTCAAAACAGTAGCCGTTGGGCTAGCCGTTGGAGTGTAATTTTTTTTTTTAAAATTCATACATTCCCTATATATTACCCCATTTCACCCATTTTTTTCAAAACACACTTCAATCCTAAATTCTTAAAAAAAATGGATCCTTATCAAAACACCGTTTACGAATACGATGAATATTTCGGTAACGCCCATGAACGTTACAGTCGAGGCTTGCGGGAGTATGAGACTTTTGTTGGTATGTGTAATCAAGGAGCCGGTGGATCGGGTCATACGAGGATATACATACCTCGTGATCGAGAAGATGCTAGTCGAAGATTGCTAAAAGATTACTTTGGTGATGATGAAACTCCTCCAAAATATCCGGAGGAGAAATTCCGGCGAAGGTATCATATGAGTTCAACGCTTTTTAAAAAAATTGTTAATGGTATTTTAACTCATAATGCCGACCCTCTTCCTGAATATTTTGCTTATTTTCGCACTGGGCTAGATGCTACGGGTCGGGATAGTATTCACCCCATTTTAAAAATCACTTCGGCAGTTCGTCAATTGGCGTATGGGTCATCACCCGATGCATTTGATGAGTATTTGCAAATTGTCGAACGCACTTCTAGAGCATGTTTGCTTCATTTTACTAAATGCATTTACGACTTATATGTTGAAAAATATTTAAGAAAACCTACTCCCGCGGATATAGAAAAACTTTATGAATTGCACAATGAGAAACATGACCTCCCGGGAATGCTCGGGAGTATTGATTGCATGCACTGGGATTGGAGAAATAGTCCCAAGGCTTTACAGGCTCAATTTAAAAGACGGGATCATAAATACCCAACTCTTATGTTAAAAGCAATGGCGGATCAACATTTGACATTCTGGCATGCATACTTTGGTTGTCCCGGGGCAAACAATGATCTAAATGTCTTACATGGTTCACCTTTATTTGACGATGAGTTAGCCGATAAGGTTCCAGATTCTCCGTTTGAGGTAAACGGAAAAACATACAAAAAAGGTTATTATTTGGCTGACGGTATTTATCCCGAGTGGTCTACTTTTGTGAAAACATTTTCTATTTCAAGGGATGAAAAAACATTGCGGTATAAAAGAGTGCAAGAAGGTGCTAGAAAAGATATCGAACGCGCTTTCGGTGTCTTACAAGGTCGTTGGGGAATTATACGACAATCCGCTCGTGCTTATGAAATTAACCACTTGAAACGAATCATGTATTGTTGTATCATGTTACATAACATGATATTGTAAGACGAAGGATATAAATTGAATCCTAGAGATGTTTATGTTGATCCACAACCTAATATTGTTCGAAGTTGGGTCGAAAGGTGTGAAGTGCACGAGAGGAAAACTAAAGAAATTCGAGACCGAAGAGTGCACACCGAGCTCCGAGCCGATCTTGTGGAGCATTTGAGCCGCAATCATTAAATTTATGTTTTTTCTATTGTAATGTTTTTTTATTGTAATGTTTTTTTTATTGTAATGTTTTTTTTATTAATAAAGTTTTTATTTTAAGTTAATTTTTGTGAAAAAAAAAAAATAATTCCGTTGGCACCAGAATTCTGGTGCCAACGGTTACCTCAGAAATGTGGTGCCAACAGGATTCTGGTGCCAAAGGCCCAGAATCCTACGTGGCGCCTTTGGCACCACCTTCTGATGCCAACGGCTCCCAGCACTCTAACATAAACTATTTTGTTAGCGTATTTTCCTTCGTAAGAAAATAAATAGTGGCTTGACGATCAAACTGAAACAAATATACGTACAAAAAACATTAATTATGTTAAACGAGTTTGTAAGTTTTGTTAATAAACGAGAATGTAAACCCCGCATTTCGTTACGGGGTGTGAGACCGAGGTTAAGGGCTAACTAACTTTGTAATGAACCGATAGTTCTAAAGACTATTTTTGTAAAAACAATTTGTGGTTATTTTACAAAAATAACCCTTAGGTTAGTGTTTCGTTGCTAAGCTAGTCTTTAAGGACTAAATTTGCAATAGACCTTTGACGTTAAATACTATTTTCATATAATCTGTAAGGCCCAATTATGTATACAAAAAGATTAACGAGACATGACTAGCGACCATTAAATGGTTGCATTTAATGTTCCGTGTTTTTTATTAGTCTAGTGGGAGTGGCACTAAACTCACTCACCGCTACGTCATTACCACGTCATCTTTTTAACAAACCCACTACAACTCACCCAAACTCCTATTTGGAGGTAATGACACTCACCCAAACTCACTACAACTCACTACATATCACTCCCACTTTTTTATTTAATATTTTTTATTCATGCATTTTATTAAAACACGGGTACATAAAAAATTGAAACACAGTACGAAATTAAAAGACGATACATAGGAAATTTAAAAACAACATTTAAAAAACATAAATATAAAAAAAAACATAATAATTTAAGCATTAGCAGAAAAATGCTCGACCAAATCTGCTCGAAAATTGTGATGTTCTTGCGGGGAGTTGATATGCCGCATAGCTTGTAGCACGTGTTCTTGGGTTTGAAACACATTTTCCGGTTGAATTTCTTCTTCTAGGAACCATTTAGGAGATATTGCTTCTTTTTTTAACTTTTGATCCATATTATGTGGGTACATCATATTCATGATTCTTTCTTTCTGGAAAGCTCGTGCATGCGTTAATTAATAACAAGTGAATACATCATATTCATGATTCTTCCTTTGATTCACGTGATCGGTATATCCTTAAACCTATTTTCCTTTATGTTTTATTTAATCAAGACCTCATGAAATCATGAGTTAATTAATAACAAGTAAATACATGTTAATAAAATCATGAGGGTAAATTTATTTGGGTTTAAGGGGTGTTTGTTTGTGGCCGACGCAAGGAACCGAGCCCCAAGGGGGGGGGGGGGGGTCTCGGCTTGTTTTGATTCACACCAACCGAGAACCACCGGGAACCAAGGGAACCCCGACCTCGGTCGGGGTATGTTTTGGCTCGGGTGGGTCTCGGTTAGAACAAGAACCACCACCGGCTTATGCCGGTGGCTAAATAAGGAAAGCAGGGGGAACCCCTAGCCGCGACAGCAAAGGGAATCACCAATGGGAACTTTTGCTAGCCGGCGGCTAGACTTGACCAAGGGTGCGTTTGTGACCGGTTCACGGGGTTCATAAATACGGTTCACGACATGTTTAGATTAAAACACGGGTTCGGTTCATGGGTTGTTTTTACAAGGTTAATTATTTTTTTCAAGTTTATTTTTACAAGAATTAAATTAAATTAATTAAAACATGTACATGATTAATTTAATTTATACATGACTTAGGTTATTGATATTATTATTAATACATGAATTTTAACCTAAGTAATTATCATTTAATTAGACTATATAATTAATTAATTATTAAAATCATGACTTATAATTAATTAATTTATATGACTTAGGTTATATTATTAATAGATAATAATACATGTTTTAACCTAAGTATTTTTACCTTTATTTAATTAAATCATGATATATTTAATTAAATACTTTAACCTATAGTTTATTTAATTTACATGAAATAATTAATAAACTATACTATTTAATTACATGACCTAGAATATTAATCAGTAAACACTTAAGCTTATATAATTAGCTTAATAATCCAGCTTATTTCTATTTATGGAAACTTTCTATTTTTAGAAACTTATTTAATTAAGGCAGCTAATCTTTATGGAAACTTTCTATTTTTAGAAACTTATCTATTTTAAGCAATAAATCTTTGGAAACTTTCTATTTTTGGAAACTTTCTATTTTTGGAAACTTTCTATTTTTGGAAACTTTCTATTTTAGGAAACCTGCTATTTTTAGAAAGTTACTTATTATAACACAACAAGTATAATAATACATGAAATACAAGAAATACTTAAACAGAATAGACATAATACATGATAAACACAGTATAAAGCTTTAATCAGTAAAACATGACATGAACATATAAAACAAGCTAAGACATGATATAAAACCAGTTACGTACTCAGTAATCAGATACTTATACACGTATGTATTTATGTAGCATTAGTGATACCTAAGTAGGACTCTCATCCGTTCGTCTTCTTCATTCACTGGACACAAGGTACGGATTCTCCGTCCTTTCAGTATGGACATTCTTCCTTATTAGAATTCCCCGTATGCTGCCAACTGTTTTCCCCAGTATATGTCTTATATGTTTTTGAATTGCCTATGTTTAATTAGAATACCTAAAGCCATATACATGCATGACTAGTTTCACCTAGTTATGGAGGTACCATAACCATAACACTGGAGTCACCAGTGTTATGACTCCACCACGACGGAGTGATAGCTCGTGGCGTCCCTTTAGCTTTTGACCATATTATTATTATCAGGTGGGGCGTATGGGTGCATCCTACTTTACATGTTTTCAGTAGATTATTCAGGTGAATGTGGTGTGTGCCTTTCATCCTTCACAAGGAGCTGATCTCTCCTACCCAAACCAGTATATTAAATTAGAGACAACTCCTCTAATTTGCATGACGAGGTCACCCCTCTAAGTATTCATGCACGTTGATAATTCATGACCTATATTGGCTAATGGTAAATATGTTAAACAGTTTTTACAAGATAAACATAAGGCTTTTCAAACTAAAAAACCAGTTTACTAAGATATAACCAGGTTATCCAGGACTTAGTCTTTTCCGCTGCTTCATGCTTATAAGCTTATATTATTCATGCTTTACTTGTATATCCGTGCACTGAGCGTTATGCTCAGCCGTTTTCCTTTTCATGTTCCCAAAACGGCAGGTACTCAGGGACGCTCGTAGACTTTAAGCGTACGTGCATATGGATTGGAAGCTTCCTTGCCTTCTTTACTTTATGCATTTATTTATACTTTGATACTCATTTCCATGGACATTGTTTAGTCCTTTTCATTTACGGTACTTATGTTTGTGTGTGATGAGTTCTACTTTTGGGTACCGATGTTTGATTCCGGTATTTCCTTTATGGTCATGTGATGTTTTATACATTTATTCTTGTATGCTTTGATGACACACCATAATCACGCGTGACATTCCATTTACCAAAATGGGGTGTTACAAGTATGGTATAAGAGCCAAGGCTTCGACTTGTAGGCTCTCAAAACACGACCTGTGATTAGTGGGTACTATGGTCTTCCTAGAACTGACAGTCGGTTTTCATGCATTCATCATTTTCATGCATACATTGTCGCATGTTTATGACTAAGTAATGGTTGGTACAGGACTGACCCTCTTTAGTCGCATGTGTTTTATCGAAACTTTTAAATTTGGGACCGACCCATTGGCGTCCCCTCGCCATGTCTTTTGTTTTGAGTGAACTGACCATAGGCGTTCACTCCCGCGCATACAAAAGTTTTCATAAAACTGCATCATGCATTCATGTACTAGTTTTTTCTACATAAAATTTTTCTCATGGTGGTATAAATGTTTTTCATGTATATAGTTTATGTTTAATCAATTTAATCATGTATTTTATGTTATACTGTCAGATGGTAAACACACACAATATCCGGGAGATGGTTGCAGCTGCCAATGCAGACTTGCAGGACTATCCTCCCCCACCTCGCATCTTTCCCACGGAAGGAAGGAATAGGATCATGAGTGAATACTATACTATTAGCCAGCGACCTAAGGAAAATAGCAGTGATTTCATGCAACGTTTCCTTCGGTTCGCAGGTGTCCTGAGAGCAGCCGCGGGAACTACTGAAGAGCAAGCACAACATTTTCATTGGGCCCTTTCTCCAATGATTGCCAATAACTTAGAAGGTGCTCCGTTAAACACGGTGGCACAAGTGGCCGATGCAGCACGTAAGCTGGAGATGCTGCAGGAAAGAGATGAGTTCGGGGAAGTAGAGAGACTCGATAAGAGGTAAACATTCGTATTCAAACGGTGACCAATCCGTATTCTTTCAGTATATGTCGATACTTCATCTCTTTAAATTGTATCTTCCAGGCAGAAGACTAGGGACCGCTCTCAGCCGGCTACTCAGCAAAAGCCTATTCAGCCCAAGGGAAACGGTCAGATTCACGACCGTTCTGCTACGAATAGGCGTGGCGGTAATGATAATTACCGTAACAACGCTGGACACTCCAACTGTAACACCCCACTTGGATAAATGGACCGTTACGTGTATTTATGGCGTGTCATCAAAGCATGCAAGACAATGTATTAAACATTAACTGACCAAACGGAAGTACCGAAATCAAACATCGGTAGTCCAACATAAGCCCAGAATTTAAAGATTAAGTACTGAAAGAAAAAGGACGAAACAGTGTCCAAACAACCAAAGTAAAGTAACGTAGTGTGTGCATAAAAATAAAGGAGTCTGGATAGCTCCCATCCAAATGCACGTACTCTCTTAGAAGTCCTAAGATCGTCCCTGTGAACCTGCCGTTTGGAAACATGAAAGGAAACTACGGCTGAGCATAACGCTCAGTGGACGGATATAGCATGATAAGAATATACTGAAAGTAATGAATTAGAAGACAACAATGAAGCTATAAGACTGATATGTAACATGTGGTAGAACTCTGCATAAACTCTGAAAAACCTGATTCATATATACTGGTACTGAAATATAACTATAAATTCTGAAACATGCATTTACTGTATTTTATTTGCCAGAGCTTATATAGGTCATGTGCTGTAACAACTGTGCATGAATACTGGAGGGGTGACCTCGTCATGCTGTAGAGGGGTGACCTCTAAATAACTGTGCTGGGTGGAGGGATCAGCTCCAATGTGAAGGATGTAGAGCACACACCACATTCACCTGATAACTTGTAACACATATAAGCCTAGGATGCATCCATACGCCCACTAAAAAAATTACTGATAAAATGGCCAAGCTGAGCTGAGTGGGACGATGCAGGATATCACTCTCCTGCATGTGAGTCACGACACCGGTGCTTCTAGTGCCGTGGTTACGGTACCTCCGTAACTAGTACATAAACTGGTCGTGCTTGTATATAATCCTCAGGCAATTTATTTAGTTATTAATATGATTACTGATAAACTTAAACATATACTGGGGAAAAACATTTGGCTGAAGACAGGAAATCCTAATCATGCATAGAAAGGAAGTCCTTACTGAAAGGACGGAAAATCCGTACCTCGTGTCCAGTAACTGACCGAGATCAACTAACCGAAAGTTTACTCTGATTTCACGCGAGCTACAAGAATAAAGACGCGAATAAGTTGACTGATATTCGTTTATTTTATTTTACTGATCTTATTGGCTTCTTATTTATTCATTTTAATGTATTATTTTCTACTATTAATTATGGTACAACGTATTTCTGACGCTATAGTAATACTACCTTAAGTATCCCGCTAAAATAAAAAGTTTCTTAATTTAGAAGTTCCAAAAATAATTTAATTTATTTAATAAAATTATACCCTTTTAAATATTAAGGAACTATATTAAATTAATACATTTAAAATATATTTTAAACATTTATAAAACAATTTAATTAAAAAGGTATAATATAAAAATATTCATTTTATTTATTTATAGTAATGCCCTGAGCTTACCAAGATATCCCATCTCGGTCGCACTAAACAAATTAACATATAACACAAAATCTGTCCACAAGAATTAGTGACAGAAATTCCGTGTCACTAAAACTGTCGTTAAAACTGTCCTTATTAAAAGCTGTATACATATAACAGTTTTGCGACAGAAACAGTGTCGCTAAAACTGTCGCTAAAATTATTCAACATAAACATTTTAATGTCCCATTTTTTTTCCACTGGTTTACAAGTAGTTCCCACTGTTGGGCTACGTTTCCCGCTGTTTACCTAAACCAAACGTACCTTTATTTATACGCAGCCCCCCCCCCCCCCCCCCCAAACGCACCCTTATGCTCGAAACTGGCCCTAGCCGCCCCTGTGTGGGTCACGGCTGGGCCAAGCTGGAGTCACCCACCGAGGCTGTGGAGCCTCGGTTCCACGAAGATAACCCAATAAACCCGACTTGGGCTGTTGTCTCTCGGCCGGCCAGAACATGGCAGGTCTCGGTTTCTTTTACCCAAAACAACCTGACACCCTTGGTTTGTACATACCCGCTGTTGGTCTGCGGTTGTTGGTGGTCCGAAAACAAGTACCACCGAGACATGTCCATGTCTCGCTTCCCATAAGGTTACCCAAAACGAAACCCTAATTATGATTTTATGTGATGTTTTCCTTGTTTTAATAAATCAATTCGTGACTATAAAGGGCTGAGATAGAAATTGATTACCGTAATAGCTTGATAACGGAAAGGAAGACACAGAGATTACTAGATCAAACAAGGCTCGACCTCCTTTTTTTTTTTTTTTCTTCCGGCGGCCAACACAAAGAAACCCTAATTCCCCCTTTTTTTTGTTCGCCTGATGTGAATGGGGGTTAATTCCCGTCTCTTTTCTTTTTGTGTAACCAAAATGGGCTAAAGCCCAATATCCTTTCTTTATTTTCTTTAAATAAAACCGGCCACTTTCTTTTTCCTTTTATTTATTATTTTTTTTTAAAACTTGTATATAATACTACTTGTATATAGTTTCTCGCGTTTGTTTTTGTCAATAATTTCTTCGTAATTAGCTTAAGTAAATAAACCGCGTATTTACATTCCCGATTTAAATACGGGTTTTACAATTATTTCCCTCTAAAAAGAATAATTCATCCCCGAATTAAGGATACGGCCGTACTGGGTTTTTCAATTCTTCCCCTCTAAAAGAAGAATTCGTCCCCGAATTATAAGGTACTTAAGCTGACTGGAATAAAAGCTGAAAATGCTAATAAGCTGAAAGACATAAAAGCTGAGAAGATATACCCGAATCAAAACTGAAAGTGAGGATAAGAAGTCTGTATAGACTCCTCTGTTTCCCAAGTGGCCTCCCGCTCGGTATGGTCCCTCCACAGGATTTTGACGAAAGGAATGGTCTTCCTTCTCATAACTTGATCCTGGCGATCTAAAACTGCTTCGGGTTCCTCAATATAATATAGATCCTCTCGAATCTGATCGAGTGGATAATTCACTTTGTGAAGCTCATGATAGTTGTACCCCCTGAGTAATGATACATGAAACACGTTGTGGACGTGTGAAAGCTGAGGTGGTAACGCCAATGGGTATGACACTTCACCGATACGTTCAAGGATTTCGAATGGTCTGATGTAACTAGGGCTGAGTTTGCCCTTGAGGCCAAAACGTCTGACACCGCGTGCGGGTGATACTTTGAGGAACACACGATCCCCAGTCTGAAAAGATAGATCTCTGCGATGCTTGTCGGCGTAACTCTTCTGGCGAGTACGCGCTTCTTGCAGTTTTGCCCTAGCGATGGCGACCTTTTCATTGGTCAGCTCTATCAATTCTAGTCCTTCAATCAAACGTTCTCCAACCTGATCCCAACAAATAGGAGCACGGCATTTCCTGCCGTATAACATCTCGAATGGAGCACGCTTGATACTAGCATGCCAACTGTTGTTGTAGGCAAACTCAACCAAGCAAATATAGTCATCCCAGTGTCCTGTCCATTCTAATGCACAGGCGCGTAGCATGTCCTCTAAGGTCTGGATGGTACGCTCTGACTGACCGTCCGTCTGTGGATGGAAAGCTGTGCTGAGCTTGAGCCTAGTTCCCCAAGCTATATGCAAACCTTCCCAGAAGTGAGAAGTGAAACGGGGATCCCTATCTGATATAATTTTAGAAGGTGTACCGTGTAATCGTACGATCTCCTCGGTGAATAGTTTCGCTAATTTACTGACTGCGAAATCTTTGCGAATAGGAATGAAATGTGCCGACTTGGTCAAACGATCGACAACAACCCAGATTGCATCATGTCTCCGCTGAGTCTGTGGTAGTCCGGTGACAAAATCCATAGAGATCTTGTCCCATTTCCACATTGGAATATCTAATGGCTGGAGAAGACCACTGGAACGCTGGTGCTCTATCTTAACCTGCTGACAGGTTAAGCATTTAGACACAAATGTTGCGACATCCTGTTTCATGCCGCTCCACCAGAAATGCTGCTTAAGATCGTGGTACATTTTGGTGGAACCCGGATGGATAGAGAACGGAGAGCTGTGAGCCTCAGTCATTAAGGCTTCTCTAATAGCAGGGTCTTCTGGAACGCAGAGTTTAGTACCCTGCCATACGATACAATCGTCATCAATGCGAAATTCAGTCTGCTGGTCAATGTTCTGGACAATCGCCCAGATTGCACCATCATCCTTTTGTGCGGCTTTAATCCTAGAGAGTAAATCTGGTTCTACCCTCAAACTAGCCCAGTATCCCCTCTGTCCGCGTACTAAGAGCTCAATATCATACTGCTCTAAATCCCGAATAATTTCTTCCTGAACTTTGATGCCATTTATCATACCTGACTTTCTACTAAGGGCATCTGCTACTACATTTGCTTTGCCTGGGTGATACTGGATATTAGTGTCATAGTCTTTTAGCAGTTCTAACCATCGCCTCTGTCTCATGTTCAGCTCTCGCTGTGTAAATATATACTTGAGACTTTTGTGATCGGTGAAGATATCACACGACTCACCGTATAAATAATGCCTCCAGATTTTAAGGGCGAAAACGACTGCTGCGAGCTCTAGATCATGAGTAGGATAATTTTTCTCATACGGCTTCAGTTGACGCGAAGCATAAGCAATGACTTTCCCATGCTGCATAAGAACACAGCCTAAGCCCTTTCCTGATGCGTCACTGTAAATCTGATAACCACCTGTACCGGATGGAAGAGTGAGTATCGGTGCTGAGATCAATTGATGCTTGAGTTCCTCAAAACTCTTTTCTCTCTCCTCGGTCCATATAAACTTCTCACCTTTCCGCATAAGTTGGGTCAATGGTAACGCCAAGCGTGAGAAGTTTTCCACAAACCTGCGGTAATAACCCGCCAACCCAAGAAAACTACGTATCTCTGTGACAGATGTCGGTCTTGGCCATTTGGTGATAGCCTCCACCTTTGCAGGATCCATAGTAATTCCTTCCGTAGAAACAATATGACCTAGAAACGCCACTGTATTCAGCCAAAACTCGCACTTAGAAAATTTAGCATATAACTTTTCTCGTCTGAGAATCTGCAACACTGTACGGAGGTGATTCTCATGTTCCTCTTTGGATTTGGAGAAAATAAGTATATCATCGATGAATACAATCACAAACTTGTCTAAGAATTCGTGGAAGACTCTGTTCATGAAGTCCATGAATACTGCAGGCGCATTCGTGAGACCGAATGGCATAACAACAAACTCGTAATGACCGTACCTCGTGCGAAAAGCAGTTTTGGTTATATCCTGCTCTTTTACACGCAGCTGATGGCAACCTGATCGTAGATCGATTTTTGAGAAGTGCTTGGCACCCTGAAGCTGATCGAATAAATCGTCAATACGAGGAAGTGGATAACGGTTACGAATAGTGAGCTTATTCAACTCACGGTAGTCAATACACAAACGCATACTACCATCCTTCTTCTTGACAAACAAAACTGGAGCGCCCCAAGGTGACACGCTAGGACGAATGAAACCCCTTTCTAGAAGTTCCTGAAGTTGATCTTTCAGCTCCTTAAGCTCTACAGGAGCCATACGGTAAGGAGCTTTAGATACTGGTTCTGCACCTGGAATGAGACCAATACCAAATTCTACCTCTCGCATGGGAGGTAAACCTGGGAGTTCCTCTGGAAAGACATCTGGAAAGTCTGACACAACTGGCTGATCATGAATTGAAGGTGTCTCAGAAGTCGTGTCATGAACTGTAGCTAGGAAGCCCTCGCAACCATGGTATAATAAGGTACGAGCCTGTAAAGCTGAAATGATTGGAACATGTTTTCCTGGTAGGAAACCGTGGTGAATAAACTTTGGTGTCTGGACATCACCAAAGATAACCCGGTGAGCATGACAATCTATAGTGGCACGATGAACCGACAACCAATCCATACCCAGAATAACATCGAATTCACACATATCTAAAGGAAGTGCACTGACTGGACAGATTTTATCATCAAACTCAAGAGGGAGATCCTTATATACTTAGGTAATGAGTACAGAGTCTCGCATGGGGGTAGATATACTAAGTACACTGTCTAGTGGCGTAGGGGTCATGTTTATTTTAACAACATATGAAGTAGATATAACTGAGTGGGTGGCGCCTGTATCGAAAAGCACGCAATGGTACCTGTGGTCTTATTTGCTTGCTCACGGGTAGTAGTGTAGACACGACCAGTGGTTGGTGGTATCGGTGGTGGTGGAGGTAAAATCTGAGGAATCTGGCCTGAGGTACTAGCAGTATTCCCGCTCTTGCAATCTCTCTTCAGATGGCCCGGCTGGCCACACTGGAAACAACCACTTGTACCACGACGACACGGTCCCGTGTGTTTCTTTCCACATGTGATGCAAGTGGGATAAGTATACACGGTAGAAGTAGCTCTGGTTTGCTGAGAACCTGATTTACGATGATAAATACGTGTCACGATTCTGATAACTTAACTAAAATAAGGCTGATTGACTGAATTTTAAAATTACCAGAATTTGCCGGTCGGGCAACCTGCTGACCCCTGTTGTTTTGGTCACGCCCCTGTCCAGCATCTCTGTTGGAATTTACAAAAATTTAAGATCTGTTTTACACGATAGTTTAGTATTTCTGGAGCTTAAAGACTCACCTGTAGCTGCCAGATGAGTTGGAGCTGCCGCGGTAATTATCACCGCCGTTCCTCTTATCTGACCGATTGCGGTCATATGACTGACCGTGGTTCCTGTAGTTCTGATGCGGAGTAGCCGATTGGGATCGGTCTCCTCCTCTGTGTCTGTAAGATTATAATTGGATAAGTCATAACATATAAGTTGACAAGCAATAATGGGGCTAAATTGTTTAAGTATGTTGGGTGAGATGTACCTCTTCTCCGGACGCTCTACATTCTCGAGCTCATCCCTCTCGAAAACATCTCGACATCCCGAGCTGCATTAGCTACTTGTGACACATTAGTGAATGTGGCACTCATCAGTCTATCTGCAGTCCTAGAGTGAAGGGCCCAACGAAATTGCTTCGCTTGCTCCTCTACGGTACCCGCAGCCTCCCCTAAGAATCCAGCCATCCTGAGGTATCGGTGCATGAACTCTATACTGTTCTCGCCATGATTCTGACGAATAACGTGGAAGTCCCTCTTCATCTTAGCTTGCTCCGCATGCGGGAAAAACTGGTCATATAACATCGTCTTGAAACGTGCCCAGGTCAATGTAAGCTCCCAAGCATCTCCCCCATTGGACAGTTTCTGAGACCTCCACCAATGCAGAGCAGGACCCTCCAGCTTGTAAACTGCAAGCCTAACTTTGAAAACATCACCACAACCCATAGCTCCAAAAATTTTCTCTATATGGTAGATCCAGTCTTCCGCGTCAGTTGGAGCTATAGTCTGCTCAAACCATGGGCGGAGCTACATAGGTGTCGGGTGTAGCACGGGCTACACCCATTTTAAGGTTGCGAAGTGCAAAAAATCTTCAAAACGGTTGTTATTATGGTTTGTGCAACCCCCGAAAAAATTTGTGTTACCTTAATTTCTTAGGGTATAAATTTGTATAGCCTAAAATTTTTTTGTGCAACACCCCATCGAAAATCCTGGCTCCGCCCCTGGCTCAAACAGTCGGGGTTTCTGCTTGTTAAACAGATCCAGCCGAGCGGGTAAAGTGGCAGGTGGTGGAGCAGGAGGGTTGTTATTCTGCTGAGGTCCATTTTGATATTCAGCTCGGATCTCATCACGAATTTGGGGTAACATGGCCTGTATAGCAGCAGCAATGGTAGCTGCGTTAGGGTCATTCTCAGTTTCGCGTCTGGGTGGCATCTGAAATAAAAGAGGATAAGTTGATAAAACTGCCAAAATCTGGGTTAATAAATCGGAATATGCATAGTGTAATTCATGAAGGTATAGTCAATAAAATATGACATGAATACTGGTGAACGCCTAGGGTCAGTTCAAAAAAAATGACAATTACTGAAACATAAATCCGACATGAGTAAGGATGAACGCCTATGGTCAGTTCATCCATACAAAATTTAAACTGCAAGGGTGAACGCCTATGGTCAGTTCACCAAAACGAAATGTTCGCTGAAACGTACATGCGATTAAGTATGGCCAGTCCTGTACCAACCGTTTACTAAATCAAAATTTTGAAAATCCGACTGATAAAATTCATGGGTAGCATGGAAGATAACGACGCAAAAATACAAGAAGTTCTTGGTGACTACCCACTAGTCACAGGTCAAGTTTTAGAGCCTACAGGTCGAACCTTGCTCTCTGATACCATAATTGTAACACCCCACTTGGATAAATGGACCGTTACGTGTATTTATGGCGTGTCATCAAAGCATGCAAGACAATGTATTAAACATTAACTGACCAAACGAAATTACCGGAATCAAACATCGGTAGTCCAACATAAGCCCAAAATATAAAGATTAAGTACTGAAAGAAAAAGGAGGAAACAGTGTCCAAACAACCAAAGTAAAGTACCGTAATGTGTGCATAAAAATAAAGGAGTCTGGATAGCTCCCATCCAAATGCACGTACTCTCTTAGAAGTCCTAAGATCGTCCCTATGAACCTGCCGTTTGGAAACATGAAAGGAAACTACGGCTGAGCATAACGCTCAGTGGACGGATATAGCATGATAAGAATGTACTGAAAGTAATGAATTAGAAGACAACAATGAAGCTATAAGACTGATATGTAACATGTGGTAGAACTCTGCATAAACTCTGAAAAACCTGATTCATATATACTGGTACTGAAATATAACTATAAATTCTGAAACATGCATTTACTGTATTTTATTTGCTAGAGCTTATATAGGTCACGTGCTGTAACAACTGTGCATGAATAACTGGAGGGTTGACCTCGTCATGTAATAACTAGGTTTTTAACTAATTAAAAAGATTCGTTTAAGTATGTCTGTCTAATCGAATTGATCTAGGTTCTCTATGTGACTCAGTTTTATTTTGGTGGAAAGAAATATTTTTGGTTGTTTTTAAATTTAAATGTGCAAGACTTAAAAGTAAATGTCGTTAAAGTAAAGGGCAAGTATTAAAAGAACGTTAAATTAAATCTAAGTCTAATTAAAAAAAAGGTGCGATATTTAAAAGCTTGACGGAAAGTAAATAATTAAATGACTTAAAATAAAACGTGACGAGAATTAAAATTAGACAAGTATAGGAAATGATAACGTAAAAATGAAACAAGACAAAGTACTAAAAGTAACTCCCAATCGGAATATATTCCGATCCGACCAATCGGAATATCAAACCTGGCCAATCGGAATTTCAATCGGAACCCCAATTGGAATGCTGTCACCACCAATCGAAATATCCAAAACACCTCCAATCGGAATGTTTAACTGCCTCTTGATCGGAATATGGTGACCTGGTCGGAATGCTAATCGGAAACCACTGATCGGAATACTGTCACTGTCCCAATCGGAATACTGATTATACACCTCGATCGGAATTTGGAAAGGAGACCCAATCGGAATGTTTGTCACTCACACACGATCGGAATACCACTACCTTGCCCCAATCGGAATACCAAGCTCCCTCAATCGGAATATTAAAACCCTTTTCAGATTGGTACCAGTCGGAATGTATAACCCCTTTCCGATTGTCACGATCGGAAAACGGGGAAAAGTACACAAAATAAGCTACACAAATAAGCTAAGATTCTAATAAGCACAAGACTAAATCCTAAGGTAAAACCGTGTAAAAATAAGCTACGAAACTGAAAGTTAACAACTTTTAAGACACGAAAAAGATAAACTTTAAGAAAAACAACTTTTTATATAAAAATAACTTTTGTAAAAACTATATAAACTTGAAAATAAATCAAATAAGCTATGAAAATAAGAGATTTAAAACAATCAAAAGCATAAAAATCAAACCTTTAAACGAATCAACAAGATAAAAACGCATGTAAATCAAAGATTAAAGAAAGGTAGAAGAATATTAACAAAATAAAGTAAAGGTGCGAGTAATTAAAGAAACACTTACTTGAATTTAAATGGTAATTAAGGTGCATAACATGAATTAAAATGACATGAAAAGTATTTAAATGGTGGAAGGTCTAATTGTCATCATTAGCCAACAAGAGTGAAAAATGACTAATCTAATCTATTTATAGGGGAGGATTAAGGAAGCTTCCTCCCCTATTTCCTTTTCTCTTAATTGCAAGATTAAGTCCCTTTCTTCTTAATTCTTCATTAATTGCGTCATTAGTCCTTTTCTTCTAATCTTCTTTAATCTTGGACTTAAGGGACTTTTGACTTCGGGATTTCTTTTGAACTCGTCTTAAAATTCTTCAATAAAATAGACTTGAATTCTTCGGCTTTTGATAAACTTCCGTCTTTTGACTTTTTCTTCGATAAATCTTCAGAATTGGTCGTGGACTTCCGTTCTTTTTGTACTCTTGACTTCTTGACTTCGTCTTTCATCCTTTTCTTCAATAAAAGTCCGTAAATGCCCGTGAATGTCCGTGTTTTCTCCACTTTTCACCTTTTCATCCTAAATCACAACAAAAACACAAACCACGCATAATTCCGACATAAAAGACATAAAATACACGTTTAGGTCCGGTTATTATTGTAATTAAGTGGTAGAAAAGATGGGTGTTTACACACCTATCAAATCCCCTACACTTGACCATTGCAATGTCCTCATGCAATGCATTAGTTACAAAGCAAGATTACACTTTTCATCATAGTTAATCCACGTTGGCCTTTAAAGAAAATTAAAAACATACAAAATAAAGAAATCAAAAGCATACCTTGGGTTTTGGAAATGTCATGAATAATCATCATCCTCAAGTTTTCACTTTCTCCAAACCAAGCTTAAAAACGAGATCATTGTTATTATAAGTTAGTAGACTAACACGAACTCATGTGGGCCAATTATTCACTTAGACTCCCTTATTCCTATGGGTATCTCTTAAATTTTATTATTTGTCTTGAATGATCACGAAGATGCATTGTTTGACTTATTTCGATAATTATTTAGTCTGAAAATAAAGTGCACGATTTAATCAATAGTTAGCTAAAGGACCAAATCTTTTAAAACTGCTTCTCGGGATATCAAAAAGTTCATATCTTGGCATAAATTGGTTCGCGATTTGAGACCTTTCTCGGGCCGATATTTGGCAGCGACTTCATACTTCAAATCTTGAGAGACGTTCATGAAATAATGGTCTTCTCTTCATAATTGGAATTTCTTCACTTGAAGTTTTGAGAGATTCATACTTGGACCACGACTTCTTCATTTTTCTCCAATCTTTATTTTGGACTTTGATATACAACGATCCGCCTCCTTTTATGACTTGGATCTATTTATCCTCATACCTTGTTAGGGTCTTTTCAGATACACTTCTCCATGACTTTTGGGGAATTTTGCTTTACGTCGTGTGTCTCGATCCTTCATATTGATTTTCGATAAATGATTCTTCACATCACTTTGGATCTTTAGCAACAAAACATAGCCCTCATGCCTTGTTAGGGCCTTTTCGGACTCGCCAATCTTCGCGTCCCGCTTCAATAAGTTATGCCTTGGCTATGAACTCTAATCCATACCGAGCAACTTTTAAACGATCTGGGGCTAGAAGCTAAGTAACTTTTCAAATCGTACAACCTTATTTATTAGCAAGCGATGGGAGAATAGGCTTATAATTAACTCACATAAATTCACGAAAGAATACCGAACTTATAATTGGCTCTATCATCTCTCGTTCTCCACAGTTTAAAATCTCAAGTAATGAGACTCGTGGATACTTAGCCTATTAAATCAAAATTTTGGGTTTTCGAGTCGCCTATAGGATCTTGCAAATTCTTAGACTTTTTCAAGTTTTAGAAATCGCATTTTAAAGTTCCCTTGATAAACGACTCTCTAGGATCAATTATAGGAACTTGCGAAAAGTTCTTGTTCTTAACCCGTGAGAGTTAAGACTTTCGCGTTTTATAGCTCCCTATATAAAAACCTAGCAAAACTTGACTTAAACATGTTAAGGATACTAGCTAGAGTAAACTCGGGTTGAGTCAAAAGATTCATAACGCTTGAAAACTAAAACCACTTATTCAAAGATTTATTCTAGCAAAGAAAGAAAATAACTATACAAAGGAAAAATTAATAGGCCAAAATAGATCAAAAAATTTGAAAAATGTCGAAAAATTGATTTTCTGGTTAAAATGAGGACAAATACAAGGAAAAGACCACTTAACTTCGATAGAAGTCCCCCCTACACTTAAGATAAACATTGTCCTCAATGTTTAAGCATGTGGGAGTAAACTCCCCTATACTTAGGACATTGTGCACGTTGTTTAAATTTCGCTAAGGAAAAGACAACTAAAGAGATTCCTATTTTAATATTGAGAAAATATAAAATAGTGAATCGAAAAGAGTTTAGGATAGAACCGGGATAAAGTAGAACACGGAATCATGAGTCGTCAAGAATCATCAAGAGTGGATCATTGAAGCTCAAATCCCCGATTAAGAAGTGAGGAGAGGAAATAGCAATCCAAAGGGTCCCCCCTACACTTATGATAAAGAAAGCGGAAAGATAGATGCATGGGTTGCCTCCCAAGAAGCGCTTGGTTTTTGTTAACCGAGTCGTGAGCCTGACTCGACCTTGATCATCAACGGAAGAAGCATGAAACATATCCACCAGGATCAAAGACATAGTTTTCATCCATCAATAAGCAAGAGCTTAAGGCGAACAAGGCAAGCCAAAAGAGCAGTGGCAAGGTTCCCTTAAGCAGCGATGGAGCATGGTGGAAGCAAGTATGGTGTGGTGCAAGCATGGATTCAATAGTTCCAAAGATTTTTCCTTTTATTTCATCAGGTGGATACTGAGATGGCTTAAAGACTTCAATACCGGGGTCGAACACCTTTTCCTTTAAGGGAAAATAGCACTCAGGCTCAGCCGATTGTGAAGAAGATCCGCAAAGAAGCACAACCTCGTCCTCAGAAGTGGGACAAAGAGGTGTTAAATCATAAGTGCAACGGATTTCGTTGTCGACCGGTTTCTTCTCCTTTGACAAAATTTTCTTCAAATCCAAAGTAGGATCAAGACGATAATCTTCGAAGTCCAAAGGAGGAGCATCACTCTCATGAGAGAAGTATGTGTTGAGAAATTCAGAGAAATCTTCCTCAAATGAATAATCGTCCAAAGTAGGATCGAGTGATGGCGGAGGATCTTCATCATGTGAAGAATCGCTCGAGAGAGTATCAGCCTCATCAAAATCATCGAAAGTGGGCAGCTCGGGATACTCAGAAGTACAATCATAATCATCCGAATCTGAGCTAGAATCATCATCATCATAAGCATCAAAGACCGGTGGGGAATCATAAATGGGAGAAGCTTCGAAAGTAGGGAGAGAATCATCCACATCATCATGAAAAAGTGGATTATCGATGCAAGAGTCGAATAGAGGATTGTCGTAGACGGTAAAGTCATCGAGCACATTAATCATATTCACTGATTCTCGGCCTCCAAACGTTGTACTAGTAAGCTTCCCCATTTTGAAAACTTGTGCATCATCCCCGACTCTTAAGATTAACTCACCTTCGGCAACATCCACTAAAGCTCGTCCGGTTCTCAAGAATGGCCGACCAAGTATTAAAGGAATACGAGGGTCCATTTCATAATCCACTACGACAAAATCGACCGGGAAAGTAAATGCGCCAACTTTAATAAACACGTCTTCGGCTATACCAACAGGGTAAGCGAGAGTGCGATTTGCAAGTTCAAGAGTCATCTTTGTTGGAGTGAGGTCGGGCAATGATAGTGTTTTCCAAACACTCAAAGGCATCAAATTAATACTAGCCCCGAGATCAGCAAGGGCAGTAAATTCTTCAGTTTTGTTGAACACGCAAGGCAACACGAAACGACCGGGATCTCCAAGTTTTTCCGGAAGTTCTTTGAGAAAACTGCAGAGCAGTTTTCATTTAAGCGTGTGTTGGCGAGTTCAATCAGCTTCTCCTTCTTGCTAAGCAATTCCTTGAATGCTTTGACAAATTTGGGCATGTGGACAAGTGCTTCAAGAAAGCTAATGTTGAAGTTCATTTGAGAAATCATCTTGATATAGCTAGTCACTTGAGCGTCCTCCTTGTTTAGCATTTTGTTCTTGCCCAAGCGAGAAGGATAAGGGATATTAGGTTTGGGTGGGGAGGGTGCAGGTGTAGGTGGTAAAGGTTGAGATGTTGAAGGGTCGTTTGTGGAAACTTCATCACGTCGAGGCGGAGACGGTAATGGTGCACTAATACTAGGTGTAGGAGGAGTAGGGATACATGGTGGTGGAGGAGGTGTAGATGATGGTGGTGGGATTGGTGGTCCTACGATGGTGACTCCACTACGAGTAGTAATAGCACTCACATTGGCTCGTGGATTAGTGACGGTGTTTGAAGGTAGAGAACTTGAAGAAGAAGGTTGAGCGGCTGGCAAGAAACTAGCAAGCATATTCTTCAAATCATTGGTTTGACTGCTGAAGGAGGATTGAGTGTTATCTCGAAGCTCGGATCTTATCTCATTTCCTTGCTTTGTGATATCTCCTTTCAGATTGATAATTTGGCTCTGCAAGTTCTTGATTTGCTCACCTTGGGTTCTCATGATGGCCTCTACATCGGGATTAATGGGTGGGGTTTGTTGGGTGGGTGGGTGATAAGGATTAGAAGCTCGTGGTGGGATTTGGTTGCTTCTAGTGTAGTTGTTGGCGGGGTTTTGGTTTTGAGGAGAAAAACCGGGTGAAAGGTAGTTGTTGGAACGGTAACTCAGCAGATTTCTATCCCCTTGTTGTCTAGCTTGGTAATTTTCCGGTGAATAATTATCATAAGCTGCATACACATTTTCCGGATTTCCTTGTGTCGAAGGACAATCGGTGTATGAGTGAGGACCGCCACATGTTTCACAAGGATTAGCAACCGCTTTAACTTGTTGTTGTTGTTGATTTGAAGCGAGAAGCGTAATACTTTTGCTCATTTCAGTCATCATGCGGGTGAGTTCGGTCATCTCAGGGTTTGCTGAGGTAGAAGAAACATTGACTCTCGGGTTGTTCCTAGAAGAAGCAGAGGAATCCCAGTTTTTGTGGTGAGTAGTCATGTTCTCAATAAGCTCTCTACACTCCTCGGGTCTCCTTTTCATGAATGTGCCACCGGCGGCTGCATTAATCGTATCACGATCTCGAAAAGTCAAACCGTTGTAGAATGTATCTATTAAGGTCACAGGGAGCATGTTGTGGTTTGGACATCGGTCGATCAAGACATTATATCTCTCCCAAGCGTCAAAAAGAGATTCATCGGGATCTTGCATGAAACCGCTGATCTGATTGCGAATGCTTGTGACCATGGATGGTGGGAAGTAGCGCGATAAAAAGCGTTGAGTCATGTCATCCCAAGTGTGAATAGAATTCTTCGGGAGACGATCAAACCATTTCTCGGCATGATGTAATAAAGTATGTGGAAAGAGTTGTAGGCGAAGTTCATCCATTGTGGCACCAGCCAACTTCATGCTTTGGGTGATTGTAATGAACTTGTCGAGGTGTTTGTTGGCATCATCATCAGGCAATCCTCTAAACGGGTTTGTTTGTACTTGCTGAATCATGTGATGCTTCAACGAAAACTCAGGAGCGTTGATCTGCATCGGCCCTCCTCGTCCAAACATTGTTGGTTGACAAAGTTCCTCCATGGTCCGAAGATCGGGCTGTGGAAGAGCATTGTTGTTATTATTATTATTCAGGTTCGGTGGAATGTTGTTGTTGTTAACACCTGCCATATCTAAATCTTCTTGAGGCTCGGGCTCTTGATAATTAGAAGATCTAGTACGCATACACCTGAAAATGCAAAAGAAAACAAAACCAAACACAAAAACAATATATATACACAATAAAAATAAAATCTTTTTGAATTTTTGAAATTTTTAATTTTTATGGTTTTTTTATCAATTTTTAATTTTTATGATTTTTTGAATTTTTTAGGCAAGAAAAATAACGTTCACAAGTGAACGGATCCCAAAAAGCAACGTGTCTCTCACAAAAAACTGTTGATCTTTACGAAAAGAGCCGGCAGCGGCGCCATTTAATAACTAGGTTTTTACATAATTAAAAAGATTCGTTTAAGTATGTCTGTCTAATCGAATTGATCTAGGTTCTCTATGTGACTCAGTTTTATTTTGGTGGAAAGAAATATTTTTGGTTGTTTTTAAATTTAAATGTGCAAGACTTAAAAGTAAATGTCGTTAAAGTAAAGGGCAAGTATTAAAAGAACGTTAAATTAAATCTAAGTCTAATTAAAAAGAAAGGTGCGATATTTAAAAGCTTGACGGAAAGTAAATAATTAAATGACTTAAAATAAAACGTGACGAGAATTAAAATTAGACAAGTATAGGAAATGATAACGTAAAAATGAAACAAGACAAAGTACTAAAAGTAACTCCCAATCGGAATATATTCCGATCCGACCAATCGGAATATCAAACCTGGCCAATCGGAATTTCAATCGGAACCCCAATTGGAATGCTGTCACCACCAATCGAAATATCCAAAACACCTCCAATCGGAATGTTTAACTGCCTCTTGATCGGAATATGGTGACCTGGTCGGAATGCTAATCGGAAACCACTGATCGGAATACTGTCACTGTCCCAATCGGAATACTGATTATACACCTCGATCGGAATTTGGAAAGGAGACCCAATCGGAATGTTTGTCACTCACACACGATCGGAATACCACTACCTTGCCCCAATCGGAATACCAAGCTCCCTCAATCGGAATATTAAAACCCTTTTCAGATTGGTACCAGTCGGAATGTATAACCCCTTTCCGATTGTCACGATCGGAAAACGGGGAAAAGTACACAAAATAAGCTACACAAATAAGCTAAGATTCTAATAAGTACAAGACTAAATCCTAAGGTAAAACCGTGTAAAAATAAGCTACGAAACTGAAAGTTAACAACTTTTAAGACACGAAAAAGATAAACTTTAAGAAAAACAACTTTTTATATAAAAATAACTTTTGTAAAAACTATATAAACTTGAAAATAAATCAAATAAGCTATGAAAATAAGAGATTTAAAACAATCAAAAGCATAAAAATCAAACCTTTAAACGAATCAACAAGATAAAAACGCATGTAAATCAAAGATTAAAGAAAGGTAGAAGAAGATTAAGAAAATAAAGTAAAGGTGCGAGTAATTAAAGAAACACTTACTTGAATTTAAATGGTAATTAAGGTGCATAACATGAATTAAAATGACATGAAAAGTAAATGACAAGTATTTAAATGGTGGAAGGTCTAATTGTCACCATTAGCCAACAAGAGTGAAAAATGACTAATCTAATCTATTTATAGGGGAGGATTAAGGAAGCTTTCTCCCCTATTTCCTTTTCTCTTAATTGCAAGATTAAGTCCCTTTCTTCTTAATTCTTCATTAATTGCGTCATTAGTCCTTTTCTTCTAATCTTCTTTAATCTTGGACTTAAGGGACTTTTGACTTCGGGATTTCTTTTGAACTCGTCTTAAAATTCTTCAATAAAATAGACTTGAATTCTTCGGCTTTTGATAAACTTCCGTCTTTTGACTTTTTCTTCGATAAATCTTCAGAATTGGTCGTGGACTTCCGTTCTTTTTGTACTCTTGACTTCTTGACTTCGTCTTTCATCATTTTCTTCAATAAAAGTCCGTAAATGCCCGTGAATGTCCGTGTTTTCTCCACTTTTCACCTTTTCATCCTAAATCACAACAAAAACATAAACCACGCATAATTCCGACATAAAAGACATAAAATACACGTTTAGGTCCGGTTATTATTGTAATTAAGTGGTAGAAAAGATGGGTGTTTACACACCTATCATCATGCTGTAGAGGGGTGACCTCTAAATAACTGTGTTGGGTGGAGGGATCAGCTCCAATGTGAAGGATGTAGAGCACACACCACATTCACCTGATAACTTGTAACACATATAAGCCTAGGATGCATCCATACGCCCCACTAAAAAAATACTGATAAAATGGTCAAGCTGAGCTGAGTGGGACGATACAGGATATCACTCTCCTGCATGTGAGTCACGACACCGGTGCCTCTAGTGCCGTGGTTACGGTACCTCCGTAACTAGTACATAAACTGGTCGTGCTTGTATATAATGCTCAGGTAATTTATTAAGTTATTAATATGATTACTGATAAACTTAAACATATACTGGGGAAAAACATTTGGCTGAAGACAGGAAATCCTAATCATGCATAGAAAGGAAGTCCTTACTGAAAGGACGGAAAATCCGTACCTCGTGTCCAGTAACTGACCGAGATCAACTAACCGAAACTCTACTTTGATTTCACGCGAGCTACAAGAATAAAGACGCGAATAAGTTGACTGATATTCGTTTATTTTATTTTACTGATCTTATTGGCTTCTTATTTATTCATTTTAATGTATTATTTTCTACTATTAATTATGGTACAACGTATTTCTGACGCTATAGTAATACTACCTTAAGTATCCCGCTAAAATAAAAAGTTTCTTAATTTAGAAGTTCCCAAAATAATTTAATTTATTTAATAAAATTATACCCTTTTAAATATTAAGGAACTATATTAAATTAATACATTTAAAATATATTTTAAACATTTATAAAACAATTTAATTAAAAAGGTATAATATAAAAATATCCATTTTATTTATTTATAGTAATGCCCCGAGCTTACCGAGATATCCCATCTCGGTCGCACTAAACAAATTAACATATAACACAAAATCTGTCCACAAGAATTAGTGACAGAAATTCCGTGTCACTAAAACTGTCGCTAAAACTGTCCTTATTAAAAGCTGTATACATATAACAGTTTGCGATAGAAACAGTGTCGCTAAAACTGTCGCTAAAATTATTCAACATAAACATTTTAAAGTCCCATTTTTTTTCCACTGGTTTACAAGTAGTTCCCACTGTTGGGCTACGTTTCCCGCTGTTTACCTAAACCAAACACACCTTTATTTATCCGCAGCCCCCCCAAACGCACCCTAAAAAATGCTCGAAACTGGCCTTAGCCGCCCGTGTGTGAGTCACGGCTGGGCCAAGCTGGAGTCACCCACCGAGGCTGTGGAGCCTCGGTTCCACGAACATAACCCAATAAACCCGACTTGGGCTGTTGTCTCTCGGCCGGCCAGAACATGACAGGTCTCGGTTTCTTTTACCCAAAACAACCCGACACCCTTGGTTTGTACATACCCGCTGTTGGTCTGCGGTTGTTGGTGGTCCGAAAACAAGTACCACCGAGACATGTCCATGTCTCGGTTCCCATAAGGTTACCCAAAACGAAACCCTAATTATGATTTTATGTGATGTTTTCCTTGTTTTAATAAATCAATTCGTGACTATAAAGGGCTGAGATAGAAATTGATTACCGTAATAGCTTGATAACGGAAAGGAAGACACAGAGATTACTAGATCAAACAAGGCTCGGCCTCCTTTTTTTTTTCTTCCGGCGGCCAACACAAAGAAACCCTAATTCCCCCTTTTTTTTTGTTCGCCTGATGTGAATGGGGGTTAATTCCCGTCTCTTTTCTTTTTGTGTAACCAAAATGGGCTAAAGCCCAATATCCTTTCTTTATTTTCTTTAAATAAAACCGGCCCCTTTCTTTTTCCTTTTATTTATTATTATTTTTTTTTTAAAAAAAACTTGTATATAATACTACTTGTATATAGTTTCTCGCGTTTGTTTTTGTCAATAATTTCTTCGTAATTAGCTTAAGTAAATAAACCGCGTATTTACATTCCCGATTTAAATACGAGTTTTACACCAACAGCAGCAGGTCCTTATACTTACTCATTTTCTTATGATTACATGTTATAATTCTTAATTCTGACACGTCAGCAAATCTTCTACCAGGAATCATGGTAACGGGAGGGACCAGAACCAGAGAGGTTCATAGCCTAATAATGAAATGATTTTGCTAGTTCAATTGTTCGTTTCTCGGTATCTTCTCGAATTGATTTCCGGTTCAAAGTGCGACTCAGTTGTTCTTGGTGAATCAAATAAAAGAGGGTCGTTGTCTAAAACTAATTAAAAATAAAGACTTGAAACAAATAAAAATAAAGTAAAGACGGTAAAAAGAAATAATGAAAGATAAAAACTTGGCGAAAAGTAAATGACGAGAAATTAAAAGCAATAAAGGTAAATAACTCAAACTAAAACTTAAACCAAAAGGGAAGGCAAGTAAAAGTGCAAATAAAGAAAAAAACGGGAAAAATAAAGCTTAAAAATTAAAATCTGGAAAACACTCATTCGGAATAAAACAGTTCATCCGGAATATGTCACTTATCCGGAATAAACTATTTGATTCGGAATAAAGTGTTTGATCCGGAATAAAAAAGAGAAAAGAATTTGATCCGGAATAAATAAAGAAAAGAAGTTGATCCGGAATAAAAAGTTTGATCCGGATGAACAATATTGATACGGAATAAAAATGCTGACTCGGAATATCTGGGGAAAGAAACAGTAAAGAAGACAAAGAACAGGGGATGAAAACCAAACACGAATTTAACCAAAACTAATCAAGATTAACCAAAAGATTAAACCAAAACAACCACAAATGATCAACTAACAATAACCAATCAATCCAAATCAATAACACCAACAATCATAGCCAAAATAATCAAAACCCACTTAATCAAAACCATAAAAACTCAAGAACATGAACAATAAAGATGAAGAACAAATCAAACAAGAAAGGTAGAAGGAGATTAACAATAAAGTAAAGATTAACAAAAATTAAAAGTAAACTTACTTGAATTAAAGAGTGCAATACAAGAAGTTAAAGCAAGAAGTTCAACTTAATAAGTGTGTAAACACTTATCCTTTTGCCACTAAAATCAAGGAAAAACGAGACCTAATCATGTGTTTAATGTCGTAAAAGTCGGAATTACGCGTGGTTTTGTGTTTTTGTGTTTAAATAGGTACAAAAGGTCAAAAGGAAAGAAAAATACGGGATTTCACGGTCATTTATCGAAGAAAAAGTCAAAGGACCAAAAAATGCCAAAAGAATGAAGTTTGGAGGACTAAAAATGAAGATTTGAAGAAGATTTTACAACAAGGACCATTTTTGTCAATCTCAAAAGTCATCCACTAATAAACCACATTGAAGAGCACAAAATTACGAAGCCAACGGTCCCGACCTCGCGTCGTAACTCTTTACGGTTTGTTTTCTATTAATTATTTAAGTTTAATTAGTTTTTAAATAAAATTAATTAGTTTTTATAATAAATAAATAGTTTTTAATAAATTAAATAAATAATATTTTCCGAAAATAAATTATTAAAATAAAGTTTTTATTAAAATTAATAAAATAATTTTCGTAATTAATATTATTATTATTATTATTATTATTTTATAAAACCATCACTTTTATTAGAAACAAAAAGGGATTTACAACAAATTGGATGGGAGTCGAGATACTATCTGCGCTCCCACCCCTTTAGCAATGGTAAAACCTATTCTATGAAAAATATGTACAGCAGCGCGTGCTCAAATGTCTTGAGCCTTAGAAAATCTCTGGATCCGCTTCAGCAACGCAACTGCATCTTCCTGTAACTCCCCTAAAGAAGAAAAGGAGAAAGGAAGAAACCCATATCCGAGAGCTGCGCACTTAGCCAAATACTTGCATCGTTTACGTTGTGCAACATCAATCACAGCTCGGCCAGGGACAAATTCATTCATCCCCGTACGAGTCAAAGGAGAAGAACCTGTCAGATCAACGCACACATCTTTACCTTCCTCCCAAGAATAAAACAAAATATCTGTCGGACGTAGGACATTATCAAGTCCACCATCTAATCCAATATTAACTTCCTTTCCGACAGATATCCCTGAACGGTAACATATGTCAGCAAGAGTATCACGAACCAAATTGTGACGATGCTTAATCCCAACGATGCCAGCACACGATACGGCATGATCCCCAAAGATATCCCCATCAAAACCCTAGCACAAGCTGAACAGGGCTTCAAAACAGAGAACAAGGGAATACCTAAGCGATAGCACAAAACGCATCGATAAGACCTCCCATTCATAGTCTGACCTAATCCGGGGATAGGAACCGTCCTAAGCCAGTCAGACGTATGATCCTCCCTCAGAGATGCCCATAAAGCCAACTGACGAGCAGATAAAGCGAAAGTGGATTCAGCATTCTTAATAACCCGAGCAAAATATATATCTGCCATTTTCTTCATGAGTTTGGGGGCAGCGACCTCACTCGGATTACTTAGAAAATCAATCTCCATAACCGAGTTAAACACACGTAAGGCATCATCAAACTGGAGTCCATAAGATCTAATATCAGTGTGTTGAAGTAACTTAGACTGTAGATCAGCTGACTGAAACCGAGAAGCAAGAAAAGCATAATGCAATACGTCACCCGCAGAATAAACACCCAACCCTCCAAAGGAAAAGGGCAACGTAGCAAGTCTCCACTGCCAATCACCAAATCCCGGTCCAGAAGCAACAACGATACGCTCCAAAGAAGAACGGAGTGCCAAATCAAAAGAACTTTGGGCAGACTTGAAAGCACAAGGTGAACAAGTACGCATAGCAAAATATTATTATTATTATTATAATTATTAATAAAATCTTGTCAAACAAGTCAAAGGGGGTCAACCCTCAGTCAAACCATGCCAGGAATGGGGTTAAGTACTAAATTTTGCATATATATACTTGAAGGAATGCTTGGCCCAGTGGCTAGCTCCTTCGACCTTGGCCCAAATGACCAGGGTTCGAGTCTTGGCAAAGACTTTGGCTGAGTATTTATACTCAGTGCCACGTGGCACCACCTGAGTGGTCCACGTGGCAACCGGTTCAAACCGGTCCGAACCAGAACCAGAACCAGACCAGACCGGTTCAAACCGGCCGGTCCAGACCCGAACTAGACCCGGTTCAGACCGGTTCAACTCGGTCTAAACTGGCTGACGTCAACAATGACGTCAGCACCACGTGGCGACGGCTGGCCAATGTCAGCACGCCACGTGGCACTGACATACTCTAAAAATTGCAGGTCCCAGGTACTGTAGGTTTGGCGGCTGACCAATGGAGATGCGACACGTGGCAGAGGCAGGGCGGCGCTGACATGTCAGTCCTAGGTCAGAGGTGGCAGTGGCGGCTGGCGGCTGGCTAGTCAGAGCATGACACGTGGCGGCGGCGCCGCCACGTCAGTACGAGGTGGCTGTGGCTGTACGAGGTGGCAGTGTACAAGTGGCGGCTAGCCAATCAGGGACTGCCACGTGGCAGTGGTGATGAAAACAAAGTTAAAGGAGCGTGTACCTGGCTAATGATTGGCGAAAATTCCCACACTTTGATAGCTGTCAAGCATTATTCGGAGAAAACAAGAATAGAGGGCCAGCTGTCCTCAAATTTGCTTAACTTTGAAGCAAAAATTAGATAGTGAAATTACTATAATACCCCCATGTTGGCTGCCTATATAAAGCCTTCCCTCATCTCATTTAATCAAGTTTTTTTCTAGTTTTTCTCTTAAGTTTTTCATATAGTTTTATATTTTGTAATTTTAATTTTTAAGCTTTGTAATATTCAAGTTTTTAATAAAATTCAAGTTCTAGCTTAATAATATTCTCATTCTTCCTTTCTTTTTAATTTTATAATAATCTATCTTATTATTTTGGGATAAGTTTTTATAACTTTTTTCCAAATAAGATTAGATTTATATAAAGTTGGGAATAATTAATTTTATTTCAAGCTTATTGTTGCCTTTTAGTAGATCTAGCTTATTTGTGGAGTAATCGTTTAATTAGCTTTTTAGCTTTTTAAATCTCATAAGTCCTAAGCTTAGGCTTACGACTTATTTATAAGCTAGCTTTTTATTTAAGCACTTTTAGTTTTTATTAATTAGTTATTTAGATCTATTAGTTTAAGCTTTAAAAAAATAAAATTATTTTCAAAAAACCAAAAAAAAATAGTTAGATCTATTAGTTTTTTTAAATAGATTAAGTAGATCTATAATTTTTAGCTTTAAAATTTAAAATACTTTTATAAAACATAAAAAAATATTTTAGATCTATAAGTTTTAATTAAATATCTTTATCATTTAATAATTATTGCTTATTATTCTAACCTTTTATGTTTTCTTTGATCTCGGCGTATCGATCTATCATTTTTGAAGAAGAGCTTATAGTTGATTAATTTGGTTCAAGTTGATATGGTTGATTAGTTTGGTTAGAGATTAATTTGGTTGGGCGTGTACTTTACGGGCCGGGTTACGCTTTTGATAGTTTTGGTATTGGGAGGCCGTGTACTTAACGGGCCGTATTTTGTTGATGTTGTTGATGTTGTTTGTTTAGAGCGTTTTTCTACGGACTACGGGTACTAAAGCTCTCCTTTTTATTTTTCTAGTTTAATCGCTTTAGTTTTATTTAATTAGATAGTTTTAGTTTAAATTGTTTTTAATAAAAGTTATATTTTTTATAAAAATCGGTTTAATTAGTTTTAGTTATTATTATTTGTGTTTAAAAAAAATAGTTTAAAAGTTTTTAAAAGTAGATTTCATTTAGATAAGCTCATTATTAGTAAAAAGTTTACACCTTTTTGTGATTATTAAGCTTATTAGTACATAAAGCTTGTAGCTTTATCGTCTAAAAAGATTAGTAAGCTTAAAAGGTTGAAGCTTTATGCTTAATTTTTAAGTTTATCTTTGTGATTTCATTTTTCGTCACTTTTATTTGCTATCTCGTGCTTGCATTTAGATTAATTTCTCATTTAGATTTATTTTTAATTATAGTTTATTTTTGTTGCATCTAGATCTATATTTGTAGTTTAATTTTACATTGCATCTAAGAGTAATATTTACGTGAATTAATTGCGCTTTTATTTTTATATAGTCCTTAGCCTACATATTTTTCCCATTTTTAGCTTAAATAGACATAGATTACCAATCAAGTATTATTAACCAAAAACAATTATTCTCTACGTTAAAATTGGATTTCAATTCGAGTGAGTCGACGAAAACGAACATAATTGCAATACATACAAAATCTTAATTTCAAATGGCGCCGCTTCGCTCGTACGATTGACGATTTTTCGTGAAGACGTTTGGATTTTGGGATCCGTTCTTTTTGAACGTTACGTTTCTTGCAACAAAATCAAAAATACAAAAAAAATCAAAAACTTAAAAATACAAAAAAATTAAAAAATCACAAAAGCAATTTCTTTCCTAAGAATTGCACCAAAAAAAAAATCCAAAAGTAATACTTTTTCTTAAAAGTATTACACCAAAAATATTACGTATTAGTGTTATTTCTTAGTTCGATTTCTTTCGATTTTTCTTTTGAATATATTTTTCTAAAAAATACAAAAAGATTTTTCTTTTATTATATTATAGTACGTAGCACAATAATTTACCTACTTTTCAAATAAGCCTTAGTTGGGATTTCATCACCTAACTATTGTAGTCGAATCCTTAACGAAATAAAAAGGCAAAATAGATAAATACTAGTAAGACGTTTGAACTCGAAATATACAAACTATAAGGCGACGCGCTATAAAAGGCCGTCTAAGGAAAAAGGTTTTTAAGTGCTTTGTGCCACCTCGTTTCCCCGCTTGCTTGTGCGTATATTGAGAGGGACGACCGACTATTGGTTTGCCAACTCAAGTAGTATTTAAGTATATATATTTGTAGTTTTTTCATATAGCTCCTCGAGAGGGAAAATCCTTTTCCTCTCAAAGTCGACCGTGGTCACCTACCTCATTCCAAAGTTTTAATTGTATGCGCACTCGTGCGCGTACATACATACCGAGTGGTGTACCAAACTCTTCCAATTCTTCCAAAAAGAAGAAGAAGAAGAAAAACAAAAAGACCGTCATTCAAGCCGATCCCGAGAATCGAGCTTTCGACATAACGATGGCAACGGATAATCGACCAATGATTGAGATTCTACAATCTCACGTTGAAGGAAACGATGATGCGATTGTGGTGCCGACCATTGGAGCAAATCATTTTGAACTTAAATCGGGTTTTATTCAAATGGTTTCCGCTACACCATTTTTAGGCCGTACTAATGATGACCCACACGCTCATATTAAACGTTTCATCCTATTAGCTAATACCGTCAAATACAATGGGGTGCCACATGAGACCGTTCGCCTACAACTTTTTCCTTTTTCCCTCGAGGGACAAGCCCGGATTTGGCTTGATAAGGAACCACCCCAAAGTATTACATCATGGATTGACTTAGAAACCAAGTTCATAAACTACTTTTTCCCACTATCACGGACCACCGCTTTAAGGAATGAAATCATCACTTTTGAACAAAAATATGGGGAAACATTTAGTGAGTCTTGGGATCGATTTAAAGAGCTTTTGAGAAAATGTCCACAACACGGTTTCACCAAAGTGCATCAAATTAATACGTTTTACAATGGTTTAACTTTAAATGACCAAGACTCACTTAATAGTGCCGCGGGAGGCAATATTTTTGTGAAAACCATGAACGAGGCTTGGGCCATTATTGAGAACAAGGCAAAAGTGCAAACTAAGAGTGTTCGGACTACAATAGCTAGTGCTAGTGATAATGAGGTGAATAATCAAATTAAAGAGCTTACTTCAATTGTGAAACACCTTGCTCTAAAAACCGATGCCCTCACTACACATGTGCATGCCGTGAAAGATAATAGTGAAACGTGTGAGACTTGTGGTGGACCACATTCATATTTCAATTGTGATAAGGTTTGCGATAATCAACAACAAGTTTGTGCTTTTAATGCTAATGAGAGGGTTCAATTTAAACCTTATGTTGATGTTAACCATTTGTCTTACAAAAGTACTAATTATTTGGCTCCCCCTGGTTTTGTAGCACCTCAAAGACCACCCCCACCCGCCCAAAATACCCAACACCAAAATAGGAACCAAGGTCCTCAAATGGGTAATTTTCAAGGGAATGCTAATCAAGGGAATTTTAATGGTCAAAACCAAGGGTTTCAAAATAATAATCAAGGTTTTTATAATAACAACGGTTTTCAATCTCAATTTCAAAATCAAGGTTTTCCTAATCAAGGGTTTAATCAAATGAACATGCAAAACCCTCAAATGGACTTGGTTCTACAAAAATTGACCGAACATGAGAAAATCATGAAAATGCAAGAGTCTACTAGACAAATGCAAGAGTCCAACGATAAGAGATTTTTGACTATGTTGCAAACCCTTAGACCCCAAGGTGCCTTACCATCCAATACCGAGATTAACCCTCGTGCTAATGTGAGTGCTATCAATACTCGAAGTGGAGCCACTTTAGTGGGACCTTCCATCTCTTCGCCCATAAAGGAGAGACAAGGCCCGGAGGTCATAATGAGTAATCCTACTCCCCCTTCGGTGATTCCTCCCACTACCACTCCTAGTACTAGTGTTCCATTGCCGAAAGAGCCTATCCCTACGGTTGTTCAAGAAGCGAGTCCTTCTCCTTCTCAACCTTCTAAGTCTAAGCCTAATATTCCTTATCCATCTAGGTTAGGCAAGGCAAAAGTGCTCACCAAAGATGACGTTCATGTCTCTAACTTTTTGAAAATGATTTCCAATGTGAATGTTAACGTTAGCCTTATTGAAGCACTTGCTCAAATGCCAAAATTTGTCAAAATTTTTAAAGATTTGCTTAATAAGAAAGAAAAAATGGTTGAGCTCGTGAACACCCGTTTAAATGAGAATTGTTCCGCGGTTCTTCTCAAAGTGCTTCCCGAAAAGCTAGGAGATCCCGGACGATTCGTGTTACCTTGCTCGTTTCCTCAAATCGATGATTGTATGGCTTTAGCGGATCTCGGCGCTAGCATCAATCTTATGCCACTTTCGGTTTGGAAACAATTGTCATTACCCGACCTTGTACCGACTCGTATGACTTTAGAGTTAGCTAATCGAACTCTCGCATACCCCGTTGGTATTGCCGAAGATGTTTTTGTTCGAGTTGGTACATTTACTTTTCTCGTGGACTTTGTCGTCGTCGACTATGAGATGGATCCTCGTATTCCGTTAATACTTGGTAGACCATTCTTAAGATCCGGAAGAGCCTTAGTCGATGTAGCCGAAGGGGAGTTAATTCTTAGGGTTCGGGATGAACAACAAGTTTTTAAAATGGGAAAAATCACAACTAAATCAAATGGAAAAGAGTCGGTCAATATGATTGATGTTCTTAATTATAATGATGACGAGATTTTTATTAATCCTTTTGGAATTGAAAAATCTAATCAAAATAGTTTTGTGATAAATTCATCCCATCCCATCCCACCCCATGATCTTAATGCACCTCATATCTCTATGAGTGATTCTTCCATGGAGACTCCTTTTGAATTTTATACTCCAATTTTAGAAGTCATGACTATTGAGGAGGATCCTCCACTCTTAGAGATCATACCTAATTTAGAGGTTATTCCATTTGAGGAGGATTTAGATATCTTTCTAAATACCTATTTTCCTCATGAGGAAGAGTTTTCCTATGACTCCGACGATACTTATGTTTTCACATCGAGTTTGGAAGAGGACGACTTTCCCACTATGGATTTTGATGATATTTTGAGCTTAAATGTCAACACCTCTTGCTATTTTCCCATTAAGGAACCGGTGTTTGATCCGGGAATAGAGACTTTTGTGCTTTCATTGCCATACCACCTTATCTTTCCTTGTAAGAGACTTTTGCCTAAGGATACCCCACTTTTCTATGACTTGCGTACCACCTCGGGGTTTATCTCCTTTTGTGATGGAAATTATGTGTTTGACCCGGGTGGATTTTTATGGGGTATGCCTTATATGACTTTGCTTCACCCTTTATCATGGAGAGATTTTCCTCCCTTGGAAATCTCGGTTTTCCATGATTTTTCCCATTTGAATGATAACATTCGGGAAATCGAGTCGAGCTAGAGACTCGTGATGAAAAATCAAGCATCGTATAACTAGGTTAGATTTTTTACCCTTTTCCACCCTTTTTACCTTTCACCCATTTTCACCAATAAGTGTAGGGGGGAGCCATGTAGGTTGTTTGTGTTGTGATGTTGTGTGCAGGGACATGTGCTTAATGATCCACTTTTGGTACTTTTGACGAGACCCGTGTTCCCGTGTTTCCCGTGTACCTGGTTCCTTCGATAAGTTTTTGCTATTGTGATTCAATCTTGTATATAAATAAAACGAATAAATGTAATCACTTTAATTGTCCTTTCCTTAGCTCGATTTTAAACAACGTACTCAATGTCCTAAGTGTAGGGGAGTTTATTCTCCCACATGCTTAAACATTGAGGACAATGTTTATATATATGGGTTAATATACACAAATGTTACTAAAGTTTGGTAAAAAATTCGATTTGGTTACTAAAGTTTAAAACCTAACAGATAGGTTACCCAAGTATACGAGTTTGTGTTTTGAGTTACCGAATGTTTATAAATGCTGCACTCCTGTTACTCCGTTGAGGGGCTACCGGTTGAGAGCCGGTTTCAATTGACACATTGGATAGTAATGGGTCCCACCCCTACTCTAATCTACCTGTTGAATGTCAGTTGTACCTACTAACTTAAAGCAACCATCTATCTGCTAACCAATACTTTAGAACTCGAAACATTGATCAAAGTCCTACCCAGATACTGAATGTTTGTTTGGATCGAAAGTAAAGTTTTTCATCTTCCAACATTGTTGGTTTAACATTGTTAAATACCTGAAAAAAAGTTCATGTACATCAGAATCAAAACATCTAAAACAGACATCTCTATTAGTATCATCACTCACAACCCAGTTCCGATTAGTCAATTTAATTCAATAGGGTTCAATGGTGTCAAAGAGTTGATCCGGCAACGGTGGCGAAAACGGATGAGTTAACAGCGGCAGGTCTAAAGGATCTAGAGAAAGAGAGTTGCCATCACCGGATAAGTTTAGATTACGGAACGGTAGATTAATCTCGTCTAAAGATTATTTATTGTGAATAACTACAACAAATGTATCCTAACTCGTATCCACAATAAATATCAACGGTCAACTCAAGATCTGAATATAAAAAGAACAAGATCTCAGGTTTCGAAATAGACAATTATTGATCAAATCAACAAGAAACCCATCATCAAAATTGTCTATTTCGAAAGATCAATAACTAAAAAGATCATAAAAACCCCATCTTTGATCTTTGAAAACCGAAACCCAAAATTACCTACCTGGTTCTTATTCTTCTTTTTTCCCAGATGACAACAAAACAAAAATGGTGCTCTTATTTCGAATTGATTAAATCGTTGAAAACAATGTCTTAATTTTAGTGGTGTTTAATATCATTTAGGGGTGATTTGTATGTTGAAAAAAACATGGTGAAGGGGTTGTAAAAGACAGTTTGATGAACAGGGGCAGCAAAAGAGAGTGTGATATTATGAGAGGTAGTAACAAAAATACAATTATAATTATAATAGGAAAAAGGAAGATAATAAATGGAAGGATATTTCGTTATTCTACGTTACTAATACGAGGGTATTTTGATTTTTTTATTACTACTATCAGTTAAACCAACGGTCAACAAAAAAGAATTTATGTTGACTGCCACGTAGGCTATTAACCGGTAACAAAAGGTAAAAACTTATTGAGTAATTTATGTAACGGGTAAACCAAACTTGAGTAACCTATCTGTTAGGTTTTAAACTTTAGTAACCAAATCGAATTTTTTGTCAAACTTTGGTAACATTTGTGTATATTAACCCATGTTTATATTAAGTGTAGGGGGATTTCTATCGAAATTTTAGTGGCCTTTTCCATGAATTTGACCTCATTTTACCGGAAAATTTTAAAATTTTTCAACGTTTTTCAAATTTTTGATCTATTTTGGCCTTGTAGTATTTTTCTTTTATTTTCTTTTCTTTTGTCATCGCATCTTATTTTATTTTCCATTTTAAGAATAAAGTAAAAAATAAATAAATAAATAAAATGGTTTTAACAAGTTTAGATATCTTTGATATATTAGGCCCGTCGTGAATATTTTGACTCAACCCGAGTTTACTTATCAGAGTTTACTCTAGCTAGTATCCTTAACCACATGGACCTTAATTGGTTTATTAGGCTAAGCATCCACGAGTCTCATTCCTTGAGATTTTAAATTGTGGAGAACGAGAGATGATAGAGTTAATTATAAGTTTGGTATTCTTTCATTAACTTATGTGAGTTAGTTATGAGCTTTTTCTCCCATCGCTTGTTAATAAATATATTTGCAATAAATAAGGTTGTACGATTTGAAAAGTTACTTAGCTTCTAGCACAAGATCGTTTAAAAGTTGCTCGGTATTAATTAGAGTTCATAGCCAAGGCATAACTTATTGAAGCGGGACGCGAATATTGGCTTATCCAAAAAGGCCCTAACAAGGCATGAGGATACCCGAGTCCAAAAAGGCCCTCACAAGGCATGAGGATTCACTTTTTTTTGCTAAAGATCCAAAGATGACGTGAAGATCATTAATCCAAATCAATATGATGATGGATCAAGACACACGACGAGAAGCAATTACTCCCCTAAAGATCATGGAGAAGTCTATCCAAAAGACCCTAACAAGGTATGAGGATAAATAGATCCAAGTCCGAAAAGGAGGCGGGTCGTTGTATATCAAAATCCTAAATAAAGATGATGATAAATGAAGAAGTCGTGGTCAACGTTTGAAGCATCTTTCACTCCTAATGAAGATGTGTACCAAAATGAAGAGAAGACCATAATTTCAAGATCGTCTCTCAAGATTTGAAGTTTGAAGTACAAGCCAAATATCGGTCCGAGAAAGGTCTCAAATCGTGAAACGAGTTATGCCAAGATATGAACTTTATGAGGTTTCGAGAAGCAGTTTTAAAAGATTTTGTCCTTTAGCTAACTATTGATTAAATCGTCCCACTTTATTTTCGGCCTTAATAAATTATCGAAATAAGTAAAAAAATGCATCCTCGTGATCATTCAAGACGAAATAATATAATACAAGAGATACACCGTAGGAATAAGGGGGTCTAAGTGATTAATTAAACCACATGAGTAAGTGTTAGTTGTGCTAACTTGTAGTTTTAATGATCTCGTTTTCAAGCTTGGTATGGGGAACGTGAAACTTGAGGGTGATTAATATTCATGACACTAAAGCCCTAATTCAAGTCTTAGATTTCTTTACAAGTTTCTTCCATCAAATAATTTCCAATTAATAAATTGTTATAACTTTTGTTTCCTTTAAAGCTTTATTTCTTTTTATCGTAGTAGTAATAGTATATCTTAATAAAGGCCAAGATGGGTTAATTATAAGAAAACAGTAACTTTTATGCCTTAAAATAAAGCATTGCATGGGATCATTGCAATGGTCAAGTGTAGGGGATTTAATAAGTGTGTAAACACTTATCCTTTTGCCACTAAAATCAAGGAAAAACGAGACCTAATCATGTGTTTAATATCGTAAAACTCGGAATTACGCGTGGTTTTGTGTTTTTGTGTTTAAATAGGTACAAAAGGTCAAAAGGAAAGAAAACACGGGATTTCACGGTCATTTATCGAAGAAAAAGTCAAAGGACCAAAAAATGCCAAAAGAATGAAGTTTGGAGGACTAAAAATGAAGATTTGAAGAAGATTTTACAACAAGGACCATTTTTTCCAATCTAAAAAGTCATCCACTAATAAACCACATTGAAGAACACAAAATTACGAAGCCAACGGTCCGGACCTCGCGTCGTAACTCTTTACGGTTAGTTTTCTATTAATTATTTAAGTTTAATTAGTTTTTAAATAAAATTAATTAGTTTTTAAAATAAATAAATAGTTTTTAATAAATTAAATATATATATAATATTTTCCGAAAATAAATTATTAAAATAAAGTTTTTATTAAAATTAATAAAATAATTTTCGTAATTAATATTATTATTATTATTATTATTATTATAAACCAACACTTTTATTAGAAACAAAGAGGGATTTATAAACCAACACTTTTATTATTATTATTATTATTATTATTATTATTATTATTATTATTATTATTATAATTATTAATAAAATCTGGTCAAACAAGTCAAAGGGGGTCAACCCTCAGTCAAACCATGCCAGGAATGGGGTTAAGTACTAAATTTTGCATATATATACTTGAAGGAATGCTTGGCCCAGTGGCTAGCTCCTTCGACCTTGGCCCAAATGACCAGGGTTCGAGTCTTGGCAAAGACTTTGGCTGAGTATTTATACTCAGTGCCACGTGGAACCACCTGAGTGGTCCACGTGGCAACCGGTTCAGACCGGTCCGAACATGACCCGAACCAGAACCAGACCGGGCCGGTTCAAACCGGTCGGTCCAGACCCGAACCAGACCCGGTTCAGACCGGTTCAACTCGGTCTAAACCGGCTGACGTCAACAATGACGTCAGCACCACGTGGCGGCGGCTGGCCAATGCCAGCACGCCACGTGGCACTGACATACTATGAAAATTGCAGGTCCCAGGTACTGTAGGTTTGGCGGCTGACCAATGGAGATGCGACACGTGGCAGAGGCAGGGCGGCGCTGACATGTCAGCTGACATGTCAGTCCTAGGTCATAGGTGGCAGTGGCGGCTGGCGGCTGGCTAGTCAGAGCATGACATGTGGCAGCGGCGCCGCCATGTCAGTACGAGGTGGCAGTGTGCAAGTGGCGGCTAGACAATCAGGGACTGCCACATGGCAGTGGTGATGAAAACAAAGTTAAAGGAGCGTGTGTCTGGCTAATGATTGGCGAAAATTCCCACACTTTGATAGCTGTTAAGCATTATTCGGAGAAAACAAGAATAGAGGGCCAGCTGTCCTCAAATTTGCTTAACTTTGAAGCAAAAATTAGATAGTGAAATTACTATAATACCCCCATGTTGGCTGCCTATATAAAGCCTTCCCTCATCCCATTTAATCAAGTTTTTTTCTAGTTTTTCTCTTAAGTTTTTCATATAGTTTTATATTTTGTAATTTTAATTTTTAAGCTTTGTAATATTCAAGTTTTTAATAAAATTCAAGTTCTAGCTTAATAATATTCTCAATCTTTCTTTCTTTTTAATTTTATAATAATTTATCTTATTATTTTGAGATAAGTTTTTATAACTTTTTTCCAAATAAGATTAGATTTATATAAAGTTGGGAATAATTAATTTTATTTCAAGCTTATTGTTGCCTTTTAGTAGATCTAGCTTATTTGTGGAGTAATCATTTAATTAGCTTTTTAGCTTTTTAAATCTCATAAGTCCTAAGCTTAGGCTTACGACTTATTTATAAGCTAGCTTTTTATTTAAGCACTTTTAGTTTTTATTAATTAGTTATTTAGATCTATTAGTTTAAGCTTTAAAAAAAATAAAAATATTTTCAAAAAACCAAAAAAAAAAATAGTTAGATCTGTTAGTTTTTTTAAATAGATTAAGTAGATCTATAATTTTTATCTTTAAAATTTAAAATACTTTTATAAAACATAAAAAAATATTTTAGATCTATAAGTTTTAATTAAATATCTTTATCATTTAATAATTATTGCTTATTATTCTAACCTTTTATGTTTTCTTTGATCTCGGCGTATCGATCTATCATTTTCGAAGAAGAGCTTATAGTTGATTAATTTGGTTCAAGTTGATATGGTTGATTAGTTTGGTTAGAGATTAATTTGGTTGGCCGTGTACTTTACGGGCCGAGTTACGCTTTTGATAGTTTTAGTATTGGGAGGCCGTGTACTTAACGGGCCGTATTTTGTTGATGTTGTTGATGTTGTTTGTTTAGAGCGTTTTTCTACGGACTACGGGTACTAAAGCTCTCCTTTTTATTTTTCTAGTTTAATCGCTTTAGTTTTATTTAATTAGATAGTTTTAGTTTAAATTGTTTTTAATAAAAGTTATATTTTTTATAAAAATCGGTTTAATTAGTTTTAGTTATTATTATTTGTGTTTAAAAAAATAGTTTAAAAGTTTTTAAAAGTAGATTTCATTTAGATAAGCTCATTATTAGTAAAAAGTTTACACCTTTTTGTGATTATTAAGCTTATTAGTACATAAAGCTTGTAGCTTTATCGTCTAAAAAGATTAGTAAGCTTAAAAGGTTGAAGCTTTATGCTTAATTTTTAAGTTTATCTTTGTGATTTCATTTTTCGTCACTTTTATTTGCTATCTCGTGCTTGCATTTAGATTAATTTCTCATTTAGATTTATTTTTAATTATAGTTTATTTTTGTTGCATCTAGATCTATATTTGTAGTTTAATTTTACATTGCATCTTAGAGTAATATTTACGCGAATTAATTGCGCTTTTATTTTTATATAGTCCTTAGCCTACATATTTTTCTCATTTTTAGCTTAAATAGACATAGATTACCAATCAAGTATTATTAACCAAAAACAATTAATCTCTACGTTAAAATTGGATTTCAATTCGAGTGAGTCGATGAAAACGAACATAATTGCAATACATACAAAATCTTAATTTCAAAAGTGCAGGTAAATAAAAATGGTGGAAGTGGTGGTTTGTCAAGCCACCCAACAACCTCAAAATTACACAAATGATCTAAATATATAGGGGAGGAGGAGGATTAGTGGAAGGAAGCTTCCTCCCATCTTTCTTCTTTCCTTAATTGCGCACTTAAGTCCTTGTCTTCTTAATCTTTTGTTAATCTTGGACTTAAATGATTTTGTCTCGTGAATTTCTTTGAACTCGTCTAGTAATTCTTCAATAAATTAGACTTGAGTTCTTCGGCTTTTAGTAAACTTCTGTCTTTTGACTTTTTCTTTGATAAATCTTCAGAATTGGTCTTGGACTTCCGGTTCTTTTTGCACTCTTGATTTCTTGACTTTGTCTTTCGTCTTTTTCTTCGATAAAAGCCCGTGAAATCCCATGTTTTCTCCACTTTTCGCCTTTTCGTCCTAAATCACAACAAAAACACAAACCACGCATAATTCCGACATAAATGACATAAAATACACGTTTTGGCTCGGTTATTATTGTAATTAAGTGGTAAAAAGGATGGGTGTTTACACACCTATCACCTAACCGTCAAGCTATCACTGGTATTCGATCTTACGATTATCCGCATTGTCCCTTGTACCTATTATCATGTCTCATGTATATTGTTTTTATCAAGCTCTCAGCCAGTCAGGACACCTGTTGGAGGATATACTCATCCTCTTTGGTCTACTTGCCACCGTAGGTACCTAGGGCCATGTCGCTGCGACAGCGACGCATGCTACAAGTGTGGTCTTCCTAGCCATCGCATGAAGGATTGTTGCAAGGGCGAGATGGAGGGTACATCGGGACATGCTGATACCAAGCCGCCTCCTACTAGTGGACGCGTTTACACGACATCTCGCGATCAGGCCAACAAGTCTACAGGTACCATTGATGGAATCTTGTATATGTATGGTCAAGCTGCATGTGTTCTGTTTGATACGGGTGCTACTCAATCGGTCATTTCTACTACTTATGCCAAGAATGTTAGGATACTCCCCATGCCACTAGAGAATATAATGAGTATTTCCACGCCTTTGAGAGACTCTGTACGCATAACCCATGTGTACAAGAGCCTTCCCCTAGAGTTTGACGACAAGGTTCGTCATGTTGACGCACTTCCGCTGGACATGAATGATTTTGGGCATGGATTGGCTATCCAAGCATCATGCTACCATCGACTGCCATTCATATCGAGTCATCTTCGGTGATGTTAATGCGCCAGAGTACATTCACAACGGGTTCGTACCCGGCAGGTCTGTACAAATCATATCAACCCTACAAGCACGTGGATTACTTTCACATGGTTGTGAGGGTTATCTAGCTACTGTTCATGACATGGATGCTGAATCCCCATCAATTCAGGATCAGCCGATAGTGTCAGAATTTCCAGATGTATTTCCAGAAGAACTTTCGGGCATACCAACTGTACGTGAAGTAGAATTTAATATCGAGCTCATCCCAGGAGCTGAGCCGATTTCCAAGGCTCTTTATCGCATGGCTCCCATAGAGTTGAAGGATCAATTGCAAGAACTTCTAGAACGAGGCTTTATTCGACCGAGCGCATCTCCATAGGGCGCACCGGTCTTATTCGTTAAGAAGAAGGACGGTAGTATGCGTCTTTGTATAGATTATCGCGAGCTCAACAAGATTACCATCAGGAATAGGTATCCACTACCACGTATAGATGATATGTTTGACCAACTCCAATGGGCCAAACATTTCTCCAAGATTGATCTATGGTCGGGCTATCATCAGCTACGGGTTAAGGAGCAGGACATCGCCAAGACTGCCTTCCGTACACGCTATGGCCACTACGAATTTGTAGTCATGCCATTTGGCCTTACCAATGCTCCAGCAGTGTTCATGGATTTGATGAACATAATCTTTCATGAATTTCTGGAAAAGTTCGTCATTGTCTTTATTGACGACATCCTGATATTCTCTAAGTCCAAGGAGGAACACGAAGACCATCTTCGTACAGTACTACAGATTCTTCGCCAGAAGCAGCTGTATGCTAAATTCTCTAAGTGTGAGTTCTGGTTAGACAAGGTGGCATTCTTAGGTCACATTGTATCAGCAAAAGGAATCACGATGGACCCAGCGAAGGTTGAGGCTATTACCAAGTGGCCAAGGCCGACATCAGCTAATGAAGTCCGCAGTTTCTTAGGCTTAGCTGGTTATTACCATAGGTTCGTGGAGAACTTTTCCCGGTTAGCACTACCATTGACCAAACTGATGCGGAAAGGGGAGAAATTCGTCTGGACTAAAGAAAGAGAGAAGAGCTTTGAAGACCTAAAGCAGAAGTTAGTATCTGCACCGATTCTTACTCTCCCATCTGGTACAGGTGGATTTCAGATCTACAGTGATGCATCGAGGAAGGGACTTGGCTGTGTTCTCATGCAACATGGGAAAGTGATCGCGTATGCTTCACGGCAGCTTAAGCCTTATGAGGAATATTACCCTACGCATGACTTGGAACTTGCAGCAGTAGTGTTTGCATTGAAGATATGGAGGCACTACTTATATGGAGAATCATGTGACATTTTCACGGACCACAAGAGCTTGAAGTATATCTTCACTCAGCGTGAATTGAACATGAGACAGAGGAGATGGTTAGAGCTGTTGTAGGATTATGACATTAATCTGCAGTATCATCCCGGCAAGGCGAATGTAGTGGCAGATGCACTTAGCAGAAAGTATGGAATGATAAACGGCATTAAAATTGAGGAGGAAATTATAAGAGACTTGGAGCGACTAGACATAGAGATCATGGTACGTGGACAACACGGTTACTGGGCTAATCTTTGAGTAGAACCCGAGTTATTCTCTAAGATCAAGGAAGCTTAGAAAGATGATGGAGAAATCTGGGCGATAATTCAAAATTTGGAGAAGCAGACAGAATTTCGAGTAGACGCAGATGGTATCTTATGGCAGGGCACGAGACTTTGTGTTCATGATGATCAAGAACTTCGGGAAGCATTGTTAGCTGAGGCTCATAGCTCCCCATGCTCTATTCATCCTGGTTCGACCAAGATGTACCATGACATCAAGCAGTACTTTTGGTGGATTAATATGAAACAAGATGTTGCTACTTACGTCTCCAAATGTCTTACCTGCCAACAGGTTAAGATCGAGCATCAGCGGTCTGGCAGTCTTCTTCAACCGTTAGATATTCTAGAGTGGAAGTGGGACAAAATAACCATGGATTTTGTTACTGGTCTTCCGCCGACAAAGAAGAAGCACGATGCAATTTGGGTTATCGTTGATCGACTTACCAAATCAGCTCATTTCTTACCGATCCGCAAGGAAGATTCGGTCAGGAAACTCGCCGATACTTATAGAAGGGAGATCATGAGACTTCACGCTGCTCCATCCAGCATCGTCTCAGACAGGGATCCTCGTATCACTTTGCGATTCTGGAGAAGTCTGCAGAAAGCTTGGGGTACACAACTTAAGCTTAGCACGACTTTTCATCCTCAAACAGACGGGCAGTCAGAGCGAACGATTCAGACATTGGAAGACATGTTGAGGTCATGTGCGTTGGATGGACGGGTGATTGGGACGACTATATCTGTTTGGTGGAGTTTGCATACAACAACAGTTGGCACGCAAGTATCAAGTGTGCTCCTTTCGAGATGTTGTATGGCAGAAAGTGTCGCGCCCCAATCTGCTGGGATCAGGTTGGTGAGCGAACACTTGAAGGACCAGAAATGATAGAGCTGACTAATGGGAAGGTCACAGTAGCTAAGCAGAAACTGCAAGAAGCACGATCACGTCAGAAGAGTTACGCAGACAAGCATCGTAGGGACTTACATTTTAACGTAGGAGATTACGTTTTCCTTAAGGTTTCACCGGCACGTGGTGTTAGACGTTTTGGAATAAAAGGGAAGCTCAGTCCTCGATTTATCGGACCGTTTAATGTCATTGAACGAGACGGTGAAGTATCTTACCGTTTAGCGTTACCTCCGCAACTTTCTCATGTTCACGATGTTTTTCATGTGTCCTTACTCAGAGGGTACAAGTATCATCCCATTCACATGGTTCAGTATCCACTGGAACAGAGTCATGAGAAGGAAGACGAATCCATTCGTCAAAATCCTTTGGAGGGATCATACCGAACAGGAAGCCACTTGGGAAACAGAGGAGTCTATCCGGGCTTCTTACCCTCATTTCATATTTTGAATTCGGGTATGTTCTTCTTTTCCGGTTTACTTTATCTATAATTCGAGGACGAATTATTCTTTTTAGGGGGGAAGAGTTATAAAACCCGCATGCTTTTACCATGAATAGTACCTTATGATCGTATGTACATGATTAGAACTTTCCTCTTATAGCACGTTTACGTTTCACGAACAAGATTTACAAGTATTACGTACGTGTTATAACACGATAAGTATTTATTACGTATTAAGACACGATAATTATTTCAATAATAATTATAATCATGAACATACGAACATGAAATCATGAACGTAAATAAACACGAGCTTAGTATTACGTATGAATGTATATTTATTACGATCATGAATAAATATAGTAAAACACGAACGATAACTATTTAAATCATGAAAACACGAACACGAGAACACACTTATTATTAGACACGAGAAAACATTCGGGTTACCCCATGTGGGCCCCCTTACCCACAGCTAGAAACAAAGAAAAGGGCCAAGCCCATTGATTTTTACTAAACAAGAAAAAAGGAAAAACTATTTTCATAATTACAAGAATTAGAAAATAATCAAAACCCTAAAAAGTCTTTTCTTCCTCTTTGTCTCCTCTTGGCCGCCGGGTAAAGAACACCAAAGGGGGGTGTGTTTGTGATTTTTGGTGATCGATCTCTTGCAATGTGGTCATTGTTATCGTTCTCATTTGATTCACGTGATCGGTATATCCTTAAACCTATTTTCCTTTATGTTTTATTTAATCAAGACCTCATGAAATCATGAGTTAATTAATAACAAGTGAATACATGTTAATAAAATCATGTGGGTAAATTTATTTGGGTTTAAGGGGTGTTTGTTTGTGGCCGACGCAAGGAACCGAGCCCCAAGGGGAGGTCTCGGCTTGTTTTGATTCACACCAACCAAGACCTCAAGGTCTCGGTGTGTGTGGTGTGTCTCGGCAGCAGGAACCAAGGGAACCCCGACCTCGGTCAGGGTATGTTTTGGCTCGGGTGGGTCTCGGTTAGAACAAGAACCACCACCGGCTTATGCCGGTGGCTAAATAAGGAAAGCAGGGGGAACCCCTAGCCGCGGCAGCAAGGGGAATCACTGGCTAGCCGGCGGCTAGACTTGACCAAGGGTGCGTTTGTGACCGGTTCACGGGTCCGGTTCACGGGGTTCATAAATACGATTCACGACATGTTTAGATTAAAACACGGGTTCGGTTCATGGGTTGTTTTTACAAGGTTAATTATTTTTTTCAAGTTTATTTTCACAAGAATTAAATTAAATTAATTAAAACATGTACACGATTAATTTAATTTATACATGACTTAGGTTATTAATATTATTATTAATACATGAATTTTAACCTAAGTAATTATCATTTAATTAGACTATATAATTAATTAATTATTAAAATCATGACTTATAATTAATTAATTTACATGACTTAGGTTATATTATTAATAGATAATAATACATGTTTTAACCTAAGTATTTTTACCTTTATTTAATTAAATCATGTTATATTTAATTAAATACTTTAACCTATAGTTTATTTAATTCACATGAAATAATTAATAAACTATACTATTTAATTAGATGACTTAGAATATTAATCAGTAAACACTTAAGCTTATATAGTTAGCTTAATAATCCAGCTTATTTCTATTTATGGAAACTTTCTATTTTTAGAAACTTATTTAATTAAGGCAGCTAATCTATTTATGGAAACTTTCTATTTTTAGAAACTTATCTATTTTAAGCAGTAAATCTATTTTTCGAAACTTTCTATTTTTGGAAATTTTCTATTTTTGAAAACTTTCTATTTTTAGAAACTTTCTATTTTTGGAAACTTTCTATTTTAGGAAACCTGCTATTTTTAGAAAGTTACTTATTATTACACAACAAGTATAATAATACATGAAATACAAGAAATACTTAAACAGAATAGACAGAATACATGATAAACACAGTATAAAGCTTTAATCAGTGAACCTGACATGAACATATAAAACAAGCTAAGACATGATATAAAACCAGTTACGTACTTAGTAATCAGATACTTATACACGTATGTATTTATGTAGCATTAGTGACACCGAAGTAGGACTCTCATCCGTTCGTCTTCTTCGTTCACCGGACATAATGTACAGATTCTCCGTCCTTTCAGTATTGACATTCTTCCTTATTAGGATTCCCCGTATGCAGCCAACTATTTTCCCCATTATATGTTTTATATGTTTTTGAATTGCTTATGTTTAATTAGAATACCTAAAGCCATATACATGCATGACTAGTTTCACCTAGTTATGGAGGTACCATATCCATAACACTGGAGGCACCAGTGTTATGACTCCACCACGACGGAGTGATAGCTCGTGGCGTCCCTTCAGCTTTTGGCCATATTATTATTATCAGGTGGGGCGTATGGGTGCATCCTAGTTTACATGTTTTCAGCAGATTATTCAGGTGAATGTGGTGTGTGCCTTGCATCCTTCACAAGGAGCTGATCCCTCCTACCCAAACCAGTATATCAAATTAGAGGCAGCCCCTCTAATTTGCATGACGAGGTCACCCCTCAAAGTATTCATGCACGTTGATAATTCATGACCTATATTGGCTAATGGTAAATATGTTAAACAGTTTTTACAAGATAAACATAAGGCTTTTCAAACTAGTTTTACTAAGATATAACCAGGTTATCCAGGACTTAGTATTTTCCGCTGCTTCATTCTTATATGCTTATATTATTCATGCTTTACTTGTATATCCGTGCACTTAGCGTTATGCTCAGCCGTTTTCCTTTTCATGTTCCCAAAACGGCAGGTACTCAGGGACGCTCGTAGACTTTAAGCGTACGTGCATATGGATTGGAAGCTTCCTAGCCTTCTTTCCTTTATGCATTTCTTTATACTTTGATACTCATTTCCATGGACATTGTTTAGTCCTTTTCATTTACAGTACTTATGTTTGTGTGTGATGAGTTCTACTTTTGGGGTACCGATGTTTGATTCCGGTATTTCCTTTATGGTCATGTGATGTTTTATACATTTATCCTTGTATGCTTTGATGACACGCCATAATCACGCGTGACATTCCATTTACCAAAATGGGGTGTTACACTCCACCTCTGGTGCTCGTCCGGTTTTCAAATCATTAAATAAAGGGAACTGATATAAAACGTTGATGTAGTTGTTCGACCCAGAAACATCAAAAAACGCATGCCATATCCACAAGTTCTGCGACGCCACATCTTCAAGTAAAATGAATGGATTCGGTCCACGATCTCGTCTAACATATTACCCTTTATGGGCAACTGGACAACCGAACCACTCCTAATCTATACAATCAAGACTTCCTCTCATCCCTGGAAACCCATGCTTTGCTTTATGATGCACATAAAATTTCTCACCATAAGTATACGTGGGTTTTCTCATATACTCAGCCCCCAATTATTTCCATAACAGGACTACAGAAATGATCAACTGATTCTCGAGAAGTTCTTAAGCACATTTGCATATAGTCATCTAGAAACCCAGGAACGACGCCGTATGCCAATTGACGAATTGCCGAGGTGCACTTTAACAACGACGAAATACCTTCTTTTCCTGTACAATCTACATTATTACGAAAGTATGAAGAATGGTGAGTCACTTCACTAACTATCCAATTGAAAGGGGGCGGCCCATTCGAAAAACCTTCCTGAAGTCTTTCTCATCGTATCTTCGGTTCGTCGAAAAAAGACGCAATTAAACGACCATGAGAACCTATTCGGTCTCGAGTTATGACGTTTCTTGGTAATCGATTAGCATTGCGTTTTCTCTTAATAAACTCCAACGCTTTTCTAATAAAACTCCACTTGCATTTCGCTACTTCCAGTTTTTCAGTAGCAAAGAATAACTCGTATTCGTCGATATCTTCCATTTTAGTGATTTAGGGAGAATGTATATGAAATGTGAATGTGTGTTTGAAAAATATGAGTTTTAGTAGGTATTTATAAGTAAAAAGGGGTATTGAAAAAGTTTTTTTTTAATTATAAAAAACCGGATATAAAAAACATGTGGGGCCTCCAACTTTAAACTCGCGCTGGGTGAGTGTGGTATGCTTTTTTTTGGGGCTTGTGACTAAGTCGAACGCGAGTTCTGCGCAGTGGGGGTTGACACCAGCGCACGAGTATGGGTACTCATGGGTGAGTGTGGCCTCACTCCCTTCAGCCTTAGGAGTGACCTAAAGCATTTAATGTTCCATGTTCTTTATCGAGGAGCTCTTGTGATTTGTTCGAACTTACGGATTAAGGTCATTTTTTTAATTTCGCAACAAAGTGGTCCATGTAATTTTAACATGTATCGGATTCAGTCCATTTTGACATGAAATGACCAAAATACCCCAACCAACAACAAATATGAGGTTAAAGATAGGGGTGTTATGGTTATTTCACATACTTTTTACGACATAATGGACTGGATTCGATACATGTTAAAATCACAAGGACTGAATCTGTTATAAAATTGAAAAATGAATTTAATTCGTAATTTCTAACAAACCACGTGGACCATTTATGTACTTAACACTACATTTTTTATTTTTTTAACAAAAAGAGTCCTTAGGTTAGTGTTCCGTTGCTAAGTTAGTCATTAAGGACTAACTTTGCAACAGACTTATAACATTGAGGACGAATTTCATATAATCTATAAGGTCAACAACCGTTAGTTAACGACTGAGGACTAATTTTGCAACAAATCTATAACATTTATTACCAATTTCATCAAATAAGTAACTTTGTGAAAAGAAAACCTTAGCGACCGTTATATAATGGTCGTTAACTAACGACCGTTAAGTACCTGCATTAAATGTCCTAACCCCAATTATACAAAACTAGTGTTGTAACATCTAGTAATTTTTCTGACTCGTTAAATGAGTATTTTATCCCTTGACTTTTATCTAGTCAACTATGTGGTTAAACTGCTTTTAGACCATGAAGTTATCCCGTATTTTGTGAAAAAAACGTCTGAGGACGCGTAATGACTTGACACTGTGCTCAGTCAATATTCTGTGAATATGACCAAATTGTTGTGACGGTAAATGAAATTACGATAATCCGTGAGATTATTCATTAACTATGAATTACGTGCTTAACTACTTAGTTTTACTTGCGTGATCGATCTTTGTGTGAATTACGTGCTACCTAGCTCATTGTGAACATTTCTGTACGTATTTTGTATATTCACTATATATAGTAATAAATCGTATTTACGGTGTATAATTAATTTACTGTGCGTATTTACGTATTTAACGTCGCTTTAACGTTTAATTATCTTTGGCATGCATAAAATGTTTTATAAATCATAAATTACGTTTTAGCTTGAAAAATCAAACAATTATTTTTTGTCGCTAAATTTCGATCATTTACGTATTTCTAAACCTAATTATAAACTTTTCATTAATTACCTAAAACTATTAACTTTTTACCTTAAACCTTACCTAAGTTACCGTCTATAAAAATTTTGAATTACTTATCTCTTTGGGAGCGCCATGATCGGTCACATATAGCAAAAAAACACAAGGGAAAGTTGAAAAAAATTGATTAAGCCTAAGGCTACCCACAACGCAGCTGAATTCGATCGATCGTGAGTAGGTCGCGACCAAGTCGCGTCGTTGCGGCGATTCGGTCGTGATTTTTTTGGAGGCAATTGGGTCGTATGTAGGATCTATTGGAGCACTCGGTCACCACTTTTCTTTTTTTTTTTTTCTTTTTTACATATTTTGTGGATAATTTATATTAGTTTTAATTAGATAAAATTTATAAAAAAAATTCCAAATTTTAATATGTTGAGTTTTGTTTAATTCTTCACAACATATATTAATTTGATAATTTTTGGAGTTAGTTTTGGCTAATGCATTTTATTTTCTTTACTTCTAATTAAGTTTTTTAATCATTTCTTTAACGATATTTAAGTATAAATATTATTGTAATATTTTTTATTTTGTTTTGAAAATATTTGAAAAAAATATTTATATTAAAAAATTGAACTAGGTCGCAGTAGGTCGTCTTATTAGGACAAATAGGTCGCGACCTAATAGCATTGTGGGTAGCCTAATGCATAGCTTATTTCTTTATATAAACGATGTCATCACCCCTTTTTAAGTTACTATATCATCACCACTTCTTAACCTATTATAACAATTATTCACTCATATCATTATTACACATATAAAACACAAAACTCTCTCTCCTTTCTCTCCAGCTCACGGCACAACACCAAAAACCACAAACCATCATTTTTGAAAACTTAAAGCTTCATTTACAAGCATATTTAGTGATAACTTCATACAACCAGGAATTTTTATAGTATAAAGGAAGCTAGAGTTTGCATAATCTAGGTCATTTGGTGTGATTTGAAGAAGTTTTGGAAAATCATAGTTTAATGTGGTTCATATCTAGATCGGGTTGTTGTGTTTGCGTAGAATCGTTACTTGAGAATATTCCTTGAACCTTTTTTAATTCTTTCATTTTCATGCATGATATGTTTAGATCTATGTATGCATGTCACTCATCATGTGTTTCTTTAAAATAAATAGAGATAATTTTCCACTTGATATCTTTTAGATCAATGCATTTTTATGATAAATCTACTAAATCTATATACTTTTAAAACATAAGTAACGTTTTTACTAAAATATGTGTTGTTATATTTTTAGATTTATGGTTAATTATATTCTTGACATAATAATGGTGTTTATGAGCTTTTTAAAAAAAAACTAGTAGTGTTACTATACGTGGCATGTGTTTAAAAGTGGTCAAAATGTGTTTTTTAAAAAAATCTAACAATCTGTCCAAATTTTATATTAAGCAAAAAGGGTTATAAAAATTTTTTTGACACTATAATAGTACAAGATTATGAAAATATAATTTAATAACTTCGTTTCGGTATATTATAAGCTAAAAACGGATTTAAAATGAGCAAGATATGACCATTTGTATTTTGTTGTTGGAAAACATAATTTTTACAAAAACTGAAAATATCTCTTGTTGTCTAGAATTAAAATTTGGTCAAATTGACATTTTCGAGGCAAACCGATTTATTTTGAGTATCGAAACGGGTTTAAAATAAGGTATATATATGTTGGAAACGATTTAAGATGGGTAAAAGCGCGTTGTTGGGAATTTTTTACTATATTGCGAGTTGGACTTATACATGGTCATTTTATGGACATAATGAGTTTATTGTTGACATTGGATTGTGAAATTGTGAAAATTGAGTAATATTTTAGAAATTACTAAAAATGTCAAATTTTAAAATAACGTTGAAAGGTTACCTAATTTTCCGTAAAAATTGTAATGAATATTTGACGAAGTTAAATTTGGGTAAAGTAAAATTTACGCTGAAAGGCTGCCGAAATTTTGTCGATTCAAAAAATAAATATTTTTGCCTAAGTATAAGATATTAATATGAATAATATTATTTCGATAAGTCAATCTTTATCTATAAAACCGCACACATGTTTGGTAAGTGACATACGTGTTAGACTAATGTGATTTATTTGCTTGCGCCTAAACTATATAATTATATTTAGATTGCCGCTAGTGTTGTTCACTATTACATGATTTCTATAATTGTGCGGATTAATTATTTGCTTGAGGTAAGTCTATAGATCCTTTTAAACAGCTTTATATGTTTAATGCTTTGGGTGTGATAAATGCTTATACTTGCTTATGGACGCAAAAACTGAATTTTGTGAACGCTTAGTGAGCATTGTTTATGATTAGCCTAAGTAGCGTTAGCCATAGTCCCTACTATCACGAATCGTTAATTACTCTGCGAGATTAAGCTATTATGTTATGGATAGATCTATCGAGGCTTGACAACCTCCACCTGGGCATAATTTGTCGTCAGACGAGTGTATATCATTTGTGTGACTTGAGTAATCTTGGCTAGATACTCCCTTGGGGCAACTTATATGTGCATTGAGGTGTACGTACTGGATCATTAGTTTCGATCTCAGAGCTTAGTTATGATAAATATTGTGAACACCGGATTTATCCTACATGTTAAGGCAAAGCAATGCCTAAAAACATTATTAGTGTTAACTAATCTTTTTTAATTTTGATCACGACAAATTAAAAATACATTTATTGTCAAATACAATTATAAGACGAATTATTTGACAAACACTATCATCAAAGTAATAATCATTTAAGTATGGCACTAACATATCTTAGTCATGATTAGTGATCATAAAAGTGATTAATCCTAAACTTACATTTTGTCAAATGTGACAAAAGATTTTTTAATAAACTTTCTTTTTGTTGAAAATACGTTTTTCGTATTTAGAAAGTCTCGGTCACTCCAACAATATAGTTAAGGGCTCATAGTGTAGTTTAATTATAGTTTATGTTAGCCCGACCCATGAGCATGTTCACGGGTCGGAGGCCCAAGTCGACTAAGGGACTTGGGTATATAAACCCCTTTCCTCCATGGAAAGGGGTATTGGTTGTTTCATTTTACACTTAATACATTTTACATTTTCTCTCATCTATCTCTCTACTTTCTCTCTCTAGAAACATCAACCCTCTTGATAGATCATAGATTACCAAGCTTCTACAATTGATATCAAGAGCCATGAGATAAAATAAAGGTTGGTTTTGTGTTGTTCATGCTTATTTTAGTGTGTTCATGTGTTTTTGATTGATCTTTACCCAAGTTTCAATTTTTTTTTCGTATTTTTGTTATTCCAAGTGATCCATATATCTTCTACATAGTTGTGGTAGAGATTTGGGTGCTTTGGGTTGGTTAAAATCACGGATTTCTTGTCAAAATCTCACCTTTTTATCTAAAGTTTAGGAACAATAACTGTATTGCGATAGGATACCATTGTTGTTCATCGCAAAAGACTAGGTTTTATCATTGCGATCCATATTGCGATCCACATTGCGATTGGTGTTATTTTGTGATATTGCGATAGGTTAATACTTCAGGTATTGCGATAGGTGTTCCTTGGTGATATTGCGACAGGTCACTATCTCAGGTATTGCGACATGATTGTCTTTTGTGATATTGCGACAGGTTAATACTTCAGGTATTGCGATAGGTGTTTCTTTTGTGATATTGCGACAGTCTACTACTTGAGGCACTACGACACGATTGTTATCAGTGCATTGCGACATAAATCGTTTGAATTTTGGCATTGCGATAGGGTACTTCTAGACATTGCGACAGGGTAATTCTAGACATTGCGACAAGATTAAATTTTAGCATTACGACAAGTGTGAATTTTTGACATTGCGACAGAGGTACATTGGACATTGCGACAGTATTTGTACAACTTAGAGGATTTTTTCGTCTTTGCATATATTGGTAGACTTTCACAAAAACACACAACCAAAAGATAACAACATCTTGTTTAAACAACACTAAAACACTTAACCTTATTTCATTGCTCTATCATTTTGGTAATCTTTCTTTAAGGGATCAAAAATGAATTCACATTCATACATGCCTACAATGACATCAATTACTGATCTTTCTATCATCTCCGGTACCGATACCCGTCCACCGTTGCTTATCAAAGAGCTATTTGAATCATGGAAATGTCGCATGATGTCTTATATTATGGGTAGACCCAGTGGAAGAATTACGGTTCAATCCATTGAGCAAGGTCCACTCGATCGGAGCGAAGTTACTATAGACAATGTGTCTCGACCAAGGCTATTTCATGAGTTAACGGTTGCCAACCAAATCATTGCTGATGCAGATGAGAAGGCCATTCAGACCATACTTCAAGCTCTTCCACCTGATATTTATCGTATGGTAAGCAAACACAAGGTAGCAAAGGAGCTTTGGGATCGCTTAACTGTTTTGTTACAAGGGACTTCACTTTCCAAGCAGGAACGAGAGTGTCAAATCTATGACTTATTCGATAGGTTCTCATACATTCCACGGGAAACACTTCATGATTACTACTGGCGCTTCACTAAATTGATGAATGATTTGAATGTGTATAATCTCACGATTGCTCAGTTTCAACTCAACACCAAGTTCTTGAACACGTTACCCCCAGAGTGGAGCCAATACGTCACTGATGTTAAATTGATTCAGGATTTGCACAAATCAAATTTAGATCAACTTTATGCTTTCTTGCAGCAACACGAGAAGCATGTGCTCCAGAAACGCATGTCTCAAGGATCTTATTCCGAACCATTAGAGTTAATGGCAAATCATTCAACATTGTCATATAACAACACTCTGTATGCTATGGGAAAACAATCTTATCACAAGCCCATGTTTTAGACTCCAAGCTTTCCACAATATTTGATCTTACCAGCAACAATATCAGCAACCAACATCATCATCACAACGTGACTCACATCAATCACCTTATGCTCAACAACCATACTCTCCTTATCAACCATCAACAAATCCTGCCATCACTTACCAGCAACATGAAGTTCCTCAACCCCACTACTCACAACATGTCAGTACTCCCTCAAGTGTGTATGTAACTCAACCAGCACCAGTTTTCTACTGCGATGATGAGGTTCCAGTTCCTGAGTTCAGACAAGGGGATAATCCTACTGATTTACTAGCACAATATGTCTGCCTACATAACTCAAACGTTGAACAAAAGAGGTTATAGAGGACCATCTTTAACAAACAATCAGTTGAGAAATTCTTCTAACTTTCGTCAACAAGCAACAATCCAAGATGGTAGAGTTACTGTGCAACCACTTCAGGGGAGACCAAGTTCATCCAATATTGGTGCACGCTCATTTAACACTGCTCCAAGAGGAAACAACACTAGCAAAGTGAAGATGATCATCTGCTATAACTACAAAGGGGAAGAACACATGGCTCGGGAGTGTAAGCAACCAAAGAGGAAGAGGGATGGTACATGGTTTCAAGAAAAGATTTACTTGGTTAATGCTCAAGCACAAGGTCGAGAGCTCGATGAGGAGGAGTTATCATTTCTAGCAAATCCAGGAATTGCGGACAATGAAGGATTCACAACAGCTTCCACTAACAATGCATCATATCAATGTGATGATCTTGATGCATACGATTCAGACTGTGATGACCTCAATACCGCCAAGGCAGCTCTCATGGCAAATCTTTCACTCTATGGGTCTAATCAAATCTCTGAGGTACCAAATACTGTCAATGATACTAGTATTGTACCTTATCAAGTTGAGCAAGTGTTTGAGTATCCAAAACAACCTCCAGTAGTTAGTAATTCAAACGAGGAGACAAACAATGATAGCAATATCAATGAAAGTCCCCAGATTTTGAGTGAAACACAACCGGGAGCTATTACGTCTACAAATTCGTCTGCTCAAACAAGATTTAGTTATGGTGTCGGCATCTATGCTTGGCCAAATGAATAATGTGGTCCTTGAAACCCTCGGTGTTAATCAGACATTATCTGCCGAGCTTGCTTTGTACAAGGAAAAGGTTCAAACCTTGGAATTAACTCCGCTGACCAATACCTTAACCAATTCAGAGTTTGATAGGTTTAGGAAAGTCCAAATGGATAATTTGCTATAAATTGAACATTTAAGAGCAACTCTTTCAAAAGAACTTAAAGAAAAAGAGTCAGTCATTACAAATTTTCAAAAACTACTAACGAATTTCGAAACTCTCGAGTGTAAAAGGGTTGAAACGGAAATTAAGGCCGCTGAGAAAATTAAAAAGACTGAATTTTTGCTTTTAAAACAATACTCCGCCTCAAATCTAGTACACTTGTTTCATTCATCTTTTAAGGAATTTACTCTATCACGTCTAACAGACCTGCCACCTAACCCGGGTTATGCAAAGGAAGCTCTTAACCACAACCCGTGACTTTATGATGCAACAAAGCTAGGTTTGGTCTTAGACCGGATTGGTAATTCGAATGATTCCGAGTATATATCACTAATTGACGAGAATCGGTCAAAAATGCTTTTGGAATATCCTAAGTTTGATTATGATAAGCTTAATCAAGAGTATGCAAAAACGGATTTTAAAACTCGCTTTAACATACAGAGGGAATTTATCCATACACTAACTTACATGTCTACTAGAGGAAACCCTAGTATATTTCCTACACTTGTCAACCCGAATGAACCTAAGGAAATTCCAAAGGGTCTTCCACCGGTAAGTACAGTATTGCTAAGCTTGAAAGAGATTAGACGATACTTTACCGGATCTGACAAGGTCATTAAGGAATGTACGACTTCAACGGCTCAAACCGCTGGAGAATGGGCTTTCTAACACATGAAAACGATGTTTGAGAAAGAGATAGTTCCATTTGTAAACAATCTTAAAGAGGGGTTTCTAGATCTCGGGGATAATCTTAATTTTGAAATGGCTGAAGTTCAAATTTTTTTTTTCATGAAATGGATGATGCTTATGAGCAACATTTACTTGAAAAAAAAAGATTTTGTCCGAATATGACCGATTCTTGGAACAAGTGGTGTCTATCGATGTGATGCAAATCGTGACTATTGAATGTGCTATTGAGATTACATCTGTTGTGAATAAATGTGATGATGTGCATGATCTCTCTGTGAATATTGTTGAGCCTGTGAATAATGTAGATAATCATTCTTGTCACGAATCTAACGCTGAATTTTAAAAGCTTCAAGATTCTTATAACTCACTTTCAAAACGTTTTAATAAGCTTCAACAACATTGTATATCTCTTGAAATTGAACAACAATCTAAAACTGAAACTCTTTAAAAAACAACTGATTCTGAAAACAACGTTGAGACAAGTGACAAGATGATTCAGGTGGTTCAGGCATTAGAGGAAGAAATCATGAGACTTAAGAGAGAATCATTAGCAGAGAAAATGGAAACAGAGGCTGCAGAGAATAAAAACCATTCCCTATAAAATAGAATTATTTCTATGCTAGGGGAGTTTTAAAAAGTAAGGCAGGGTGTCTCACAAGTTTCTGGTTCAATAAAAGAACGATTCACTTTTAATGCGGTTGAGAAAAAGTTACTTGTTGACCAACTGACCAAGAAATGTGAGGAAATGTCTTACCTAAATATTCAGCTCATTGATAAAAAATAGTTATAGCTGAATTAAAGGAGATACTTCAACTCAAAGGATAAGAAGTTGTAGATTATGCAGCTACAATCTCTGCCCCGACCTCTAGTGCTCCAAAAACAAAAGAAGTGGTGCTTTTTAGGAACCCGGACCTTAAGAATTCAATAGTTTACATGGATTATATGAAAAAGGCAATTAGGCATGTGCTTCTTACAAGGAACATTTTAGATGACTTATATGAATCTGTTCCCACAAACAACGAGTACAATGCTGCTCATTTATATATTGAGCGAGTTCAATGTTGCATATCATATCTTAATTTCATAGGCCCACCTAGTTCTGCATCACTTAAACAGCAAACCCCCACCATTGCCATGACTCCATTCAATAAGACCCCAGGAGCTAAGCCTACTTTAAACACACCCATCAAGGGTAAATCAAAATTTGTCACTAATAATCCTTGGCTTCTACAGGAGTAACTGCGTCTTCTAAGGCTAAAGGATCTCGAGTAAAGAAAGATAGGATCAAGCCTTACTAGTAACACTATCTGCCTCTATGCAGAAGTCTAAGCAAAATGTGAATTCTAATTTGAGATGTTGGAATTGTAATGAATGCATGTTTTCTCAGCGTCATGATCTATGCCTTGTTGACCATGTTAATGAAATGTATGCCATTAAGCACAATCTTGAATGGACTCCAACAGGGAAGAAATTCACCCAAGTTGGTTGGCAATGGAAACCCACTGGTAGGACCTTTACTGCAAATGGAACTAAGTTCCCTTTAACTAGGATCACATCCACTGAGGTTAGGTCTCAGCGTCCTTTAAATAGGAACTCTCGCACTAAGAAATGGAAAAAGCGTCCTTTAACTAGGTCTACGTCCACTATTGTGCCTACTTGTGAAAAAGTAACTCAGGATCTTAGACAACTAGAATCTAAGCCATCATCTAGGAAGAAAATTTGGAAGCCTAAGAACTCTTTTGATAGCAAATCTAAGATAAATATATCTGTAGCTGCTAACACAGAGGAACAATTAGATTCTGATACATCGTATTTGTCTGGTGATATTTTCAGGTGGTCCAAATCATCCTCTGGTACTTGGACTCTGGATGCTCTAAGCATATGACCGTAGATCGCTCGATGCTAAAAAATTTTGTCAGTAAGTTTCTAGGGACGGTGAAATTTGGTAATGACCACATTACAAAAATCATGTGTTATGGTGAATATCAAATTCGGAATGTTACGATTTCAAAGGTGTATTACATGGAGGGACTGAGTCATAACTTATTCTCAGTGGGACAATTTTGTGATACAAACCTTGAGGTTGCTTTTCGGTCATAATTTCTCTCGTGTTGAGACTTGACACTGCATTACCATATTGTCAAACACGTAAAATGATTTACACTTTTGCAAAAATTACTTTGTGGCATATTTCGATCTATACAGTTTCTTAAATAATTTATTTCTCAAAATATTCGATACTTATGTGAGACGTACAGTTTTGCAATTTGGAAAAAGACACATTTTAGATGTAACACTCAATTCGTTTAAAATTATTGCTTATCGATAAAAAGCACACTTTAAGAACAATATAATTATTAGAGGGCACGGTACGGTGCGTTTTCGCTCGACTGGCTACTACGGTGCGAGCCCATGACGCCGCCAACCGTACCGTGGGTGGCATCGTCGGTTTTGGGCTGACTATTTTCAGCCTACGCCCATGGACGACGACGCGAGCCCATGGCGCAGTCAATCACACCGTGTCTCACATCATGAGGCTGCGTTATCCTTTTTTTTAAATTTTTTTTTTGATAATTTGAGTTTTTGACAGTCGGTAAAAAAACGGAGGAAGAAAGGATATGGAGGAAGGAGGGTTGGAGAAGAAGAGGTAGTAGGGTTGGGCATATAATTTTTACTTTGTGGGCTGGCAATAATTTTGTTGGGTCAACCCTAAAATTTCTATTTTTTGTTAAAAAAATATATGTAATACTTGTATATAAAGTTCTTACATTTATTTTCAGTGTATTTGTGTATTTTTTTCTGTGTTTTTTTTTAATTTTTATTTGTATTTTTATTATAAATAAAATATGTTTTTAATTTAAAATAAATTGATAAAAAAATAAAAAATAAAAGTGGTGGGGTCACGACTCACGATGACACCAGAATTTTGGTGTTAACCAGGGGGGGTTGTGTCGTCGTGGGGAGTTTTGGTGTCATGCAAGAAAAAGTGATGTGACATCACTTTTTGCCTACGACACGAGTACGACGGTTCAACCGTACCGTGTACTCTTACAATTTTTCTCTTACTTTTTACATAATAGTTGTTTTACTCTCAACTAATAAATTTAATGTTCTTTTAATATTTATAATAATAACTTCAAATAAAAGTAATACGATAAATTTAACGAAAAGATAAATAATAATTATAGAATGGAAGTAGTATCACACAAATATGAATCAAGTTAAAACTTAAAAGTAAGTGGCATTTTCGATGACAAAAAGTAAAAATCTCCCAATTACTACTATAGTAAACATTGTTTTTTTTGTTTTTTTTTTTAAGTTTACGACTGAGAAGTTCTTACCGCAATTAAGACGAGTGGACTATTGAAATATGATGTATGGTGAACATGGTTCTAAATAGCCCACTATAGCTCGCCTTAAGGCGCGCTAAAGCTTAAAGCGCGGCCTCCACGTTACGCAATAGGTTAAGACGCGCTACGATATGAGGTGCGGTGATTTTTTGAATTCAACTTCAAAAAATAAATATTATTACATGTAGTGAGAGTTTTTTTACTTTAACTATTATGCATAACATTTATTGTGAAACACTACAACAATCCAGCCCTTCCCCATCGGGGTTTTTCCCAGCGACAACATGTCGCTGGGGAAAAGTCGCTAAACGACAAAAACTTTCTGACGTGGCAAACTTTCTCGAAAAAATTTTGACCAAAAAATAAAGAAACTTTTCCCCAGCGACATGTCGCTGGGGAAAAGTTGACTGAATTTTGACCAAACTACTTCACAATTAATGCAAGCGGGAGATTAACCCGCCAACGTTTCCCCAGCGACATGTCGTTGGGGAAACTTTCTCCCACGTCTAATCCAAGTGATTAGCGTTAATGCGTTGTTTAATTTATAACAAAAGTTTTCCCCAGCGACATGTCGCTGGGGAAACATTTAGGATTCCCTCCAAAGATATTCAGTTAACGCGCCTATTTTATAAAAAAAACGAACAAATCTTTCCCCAGCGACATGTCGCTGGGGATAAGTTGACTTCTATTTGACCACCAATTTTCAAAAATGTGTAGTGTCTATATAATATTTTAGTAAATATAATATATATATTAAAAAATATAGTTATTAAAATTTAAAATAGTATATCTCTTTTTATGATAAAAAAAGTGAGACAAATGGTTAATTTTCCCGCCAATGTTTTCCCGCCAAAAGTTAACATTCACTGATAATTGTTAACATTCATTGTTAATATTAATTAAAAATTGTTAACATTCATTGAGGCTTACAAACAGACACGCCTAAACCTAACTTTATTCTACACTGACACTTAAACACGCGCTTAATTAAACATGGATATTAAACCGATAATAGACTCATAAACACGAAAACAGATACATCATAAACTAGTCCAAACGAATGTTCCCCATGTCATCGTAAAGGTCGTGAAGTAGTGCAGTTGAATCCAATGTGTGCCTATCGAAGTTGCGGTACAACTCTATCGTACGCTCAAGTACCATTATCATTCCATTCAAGCGCACACAGTTTGCACACGCTGAAGAGCTTGGAGAAGAAATTGGAATCGTTGAAGGTCTGGTAGAAGAGCTTGGAGGAGAAAAGCTCGTTGAAGGTCTTGAAGAAGAGCTTGGAGGAGAAAAGCTCATTGAACCTCCAAGAGATTTGATTAGTAGTTGGACGCGTTCGTCTTTCCATAAAAAAAATTTGCATCCATATGAAACTGGAGGTTGAACCCGTGAACGTGGACAAGCATAGTACAGTCTACCAAAGTTTTCAGTTGTCCACGATTCTCGAAGAACTACATCTCCATGTCCACACCTGCACGGAAAAGCTTCATGCTTCAACATGTACATAATAACAATTTGTTTAAGATGATAAGTGTGTGTAATATGCTGGTGGTTGTGATGATAAGGAGTGTGTGTGGTTCTCTTTTTATGCTAAAAAAGTGAGGGAAATTGTTAACATTTTCCCTCCAATGTTTTCCCTCCAATGTTTTCCCTCTAATGTTTTCCCTCCAATGAACATCTAATACGTTGAACCTCTAATGTTGAACCCTATCTAATACATTGAACCTATAATGTTGAACCCTATTGTCACACCCCACCAATGGCGGAATATGGAGCGCGACGTATGGATATCATCACAACAAATGGTGTCTCTATAGAGAGGACTAAAATGCAAATATAATGTCATAAATGGCGACACAAATGTCATGACAATATCTCAACAATGCAGGAGTCTAGGTAAGTAGGTAACAGTCCTACCACTTACCCAAGACAAACAGTAAACATAAACCAAACAAACATATAGGTGCCAACATGTATCACTTATAAAAAACATAAGGTAAACTAAGAAGGAACAGGGATCTCCTTCTATATGCAATCCTAAGGCATCCAAGTCTAGCCACTTCTATCCTCAAGCTTAACCACATTCTCACCTGAAAGAGACACTAAAACACGTCAACATAAAGTTGGTGAGAGTCATATGTTTAGACTCCAACGCTAAATCAGTTACAAGCTGTGAATAACAATCATCAACAAAAGAACATATGGACAATGTGTTACAATTATGTATTAATAACTATCAATCAAGACCAATCATACCAAACCAATCCAAGGCTCCTACCTTGCCAAACAACATCATGGTACCTTAGATGATCACCCTATGTACCTATCCCAAGGCCACTACCTTGGCAAACCACAAGGCCACTACCTTGTCAAACCACAAGGCCACTACCTTGTCAAACCACAAGGCCACTACCTTGTCAAACCACAAGGCCACTACCTTGTCAAACCACAATAACTGAGACGACACGTGTCCCCCAATCCAAATCACACACAATCAAAAATCACATAGCAGTTAATCACATAATGTACACACAAGTCCATCTCAAATCACAAACACATTCACAACATCAATTTAGAAAATAACTCAACACAGTGTCTCTTCCATCCCATCTGGAAGTCAAAATCAATAGGAAACATGGGACTATGAAACTCACCTGGTAGCTCCTTCACACGTCCTTGCACTAGCAACAAGCTAACAAACCAAAAACACGAAATCAATAAACGAACCAATCACTAAGATGGCTCATTAACCTATGATGGACATCTAACCCATTCTCACATATTTAACTCATTAATAAGCTCCAATTACCCCATTACCCTTCCTTAACAAGTCCTTAACTTGGTTAAGTTTAATAACTAACCCGTTCGTATTTTACCCAAAACAGTCCCAGTTTTTAGGTCTCAAAACTTTAGGTCAAACGCCCACTTAAACCTATCCATGGTTTCTGTAAAAGGAATATTCACACCCTTACATATGTTGGCTAACACCTCCCACCTGCCCTAACCTTAAAGCTACTGTTAAGGCCCCGATATATTTATATCTACTTTCGTCATTCCAGATTTCCTGATCTTACCCTAAACCACCACCTTAGCCCAAGTGCAGATATTAACTATAATATATAAACCATCTCTCACGTTCGTGAGAAGATCCCAATGCAACCCTAAGTGCCCCAAACAACCCAAAACTTAAAAAGAAAACAGGCTGAATTCAAAACTGTTTTGACCTCCGACTGTTGTAACCTGTTTTTGACCCACTTCCCGACCTCCAATTTAGTTCTCGTTTCTTGCATTGGAAAACCACTTCAAATATCTTTCCAGGGGTTCTTGGATCGTAAAATAAGAGTTTATAGAACTCCCGATATGATCAAAACAATTGACTCAAAAATCTGCCCAGTTTTTAAAAATGGGTTTAACAAAATCAACCTCATTAATTAACCCTAATCCCTATAATTACAAGCCCTAATTTATGTAATCATCATATTATGATTAATACAACATTAATTTACTGTTTTTATATTAAACCCTAACCTAAATCCATCATAAGATTATTAAAGAAAACATAAAAACAATTTAATTAAAAAGGGATCTGAAGATTTACCTTGGATTTATGAAAACCCCCAAATTTTATGAAGAACCCTAATTTTTTATAAGACTCACGAATTTCCTTCATCTCCAGGAGAAAAATAATGAATTTGGTTTAGTATATACATTATATAGGGTATGGGTGAATCCTAGTCCAACCCAAAGCCCACTTTCTTTTTTTTTTCCTTTTTTTTCCTTTTTTTTCTCTTCTAAACCGACCCAAACACCCCTAATTTCGTTTTTTTCTTTATTTTTTTTTCTTTTTATTGTTAATTAATATCTTATTAATATTACCTTAATTTACCTTAATTTATTTCAGCTCCTAAAACTCCCAAAACCTCAAAACCGTAAAACTAGTCAAATTTACGCGTTTTACCTTAAAAGACGTAAAATATACACTTTTATAAAAAATCTCAAATTTTGAAATAAACTTTATAATTAAGTCCTAAATGACCTAAAACCATCCCGAAAAATATTCATTAGACTAATTACCTTATCCGAGACCTCTAAATGCTAAACCGTAAATCCTAAAAAAATACACTATTACTATAATACTTATACGTATACGTAACCACCAAAATATCACCATTTCATTTCATAGTCACTAATTGTGATCTCATGAACATGAATTAACCGTTCCTCGATTTACTTATGAGTACTCTATACTCATAAACGATAATCACACCAACCTCGTTCACACAAAATAAACACGTAAGCACAAAAATCAAGTAGTCACACATAAAATAACCTAAAAGTAAGACCAAGTGACGAACCTCAAAACCACGGTTGTCACATCACTCCCTCCTAATAGAAATCTCGTCCCGAGATTTACTCCTTAGGATCAAACACACAAACAACAAATCACATGAGGATACTTGTTCTAAATGAACTCCTCTCATTTCCACGTGAACTTTAGTTCAAGTCTCAAATTACCACATATACTAACCAACAATATCTAAATTCATTGCCAAACTCTTGACCTCACAGTCAATAAATCTCACAAATGACTCTTTGATAAAACAAAGACTCTTATTAACACAAGTCCCGAATAACCGAACATGCAAATATGCATTCTCAACAACATTTACCAATCTTAATACATGAAATATATCATGTATACCACTCAATTTCCCTAGGCAATTCTATGCTCATAAGCTAATGGTCCGATCTTTCCAAAGATAATAAATGGACCTACAAAACTCTACATCAACTCTTCCATTTTACCGAAACGTACCACCCGTTACTATGGGTGAAACTTCATACACAACTTTGTCACTAACTCTAGTGGTTTCCTCCTTTTCTACATAGCATCCCTTGTTGCTCTCATCCTTTCCACAACATCATTACCACATTAGTAGCCTCTTTTACCAATTCTAGTCCACATTGGGGACAACTCACGCTATCCTTTCATATAGTGCCTCAAATGGCATTTATCGACTTCTAGTATGATAACAATCACTATATGAAAACTCAGCCATCGCTAATGAGTTCCCTAACTCCCTACCATAAATTACGATGTGATGCTTCCCCTCGTTTCTTCCCTCGCCAGAGTCCTTCATAAGGCACTCCATACATATTAGGATAACCTTTACGCAAAACCCTTGATTCCCTCACATCCGTACGCAATTCTTCCAACTTCCCAACTACGTGACTTCTCATTACTCTTGAAATAGGTGATGAATTAGTCAGTCTATCGACTATCACTCAACTCTCATCGTACTTAATCCTACACTGCATTATGTATCCCTTCCACCAACTTCGTCCTTACATCGCCCCTTTCTAAGCTACTCCTATCTATGTAGGAAGTATAGTCTACGTCTCTTTCTCCATATGATTGTCCAAGCCACGCAACATACATGTTGACGCGTTCTCTGATTTAGACAACTCAACTCGTGCAACCTACATCTTTCATCCAAACCATCCTAATACGTCATCCATATAGTTCAAGTCCTTCTCAGCTTCACTTCATTCTTCTTATTCCATGTCTCATCAACCATGCTTGCCTTTCCCAGATGGTAGTTGGCCTTGCAATTTTCTTTCATCACTTAACTCCACCCATCACCTTTGTCAAAAGTTCAATCAAGATGATTGAATATGTGTTGGAGACGTTCATGATCCGTATAAATCATTCTCCACGTCTCGTACACAAATGCCTCTAGCATTCTAGGCAGATATAACAATCCATCCCCACTAACTAAGTCCATCTAGTTTTTCCAAATCTTCAGTTCCTGCAACGTATAAGCGATCGCCTTTCTTTGTCGTCCTCGTACGCGTCCAAATCCTTGCTCCACGTATCGTCATGCTTCGCGAATTCATCCGGTCCTTCCGATAATGCCAAGATCGGCTCATTATCCAATCCACCTCTTCAGCCTCCAAAACGCTTCCTCATCCTTCTTCACGTCACCCTTGCTGGTTCCATGATATGCCACCATCTCTAACTGCTCATCATAGTAAACTTAATACTAAAACTCACACTCGAAAATCTCACGTATAACTCCACTCCAAAACCAACACATAATTCGCCTGACTCTCCTTTTTAGATTTGAGTAGATCAAGATGTCGTCGATGCTCCTGATGACAACTCGTTTATATACGTTCATGCACACTAGGTTCATTGATTCTATAAAAACCGCTAGTGCTTTGGCGAAGCCAAATGCATAACCATAAACCCAAAGCGTTCATACCACCTCCTTGGCAGTTTCAACTATGTCCTCCTTGCACCCTCTCTTATCGCCAATACGAATAAATTCCTACCTCGTTCTACTTGCAAAATTCTACACGCATTTTAAAAGACCAATGCTTCCTCTCATCAGACCACTCAACCGCTTTCCACATCCAATCTACTACTAAGCAACTCAATTTTTTACCTCGCATCCGTTGCAATTTGCATCAACTCTTGTTCTTGGAATCATTCCATCTACAATTTCCTTGGAAAGGCACTAACTCCAACTCCTCTCACTTCTACTACTTGCTCTACTTATGGTTCTACCTCAAAGTAATAGGCAAACCTACTAAATCTCAGGAAATTTTCGAAAAACTTACATGCCTTACGCACAATCATAAATACCTTTGAGGTATTGTATCCCCTTCCAACACTCTCTATGGCGCGTTACTTGTGCTAGTATCCCACAAATCTCTATTCATCTCCTTGGTACTCCTAAGAGACCTCATGACCACATTAGTTCGTCTACGAACTTCTTTCCTCCCCACTAAGGGTATTCCGACCGTTCTCTCATGGTCACCTACTTACGCGTGTAGGCGCTACCAAGTCTTCATATGACTACCTCAACGCTCCCGAACAATACGAAACCAAAACTACATCCTGAATCCATCAGATACGATCAATGAATCAACCCACGGATAACTAACGACATTTCACGTGCACCAGTTAAAACAAGTCAAAAACCACGAGACTCAAAAGAAAACTCAAACCCAAAACGTGTATCATTTCAAAATGACCCATGACAACGAAAAATAATCCAAGAAACACCCAATGGCAACCAAAACATATTACGCCCCGCGACATATTATTTAAACCGTGCAAAAGATCGACATTTTTCCAAAAGAATATATATCTCTTTTTTTTATTATTATTACCTCCCACATCTATGTGACTCAAACAATCTACAAACAACCCTTTTGACGAACTCAAAACTCAACTCGAAAACTAGGTATCCCGTGCATCCCAAATCATAAAAATAAACTACCATTCAAACTCAACCTTTAACCCGACACTTGTACAAAACTTTCGGCCAAGATACTGACCTCCCATGACTTTACATTCTGAATATTTGAAAAGTACGTTCCGAGGAGATAATTTTTGGCTTTTGAATCACTCAAAAAGCTCTAAAAACGAAGTTATGACCAAAACAATTTTATGCTAGTTGTTTTAAAAAAACTAAAGAATAGACTTAGTGATCAATGCAATCCTTTTCAATGAAAGATATAATTGTATGTGAAATATTCATAAACTCCTTTTAACCTTGTATTAATAACTATAAATGACATGAATCGGTTAAATCCAATTATATAAACTATGTAAGTAGAAAGAAATTTTACTTCGCTTTATTTTAAAGAAAGTCTTTTAGAATTTGAAATAAATAAGTGTTGATAAAAAAAAACTTATGTTACATCTTGTTTCAAACATGACTCCAACACCTTACCCTTATTTTACCGAATACAACCAACTATCTAACTCTATAGTAGATTTCCAAGTCCCCCCTTTTTCCATATACCAACCAAAAGAAATGTAAGACTCAACCCAAAAGATTTCATTATCCCAAAAGAAATCTCCATTTATTTCAACGGACTTAAAACCCAGAACAACATTTTAAAACGTACACGTGAAATATGAACTCAAAGAATACGCTACAAGACATAGTTCAAAAAATTTGAAACGTTGTTGAAACTCCATCAACTCCAGCACCATAAAACACGAACAAACACAAGGTACGTTCAAGTTATAATAACTAGTGAACGACCATATACCATAACTTAACACATAGTAGTATATATACATCCGCATATATATACCTATTAAATCACCCAAAACATACTCGTTACCATACATGTCGGATCAACCAATCACGTCATACACTCGTTTTTCCACACGGGTAATCACCATCTCACCGTGCCACAACAAAGCATAAAACCCACCTCCAAAACCAAACCATATCGTGTGACCCCAAAATCACACAACACAACTATAACCCAAAACATATAACACACTAATAAAAATAGCCATATCGTAGGCAACCGTTACATAAACCCATATATTATACGTATACCCAATATCTACATCTCACCATATACAAGCATGTACTAATCCTCTTTCATGCAATCATACTTGAGAACCCATTGAAGTTGTGGTACTTGTATAACTATGTTGGCCACCATACTTATACAATTACCCTTTCCCCAATGCACTCCCTCCTATGATGACACTTATAAGAATCAATACAACATATAACACATAAATCTATCTACTCACATAAGCTCATAACCACATAACCAATAAGGTCCAAAACTACATCTATAAAATAACATAATAGAACTCTTGGAATACAGAAATCCATAGTCTAGCTAAAACAGCCTAGACTAAATCCTAAACGAAAACATAATCAGTTATAAGTCATGTCGCCCGTAAGAGTGGAAACAATTTAAAACCCTTCCTATCCACCTAATCCTAGTAACTCGAACCACCACACGGTTCTTAGAGAACATGAATTAAACATCAAAAGAAAAATAACATACCTCAGGTATGTAGAATAACTCGATAAAAGATAAAAACTACCTTGTACTAAATTGTGTACTATAATGTACCATTTAAGCAAAATACAACAGTGACTAGCGTGGACGATTATGGTTCAACCCGCACTAGTCACAAACTCGAAAAGAAAATAACAGGTGACTAAGTATGAACATACTACGGTTCAATTCATACTAGTCAAAACATCGTAATAAATAACATCCAAACACATCAATTAATATAAAATGCACACATACTCCTATGACGCCTATATGCAGGGACCCTTAAGCTATAGACTAGGCTACGCGACTAGGCAACCTAATTCTCTATAACCATTGTCTCTGATACCATTCTGTCACACCCCACCAATGGCGGAATATGGAGCGGGACGTATGGATATCATCACAACAAATGGTGTCTCTATAGAGAGGACTAAAATGCAAATATAATGTCATAAATGGCGACACAAATGTCATGACAATATCTCAACAATGCAGGAGTCTAGGTAAGTAGGTAACAGTCCTACCACTTACCCAAGACAAACAGTAAACATAAACCAAACAAACATATAGGTGCCAACATGTATCACTTATAAAAAACATAAGGTAAACTAAGAAGGAACAGGGATCTCCTTCTATATGCAATCCTAAGGCATCCAAGTCTAGCCACTTCTATCCTCAAGCTTAACCACATTCTCACCTGAAAGAGATACTAAAACACGTCAACATAAAGTTGGTGAGAGTCATAGGTTTAGACTCCAACGCTAAATCAGTTACAAGCTGTGAATAACAATCATCAACAAAAGAACATATGGACAATGTGTTACAATTATGTATTAACAACTATCAATCAAGACCAATCATACCAAACCAATCCAAGGCTCCTACCTTGCCAAACAACATCATGGTACCTTAGATGATCACCCTATGTACCTATCCCAAGGCCACTACCTTGGCAAACCACAAGGCCACTACCTTGTCAAACCACAAGGCCACTACCTTGTCAAACCACAAGGCCACTACCTTGTCAAACCACAAGGCCACTACCTTGTCAAACCATAATAACTGAGACGGCACGTGTCCCCCAATCCAAATCACACACAATCAAAAATCACATAGCAGTTAATCACATAATGTACACACAAGTCCATCTCAAATCACAAACACATTCACAACATCAATTTAGAAAATAACTCAACACAGTGTCTCTTCCATCCCATCTGGAAGTCAAAATCAATAGGAAACATGGGACTATGAAACTCACCTGGTAGCTCCTTCACACGTCCTTGCACTATGTTGGCTAACACCTCCCACCTGCCCTAACCTTAAAGCTACTGTTAAGGCCCCGATATATTTATATCTACTTTCGTCATTCCAGATTTCCTGATTTTAAACGTACTAAAAGTTTGTTACCATTAAGGGGTCTTACCTTAAACCACCACCTTAGCCCAAGTGCAGATATTAACTAAAATATATAAACCATCTCTCACGTTCGTGAGAAGATCCCAATGCAACCCTAAGTGCCCCAAACAACCCAAAACTTAAAAAGAAAACAGGCTGAATTCAAAACTGTTTTGACCTCCGACTGTTGTAACCTGTTTTTGACCCACTTCCCGACCTCCAATTTAGTTTTCGTTTCTTGCATTGGAAAACCACTTCAAATATATTTCCAGGGGTTCTTGGATCGTAAAATAAGAGTTTATAGAACTCCCGATATGATCAAAACAATTGACTCAAAAATCTGCCCAGTTTTTAAAAACGGGTTTAACAAAATCAACCTCATTAATTAACCCTAATCCCTATAATTACAAGCCCTAATTTATGTAATCATCATATTATGATTAATACAACATTAATTTACTGTTTTTATATTAAACCCTAACCTAAATCCATCATAAGATTATTAAAGAAAACATAAAAACAATTTAATTAAAAAGGGATTTGAAGATTTACCTTGGATTTATGAAAACCCCCAAATTTTATGAAGAACCCTAATTTTTTATAAGACTCACGAATTTCCTTCATCTCCAGGAGAAAAATAATGAATTTGGTTTAGTATATACATTATATAGGGTATGGGTGAATCCTAGTCCAACCCAAAGCCCACTTTCTTTTTTTTTTTCCTTTTTTTTTTCCTTTTTTTTCTCTTCTAAACCGACCCAAACACCCCTAATTTCGTTTTTTTCTTTATTTTTTTTTCTTTTTATTGTTAATTAATATCTTATTAATATTACCTTAATTTACCTTAATTTATTTCATCTCCTAAAACTCCCAAAACCTCAAAACCGTAAAACTAGTCAAATTTACGCGTTTTACCTTAAAAGACGTAAAATATACACTTTTATAAAAAATCTCAAATTTTGAAATAAACTTTATAATTAAGTCCTAAATGACCTAAAACCATCCCGAAAAATATTCATTAGACTAATTACCTTATCCGAGACCTCTAAATGCTAAACCGTAAATCCTAAAAAAATACACTATTACTATAATACTTATACGTATACGTAACCACCAAAATATCACCATTTCATTTCATAGTCACTAATTGTGATCTCATGAACATGAATTAACCGTTCCTCGATTTACTTATGAGTACTCTATACTCATAAACGATAATCACACCAACCTCGTTCACACAAAATAAACACGTAAGCACAAAAATCAAGTAGTCACACATAAAATAACCTAAAAGTAAGACCAAGTGACGAACCTCAAAACCACGGTTGTCACACCTATCTAATACATTGAACCTATAATGATGAAACGTATCTAATACATTGAACCTATAATGATGAAACGTATCTAATACATTGAACCTATAATGTTGAACCCTATCTAATACATTGAACCTATAATGTTGAACCCTATCTAATACATTGAACATATAATGTTGAACCCTATCTAATACATTGAACCTATAATGTTGAACCCTATCTAATACATTGAACCTATAATGTTGAACCCTATCTAATACATTGAACCTATAATGTTGAACCCTATCTAATACATTGAACCTATAATGTTGAACCCTATCTAATACATTGAACCTATAATGATGAAACGTATCTAATACATTGAACCTATAATGTTGAACCCTATCTAATACATTGAACCTATAATGTTGAACCCTATCTAATACATTGAACCTATAATGTTGAACCCTATCTAATACATTGAACATATAATGATGAACCCTATCTAATACATTGAACCTATAATGATGAACCCTATCTAATACATTGAACATATAAATGTTGAACCCTATCTAATACATTGAACCTATAATGTTGAACCCTATCTAATACATTGAACCTATACTGATGAAACGTATCTAATACATTGAACCTGTAATGTTGAACCCTATCTAATACATTGAACCTATAATGTTGAACCCTATCTAATACATTGAACCTATAATGTTGAACCCTATCTAATACATTGAACCTCTAATGATAAACCCTATCTAATACGTTGAACCTCTAATGATGAACCCTATCTAATACGTTGAACCTCTAATGATGAACCCTATCTAATACATTAAACCTATAATGATGAACCCTATCTAATACATCGAACCTCTAATGATGAACCCTATCTAATACATTGAACCTCTAATGATGAACCCTATCTAATACATTGAACCTATAATGTTGAACCCTATCTAATGATGAACCCTATCTAATACATTGAACCTATAATGTTGAACCCTATCTAATACATTGAACCTATAATGTTGAACCCTATCTAATACATTGAACCTATAATGTTGAACCCTATCTAGTACATTGAACCTATAATGTTGAACCCTATCTAATACATTGAACCTATAATGTTGAACCCTATCTAATACATTGAACCTCTAATGATGAACCCAATCTAATACATTGAACCTCTAATGATGAACCCTATCTAATACATTGAACCTATAATGATGAACCCTATCTAATACATTGAACCTATAATGATGAACCCTATCTAATACATTGAACCTATAATGTTGAACCCTATCTAATACATTGAACCTATAATGTTGAACCCTATCTAATACATTGAACCTATAATGATGACCCCTATCTAATACATTGAACCTATAATGTTGAACCCTATCTAATACATTGAACCTATAATGATGAAACGTATCTAATACATTGAACCTATAATGATGAAACGTATCTAATACATTGAACCTATAATGTTGAACCCTATCTAATACATTGAACCTATAATGTTGAACCCTATCTAATACATTGAACCTATAATGATGAAACGTATCTAATACATTGAACCTATAATGTTGAACCCTATCTAATACATTGAACCTATTATGTTGAACCCTATCTAATACATTGAACTTATAATATTGAACCCTATCTAATACATTGAACCTATAATGATGAACCCTATCTAATACATTGAACCTATAATGATGAACCCTATCTAATACACTGAACATATAATGTTGAACCCTATCTAATACATTGAACCTATAATGTTGAACCCTATCTAATACATTGAACCTATAATGATGAAACGTATCTAATACATTGAACCTATAATGTTGAACCCTATCTAATACATTGAACCTATAATGTTGAACCCTATCTAATACATTGAACCTATAATGTTGAACCCTATCTAATACATTGAACCTCTAATGATAAACCCTATCTAATACGTTGAACCTCTAATGATGAACCCTATCTAATACGTTGAACCTCTAATGATGAACCCTATCTAATACATTGAACCTCTAATGATGAACCCTATCTAATACATTGAACCTATAATGATGAACCCTATCTACATAAATATCTTATATAAAAAATATACATAGATATCTTATATAAAAAATATAAAAAATTATATGAAACTTATTATTTTTAATTATATAAAATTATAATAATACAATTATATAAAATTATTATTATTAATCATTTAAAACGTATTATTATCAATCATTTAAAACTAATTTACATAAATATCTTATATAAAAAATATACAATTATATAAAACTTATTATTTTTAATTATATAAAAGTAAAATATACAATTATATAAAACTTATTATTTTTAATTATATAAAATTTAAAATAATACAATTATATAAAATTATTATTATTAATCATTTAAAACGTATTATTATCAATCATTTAAAACTAATTTACATAAATATCTTATATAAAAAATATACAATTATATAAAACTTATTATTTTTAATTATATAAAAGTAAAATATACAATTATATAAAACTTATTATTTTTAATTATATAAAATTAAAAATAATACAATTATATAAAATTATTATTATTAATCATTTAAAAGTAAATATCATTAATTGGTAAAAAAGTTTCCCCAGCGACATGTCGCTGGGGTAAGCTTCGTTGACCAATTTTAGAAATCCCTCCAAAAATTTTCATTAACGCGCTTCTTTCGCAAACCGACAAAATAAAGGTTTCCCCAGCGACATGTCGCTGGGGATAATTTTGTTAAAATCGACAGGTTATTAAACAGCTGGCGCAAACGACAAATTCATAATTGACATGTCGCTGGGGAACATTTCCCCAGCGACATGTCGCTGGGGAAAGTGTTGACAGCTTCTTATCCTCAAACACTTTACAGAAACTTCACTTTCCTCTATCTCTTTTTCTCTTCTCTCAAACAAGTGCGATTTTCACCACCAATCATTTACACCACCAATCATCACCACCATTCATCACCACTACCACCATTCATCACCATTTACGCCATCCCCATCACCACCAATCCATCACCACCAATCCATCAACACCAACCCGCCACCAACCCGGCCACCACCACCACCAATCCGCCACTCCGCCACCAATCCATCTTTAATAATTGATAAAAAGTAATGTTTTGTTTAATTTTATTTTAGTTTTTTACATTTTGATTTTATATTTTAATTTTGATTTTATAATTGATATTGTAATTGATAATTAATGTTTTGTTTAATTTTCTTTTATGTTTTTGAGCCCGACTGTTGCGGAGCCCCGACCACAGCCGATCCCGACCTCAGCCGACCAAGCCCGCCACCGTCCTTGGTTTTAAAGGTTTTAATTTTGTTTAATTTTGATTTTAATTTTGTTTAATTTTGATTTTAATTTTGTTTTATGTTTTTGGTTTTAAAGGTTTTAATTGATGATTAAAATGAGTTTCTTTAATGTTATTGTAGTCCCGACCACAGCCCGAGGCGCAGCCCCGACCACCAACAGACCACCACAAATAAAAAGTATGTTTTTTTTATCATTTTGGTTTCCCCAGCGACATGTCGTTGGGGATTTATAAGCTTGTTAATTTCCGTTAAACGTAAATCCAAACACTCTTTAACTGTGTAAAACGCAAACCCAAACACTCGCTATGTTGCTTATCAGCTTATCCGAATAAGCTGTTTTCAAACAGCTTATCCTGATAAGCTTATCAGGATAAGCTGTTTGAAACAGCTTATCCCGATAAGCTTAGCGGAATATGTTGTTTGAAGACCTCATCAAAGATGATGATGGTGTTGAGAAATTTTATTCTAGTGACGAAGAAGATTAACTTTGTGTTGTAACTTGTAAAATACACTTATATATTTGAATTAATGAATGAATGAAATTGTTGTGGATTGTTTAAATGTGTAAATTTATTTTGATATTTAGATTTGTGCATGCTTGTATCACAATTTTTATTTTAATGTTACAAAGTTTTTATTATATTAACATTATTATTTTTCATTGTGGGATTTCTGGCAATTTTTATTATTTTAAAAAAACATTTTAGCACAATAGACGTATGTGAATTTCACATCTGATCAACTCGTTACATGAAAAATTTACTTAATAAAAAAATGTACATGTACCGACTATACAACAATCGATTAAGTAATATATTTTTTCAAATATCGCAAACCTTGATATCCAAGTTATTGCAAATAGGCTGTATATGATCAACATTTTGATGACCTTCATAGTATGGGTCGTGAATTGAAGACACCATGACCATACATATCCCTCTATTTTTCCAGCAAGCTAATTTTATCATGACTAACCCTTGTCATTTTAGCCGTTAGAAAATTTGCAACATCATTATCAACAAATGCAAATTCATCATCAAATTCTTAGTCATTCTAATAATCAACATTTTTAAAAGGTTTTCTATAATACCCCACAAGCACACATTTTCCCTCCAACAAATGTTGTCCAAGCGTATTATTCATATTAACTAAAAGGGTATCACTTTGTTCTTCCTCTTGCGTGTCGTCTTTGAATCAAGTTTCTTGATAACCAAATTATCATCATTTAAAGCCTCAAACAAGTTACTATGAAAAAATGTACCAAAGTTACTATGAAAAAATGTACCAATACCTAACGACGAGGCATCCATCTTGCGTGTCGTCTTTGAAGAGTTACATAGTATTGGAAAATGTTTTGCAAAATATATTTTTTGCAATACTTTGGACATAATTTTATTTATGTATATGTTATATATATACGTAGTACTTAGTAGCTTTGCGTTCTCTTCGAAAAGAGTTTCGTAACGAGCTAAAGTATGTCCAATATGGAGTTAATAAGAATGAGATATCGTGTCTCAAAATGAGTCACGTGAAACACAAACTTTGGAAAAATGTTTGTCCCACATCGCCAAAAATATGAATTGAAATCATGTTTATAAGGAAATCTTTGTTTCTACCCTCAATATTCATTTGTGGGTTTTTACTACCACGCCTACGCGCGTGTGCAGAATGTGAGATTTCTATGCAAAATGGGTTCGAAGCTACTGAACTTGTGCATTAGCGCGCGACCTGCGTACACGAATGCAGCTCCGAAATTCACCTGCGTGCGGGCAAATTTCGATATCTTTTTTGCTGCGAATTTAGATTTTTTTTCCAAGAAAATTTTGTACATCTATTTAAGGAATAGATTTAGACTCTCTTATTAAGTCATGACATAATATTCTTGTGTATGTAAAACATATGCAAATCGTGTTCATATTTAACATATTTGTATGTCAGATTATTTTAGGAGCATATATTCTGTCTTGGTGACCAAGACATGAATTGGCTATAAAATAAACCATTCTCATTCAGTTTTCAGACACTGAAAAACGCTGCCTTTTTCTACTCCATTACCAGACGATTTTTCCAGCAGTTGTCGATCAGAAACGCAGAAGGCTTATGTGATCTTTCAAGCAAGTTTGTCTAATCCTGTTGTACAACAGATTTGGACGTTGTACCCTGAAAAACAGATGACGAATCTGTTTTAAGGGAAGCGTGTTAAACACGTGCCTCATCTCAGTGTTACTGTTTTCTTCATTACTGTTATTTATTTTTCTGTTAATCTTATTACTGTAATTCGATTTTATATAATAAAAGAGTATACCGTTTCCTACAATCTTAAAACATATTCTGTTTAACATAATTAAAACTTTTATTAAATCGGATTATAATTTTATCAGATTTATTTATAAACTGTTTCCGCTGAAACCAGGATTGAGTTTCACTGGAAATCGGTTTTAATTTTACAGATTTTAATTCACAGATCTCTAACGTTTTTCTTTAAGCAGTTGTTCTTATCAGTTTATATTGAAACCAAGATTGTGTTTCTGTTAAACTGATATATATTTGATAATTCCATCTGATTCATTAAAACCAAGATTGAGTTGTTCTTATCAGTTTATATTGAAACCACGATTGAATTTCTTATATTCAGATTTATAACAATTGTCTAACTCTTTGTGTTTTGATATTGTGTGATCTTTCAGAATGTCTACCAGTACTCCTGAAACTCCTGCAACTACTACTGTGAATGTAACTGGTGCGCCAGTTACCCACACCGTTTCTAATCATGCTGAAAAACAAGAAAAATTCAATGCGCAGGATTTTAAGATGTGGCAACAAAAGATGTTCTTTTATCTAACAACTTTGAACCTTGTGAGGTTCTTAAAAGAAACTGAGCCTCATGTAGAATCTCCTCGGGAAGGTCAACCCGCTAATCAACAAGCTGTGCAAGCTGTTGAAGCATGAAAACATTCAGACTTCTTGTGTCACAATTATGTTTTGAATAGTTTGATAGACTCTTTGTACAACGTGTACTACAAGACTAAGACTGCCAAAGAATTACGGGAGTCGTTGGAACACAAGTACAAAACTGAGGATGCTGGAACAAAGAAGTTTGTGGTAGCTCGTTTTTTGGATTACAATATGGTTGATTCAAAGAATGTGGTAACTCAGGTTCATGATCTGCAGGTTTTGCTACACGACATTCATGCTGAGGGTATGACTTTGAGTGAAACTTTTCAAGTTGTTGCTATCATTGAAAAGTTGCCTCCAAGTTGGGTAGAATTTGAAAACTACTTGAAGCATAAGCGAAAGGAGATGACTATTGAAGACTTGGTTGTTCGTCTTCGTATTGAAGAGGACAACAAGTTGGCTCAGAAAAACACTTATACACTTGATTCTGCCAAGACAAATATGGTTGAGCATGGTTCGTCTTCTTCAAAGTCTAAAGGCAAGAGCTTTGGCAAAGGGAAGAATGACAAGAAGATCAAAGGGAAGTCTGAGTACCTTGCTCCTAAAGTTGGAATTGAGAAGCAGAAGTTCCAAGGAAATTGCTTCAACTGTGACGAGACAGGTCATCGGGCTACTAATTGCAAAGCGCCAAAGCAGATGACTTCACACGAGGCTAATATGGTGAATGATAATGTGGACATGATTGCTATGGTGTCTGATGTCATTGTCATGATCTCTGAAGTTAACCTGGTAGGTTCTAATAATAGTGATTGGTGGGTTGATATTGGGGTAACCCGTCATGTGTGTGTTGACAAGAGTATGTTTCAGTCATTTAGAGTGGTTGACATTGGAGAGAAGCTGGACATGGACAACTCTGCAACTACTAATATCAAGGGCGAAGGAGATTGTAGAAACTAGAGGGAGGGGGGAGGGGGGTTGAATAGTTTCTAATTGATTTATCTCCTAATTAAAATTCCTTTCAATTAGGTGAGTGCCAAAACTATCTTTTACTTGAAAGCTAGTTGCATAATGATTAAGTTTAATTTTAATGCATTAACAATAATTAATAAGTGTAATGATGTTGAATGCAAGTAATGAGTAAGGAAAGAAACAACCTAGTAGGAAGACACCAAGATTTATAGTGGTTCGGAAACGAGGCTCTATCCTCGTTCCTACTCCACTCCTCGAGTACACCTTACTCGAGATTTCCACTATATCCACAAGCTCCCTTCTTGGCGGAGAAAACCTTACAACGTCGCTTACATTATTTTCCGACACTAAGCTAAATGTCGAGACCTAATCTTAGCTAGGACCAATCTACACAACGTCGCCCACTTCACCATTTTACGACACAAGGCTAGATGTCGAGTTCTAATCCAAAGCTAGAACCAATCTTCACAACGTTTCCTACTTCACCATTTTCCGACACAAGCCTAGATGTCGAGTTCTAATCCAAAGCTAGAACCAATCTTCACGACTCTTCACTTTGAAGCTAAGTGAGAACTTCACACAACACAACTACATATCACTTTATAGTTTAGTGAGAACTCACAAGACACAGCCAAATCACTTTATAGTTTAGTGAGAACTAACATAACTTATCACAACTCAACTAAACATATCCAAGTACACACATGTAGCTTGGATCTACACAACACAAATCCAAGCACACACATGAAAGGATTTACACAACTCTAATCCAAGTATTCACAAATAGCTTGGATGAACACAACTAGTCCAAGTATTCACAATTACATTGGATCTACACAAGACACAAATAAACAAATGATGAACATGACTAGATCTTTAGGAGAAGGTGATCTTCATCAATGCTTCATCTTTAATCACATCACAAGTGTGTGAGTGATCTTCTCTTTGGACAAGGTAAAGAAGGAGATCAAGAGGATAATCATAATTAAACATACTTAACACATTAAGTGATCATTTACAAATGACTAGGATTAGATAGGAGAAAGAAGGCTGAAAGAGATGTCCAAAAAGGGTTAATGAAAATGCAGATTTGATCCACTATTTATAGAAGACAAATGCCAATGGCTATCTGGGGGCGGTTCCTTAACTACCCAGGCGGTTCCTTATCGATAGAAAACCGCGTAGGCACTTAAGGAACCGCGTAGAGTAGACTCCGCTCCTTTTTGTCTTTTAGTGAATTTGAAATATCTGAGGCTGTTTAAACCTTCAAATGATATTTTTATGGCATTTGGAATATGCTATATTCAAATTTACATTTTCATTTTAATAAAATATTTTCTTAAAAATAAAGTTTATTAAAAATCTTTTGTTACATTTGACAAAAGTGAGTTTTAAGGCTAATCACTTTTATGATCACTAAGCATGATTAAGATATGTTAGTGTAATGATATTAACTTGATGATAGTGTTTGTTAGATAATTTGTTTTATGATTGTGTTTGACAATAAATCTCTTTGTAATTTATCGTGATCAAAACTAAGAAAGAGTAATTAATACTAACAATGTTTTTAGGCATTGCTTTGCATTAACAATCTCCCACTTTTTTATTACGACAAACTATAAACTCATTTACGTAAAATACAAGTTTATTCTAATTATTAACGAGTTTATCACTATCATTTCTCCCCCTTTGTCGAAGCAAAAAGGTTAGCACAAGTCTTTGAAGAAGAAAAGAACCGGAGTTTGCTAGTAGCTCCCCCTTGGTGCTTACTACCCCTTGCTTGGGGCACCAAGTAAATGAGCTAAGGTGACATGCTACACAAAGGTTAGAAGAAAGAAAAGAAACATCAATGTATGCATGTGCACTACCTACTAACTAACTTGAGAGGGAAAAGGAAAAGAAATCTCAAATTAGAAGCAAGCATTTGCTAAGTATGTCCAAAGAGTATGTATTGACAACATCATAGTTTAATTGGTGGAATAAAGAAAGAAAAGAAACATCCAAACCAATAAAAGATGATTAAAATGTCAAGGGGTTAAAATTTAGAATTTATGGAATCACCCATAATTAATTATAAGTTTTAACCATGATCAACTCTTTAACAAATATGTGAAATAGAATTAGCAGGAAAGATAACACACATAACATTCATATTACACAAATGTGAAATAACATACAAGAGAAATATTCATACACACAATATGAATATTTAAAGCAAAAAAAATATGGAAAATAAACCACAAAGCATAAACTACTCTAATAGTGATAATCTTCCAAGATTGCTTAAGTTTTATTGACTCAAACAACTAAAGTACAAAATGTGCCTTAGTTGAAAAAGAAAGACGACGAAGCATCATTCGAAGTTTTGTTCACGTGAACGAAAACTTTGAGAGGCGGTCGAGTGAGGAGGAATTCAAGGAAATTTAGCTTGTCATAGATATGAGCTTGTTCAATTTGTTGAAAACGACAACAAACACACGAGGAATCATGATGAAAAACAAAGTTGTTAGATGGGGGAGGTCCATCAAAATTAGAGTTTGGTGGAGAGGGAGATAATGGATAAGAGATGTTTTCACAATGCCTAGTGAGATTAAGGAAAGAAGATAGGTCATTGAGATGAGGAGAGTTGAAAGGTTTAGGTGGTGGTGGAAGATTTTTTTTCGGTAATTGGATTTATAGAGTAAGTCTCATTCTAATATTTAATCGGAGAGAAAGAAGAGTTCTTGGAGGATTTTGGAGAATAAGAATCATGAGGATTCTTGTTCTTTTTGATCCAAACGGGTCGAACCGAGATTTTCGATTTCTTTGAAAGCTTAGAAGAAGAAGCTTTAGATTGAGAAGATTGTGACAAAGAAATGTCAAGGTTAAAAATGGAAGAATTAGGCATTATGAGCGATGAAGAGAAGAACTCCCAAAAGAAAAGAATTTAAAGAAAATAGACAAGGCAAAGATTTGAAATGAAAATAAAAGGTTTTAGGGAATGTTTAGCTAAATTAGGTAAACGAAGAATCTTAACCAAGAGTGGTCAAAGAAGAAAGAGCAAAAATAAGCTAAAAGTAGCTTTCCTGTACGCGGTTCCTTACGGGAGCCCGCGGTTCCATATCGATATGGAGCCGCCTAAGGGCTAAGGATCCGCGTCCAGTGGACCAGAGACCATGATTTTCAAAATTTTTGGAGAAAAATAAGACTTTTTCAAAAAATTTCAAATCTTGGATTTTACCTCTTTTAGCACTAGATTATGCTAGGGTTGCACAAAGGCAACACATTCACAAAGAATGTCTTGACAAAGGGTGACAAAATATTTAGATAACATTTTGATCCAATTTTAAGTCAAGTTTTTTAGAGGTTGTGATTGATTTAGGTTCAGTTTTAAATAAATTGAAGTTGATTAATGTGATCACTTAGATTAAAACACATAAAACTAAATCCATAGATCATCCACATGAGAAAATAATGAGGGAAAAGAAAAGAAATAAAAGAAATAAAATAACAACTAACTACTACAAAGTTAGCTAAAACTAGGTCTTGAATTCATAGTCCTCTTTGGCTTGACCTTCTTTAAAAAACATTTTATTTTGAAAACCATCATTCATCTTCTAGGAGGAAGAGGCATGGAGAACAAGGTAAGCAAGAAATCGTGCAACCTTCTATGAAGACCAAGCATCTCCAACCTTAGGTTTTGAATGATGTAGTTATTATAAAGACAACATGGGCAATTTGCACCATGAGCTTCTAGGAACCCAAAGAAGTAAGGATCACCCATGAAGTGAGGAATAGGAATGCCCAAGATAGGGGCATTAGTGTTTGAGGGTGGAGGAGGTGGTGGAGGCATAGTGTCCAAGGGTGAGACGGGAGAATTTAGTGGAGTGAAAGGAGAGGTAACCAAAGGGAATGCTTTGTAGAGACTGAGGTTGAGAAATCCCATCCAAATGAGGACTAGGAGTGAAAGGTGAAGAAAGCTCATTCATTCTTGATTGGAATGAAGAGGAGGTAGAACCTTGTGAATGGTTAGTACCATGAGTTGAGTTTGTCTTGCATGGAGCAAGGGGTGGTGAAGGTGAAGAGGAAATGAGAATATGAGAAATCTCATTTTTGAGAGTGTGAAAAGATGAAGAACCAATGTTAGGTAACTTAATCTTAATTTTGAGGCTTCTTTTGGAAGAGGAAGTTTTGAAAGAATTAGATGTTCTAGTGGACACCATGGTTGTGTGTTGAGGTTTAGAGAAGATTTGAAGGGATGAAGAACACAATCAATAAGAGAGGGTTTAAGAAGAGAATGAAATGATCCAAACTAGTAATGGGTTAAAATCATTTTAGGTGAATAATGAAATTAGGTAGCCTAGTTTAGGAAAGTGCAGGTTTTTGCAAAATTTTTATCAAAGTTTTACACGGATTAAGGAAAATAGTGTAAAGCAAAGATTCTTTCGAAACAGTGACAGGCGGTTCCTTATGTAGGTTCGCGATTCTTTATCGCTAAGAAACCACAAATTAGATATGGAACCGCGACTAGTGGTTTCAAAAATGTGCACTTCCTCAAACTTTGGTTAGCCCAGATTTCACACAAGTAAATAGCAAGCCAAAGTTAACTATAAGTCAAAATCTATGAAGCTAACAAACATATAATATGCACAAAGCTATGCAAATTGAATGATCAATAGCATAGACGTTTAGGATTAAAATACTAAGTAATCCAAACACAAAGTATTAGTTTAGCAAACATAATATCCTAAAAACAACAAGAGAAAAAGGATAAAAAGTTCAAATATTCAAACATGTTTACAAACATGTTAACCTTGATAAACCAAGCTTCATTTCTTCTTCTTCCCAAGTCCCTTGATCAATTTGGCTATGTTCTTGAATGATCCTCTTGACTCCACTCGACGATCATACAACTCACCTTGGGTTTTAAGATTAGCTCTGTAGACATCCTCAAGACCGAAGTTTTCGAGAAGTCCACTAGTAGCATAGTGAGGAGAAGGATATAGATCTTCTAACCCGTCCATGAATGAGTTAGTGGATGGGTGGGAGTTACTCGAAGAGCCGAAATGAGCACTTGTACCTATGCCATCACCATCACGTGTTGGCATAAAAGTGTCCTCATCATCGGACTCTTGTTGGTCGGCTTTTCTTGAACCTCTATCACTTCTAAGCTTTTTTTTCATATACCTCTTGAATAGTTAACAAAACTTGTTGAACCGGTTGAAAGCGAGAAAGATCGAGATTAGGAAAGTCACGAACAACCCTTTTTAAGAGGCGAGTAAGGAGCATGGCATAAGGGAGGTTTGTTTTTGGCTTGGAGATAGCATAATTGATTCGTCGAGCGATAAAATATGCTAAATTGTACTTGGTTTCGGTAAAGATGCAAAATATCATGTGCACTAAACATGCCAGAAAATGATCCGGGTTACCACCAAGACAAAACACATTTTCCCTAAGGATGTTGGCCCATTGGACCATATCATTATTAAGGTCGCTTAAGAGAACCTCATGGCGTTTCACCGAACGTCTTTTTGTATGAAGGCTTCTACAAAGGTTCCATTACGCTCTTTGGAAATGATGTCAAGGATAAAGTCAAGGTCAACTTCCAAGTGGTCATTTGGAGGACAATCGTTGGACTCAAGGAGAGCCCCAAGATTCCATTTATCCGTGAAACGACAAGTGCCCTCAAATGGCACACCAAGAATTTGACGAAAGGCTTCGAGAGAGTATTGAATGAGTTGACCATTCAAGATGAACCTAACAAATATTCTACCAATTTCCATAATGAGAGAATAAGTGCTAAAGAACTCCAAGAGGAATTGGGGGTAAATGTCTTCTTCTATGTATAACAAACAATCGAACCCAATTTGTTCAAACATAGACTTAATGTAAGCATAATTCCTAATGTCCTCTTGGACAACTCTACCCTCGTTGAAACAACCAGTTTAAATGGAACGAGTGTGGGCAAGTTGAGTTGAGTGACAAAAGTCGGCAAGGTTAGGCATATATTATCTAGTGTCTTGGTGATCTTTTTGATATCTTGAAGCATGATTTGTACCTAAATAAAAAAAATATTTGTTCAATCACTCATATGTTACATATAGACTAAGAATAAAAAATATGAGAATGTATTTCATCAATCTCTTGACAAACAAGGTTTAATCCTTATCATTCTCATACTCACAATGTACCTAGTTCATTATTGACAATAACACATTGATCATGTAAGATCAACAATGAACTTTGAACATTGGTTTTTCAAAACAAGGTTTTTAGGTAAGCATTTAAAAATGTCATTACCAACTTGTTCATGGGTTCATATAAATTCCATCAATCAACCAAAACTATTTAGTCAAAGTTCAGATTTGTTCTACAAGTGGGTTATAGTGAAATCTCAATGAATATGTACCTAAGGAATCATAGTAACAATACTATGTCAAATCTTATTCCTAGTAAGGTTCTAATTCAATGTCAATTTTAAAAAGCCCCAATTATGAATGTATGAACCCTAGAACAAATTAGATGAAACTGAAAGAAATGACTTACAGATAATTGATCTTGGATGACGGATGAGTGAAACTCACAAATCAAAATCAATTGATCTTGAGTAATTGAAGGTTTTGGAAAAACAACAATGGTGGAAAACTGGGTATTTTCGTCGGTTGTGTGTGTGAAGGAGAGTGGTTTTGTTTGAAAAAGAATATTGTAATAGAACTGGCGCTTTAGCGAATTTTCTGCCCGCGGTTCCTTATCGACAAGGAACTGCGCATTTGAACCGCACGTGATAAGAAACCGCCTACAGTGGCCGGTTTTTATCAATGAAAAACACAGAATTTTTGAAAACCAAAATTTTTAAAGTACTTAAAAATATATCTTAAACCTTTTAGGATATCATTGGACCACCACAACACTAGATAATAATGCTTTATTGAAGGATTAAGAGTTGAATCGAGATAGGAGAAGATCAAAACAGACAAACGACTACTCGTAGCAAAGAAGCAAAGGGGAGAGGAGTCAAGGGAAGTGAATCAATACCAAGAACATTGCTCAAGAGACAAATGACATTCTTCAAATCGAGGAGACGAAGAGCTTGTGTCATATATAGTGGTTTAAGACGTGCCTTTCCGGCGAAAGTCTAAACGGCTTTGGTAATGAATTATACCAAGCAATTTTGATGCATAGAATAAGATCATTTTCAAGAGTAGTCTTATTCTATTTCAAAATATGAGCAAAGTATAGATTCACTTTCTCTCCACATGATTGAATAATTATTGCTAATATTGACAATAACAATATCCTTGGAATATTTCAATTCCAAATGTGTAAAATCCACCTACAACTTAATGAAGTAGTTTGGTATCTCAAGGGATTCACCAATCATCCTAGAGATGAGCTTAATTGCACAAGTTACACATGATATTGGACCTACTAACCGTAAGGGTGCAAACCATGGAAATCATGCTTGATACTTTAAGCTTCTACTAACTCACCCTACATATCCATAGTGAGTCAAGTATCCTAGCAATGAAGGTTTGAGAGGGAAAAAGGAAAGAATCACAAACCACAAATAAATGTCAAGGCAAGGATGCCAAGAACAAGCATATAGTCAATTAATGATCAAAAGAGTGATCAGTAGGGCGTGTGGAAGAATGAAAGCGTACCTTGGCCACAAATTGCATTCCAAGCTTTCAAGAAACCAATGCAAAGCTTAACTATGACTAATAGTGACTACTAAGTCTTCAAGGACTAGTATCACTCCTATCCCTCTTGATATCATCATTCAATGATGTTAGAAATCAAAGAAGATGAGTCTTCTACAAGTGTAAGTAACTCAATCCACAATCAATTGAATCATTCATCTTCATGAGTACCTACACATAACAAGATGCAAACTAGTAGATACATCTCAAGAGTAAATATAAAATGCATTAATACTACTAATCTAAATGAGATGTAATATTATCAATTTAAAAGACTTATTTTCAACAAAAAATAGTTTTGACCAAAGAAAAACTTTAGTACAACTTAACCTTCTAATTTGAGGAGACAATGGATCGATCCAAGTTTTAAAGTACAATATACTTCAAAGATCTTGTGTCACCATCGCTCTGATACCAATTGTAGAAACTAGAAGGAGGGTTGAATAGTTTCTAATTGATTTATCTCATAATTAAAATTCCTTTAAATTAGGTGAGTGCCAAAACTATCTTTTACTTGAAAGCTAGTTGTATAATGATTAAGTTCAATTCTAATGCATTAACAATAATTAATAAGTGTAATGATATTGAATGCAAGTAATAGTAAGGAAATAAACAACCTAATAGGAAGACACCAAGATTTATAGTGGTTCGACAACGATGCTCTATCCTCGTTCCTACGCCACTCCTCGAGTACACCTTACTCGAGATTTCCACTATATCCACAAGCTCCCTTCTTGGCAGAGAAAACCTTACAACTTCGCTTACATTATTTTCCGACACTAAGCTAAATGTCGAGATCTAATCTTAGCTAGGACGAATCTACACAACGTCGCCCACTTCACCATTTTACTACACAAGGCTAGATGTCGAGTTCTAATCCAAAGCTAGAACCAATCTTCACAACGTTACATACTTTACCATTTTCCGACACAAGGCTAGATGTCGAGTTCTAATCCAAAGCTAGAACAAATCTTCACGACTCTTCACTTTGAAGCTAAGTGAGAACTTCACACAACACAACTACATATCACTTTACAGTTTAGTGAGAACTCACAAGACACAACCACATCATTTTATAGTTTAGTGAGAACTAACACAACTTATTACAACTCAACTGAACATATCCAAGTACACAAATGTAGCTTGGATCTACACAACAAAAATCCAAGCACACACATGTGCAAAGGATTTACACAACTCTAATCCAAGTATTCACAAATAGCTTGAATGAACACAACTAGACCAAGTATTCACAAATACATTGGATCTACACAAGACACGAATAAACAAATGATGAACATGAGTAGATCTTTAGGAGAAGGTGATCTTCATCAATGATTCATCTTTAATCACATCACAAGTGTGTGAGTGATCTTCTCTTTGGACAAGGTAAAGAAGGAGATCAAGAGGATAATCATAAGTAAACAGTTTACAAATGACTAGGATTAGATAGGAGAAAGAAGGCTGAAAGAGATGTCCAAAAAGGGTTAATGAAAATGTAGATTTGATCCACTATTTATAGAAGACAAATGCCAACGGCTATCTGGGGGCGGATCCTTAACTACCCAGGCGGTTCCTTATCGATAGGGAACCGCGTAGGCACTTAAGGAACCGCGTAGAGTAGACTCCCCTCCTTTTTGTCTTTTAGTGAATTTGAAATATCTGAGGCTGTTTAAACCTTCAAAGGATATTCTTATGGCATTTGGAATATGCCATATTCAAATTTACATTGTCATTTTAATATAACATTTTCTTTAAAATAAAGTTTATTAAAAATCTTTTGTTACATTTTACAAAAGTGAGTTTTAAGGCTAATCACTTTTATGATCACCAAGCATGATTAAGATATGTTAGTGTAATGATTATTACCTTGATGATAGTGTTTGTTAGATAATTCGTTTTATGATTGTGTTTGAAAATAAATGTCTTTGTAATTTGTCGTGATCAAAACTAAGAAAGATTATTTAATACTAACAATATTTTTAGGCACTGCTTTGCATTAACAGAGATGTTATTTTGAAGATGACATCCGAGAAAGAGCTCAAGTTGACTAAAGTCTTGTATGTTCCGGAGATTCACAAGAATCTTATATCCGGATGGCTTTTGAATAGCTTTAGTTTTCCTCTTGTTTTTTAGTCTGATAAAGTTGTTCTTTCTAAGAATCAAATGTATGTTGGTATGGGGTATGTCCTGAATGGTATTTTAAACTCAATGTAATAGTTGTTAAGAATGTTATCGGAATATTCTATCGGAATAACCAATCGGAATAAACTATCGGAATAACCTGTCGGAATACCTATCGGAATAACCTGTCGGAATAACCTGTCGGAATACCCTGTTGGAATAATGATCGGAATACCTGTCAGAATATCTAAACCCTTTTCCGATGGATTTCTGTCAGAATATATAAACCCTTTTCCGATGGATTTCTGTCGGAATAGTACAAATTCCCACTTTTCTCGGACAAAACTCAACCAATTCGAGATTTTAAGCCAAAAAATGATCAAAACACCCAAAATTTTTGTGTTTTTAAGCAAAGTAACAATACCAAATCACTACCACAACTATGTAGATGATTTGTATCAAGATTAAACCAGAAAAAACACAAAAAAAATTTGGTTCGAATGATTTAGATCAAAATAAGCACAAAAATCAAGAACACAAACACAAAAACAAAACAATCATCCCATGACTCTTGATACCAATTGGCAGTTTATCGTAATCCTTAGATTATCTAACTATGGAGATGATTATTAGAGAGAGAGATAGATGAAGATGTAAAGAGAGAAAGTAGAGAGAGGTTGGAGAGAATAATGAAAAAGTAGATTAGAAGTGTGTAAAATGTGTGAACCAACCCCTCCTAACATGCTAGGAGGGGGTATATATAGCCCACCCTACATGTGGGCTTCATGGGTTATATTGTTACATATTGGATCACGAGCCCATACTACGTATATATCGTTGAAGTGACCGATCCTTCCTAAATACGTAAAAACGTATTTCCAACACCTGCAGTAAAGAAGAAATTGTTTTTAATTAGCCCTTAAAGTTTACATATATATATATAAAGAGTACCCCCTGCATTTTACATAATGCCCCCTGCACTTAACTTGACAGCATCTATCTTTTCTGCAGCTAGCAACATATATAACATCCCCTTTAACTTAATATTTAAACGTTTTATAGATTAGATTGTTCCTTGTAAGTAAGGGTATTCTAACCTAATATTTCTTCTTTCTACTAGTTGTATACATTAACAGGTTCGCTAAAATCACATAATATTTATAAAGAAACATTCACATAAAAATAGCTTAAAATAACCCTTCCCAATGTGTGACCATAGCGACTTAATATTCATTAAACCTTAATCAAAAAATCAAATTGATTTAGTTACACTCATTTATCCGTGTCTCGAGTTATAAGATTTTGACAATGTACATGAGGAGTGTCATAAGGTTACGATATAAATTGGGGGGAAAATGTGAACAAACTTAATTAAGTAGCTACGAGTGTACCAGATGGTCTTATAGTGAACTTTAAACCCGTTACTTAATAATATCAAATGGTAGGAAAAAAGAATACTACTTCAAGTGGTAGGAGAAAGAAAGCTGTTGTGGGGCCTAGTAAAAAGGTTAGTCCAAGTAAAGAGCTTAGTAACTCACTTTAGATGAAGTCAGTGAGCTAGATCGTCTCATTTGAGTCTCGTTCTTTCTCTCGAGCAACAAGATGGTTGGAGATGAAAACTTAACCCAAATGATAAATTTACTGTAAATAACCTTTCTAAGCTTATTGATATTGCTTTTCTGAGCTCCAATGTTATGTCATATAAGGAAGATTAGAACCGCTTTGTCCTAAAAAAGGTGAATATATGCATTTGGAGACCGGTAAATGATAGGCTTTCGAATCATGTGAATTTACTTCTTCGAGGTGTATCCGTTTTATCTTCCAATTTGTCCTTCGTGTGGCCTTAAAGAGGAATCTATACATCACAGTATCTTATCTTGTGTGGTTGTATATCAGATTTGGAGTAAATTTTGGAATTGGTGGCGTATAATGACCACCTGATATGTCTTTGATATCAGACGTGTTGGAATTTTCTCAATCTATCTCTAACAATCATTGTAAAATCTACCAAGCTTCGTTATACGTCTTCATTAGGGAGATTTGGTCTTGAAGAAATAGATTTGGTCATGCGGATTTGGTGTCTTTAAGCTCGATCCGTAATAAAGACATCTTTACTCAAGCCCAATTCTTTCATTGCTTTGGATTTCTAGTAGAGGAATCAATAGTTATATCGATTGGATCACTTGAAAATCCAATCTGTTTCCTACCTTACATTGGTTATGTAGCTAATATAGCTCGTTTGGGGTTGTTTGGGTATTTGGTGTATTAGCTTGTAATATTTTTTTCATATTCTCTTTTTGTAAATCTGCTATTTTTATTTTTTATAGTACTTTTCCTCGTTTGTGAGGATTGTTTGTTATAGAAGTGCGGTCGTTCAAAACGAAAAGAAGGTTAGTAACTCAAACTATTTTTATGCGCTTAAATCTGTTGAAAATGATGATAATTATGGTATGAAAGGTGGGGCTTCTAAGTCGGTTGTTTTGGATTATTATTTTTTGCGTATTTACATTGAGGATGGTACTCCTCATCCAAAAGATAGTTCTACTCGATTATTCAAAAAATTGATAAGATTGAAAAAATTTGTTGAAGAACAATTTACTTTTATAGATGATTAAGGGAATCTGGTTTCTAGAAAAAGGATGATCTTTCATGTAAGTTTAATAACGAGGATGTAGTTGAACTTGTGAATAATGATACGGCAAAATTTATGGCAACTAAAATGTTTGATATGTGATAAGAATTAAATCGTCTGTGTGAAGAATAAAAAGATTCTCACAAGAATGGTGATGATAACTTTGACCATGGTTCTAAAAGGCTCGCAAAGGCTTCGCAATGGCCTCACAAAGGCGTAAGGCTCCACCTTCAAGCCACGCTATACGCCAAGGCGTGAGGTTAAGGCTTGACGTGCAATGAGAAGCAAAAAGTATCATAAGGCGCGATAAGTCATGATGGATCGAGGCTTTCTTCATTTTGATTTCGATAAAATCGATCTCTTTTATATAGAAATGAAAACGATTACATGTTTTTTTTACTTTAGTTTGTATGTAAGACGCTTTCGTAAACTTAATACATTTGGAATATGATATAAATACTAATAATCTATAAATATTTTCGTATTTTGTGTAGCCTTACTTCACGCCTTAAAACGCAAAAGCTTCGCCTTAGCCGCTAAAGCTTGAGGCTTGATTATGCCGCCACGCCACGCCTCACGCTATTTAGAACCTTGACTATGACCCATATGATGATACCGGGCAGCGTCGAGTCTATTGTTGACAATCTTTGAATAAGAGCGGTAAACCCAAAAATTTTAGTATTCGTTTGTTCTATGTGTTTACGTAGTTGTTGTATCATTTCTTCATGATCGAAATTATTTTGTAACGGGCGTAGATATAAGATTTACGTTCCTTCTTTGTACTTAAATGTTTTTTAAGTAATAAAATTACAAAAGAAAACTCTTTGACAAATAAAGACATCCACATAATCATATAACAAAACGCATGAACCAATTATTACTTTCTTACTCTTCGAAGTGTTTGTTTCATGATGGATCAACTTCTTACACTTTATTTTTTTAAACAATTGGCTTAGTACAGTTGGTCATCAAGTTTCCACTAAATGGTTTCCTTGAGGGAGGATTCCTGGAGGTATTCGGTTTATGACCAGCCAAGGACCTTTCAGACGAAGCGGTTAAGGAGCATAACATAATTAGGCGAGAGTTCAAAAAGACATTCTTCCACTTAAATATCATTGCACGACTCGACCCACTAAACACTAACATTTTTCGTAAATTAATACTCCTAAACATAATCATGTGATCGACATATGAAATGATGACAAGAAATCCTCAATGTCTCAAAGTATTTACACACGCTTCATCTTTACACACACTCCATACAAGATGGAGTTGTCGGCAATTCTAATGCTCACTTATTCAATTTCAACACTACCCTTCATTTCTTCCAAGTACGGTTAAAAAGTAAGTACACTAGTATTATTTGACTTAAAACAAGATAGGTCAAATTTCTCACCAACTTTATGTTTCGTACGTGGTTCGGGTTTTCAATCAAAGCAAGAATAGAAAATCTTGTTTGCAACAGGACCTTGCTCAAGTATTCGTCGATTTCACATTCTACAAACAACAACAAATGGGTGATGTACATTAGATACTGAAAATCAGAGCAGTAATGAATCAGATGAATACGATCGAAGCTTTGTTGATGTTCGTTTAATTTCAACCAAAAATATAAATGGACACGAATGCTTAAACGGACGAGATTTCTGATATAAATGAAATTCTTGAGAGGTGTCATCAGTCGTAACTAGAGGTGAAAACGAGCTGAGTTGCTCGTGAAAAGTTTGAGATCGGATCGGTAAAAAGTTCGAACGAACTGAACTTAAACGAGCTCGAGCCTAAGTTGCAGCTCGTTTATTAAACGAGCTCGAGCCCCAGCTTTACGCCTAAAGCTCGTCTGAGCTTGCGAGCCTAATCTTTTATATACAAGCTTTTTAGCGAGCTTAATAACAAGCTTATTAACGAGCCTAATTTAAATATATTACGAACTGAGCTCGAGTAAAGTTTTCTTTTCACATTACTAAATCGTATAAACGAGTCGAGCTCGAGCCGAACCCAAACATAAATAATAAAGCTTGAAACGAGCAAAACTCGAACTCGAGTTTTGTAAAATTTAAAAAAGCCGAGCTCCAATTCTGAGCTCAAACTCGGTTCAGCTCGTTTTCACCCTGGTCGTCACCATGTCACAAATTTGTTGAGATTTAAGTGGGGGAAAAGGAGCAAATGACCCTCTATAGTGCAACTGTTCCTTAAGATAAGGTCGGTCATATATGATGATTCATGTTGTTGTGACACTACTAGTGAATCTTTATTCTTTTTTTATTATCAAGTGAGAGGAGAATGACATGTAGAATCCTTTGGGGTTCGTGAAGTGAGGTTTACATTTCCTACAAAATATATCCACAACAATTTATATTTTTATCAACTTTACCTTTTAAAATATTTGTTGCATTAACATAACAAAATATAGTTTTTATGGTTGTTTTCAGCATATTATACATGTTATAATTTTTTAATTCTAAAACTTTATAATTTTTATTTTGCATTTTATTACGACAGTTTTATTTATTTTATTAATAAAAAAGATAGTTTCTTGCTTCGTATTTTACATGTTTAATTATTTTTGGTTTATCAAATTTTATAATTTCGATTAAATTAATTTATTTCACATTTTTATAATAAAAACAAGATTACAAAAAATAAATAAATAAAAAAGGTAAAAAAATTTTAGGAAGTTTATTGGTGGATGTTCACGACTTTCACTCTCATTAGCATTATCCACACCCGATGGCTTCTCCACACCTACTGGCTTCTCCTTGTTGAGAAGAGGGTAACTTTCGAAAGGGTCTTCAGAAGGATTTTTCAGTATTGCTGACATGTGCCTCAAGCGAAGTATCCGGAACCTCCTCCACAAAGCAACTATCATCAGCCTTACTTTTATAACTAACATGATCTCCATTTACTAGACCCTCTTCAGATTGTACATCCTCGTCCGATTCTTCCAAAAAATCAGGTTCCCAACCTGGGACATCCTTTGCTCTTATCCAAAACACCTTCCCCCAATGGATAATTTTAAACGTCTCAAAGATGTTAGATTGAATCTTTGTATGCAGACACAACCTTTTAGTGTGAAAATAATTATCCTCCTGATCATCGGTGTCAGTAAGCTTACCCTATTTCGAAGAGATACAGTTGAATGTATTCCCAAACCATAGTTTGAATGGAACCCCTTCGACTTCCACCCAAACAATCCTACCGTCGATGAAGAAGTCGTTCGAGGCAGGACGCATCTCAGAAAACCAGGAGCGTGCACTCACATTAGCACTAAAAGCATCTCTAGTCTTGCTGTTAGAAAAATCTAAAAGTATCCATAATTCTCCCAAATAGCGAATGTTAATATCAACAAATCCTTCGCTAATTAAAGCATTCTTGATATTCAATAAAGATGAAAACTGACTCACCCTCCCCATCAAAGCAACCGAAAAGTCTTTAGTGAGTAACCAGTCATCCTCAATAACAATAGCAGAACAAGTATCACTAACACCTTTCAACACATTAACGAAAGACCTATCCTTGGTAGATGACCCCACTTGATCTATAGGTAAGTGAGCATACCTATTAGGACCATAAGTGTTCTTCTTCTCATGGGATTCCTGGCTACCCAAAGGGGACAAATCTTTAGCAGAAAAAGATTCAGGGAAATTCGTAAAAAAATGGAAGTGGGAATCTTGGAAACATCATCCTCTTTTATTTATTTCACGGAGGTTCATCTGCGAGACTCCGGGCTATCCAAAAAGGTAGTCGCTCTGGGATTAATCGGTTCGAAATGTCGAGTCAGAAACCCAGGTTATACCAAAAAAAACTACCCATGAAATAAATAAAAGAGAACATAATGCGCCGAATCAAAACAAAACAGATATCTAGAAACCCTAATTTTAAAAAACCCTAAAAACAATTAAGCAAAACCCTAGAAAACTCGTTGAATCAATTAAAAAAGAAAACAAGACAATCAAACAAAAGGAAATTGAGCTCCCGGTTAATATTGATCGTCATAGTTAAAGGGAACAGTTAGATGGAAGCCGTAAAGTTATTCACAGATAATAGCGACATAGTCCAAGTTTAGATGATAATTGAAACATGTTATCTAGTTTATGTTGGAACATGTAAAGTTCTTGTCCCACATCGCCAGAAAAAAGAAACCAAAACATGTTTATAAGGACCTTAAACTCATTCCTACTAATTACTTAAAGTCCATACTAATGGACATCCTAATAAATGGTGAATGATAGGCTTTATTGGGCTCAATATATGTATAAATAATATACATATTATATGGTCAAAAGATGGGCCTTGGGCCTTGGGGCTCGGCTCTTGGGCTCAAGTAAGAAAATCTGGAGATTATTTTTAGTTATCCCGAATTAGGTTTTCCTTTTGTTTCTGTCATAATACAACGTAACCAAACAACATAACGTTTCTTTTGGCAGTTATACATATGACGGTTGTAACTGTTTTCTGGAAGATCGTGATGGTTCATTAGGTGACGTTTCATCAAGCATATATACCACATCCGAATCCATCAAGAAGAACAATTCAGATTCGTCAGATTCAAGTTTATCTTGATTTGATTGTTGTATCCTCTAAACAGTTCGTACTAGGGACGAATTTCTGTTTAAGGACACTACATATTGTTGCAGGCCTCAATCTCTTATTTGTAATCTACGATTCTGTAAAATAGAATTTGTATTACGTTTATTTATTCCTAACAGTTTAAGCAATGTATTGGAATATAAGCCTATTAACCTGAAGGACTGTTTTGGACACAAGACAAAGTTGAAGAACTAGTTTATCTACTAAAGTGTCAAGCATATAAACAAGGAGGACTTGAAGTGCACAAGTGCAAAAGATATGGGCTGAGCTGAAGATAATGAGTTTATATACTCATTCTACCTAATCGTTTACTTATCTTTCATTCTTTGTTTTCTGTTATTCGTTTCTAGAGAGAGAGGGACTTGTTATTGATCATACTTGATCAATCTTGTGAGTTTTGAGTGTTTATTCTTTGTTTCATTCTTGTATCCAGATATTGTAAATTGATCATTGATAAAGAGAGCCAAGGGGAGGTTGGATGGGTTCTCTGTTATACGTTCTTGGTGATTTTGATAATTGATTAATTAGTTTTTACATGGTATCAGAGCCTAGTTGCTCTGAATCGTGATTAAAATCGGTTTTCCTAAAATTAGGGTTTTTTAAAAATTGGGGGTTTTGATCTATTTGTGTAGATCTTGGTTTGTTATTGGTGAATCGTTGTTTAAACTGGTTAATTTGAGTTTTTACAAAGATTAATTGAGTTTTTTTAAAATTAGGGTTTCAAAAATATTTGGGGGTTTTTATTAAAACTGTGTCTGATCTAATTGGTGAGTCGTGGGTTCATTATTTGGGTTTAATTGTTGTTTTTGGTTGATTTATTAGAAAACCCTAAATCCAGATACTAGGGTTTTCTAATCTTGGTAAGTATTTGTGATTATTGTTATTTTCTTGTTGTTCTTTACGTGCAGGTTGTGTTTTTCCGCTGCGTTGGTTATAGATTGTCTTGATCTATTTGTTTGGGTTGTTGGTTTCTCTGGATTGTCTTGGTCCAGAGTTCTTGCTTGGTTTGTTGCGCGTGCATTGTAACACCTTTCGCACCTTTGTTCTTTATATATTGTTTTATTAGGTTTTTTGTTTGTTTAGTGGGGTTTAAGTGTCGAAGGGATTAGCTAGTTTCTGGTGTTGATTGTTTCAAGGTTTGTGATAGTTGTTTGTTATTTGTAGAGGAGATACAAGGAGGTTGTGGTTTCTTTTTTGTATTTTTCTTGTTCTGTTGTCTTTTTTACACCACTTTCAGGTCTCTGCTCTTGACCTACCACCTTTTGAGTGGTTTGGAAGCCTGAGAACTATTTTTTGGCTTGTTATGTGTGTTCTTTGTATTTGTTTAGTTTCTTGGTTGTGTTTCTATGTCTGGGTCTGGTCCTAGTTCACCAAAGGGTGATGGTCCACCCAAGGGGAGGTGGAGTTAAGAATGATGATGGGGTTAAGTTTGATGTTTATAACCCTCTTTATTTACACCCTCAAGATATTGGTTCTCAGTTGATTACCTTCAAACTTGAAGGAACTGAGAATTATAAGGTTTTGTCTGCTGCTGTTAAACTTGCATTACAAACTAGAAATAAACTTGGATTTATAAATGGTAAATGTGTTCAAGACACTAATGATGGTCCTGCTAGAGACCAATGGGAAAGATGTAATGCTGTTGTGCTTTCTTGGTTACTTGGGTGTGTTTCACCAGATTTGTATAAGGGTCAAATTTTTTCTAAATTTGCTCAATATGTTTGGGATGAATTAGAAGAAACATATGATAAACAAGATGGTTCTGTGATATATAATCTCCATCATAAGATTTACACTCTTACTCAATCAGGTATGTTTTTATCTGAATATTATCATGAATGTAATTCTTTGTGGAGGCAATTTGATGCTCTTGTTGATCTGCCTAATTGTACTTGTGATGGTTCTAAAGAACTTAAGGAACATGATCAGCTTCTCAGCCTGATGTAGTTTCTTATGGGTCTTGATGATTGTTATAGTGTTGTGAGAAGTCAGATTCTCACATCTGATCCCATACCAGATGTGAGAACTGCTTTTGCAACTTTATCCAGAGATGAATCACATAGAAATGGGTCTAAAAATAATAAATCTAGACCATCTGCTTTTGTTGTTAAGTCTGGTGGAAATTCTAATAATTGGAACAGAGGTGTTAATAATTCCAATAATGGGAGTTCTAATAATGGAAATTCTAATAGAAATAACAGGACTGGGTCTAATGGTTATAGAAACGGTAATCTTGTTTGTAAACATTGTAACATGAATGGTCACACTATAGACATGTGTTTTGAGTTGATAGGTTATACACCTAATTTTAAAAGAAATAATAATAACTCAACTCAAAATAATGTTCATAATGTGAGTGTTAATGATAATAAGTGTGATCAAAGTAAGAGTACATCTCATACTCTTACTTCTGATCAATATCAAAGACTTATGAGGTTACTGAGTGTTTCAGGAGAGAATTCTATGGGTTCTGCTACTATTGCAGGTACCTTTAAAGTGAATAATTGTGTTGTTAATTTTCTTGATTGTAGATTTTTTAACTATGATTCAAATATAAGTACTTATAGTACTTATATTGGTTGGATTATAGATTCAGGAGCTAGTCAGCACATTACATATTCTGAAAAGTTATTGTTTGATGTCATTGATGTTTCTTATCTTAATATAAGTGTTGCTCATCCTAATGGTACTTTGGAGTATGTGAAAAAATTTGTTGTTTTAAAATTAATAATTTGATTATTAAGCATGTGCTGGTAGTTCCTGGATACAAAGTTAGTCTTTTATCTGTTCAAAGATTGTCCAAAGATAATAAAGTTAATGTTAGTTTTAATGAGAATTGTTGTATGATTCAGGACTTAACTCACAATGTCCTGATGGAGACTGGTAGTGAAAAGGATGGTTTATACTTTCTTGATGAAGGTAGGCCAGTGTTTAGCAAAAATGTGAGGTGTTGTCAGATTAGTAGTTCTATTTGGCATAATAGACTTGGACACCCAGCAGATCAAGTGCTGGATGTTCTAAGAAAAGATAATTCTGATATTAAACTTAAAGGATTAGAACCTTGTGATGTATGTCATAAAGCTAAACAAACTAGAGAGTCTTTTTCTTTAAGTGAACATAAAACTAAAAAACTAGGTGATATTGTTCATCTTGATGTGTGGGGTCTATATAAAGTTACTAGTAGAGATGGATTTAGTTTTTTTCTTACTGTGGTTGATGATTATACTAGATCTGTTTGGGTTTTTTTATTGAAAAGTAAAACTGAAGTCTTTTGTTGTATTGAAAATTTTGTTAAATTTCTTGATAACCAGTTTAATAAAAAGGTTAAAGTTTTCAGAAGTGATAATGGGATAGAATTTGTTAATCAAAGGTTTTCTGATTTTGTTAAAATAAATGGTATAATTCATCAAACCACTTGTGCTTATACCCCTCAACAAAATGGTGTTGTTGAGAGGAAGCATAGACATTTGCTTAATACTGCTAGAGCCCTCATGTTTCAAGGGGGCATACCATTAAACATGTGGCCTGAGTGTGTGCTAACTGCTACTTATTTGATTAACAGGTTACCTACTGCTGTTTTGTCTGGTAAAAGTCCTTATGAAATGGTTTATGAGTCTAAACCTAGTATACTCCATTTGAAAGTGTTTGGCTGTTTATATTTTTCTAATGTAGTAAATGTTTCTGATAAGTTTGAGTCAAGGTCTGAAAAATGTGTTTTTGTTGGTTATGCTTTTGACAAGAAGGGTTTAATTGTTTAGTTTGGAAAATAAAAGATTTTTGTTTTCAAGAGATGTGAAGTTTTATGAAACAGTTTTTCCATTTAAAAATGATATGATTTGTAAAATTTTTGTTTTTAGTGATAATGGTGTTGATGATTTCTTTCTTTTAACATAAACAGTCAAGTACCTAGTGAATCCTATAATGAAAATGGAGATAGTATAGGTAAAAAGCACGGGCTTATACCTGAAACCAATGTAAAACCTAATGACAGCACTGTAGAGTCTAGTAAAAGTAGAAAAGATGTTCATACTACTGAAACAAATGTTGTTTCTGAGGTAGATAGATCATGAGATACTAATACAGATTCTAGTAGGAAGGACATTAGGGATGAGTATGCAACATAAAATATTTCTGAGGGTATACCAAACATTGGTAGTGATGATGAGAATTCCTCTGAGGATGAAGGTATTGAGTCTTTTGGAAATGTGTTTAATTAGTCACCAGAACCAGCAGCAGATAATACTGTTAGGAGAACTAGTAGAAAAATTACTTTCCCTTCTTCTAAGTACAAAGATTTTGTACTTAATAAAGATGTTAAGTATAGTATAAATAAAGTTGTTAGCTATGCTAATTTGAGTGTTGATAATTTTGTGTTTACTACTAATCTAAATAGAATTCATGAGCCTACTATATATTCTGAAGCTATTAAAGATAGTAGATGGATTGAGGCCATGAATCAAGAAATAGAAGCCTTAAACAGAAATAATACCTGGATTATTACTGATCTTCCTTAGGGAAGAAAGGCTGTTCCATGTAAATGGATTTGGAAAGTTAAATACAAATCTAGTGGTGATATAGAAAGGTTTAAAGTTAGGCTTGTTGCCAAAGGGTTTAACCAAAGGGAAGGGATTGATTATGATGAAACTTTTTCACCTGTGGTTAAAATTGTTACTGTGAGATGTGTTTTGAGTTTAGCTGTTAGTAATAATTGGCCATTATTTCAGTTATATGTCAATAATGCATGTTTATATGGTGAACTTGATGAAGAAGTTTATATGAAAATTCCTGAAGGTTATGGAGATGATAACAGTAATAAAGTTTGCAAATTGATTAAGTTTCTTTATGGGTTAAAGAAAGCACCAAGAAAATGGAATGAGAAGCTTGTTTCTGTTCTTATTGAAAATGGTTTTGTTCAAAGTCCAAATGATTTTTCTCTCTTCATTAAGAACAGTAATGGGGTTTTCTTGGTCTTACTGGTATATGTGGATGATATTGTTATTACTGGAAATAATCTTGATGAAGTTAACAAATTTAAGGAATTTTTAAGTACTAAGTTTCTTATTAAAGATCTTGGAAAACTTAAATATTTTTTGGGTATTGAGGTTATTGACATTGATAATGGTATTTGTTTAACCCAGAGAAAATATTGCATAGAGTTGTTGTCTGAGTTTGGTATGTTAGGATGCAAGCCATGTAGTGCTCATATTGAAGTTAATCCAGATAGTAAAAAATTGAATAAAAAGTTTGGGGATGATAAAAAACTTACTGAGATTACTTCATATCAAAAACTTGTGGGGAAATTGATTTACTTGACTATGACAAGACTAGATATAGCTTATGTTGTTCATTGTCTTAGTCAAGTTATGCATAGTCCTATGACATCTCATTTAAGACTTGCTTTTAGAGTTCTTAGATACTTAAAAGGTGAACCTGGTTTAGGTATCACTTTTAAGCAAGGTGATTGTAGCAAGCTGAATGTGTTTGTTGACTCAGATTGGGCTAAATGTAAGATAACCAGGAGGTCTTTAACTGGTTATTGTGTATTTCTGGGAAATAATTTAGTTTCTTGGAAGAGTAAGAAACAAAGTGTGGTTTCTAGGTCTTTCACAAAAGCTGAATATAGGGTTATGTGTAATGTGTGTTGTGAAGTCATGTGGATTCACAAAGTGCTAACAGATATGAAAGTGGAAGTGACTCTACCTGTTGAAATGAATTGTGATAATAATTCTGCTATTCAAATATCTATGAATCTAGTGCTTCATGAGATAAGCAAACACTTTGAACTTGATCTCTATTTCTTAAGAGAAAAAATATATGCAGGTTATATAAAACCTATAAAAGTCAAATATGAAGATAACACTGTAGATGTGTTTACTAAAGGTTTGCTTATATCTGATCATAAGAAATTTTGTAGTATGCTTGGGTTGTATAATCCTTTTGCAGGTTAAGGACTTAAGCGGGAGTATTGGAATATAAGCCCATTAACCTGAAGGACTGTTTTGGACACAAGACAAAGTTGAAGGACTAGTTTATCTACTAAAGTGTCAAGCATATAAACAAGGAGGACTAGAAGTGCACAAGTGCAAAAGATATGGGCTGAGCTGAAGATAATGAGTTTATATACTCATTCTACCCAATCATTTACTTATCTTTCATTCTTTGTTTTCTGTTATTTGTTTCTAGAGAGAGAGAGAGAGACTTGTTATTGATCATACTTGATCAATCTTGTGAGTTTTGAGTGTTTGTTCTTTGTTTTATTCTTTTATCCAGATATTGTAAATTGATCATTGATAAAGAGAGCCAAGGGGAGGTTGGCTGGGTTCTCTGTTATATGTTCTTGATGATTTTGATCATTGATTCATTAGTTTTTACACAATGAATAGAGTTTCTCAAGGATTGATCAATTGCATTAGGTTTGAAGCAGCAAAACAAAAAAGATCCGCCTAAATAAATCACAATTGCTATGGCCAATTAAATTCGTAACGTGTAAGTAAATTCGTTCTTGAACATCGATTAGAACGTCACATGATTACAGGCTGTTACATGTATGAATAAAATAAAAGTAGTAGATCAATGATCAAGAAGGAAAATCAGGAAGAGCTGTTTGCCGCAATTGGTGAGCCACATAATCTAAACAAACCAAATCAATGTTTTGAAACCCGGTTCAACCCGGCCGGGTGAACCGGTTCAACCGGTCCCTGTCTGAAAAACGGGCTATAATTAACCGGTTCTGTAAATAATTAAAACCCAGTTTAAACCGCCGGGTTTTATAAAGCCCGGGTCGACCCGGGTGCATATTACCTGCCGGTTCACTTTTCTTATCTATTAAATGTTGAAAAGATAAGGACACGATATACATTTGGTACCCTTTCTTCCTTATCTACTCTTTCTTTTCACTTTCCAGCCATCAACATCTTAACAACACCTACCATCCAAATCTAATGAATCAAACTTAACATCATTAAATTTCTGTACAAGAATCTTAATAAATCGCAAAGACAGCAAACCCAACATTAGTGATGAAGATCATTTTTACCCTTTTTTTCTTATAATTTAAGTGGTGTTTTGTTTGATCTGAGGATTTATTCAAAGATTAAAAATCAGAGATATCATGAATCATGGTATTTACTTTGTTTCTATACATTTTTATTTTCAGAGATATCATCACGTGGTTTTCAATCTCATAGCAAGCATGGTTCTTCACTGTTATATCAGCACAAGTAGTGTTTGGATGGTAGAAAATGATTGTTTGGCTATGTTCATAAAACCGGGTTGACCCGGCGGTCGAACCGGTTGACCCGGTGACCCGGCGACCCGGTGACGTCGACCGCCGGGTCAACCCGGTGACGCTGCCGGGTCGATCACAAACCCGGTTTTCAAAACATTGAACCAAATGTCTATCCATTCGGGCATATAAGATATTGAATCATGTAATTAAAAAGACTAATGAGTGGTAATATAAAGATGTACAAAATAGATGTGTCATAGTATAATAAAAGAAATTAGTGAACCATAACCACGCATGTGTCACGAATATTGGATTAAAAAGTATATAGTTATAAGAAAAAGTTGTAAATATTGTGTATGACAAAGCCTAATTAAACTGTTGATCTTAATTCGTAGAGAATTCAAAATAGATTGAGTATTTAAATATTATCAACAAGACTAGATGAAATGGTGAGTGAGTTCATCATCATCACGTTAGCGACGTTTTAATTTCTCTCTCCGCTCACTCAACCTATCTTTCAACTTTACTGGTGGTGAGACTCACCGCCGCGTCATACATTTTTTGTTCTTCTTAATTATTATAATTCGTAAACTAAAAACAAAAATGGAAACACTTTTACTCGAACATACTTTTATTCAATAATTAAAAATATTACATAAACCTGAATATTAAAACTACAAATCAGCATTAGCATACAAGTGTTCGACTAAATCAACTCGAAGATTATGATGTGTTTGTGCTGATCGGATGTACCCTCATAAATGCCCGCCTTTGCTCATCATTTTGGACAATGTCCTCAGGTTGATGTTCTTCCTCCGGGAACCAGATGGGTGAAACTGCACGTTTTTGTATTTTCGAATCATATTATGTAATATGATGAATGTATACATCATATTATGGATCCGTTATTTTCTAATTATTTGAATATGAGTCACTATTATGGCCCATTTCTTTTTAGCACACCAAAAGCTCGTTCCACATCCTTCCTTGCCGATTCTTGTTTTTTCTTGTACAAAATTCTTTTGTGGTAATCATCTGCAGGTTCTGGTATTGTCTTAACAAGTGGCACCAACTCTTGATAAATCCCGTCAACGAGATAATATCCCCAAGGGTAAGAAACACTGTTAGTTACAAACGGGACCTCTGGTGCTCGTCTGGTCTTGAGATCGTTAAACAAAGGATATTAGTATAACACGTTTATGTCCTTGTTGTATCTAACAACAGCAAAGAAAGCATGCGATATCCATAAATCTTGCGATGCAACAACTTCTAATAAAATAAACAGATTCAAACCATGATCACGTCTAACATATTGACCTTTATAGGCGTTCAGACAACCCAACCACTCCCAATCTGTAAACCCATGTTTTTCTTAAGTTTCTTAACATCAGTGAGTGTAGGTTTACGAATATATTTGGGACCAAACACGTTCATGCCATTATTGCAAAAATGATCAAGCTTCCCTTGAAGTTCTCTCACTTATTTGCAAATATTCGTCAAGAAAAACGGGACCAACCCCATAAGCCAATTGACGAATTGCAGATGTGCATTTAACTAACGTTGAAATGCCTATTTCCAAGTACAATTAACGTTTTTAGTAACGTAGGGGTCATGAGCAGTTACCTCATTAACTATCCAGTTATAAAGGGGCTTAGTCATTCTAAACGTTTTCTAAAATTTGTAGTCACCTGTCCTCGTACTGTGGATCGTCGGAAAAAAAAGGCGGACCACAAACGGTCATGAGCGCCATAACGATCTCAGTACGTCATTGTTCTCGGCACAAAAATTCGTTGTCGCCGACGGCTAAGAAACGACATGGCTTTCGTAAGAAAAACAACCTTTTTATTAAGGATTTGTTTGACGCTGTCTTCGATGGGAAACATAAACTCATACTCGTTCATTTAGGTTTAGGTTTTTTTGTGAAAAATAAGTTTGTAGATAAATGAGTAGGAAATGAAATATCAATAGAAAAGGTGAGAATTTTTGTTTATTTTTTTTAATATAACAGCTTACTAAACTATAATGAGAAAATGTTTATAAAACAAGAAGCTGTAGCTCACTTAAGTGAGGATTCTATCACAAAACATGCTAGTCACGCGTGAGTTTTTCGTCCTTGATGACAACTAACGCATGAGCTTTCCACTCACCATGAAAATTCACCACATTCCATCCAGACAAACGAGTGGTTGTCGAGTCAAATTAGTTGAGAAAAATGTGACATGAATGTCTGACTAAGCATATTAGTATAACATATATGATGAGTCGACTAGTTGACTGCGTTGGAAGGTGAATATGTTAAAGTAAACATTCAGGTAGGACCGAGTCGACATATTAGAAACAAGAATTAATGAGTTTATTTTTTTTTTACGTATGAATTTTTTTGCAATGGATATTGGATTGAACTTTGAAAAAACTCTATTATTTGTTTATCACTATATAGATAGTGGTAAAATCCTAATAGACCAAAGTCACAAACCGAACTTGACCCATCTACTTATCCACTCATAAAGCCTTTGCCCTACGCGTTTTCAGTTTGTCCCCATCGATCCAATAACAGATTTTGAAACTTATATACATTGTTGTTAGGCCTTATGTGTTTTAGTTGTCATAGTGTAACTTCACTATCTTGTAGTATGAACTTTAATCATGAAGAAGGAAAAAGTGGTTTTGACTTGTTTGAGTTGGTACTTGGTAGAGGGCACTAACAAATAGCAATGTATGGATAAAAAAGCTGAGGCTTATTTGAGTTGTTAGAGCAAATGGATGGTGGGGTTTACAAAAGTGTAAGTTAGGACCAATTTTGGGTGAGATGAGGTCTCATGGAAAATCATGCAAGGATCCAATTTTAGGGTCTGTTATATAAGCCCATGCACTTTATAGCAAGTTGGGCATCCACCTTCAACACCTACAAACTTATAACACTTTTTGTTTGAGTATTTCACTTCATAAGAAAATACAAAGGAAATAAATATATAAAAGTGTTAATGACATATATAAAAGCATATTATGTAAAAGTTCATGTATAGATACATGTTCTAAACATGGTTATCATTTGAAAAAAAAATATTTAGAGGTTTAGGTACGGTTGGGCCATCATGTTCGTGCCGTGAAAAACAATGATGTTACGTCAATACCATTTCTCATAACACCGAACCTATAATAATAAAAAAATGGCTTTCTAGTATAGATGTGACGTTTTTAGAAGAAAAAAAATGACGAAACGAGAACACCCACAACGCGAGGCGTGGTACAGTTCATCGCGCCGTCGGCTCGCGTTTTTTGCCCACCATTTGAGCTGAATTTATTAACGCGAGAGGTGAAAACGTATATCTCAGTATGATACGTGACGTTTTTGTTTGGCGTCGTAAAAAACGCCTCCCATAACGCACCGTATCAAGCTCTTCTTAACTTATGCACATAAATCGTTATGATTCATTTTATGATTATAAACAAACTAACAAACTTTATGATTATAGAAAGTGAATATATCTTACTGAAATAAACTCTTAATTCATCTTCTAAAAAAATTATTTTAGTAAAATGGTATTTAAGTATTTTCCAACTAGTAAAGAAGTAATTGAAATCTCATTTTTCATTGTAGCACTACATTAATAGATTAACAGAAAGTCATTTACACATTATAAATTTATGAGTTGAAAAAAAAACATAGATTAGGGTTTATGCTTATATACATAAAAGCTACACAAATCAAATAGCAAATTAATCATAACTAATTAACAAAAATATCTTCTTGCCAAGCTTTATTCATTTGGACTACAAGCTTTTGGCCAAACTTGATGATACATCTCCTGATTGCAATGTTGATGTAGGGCATAAAGAATTATATTGTGGTGTAGTATATGTTCCTTGAAATAAACTCTTGTAGATCACCCGGTACGCGGCTTCTGTTAAGTGCAATCCATCCCAGTTAGCATACGTGTCCGGGTCGTCGCAAGTTGTTGATGTTGGATCCGCACAGGCTACTTGGAAGTTGTAGTTATAGGGTCCTTCACCTCCACAACATGCCTTTAAAGCTCCATTTGTGAATCCTGTTGTTTTTTAAACTCACATTAGGGGAAATAAAACGAATGTACATAAAAAATGAATTGAACTAGTTTTTTCAAAAGGTCGAATTGTATATCTTGACATAAAGATATAAGACATTCAATCTAGAAAAATGTTATGTACCGTATTGTTGTGGAGAACGATAAATTTGCATAGCTGCATTGTAGTAATCGGCGTAGATGATGTTAACATTAGGATGAAGCTCTCGGATTTGTTGTAATGCCGTTTGGAGCATCTCGTTGTGGTACTCTGCAAACTTGTTTAGTTTAGTCAAACAACCTGTTGTACCATCGTAATCTTCTTTATCAGACCCGTAATATATAGTTAGATAAGCTGCCGAGCATCCAATTGGTAAGTTTCCTGGAACAACTAGCGTTTGTGCTCCGAGCTCAATTAAGTCCTGCATTTCCAACAGTTTTTTGTTATCATTAATGGTTTACGCGTTTATAGTTGTACTCGATCATATATATACTTACATTAATAGCCGAGACAATGGTGTTTATAACGAGTGGAACATACGACCTGAGCTCCTCAAAGGGTTTTCCAGCGATTATCGGGTGATTGTAGTCGTTACCTCCAATCTCCCCCATAAGAATTAAAGAATTTCCAAGTAAGCTTTTGCAATCTGGTAGTACACATATTGATTTCGTGAGAATTTGAATACGTAGTACTACGTAGTAATATGCATAAACCAAGTACACATATTCATATGAACTTTTAAAGGTAAATTTCTTTCACAAACATAACCGTGAGGCCTGATGAAGAACCCGGTTTACTTTATAATTATGAGAGAATTTTACATCTAAAATTTATATGAATTTTAGAGGATCCGTATCCATTATCAAATTGTTATGGGCAACAAGTAAAACACATAATTATTTGAAAACACAGTGATAAATATAACAAACTAACTTTACATGTTTAAACAAGGACATTTTGATCATTTTACTAATGTTCATCTTCTACCTCAAGATTGTTCATGGACTATGTGTATTTTGTGTTAAGTAGAAAGGGTTTGATTATGTTTCACGTTGTGATTGTGTTGGTGGAGATGAGAAAGATGTTAATAGGGTTGACTAATACTACGTATAATATATATTTATCTTGCCGGGTGGTGGTAAAAAAATGGGTTTAATAATAAGAATAATGGAGGTATTTTAATAATAATGTTATTAATATGAGTATATGACACGAACTAAACTTGTAACATGACCAAATCAAAAAGACGACTTTTACAATCTAGGGTGACCGCTTTAACTGGTAACAGGTGAAGCTATCAGTTATAATCGAGGTTGCAAAACTCATGAATCGATAGTCAGACAATTAATATTTTTGTAGCTTGTCATCGGATTAATCGGATTATCACTTTGGCAAATTTTTAAATATTCCGGGTGTATCTTGGCAAGATTTTCTCAGAAAACCAACTTATAATAGATATAAAAAAAATACAATAGATGATCAAAACATGTTTACGGCGAGTTTTTAGTATTTTATTAAGATTTGAGTGCTTTAGCAAGTTTGACCACCATCTATCGTATTTGACCACCGTTAATCATAATTATCTTTTTATCTAACCGATTATCGATCACGAAAAATTTATGACCTTATAGCATTTAAACGGCAATTAATCGTCTTTATAGACTTGTTTTGAAACATTGGTTATAACTACTTAAAAGAACAAGTTACAATCACATATGTGTATATATCTTTACCTAGTATTTTTTTATTTATCATAGGTGTTATTTAAATCCTCACAAGATCGTGATCTTAACACTATAACTATCATATAAGTAATAAATTTATAAACTAATATTTATGTTGATCCCAAATCTCTTTTGTAATATGTTAATCAGCTAGGGTACCCCATGTGGATCACGCACACAATTGTTTAAGTTTTCTAAAATACATTTTTGTACCTATTGGAAATTTATTGAGATACGTTGCAATTCAAAACGAGCTATTGGTAGAGCCTGTTGCCCGTTTGTCATGCAATACTATATAAATAACACAGTAATTTATAATATATTGGTTTATCTATGGACTAAGTTACCTTTAGATACGGGGCCGCAAATAGAAGCTAACATTTTCTTGAACCAATTTAACTGAACACCCAAAGAAGCATTCGTATATGGATTATAGACCCCTCGCGCTTGATGAAACGATGAATCCAACGCAGTAGCACCAACCACGGCGAAGTTCACTCCTTGGCCTATATCCTTCAAACCATTCGTGTTCATCATTTTCTCAGATGGCGAAATCCTTAGCTTACCAAGACTTTCGGCTAGCAAAAAAAGAACAATTAATGAAAGATAAATTAGTCATGGCTCTACATGAAGTACGCCATTAATGACTTTACAATAATTCATTCAGTTAGCATTTCCTAACTACACATGCCAGAAAAAAGTATCTTTTAATAAATTGCTTGCTTGAAAGCAATATACTTTTATGATAAAAGTATTAAAGTCTCAAGATATATTTGTACTAGGAAACAGGGCCGTCTCGGAGATTTTGAGTGCCATGGGCGGTAACAAAAGAAAAGAAAAGCCCCTAAAAAATTATTGATGCTAAATAAAATTGAAAATATCCAAATTATACTAATCGATGCTAATTTTTTTTATAAATATCCTAAAATAATATTACAAAGAACATTTTAACTTATACTTAATTGTATAATAAATGAGTTGGGCTTTTAAAAAATGTACAAATAAGTTAAGTTTATAAAAACTTTGATGCCCCTCTAAAATATAGGGCCCTGTGCCATGGCCCATGTTGCCCTTGTCCATCTACGGCCCTGCTAGGAAATTACCTAATGACCATAACCAAACTACATTGCCGAGTTAACTTTCTATGGTAATAATGTTATAAACCTTAAGAAACTATAAACTTTGATGTGGCCACACCAACCTCCTGAAAAGGAAGGGCTTTACCTGGGTTGAGTCTGTATGACAGTAATCACACATTCTGATAACTATCTACGAGTGATCAGTAATTCAGTATACTACATGTGGAAGATTCAAATTATGAGCATAGAAATTCAAGAAAGCCCCTATCTCAAATTCTGTCAGACTTCTTATAAGTATGGCAAAATCAACTCAGGAGGCGTTCCCGGGTTCTGGGTTCATGTGAACTACAAGGATTATTATCTTGCATAGTCTAAACTATACTGTGAAAAACCTCAACTTTTATGTTATAATAAGTCTTGTTTAACTTCAATTAAAATGTACCTACCTAGTGAATGCCTTTTGGTTTTGGTCCCCCAAATATAACGAAAAACTTACTTATTCATCCATTAAACTGAATGCAATCATACTGTAATCGAAGTCAATGCTTTAAAATATATATGTTCACCCAATCAATCTAATTTAAACTTCTTTAAACATAAATATATGCTTTTACATAAGCGAAGTGTGCCTTGTGGATAATTTGTCGATACATAAACCTCATCTGCTTTGATTTAAAACCTACAAGGACACTTTCATGGAAGAAATCATGGTTTTCTCGCATTCTTGAATATTGAATAAGAATAGAAGTTTACATCCTAATTGGTTGGGATGGATCTCATATTTTTCTTTTCACTAGTGACGTGCTAGTGAGTTTTAATCTAATTGCCGTTCAAAAAAAAAAAAAAAAAAAAAAAAAACAGTTTGCATAAAGATCAAATAAGAAGAAGAATGTATACCAATAAAATCAATGATGAGGCGACCATTGGAGCACCGACCGGTAGCTTGATGAAAGAACGTTTCACCATAAGGTAAAAACAAGAAATGGGGTGGAACACTCTTCGACCTGTACACAGATTGTTTTAGGTTTCCGGTATCGGCTAAAGAGTCACCAAAGCTTATGATCGACGTATAGCACGCCTTCGCATGCATGGTACAAGTCATTAACATCACTAATAAAGATAACATGGGAAAATTTGTTAATGATGTCGCCATTGATTTGGAGTTTCACCTAGAATAGAAGATGTTAAATAGCAGACAGTTTGTTAATGAAGATCCATATTGTTGAGTCTGTATTTATAATTGGAAATATAACATAACTTACCTATTTTGCCCTTTCGTGCGGTGACCACCAATAATTTTATAAAGTGTGCAAATCAACACTCTATAAATAACAATGTGACTATATTTGTTAACAACGTGAATTGATAATCACGTGTCAATTTCCACTGTATCTCGATATGAAAATCTTTAGTGACGACAATTGACATTTAACCACTCGTTATATCATGGCCATGTATTCAAAGACACGTACATATGCTGAGGCTATGTTCACTAATTATTGTACGGAATTGTCGAATTGATATTTAGGCGATTTCTAAACTAGGCACATTGTTGGGGGAACACTTATAGTCACGCACATAAATGTGGTGTAATAATACTATCTCAAATTATTATTTTCTATCAAAAAAATCAATAATTTTGAAAGAAAAACATAATTATTATTAGAGCATTAGAAGTGGTTGTACCTTAAATTTGATGCCTAAAATGCTACATATGATTTTGAGGCTTTGACATCAGATTTTCCACAAGATCAACTTGAAGCTCGTTGTGCGCTCTTCGTTCTCGAATTTATTTTATTTTCCTATCATGTATTTCACATCGTACAATAGTCGATTTGCGGATCAACAACAACATCTCTGTAATTCAATGCGAAATTTTCTTCTTCCAATTAAGTTATGCAACATAATACAACAATACATTATTCTTTTCACGTGGTTTATTTCATAAGCAAGAGCGTGTTGTCGTATAGTTCCCCAACGACCTTGTAAGACACCGAAAGCGTGTTCGATATCTTTTCTGGCGCTTTCTTTAACTCCTTTTAAACCGCATCGTTTTTTCATCCCTTGTAACCGAAAATGTTTAAAAAAAAGTAGACCATTCTGGATAAATACCGTCGGCTAAATAGTAACATTTTTTGTATGTTTTTCCGTTTACCACAAACGGAGATTCCGAAACCCTATCGGCTAACTCATCACTAGATAAATGAGAACCATATATCACATTTAGATCATATTTAACCATGGAACCCCAAAGTATGCATGCCAAAACCACAACTGTTGATCCGCAACCGCTTCTAGCATAAGAGTTGGGTATTTATGATCCCGTCTTTTTAGTTGAGCATGTAAAGCGTTGGGACAATTTTCAAATCCCAATGCATGTAATCAATACCCCCAAGCATTCTCGGGAGTCCATGTTTCTCAACGTGCAATGCACATGTTTTTTTTACATCCGCGAGATTTGGTTTTATTAAATATGTTTCCACACATAAAACATACATGCATTTCTTAAAATTAAGAAAACATTGTGTAGAAGTGAATTAAGCAATTTGCAAATACTCGACAAATGCATCAGGATATGACCCGTATGCCAATTGACGAATCGCCGAAGTGATCTTTGGAATAAGATGAGTACTTTGTCAACCGGTAGCATCGATCCCCGATTGAAAATAAGAAAAGTATTCGGGAAGAGGGTCGGCACATAACTTAAAATAGGATCGACTATATTTTTAAAAAGTATTGAACTCACACGATACTTTCGCCGAAATTTCTCTTCCGGTTATTTTGGAGGAGTCTCGTCATCGCCAAAGTAGTCATCAAGTAACTGTTGACTCGCGTCTTCCCGTTCACGTGGTATATATGTCCTCGTCTTTCTTGGAGACGATCCCGAACCACCAGGTTCTTGATTACACAAAGCTACATATGTCTTATACTTCGTAAAACCTCACATATGACATTCATTATCGTCACTAAAATACATTTCGTATTCTTAATAGTGTTGATATCATTTGGATCCATTTTAGTGAGTAAAAAACAATAGAAGTAGGGAAAAGTGAAATATAAAATGTAAGAATTGAGTGTATAAAACTTGGTGAAAATGGGTAGTATTGATAGATTTTTTTGAGATTTAAATTTCGAAAAGGGGTTTTTTGTTCAAAAAAACGGCCATTTAGACCCTCCCAACGAATACTTTCTCAAACTAAAAAAAGGGAATAGGCTACCAGCCAAGCTGGTAGGGTTTGCGCAAGGTTGAATGACGCGAGGGACGGTGTGGTGCGTCAATGGCGGACTGACACCAAATAGCTACTAACCGAACGGTCAACCTTACTATTTTTATGTACTATTTAGCAAAAGAGTGTTTTATGTATTACTAGACGATTGCCCGCGTATAGCTGCGGAATTACCTAGCGGCATATAACTAACGATATGCGATATTGTGGTAATTAGTCAATTCCGGTTATAATGATAAGAGATTGAAGCATTTGTTGTTGTACCAATTCGACTAATTGTTCTTTTTGAGACACCGAAGTGGCGGTTGAGCTTGAGGAGCGTTGAAGCTTGGCCTTTCTTGGAACATCGGATGGACGAGGGATCTCATCATCATTGAAAAGATCCGGATCTAAATCGGCTACCCTCCCTCGGGCACGGCATGTTCGAGTTGAATCGGGATTTTTCCATTTATACTTGTCTTCCAAAACAAGCCAAGCACTTTTTTGAGGAAACTCCTTGTTCCCGTTTTCATCTCGAAACAAACTCAAAACACGAGTCATCATATTATTTTCATTTTCGCCACTCAAAAGTTTGGCGTTTTCATAAAATGAATTAAACTTGTGAACCTCGCGGTTCAAAGTCGACCACTTCCCGGTCAACATTTTTTTGAATAGAGGTTTAAAACCCTCATCCTTAAGCCGATCATTATACATATCCATAATTTGGAACCAAAACGCTTCATGTGGTAGATCGGTCCCGACCTTCGGGTCTTGAGATACTTCAATCCAACACTCGGCCAAACTTCTTCTTTACGTTGGATCCAAAATGAACGTTCTGACTTCGGGGGTGGTGGTGGGGTTTTCTTCGGGTTTTTTAACAACACTTTTCTTTCTCCTACTTTTCTTCGATGGAACCGCGGTTTGATCTTTGGGTTCTTCGGGCTCATCGTTTTCTTCGAGCTCTTGAGGTTCTTGTGATGAGTGTTGAGGAAAGTTTTGGAAATTTTGTTGTTGTGATTGTTGGAAGACCTTATGTTGACAAGTCAAAGTTGTACCAAAGTTTCCCTGGCGACATGTCGCTAGGGTGCTGACTTTTCAAAAAGGTCAAATGAGCCACATTTTTCCCTGGCGACTTGTCGCCGGGGAAACTTTGTCACTTTTTTTGTACAGCCTGCACAACAGACTATTTCCAGATTTTTTCTGGAAAAAATCTACCAAAACCTGGGAATACAAATACCAAAACCTGGGGATACAAATACCAAAAATCTAGTACCAAAACACAATAACATGTAGCCTCTCGATCGATTAACTCGACCAATACAAATACATATGTCACAACTTGAGTACAAATATATTGGTTCCTAGTTACACTTATTAAACTTGCAATTCAGGGTTTACAATTATTAAACTTGCATGCTAAGGTAGGAAAAACAAGACATACTAACCATTATTGCCATTCTACCCATCGGCATTCTCATTACCACTACCGCCACTCCCATCGCCACGACTCCCACCGGAACCACTCCCGCTGCCTCCCGTGCCACTCCCGCTAGCTCCACCCGATAGGAATGCTGAGAACGCATCGGAGAACCTAAAGTCACTTCTTATAAAATTATACAGTTGATCCAATCGCGGGTCGACGGCAGGTGCAGGGGGAGGAGTATATCGAGTATTTTGGTGCCTTCTCGGCACTATCTGAAAGACACCGGGCATGTGACCGCGCTGCTTTCCGCCTCTGACGATGCGGTTGATCTCGTCGTCCGTATATTTGCCTGTAGCCCTCATCACAAGCATCTCCTCCTAATGAAGTGACAAAAACATGTTGGAAATACGTTTTTATATATTTAGAAAGGATCGGTCACTCCAATGATATATTAAAGTATTAGGCTCGTGATCCAATATGTAAACAATATAGTCCATATAGCCCACATGTAGGGTGGGCTATATATACCCCCTCCTAGCATGTTAGGAGGGGTTGGTCATTATTCATTTCACATTTCATTTATCTAATATTACTTTCTCTCTCTACCTCTCTTCTTCTCTCCTTTCTCTCTCTAGTTCATATCAAGATCTTCATCTATCCCTCTCTCTATTTAGATCTTAAGAACACTTGTAACAATTATTAGAAATCATGGACCTACAATTGGTATCAAGAGCTATGGTTGATTGATTGTTCTTGTGTTTGTTTTGATTGATTTTGGTGGGTTTTGATTTAATTAATCTCAAATCTTAAAATTTTTTGTGATTTTATGGTTTAAATTGATAGATAAATCTTTGTTTACTTATTTTAGAATATATCACAATTTTTTTAGTATTTTTGGTTAATTTTTGGGTTACGTATATATTTTTAGTGGTGGATCTTGATATCTCTGTTATTTAAAGTGTATTTTTGGCATTTAGTGCTTTATCCAAAAACACATTCTTCGGAAAAGGGTTTATAGCATTATCCGAAGATATTTCTTTGGAACAGGGTTTTCATTTTTATCCGAAGAATTAGTTAGTCACTTAATCGAATATAATACATTTTATCCGAAGATATCTCTATTATGAAATTTGTCCACTCTATCTGAAAACCTTCCAATTTATTCGAATAAATTTTTATCCGAAGATCTTTTATTCCGAATATTATTGCGAAGAAGTCAGTGATTCAGAAAAAGCCATTTATCCGAAGAATTCATATACATTTAATCCGAAGATTACAATTATTTCCAATTTATCCGAAGAATTTTTTTATCCGAAGAAGTGTAATTTTTTTTATCCGAAAAAATGACACAACAAGACTCGACTCACAGCCGACACAAACTCAACAAGCATTAGACTCGAAAAGTTTTTAAACACGCCTCGACACTCAAACTGTTATCTACAGACTCCAATCACTCGTTTATGACTCTACTCACACAGACTCGACCAATACCATAAACCAAAACCATCACACCCTCAACCTAAACCCAAGCCGACCCTCGACTCAACCAACCTAGACCTCTTTTGACTCACACTCGACAACACCATAACCAGACTCCACCACACTACACTCACACATAGACTCGCACCTTTGACTCAACTCTCGTCAAACAACTCTCGACCAACAACTCAAGACTCAAGACTGTCAAATCAAAAACAAACCAATCACTCAAGACTCATAACTCATAACTCACTCACCACTGTCACAACATTGTCAAACCAAAAACAAACCAATCAAGACTCATAACTAACTCATTCTCTCGACCAGACTCGAACCCACAAAGAAAACGAACAACTTTCGAACACTTGACCACACACAACAAAAAAGATCTCAGTAATAAAACTCTCATCGATCCAAAAATCAAATAAAACAAGTTAAAAACCTACCCAAGAACAGTTATATGTTCTTGTAGCCTCATCTTGTACGGTTTGAGTTTGTCTCTCTCGAAAATTGGATCTTGAAGAACAGTTTTTCTGTTTGGTTGATATGGCAGTTGTATCATATATGTGATTCATTTCTTTTAGTGTGATAACAAGATCTGTGATGAAATTGTTGATGATTACTTTGATTATGGTGAGTACATGAGATTTGGAGGTCTGTGAGTTTTGGTGGGACAAGAACTAGATGAAGGATGGGAGATGGGGTCAACTATGTGATTTGTTGGTGTTGAGCTGCGAAGGTTTAGTGAGATTAGGATAATAGTTGTGAGAGGATTTTGGGAGAGAATGGTGAGATCTGTATAAAGAAAGAGGTGGACTTCTTTAGATTGGAGTGATAAGGTTGGTTTTATGTTTGGTGGATGTGATAAAAAGTAGGGCGGAGGAAACAAAGTGATTGATTAGGTTTGAGTTGTGAAGGGTATTAGATTGTTATATAGTACATAGTGGGATCGGGTTTTTAAACATGTCTGCCACGTTTTGGCTCTTATAACTGTGTTAAATCCACGTGGGTTTGACTAGGTCAAGTGAGAGTTAGTATTAAGTTTTTGAGAGGAGCGGGGTAAATTGCTAAAGTGTTGACAACGTAACGAAGTTTCATTGGGCCGAAGTTTCATCAATATAGCGAAATAGCTGTTCGTTTATTGGGCCGAAGTTTCATCATTTGCTAAAGGTTGTGGAAACGTAACGAAGTTTCATCAATATAGTGAAATAGCTGTTCGATTATTGGGCCGAATATATGTGATTTATTTCACTTTGGAATCCAAGCCGGTTATTATTGGATTTATAGGCTGATATTCTATTAAATTGGTCGTTGGTGTTAAAGATTTCTTCGGGTATTAATATTTAGTCTAGGGTTTGTTTTATCAACGTTTGAGCCGACAACAATTTTTGAGCCGAGAAAAGAGTTATATCATCAATCGAAGATTTTTTAAGATTTATTCACGGATTTTTCGTTGGTTTTTGTCATATCCCGTGAATTTCAATTTCTCGGTTTCTTCACGTATTGTAAAATCCCGAAAACCACCAAAACCACCATCATATTTCATCAAATTTCAATGGGATCATCGAATTTGACGTTTCAAGAGGGAGACTCGCATCACATGCAAGACAACGCTAGAAGAAGTGGCATCACGTCATTTCAACTACTTCGGTCTCATCTTGTGACTCTTTCATGGATTCAAGGAGGGAGAGAATTTGTGACACTATTTGGTCAAGATCGTTATATATTCATTGCTTCAATACACATTACCTTGAACCAACTAGCTGAGCAACTTCACAAAGCAGAATTTAATCATTCTACATCAGAATCTGCATATCAAGCTCTCGTGACACAATTCACGCCTTTCCTCTTATTCAATATCTTCAAGTCTGAAAGTTCAGCGATTTGCCAGTCATTTTTTCGAGACACACATACCGAGCTTCAAGTTTTCCGTGGTACACTATTGAAACTCTTGACATCAGTCTCGTCTTCGATTTATGAAAAATCCTGACTTCAGCAAGCGTGTGATAATGGAGTGCAAGATTCTACGATGCAAAAGGAAAATGTTCATAAGATTGACGAATTGGAGGCTGCTAAAGATTGCAAGGACATGGAATCAACAGTTAAGCATGACATCAGCAACAAGTCAGGGAATGTTCCAGACATCTCTTATGATAACACCATTCCCATTTATGACGAAGAGCCTACACATATGGTACAATGTAATGTTGTATATGATGTCTATGCCGATGAACTACCGCATGTTGAGCATTTCGAACCTAATTATGACAAACATGGGATGGAAAAGGGTGATAGTTTTATCACTTTAGATTCATCCGATGTGCGTCATAATGGGGGAGAGATTGTTCAGAATGCCATAGTACATCATGATAAATGCTTTATGACTGCTTCGTTAACTGATTCTGATTCCAAGATTAAAGAGCTCGAAACGATTTTAGCTCAGCAATCCAAAGAGCTTGAGGATGCCAAAATTGAATTTTCAAAGAAAACGGACATATTTGAAAAGTATTTTGAAAAAGTTGAAAAGTCAAATGTCGTTCTTGAACGAAAATTGGATCAAACAATTCTGGATTTTAAAGCTAAAAAGGATAATCTTTTGAAACAAATTAAGTTGCATGAATCTAAGTTGGCATCCCAAGATGAATTGCTCAAAGAGAATGAGACTTTAAAGGCTCAAGTTCAGGAAATGGTTTTGCAATAGCGGCTCTGAAAAACGAGTTGAGGAAAACTAAAGGAACTAGTGTGGACACTAAGCTTGAAAAACCATCAATCTTGGGAAAACCGCCTCAAATTCAGTCCGTTAGACAACCGACTGCATTTAGATCCGAGCGACCACAATGCCCGAGACCGCGGTTTGCCTCCTAAGTTGATATGGTTCATATTTCTAGAACAGTCACTCCACCAACTAGGCCCAATATGACTAAATTAGCTTTTGCAAGACTTAATCACATGATTGCCTCTAGTCTCCCTAGACATAGTCCAAAGAGCACGTCTCGAACTAGTTCAAATGACGTTCGCCATAATTTTGATCTAGGGGATGCTAAGAAAAAGACACAAGTGAGAGATAGAATTTTCAAACCTAGTCAGATGCCTTCTAGATTATCCAACACTGCTAACCGTAGCATATCATATCCTGGGAGCATAAATCAATCTTTTAGGGATTCTAGATCTTACTCGGACATTAAATATGCTACTTGTAAAACATGTAGGAAATGTGTCTTTAAAGCCAATCATGATTCTTGTGTTAAGAAATTACTGAATGAGGTGAACTCCCATGCTAGACTTAAATCACAGTGGTTAGCTAAAATCAAACCCATTGGAAAAGTTTGGCGCCCCACTGGTAGAACTTTCACTCTTATAGGAAACGAGTGCCCTTTAATTAGGATAGTCACTGATTCTACTAAGACTACTAGGGAGAAAATTGAAAAGGATGATACATCACTTAAGCCTGAACTTAAAGTTTTATATAAAAGGAAACGTTTGCCAGCTAAGACAAGTGAATCATTTCCTCAGGTCACCTCTGGCACAAGAAAAGAAAACCGTGAATCCCCGCAGGGTTCTAAGATAGATATCGCTAACCTATATAAAAGCATACACACTTCAACTGAGATTGCAGGTACCAAAGTCAAGGATCAACAAAAACAAACCGGTCCGATATTTATATATCGTTCAACTAAGGAAACTATCAGAGTTTGGTTACTAAAGAAGCTGATATCAGAGAAACAAGTGTCTCAGTGGATTTATAGTTAAACTTACAATGTAAAGGACTTATAGTCACATCACAGACTGTAACTCGATCTCAAAAGATAGGAAACTTTATCGCCGATGATAAACTTATCCTCAAAAACGAGAAATTAAATTTTCTCGGACACGAGCTTACATTTAAACTATTCAAAGGTTTTAAGCTCGTGTATAAGGCTTATAGACAAATCACAATCTGTGACCCACTCTTCAAATAAAGGAAAGTTTATCATCGATGATAAACTTATCCTCACAACGAGAAATTAATTTTTCTCGGGCATGAGCTTATATTAAAAACATTCGAAGTTTTTAAGCTCATGCACAATGGCTCACATTCTAATCACAGTCTGTGACCCGAACTTCAGAGAAAGGGAAGTTTATCTCGTCAACGATAACTTACCCTCACAACGAGAAATTAAATTTTCTCGGACACGAGCTTACATTAAAACTATTCGTAGGTTTTTAAGCTCGTGTATATGGCTCCTCGTTAAATCACAGACGATGACCCGGACTTCAGAGAAAGGGAAGTTTATCTACGCAACGATAACTTACCCTTAAAATGAGAAATTAAGATTTCTCGGACACGAGCTTATCTTAAAACCATTCAATGGTTTAAGCTCGTGTATAAGGCTTAAAGTCAAATCACAGTCTGTGACCCGAACTTCAAAGAAAGGGAAGTTTATCTACGCAATGATAAACTTATCCTCATTAACGAGAAATTAAATTTTCTCGGACACGAGCTTACATTAAAAACTATTCAACGGTTTTAAGCTCGTGTAAAATGGTTCACTGTTAAATGTCAGACAATGACCCGTTCTTCAAAGAAAGGAAAGTTTATCACCGATGATAAACTTATCCTTACAGCGAGAAATTAGTTTTTCTCGGGCATGAGCTAATATTAAAAACATTCGAAGTTTTTTAAGCTCATGCACAGTGACTTACAATTAAATATAAGACTGTAACTCGGACTTCAACGTTAGGAAAGCTTATCTTTTATGATAACTTAACCTCTTAACAGGAAATTCATTTTTCTCGGTCATGAGCTTGTTTAAAACATTCCAAGTTTTAAGCTCAGAAAGGAAAGTCTATCTTTTATATAAGAGAACTTTTTCCTCATAACGGGAAATTCATCTTTCTCGGTCATGAGCTTTACGTTAAAACATTCAAAAGTATTTCAAGCTCATGAAAACGACTTCTAAGTAAATGTCAACTTAGGACTCGTTCTTCAGTTAAAAGGAAAGTTTATCGCCGATGATAAACTTATCCTTAACAACGGGAAGTTTACAACTTCTCGGACTTAAGCTCGTTTTGTAAGATATTCAACATCTTAAGCTCAAGTAATTGGTTTTCAAAACTTTGAACACAATTTTTTGAGAATTTCTCAAAAGGTTTTTCTAAATCTTTCAAAATTGTGTGTTCAAAAATATTTTGATAAAAAGAGCATGTATTCTGGAATCGATAATATTTACGATACTAGAAATGTCGTTCAATAATGACACGGGGTTGTAAATAAAGTTCGAGCAGAAGTTCAAATGTTTTAAAACATGCTCAAAATAGCTTGCTATTATTTCAGATAGTAACCCGCTTTTTCATATTCAAGTCAAGCATTTCACCAGAAAGCTTTGACTCAACAACGGGAATTAATTTTCTCGGGCATGGTTTACTTTATAACCATGTAAGGGATTGTGTTTACGGAATAAGACAATCTAACACGAATTTATGTACGCTTCAGTGCATTTATTTGTTAAAACAAGAGAAATCTTGTTTTTATGAAGTTATCATCTCCACCAATCATAAAAATTTACAATTGATATCTACATACTCGACGATGCAAATACTCAAACAGCGACTACAACTCTTTCAGTAGAACACGGGTCAACAATTGAGGGGGAACAATTGTCCAACATTCAGAATCTTTGACGCCGAAAGTGCCAAGTTCACATATTGGTGTCAAGACAACGATATCAATCGTACACATGGAGTCAAGAGATAACTTCAGACGTGACGAGGCGACAAACATTCGTGAATAAGAACCATGTGATTCTTTCATATGACGTTCTCCATCATTCTGGTCCAACCTCGTAAATTTCTAATCTTGTGAATACATTATCCTATATGATCTTTGTACGTGATAAATACCTTACACTTGTGTTTAAAAGGTATTTTATTCACGTTTCAAGTACACCCTCATTAACTTGAGGGGGAGCTTTTGTAAAGCATGAAGATAATTGGATTTGCATTTTTCTTCCCAAATTTTCTTAAAATGCTATTAAATCAATTGATATTAAAAACATCCATTGGGTTAATATTTTTAATATGGGGGAGAAAATGTGATTTCATATTAAGATCAATAATGGTTTGACTTAATGTGTTGGCTCATCCCGACATATGCGAAATGTTTTCGAATATCGTGGCATATGTTAAGGGGGAGCAAAATGGATTTGGATATCAAAATGGATTTCATGGGTGACATACACTTACCTAAAACAACTCTATTCACGACGGTGAAGATTGTGGTGACATAAGGATGGAAGGATAGGTTAAAGTCCAATGATTCTTCTAGAACCGGAGGAATCTTCCCAAGGACATTCCATAGCTAGAAATAGTAGTCTTTAGGAAAGATGGAGAAAGTTTGTGAACGTAGCTGAATGCCGACCAAGTACTTAAGTTATCACTGGAACAATCACAACAAGATGCTAGTTATGACGTATTAGTAAGCATTGAAGGGGTTGAAGAATGAAAAATAATTGTAAAGATAATGGGTGAAAAGAAAGAAGCCCTCCTTATAACTTAGGCAGAAACCGGGTCAACACATATGCTATTAAGATCATTTTAATGATGCTTGATATTGAAGATAAGACATCATGGACCCAGTGATGCAATGCACAACTCATCCCAGCTAACTCAGATATCTCTTAAAAGATATTTGTTTTAATCACACGAAGACAACGCATTATCTATTGATTTATTCACTCTGAATAAATTGGTATTGAAATGGTGGCACTCCTCTCCAGCCGCCGCTCACTAAAATCCAAAATGCACGATCGAGTCTAGAGCCATTTGAGATCATCAAATATCTCATTAGGACACACTTTCATAATTCCTTGCTTCTTCACACACTGTGAAAAGTAAGAAAGATTTTAAGAGTCCTACGCAAAATCTTCATGATCTTGCCTGAACATCCGAGTAATACGAGAGTATTTACAATGAAGATGGAAATCCTTCTTGAGTGAATATCAAAAAGCTCATGGTATGTGACTTGTGAGAATCTTTATGAATCAAACTTGTGATAACTGGAAAGCAACAATGGTTTAATTCTTAACTGAATTTAAACACTTTCCAGGCCTCTACGCAATATCTTAGTGATCTTGCAAGAACACTTAGAGTGATACCTTAGTGTTCACAGAGATGAGTGGAAATCCTACTAGTGTTAACCTCAAACAGCACTTGGTAGGTAACTTGCAAGAATCTATACGAATCAAGCTCGTGACAACTAGAAAGCAACGATGGTGCGGTTCTTAATTGAATTTCACTTGTTCCAGGAACATGAATTGACGGCTTCAAATCATGCGGATATTATTATCCAAACGATTCACTCTTTATGTTTGCAGTCAGTTTTGGACGGTCGAATAAAGAGAACGGGTTTACCCCCGAAATCTTGTCAAGGAGGTTCTTAATTGAAACTACCTGCCACAAGTACGATATTTATTATCGTCCAACGGTCTTCATCTACCGGAGGTAAAATGCTACCGAATTAGAATGAAATGTTCAAGGCCATTTCATCCGTGTATATGTTTTGTTGCTAACTGTCTTATGCAACGTAACAAGAAGGTGGCATTGCGGTGTTAAATCTATAAGAAGTAGTCAACACATGCTTATACTGTATGAACTTAATACTTCAACAAATTCAAGAAAGCCTAAAAGTCAAGTCTTCCGCTGTATCAAACTCTAAAGCTTTCAAGAATTTTTAAAGGTAGAAGTATGTGGAACATGAAGTCACGATGAAGCAAACTTCACAAGTGATGAATGCACAAGGTCAAGGCAAGGAAACATGCTCAAGACTAAAGTCAAAGATCTCATCAGCATATTCACAAGAACAAGATCGAAGACTCAAGCATAGTATGCTAGGTTTAAGATTTTGTAAAATGGTGTGACCTCCCTTAGGGGGAGATTGTTGGAAATACGTTTTTCTAAGGAAAGTCTCGGTCACATCATTGTTAGCATAGATCACGAGCTATAGACGATTTAGGACATTGTAACTTGGAGTGACCTCCCTTAGGGGTAGATTTTTGGAAATACATTTTTATATATTTAGAAAGGATCGGTCACTCCAATGATATATTAAAGTATTAGGCTCATGATCCAATATGTAAACAATATAGTCCATATAGCCCACATGTAGGGTGGGCTATATATACCCCCTCCTTGCATGTTAGGAGGGGTTTGTCATTATTCATTTCACATTTCATTTATCTAATATCACTTTCTCTCTCTATCTCTCTTCTCCTCTCCTTTCTCTCTCTAGTTCATACCAAGATCTTCATCTATCCCTCTCTCTATTTAGATCTTAACAACACTTGTAACAATTATTAGAAATCGTGGACCTACAAAACAAACGATAGTTAATATATTATTTATTAGTCGGGTTGCTACATTATTTCTTGGCAGGGAATAATCAAAAACCAAGGTATATCCAAAAACAAAAAATTAAATAAATTAATTTTTAAAATAAAAAAATTCTTACATGCATGAGGTGGTCCTCTTCGCAAAAAAAATTCCCATCCTTGTCGGTGTGCATCAATAAGAAGTGATCAATGACAGACGGGGGCGACAGATCAGCTGTAGTTGCAGCTTGTGTCTGTACATACATAGACGCGCATATATAGAATGAAACAAATTCAAAACAAAAAATCACAACACACCAAAACATATAATCAAAGACATATATGTATGTAAATTAATTATATAATTTCTCACCACTTTGTCTCGAAGGAGTGCTAACGATCGGGATCCCTGCCGACTCGGTGTCTTCATCTTTGACCGATTTTGCGAGTTTGTCAGGCATCTTTTTTCGTAATCCGGATCACTCCAAAATTCGATATGTTTTTCCCACTCCTCGACAATAATTTTCTCAGGATGCTCCCTGCGGACTCTGTCTATGTCAACCCTACCGATATCGATGTCTCGACGCCAATCTTTGTCTTGAACTGATTTTTGTTGGAATTGTAAGTCTTTTGAATCACAGAACTGATGTCGCCACTTACACCCTCATATGTACTAGCATCACGCTTGTGGGATGTCGGATTAAACTTAGACTGCATTCATATACAACAAATAAAACTAACACAGAGTTAGAGTTAGAGATATAATTTATACATTATTTTGTTTACTTATTTAATGGATTATATATTTATTTAAATTTTTATAATAAAAACAACTTATCCTGATAAGCATAAGCTTTTTGAAAACAACTTGTTCTGATAAGCTTATCAGGACAAGCTGTTTGAAAACAGCTTATCCTGAAAAGCTTATCGGAACAAGCTGTTTGAAAACAGCTTATCCTGATAAGCTTATCAGAACAAGCTATTTTCATACAGCTTGTTCTGATAAGCTTATCAAGATAAGTTGTATTCAAACAGCTTGTTCTGATAAGCTTATCTGGATAAGCTGTTTCAAAACAGCTTATCCGAAAAAGCTTATTACCTTATTCTCATCAAATATATATTTATTTAATTTTTTATATTTATTTATATGATATAAATACATAAGATACAATTTGTATATTTGTTTAAATTTGTTATTTATTTATATGATAAATAAGTAAACAAATTTATTTAAATATATACACCATTAAATAAATACACACAATAATGTCATAAACATAAAACTGATAACTGAACTCTATGTCAGCCCAAACGTTCGCCTCGAGCTCTTTAGGGACCTCATTCCAACTTGGGTAGTACATTGGCACGAGCCTCCTTAGAGACTCCCCGATGTAATTAGCGAACTGCTGAGCATGATCGCCGAGAGGCCGTAAAGAGGGTGGTGCACCCTCAAAATGTATCGCGACCGGGCCATGCATCTCAACAGTGATCAACAAATCGAGATTCTGTGTAATGCCCCGAGTCTTTGTCCTACCGGCCTGTCTGCCGCCCAAATTTTCTTTCCTTTTCCCTTTGCCTACAAAAATCAAGTGAGTGACAAAGTAATAAAAATTCAAGGCAAGCAACATATATATATGCACCAAATTTATGATTATGTTACAGTAATCCAAATATTCTTACCTTTATTTCTAAATAAGGTGAGGCAACCGTTGCGGATGTTTGACTTAGGAGGTTCATCCTCACCACCACCGTGTGATGGTGCAACATCTGTTGACATCTGTACAAGTACAATTAGCATAACATAGACAAATTCATGAACAAAATAATATAAGCATGCACAAATCCAAATACAACACATCCAACTAAATATAGACATGCAAACAATCCACAACAATTAGATTCATTCATTCAAACAAATAAGTGTCTTTTGCAAGTTACAACTAAAGGTCAATCTTCTTCTTCACTGTAATAAACTTTGTCTTCACCATCATCATCATTCACACGTTCTTCATCACTTAAATCATGAAGGATGTCTTCATCATCAGTACTACCATCGTCTTAGTCATCAACATCAATGATGTTTAGCGATGCATCAACCTCCGTTGATTGACCATCTATATGCAAGGTCAAATCACCCAAGTCATTCAAATCAGTGGAAAGTGGTAGATCAGATGAGTTATCGAAATGTATTATTAGGAACGACATCTGACACGATGACACCCCCGTTGGGAAACTTTTTATGATTAACATGTTCAACGACCTTCCGGTCGGGTTAGTTCTTATCTTCAATGTAGAAGACTTGTTTGACTTGTGTTACGAGAATGTATTGATCATCTTTCCACCACTCACCTCTTGTGTCGGTAAGTTGTGTCATGTTGTTTCTATAGATAAGACGCTGTTTACGTGATGTGCTGCGAGTGTCAAACCACTTAACTCAGAACAACACAACACTGAACGACAAATAATGAACCACGAGGATCTGTTGAAGCTGACCATAAGACATTGTGTTGTCAGGGCCAAGCGCACAAATGCCGCTGTTTTGAGTTGTACGACGTTCATCGCGGCTTTGCACGACATACCTCACACTGTCGACTACGCAAGAGTTTAGTGAGATTTGATTCGGTAATGGTCCATAAGCCAAAGCGAATAACTCTATGGTTCTGATAACCTCTGGGTCTTTGTCATTGTCTACGTGATGTTGACGGATTTATGAGGATAAAGGATTAGATATAGAAAACTATTTATAATACTATTATTTATTACAGGTAAGTACACAAAATAAGTCTAAGTTTACCTTCGACCCAAACAAGGCGGGGAATTCTTTTTTCGTGTCCTTGTCAGGATATAATCTGAAAAACGTTCATGGTATTAAAATAAGTCGTTATAGTTAAGAAAAAAAGTTTCAAAAAAAAATGTACCTCCTGAACTCGGAAATGTACTTTTCGATTTCAGGACTGTTGTTTAGTACATACTATTCCACTTTCTTGAACTCTTGATAAGGGAACGGAATAAACGACTTTTTTCCAATCGGGTTACATACCGGTCAGAACACCTGAAACTGAAACGTTGGGGGAGGGGGGTCTACATTACGGCCGAGACGATTAAATTTAGTGGTAACATCATCCCGAAAATACTTAGAACAGAAAGTCAATGCTTCTTGTGCAACATAACCCTCCGCCATCGAACCTTCTGGCTTAGCTTTATTTCGTACATAACCTTTTAGCGTTTTTATGTATCTTTCAAATGGGAACATACACCGGGGGCGGATAGGCCCGCCTTCAATGGCCTCATCAGGTAAATGGATAACCAAGTGAACCATCAGGAGGATATATGAGCTCAAGATCGCACAAAATGTCAACCACCTTATTTACAGCATTCAACATGTCATCCACCATTAAAGTTGCAGAGTAGAGTTGCTTAAACAAGTTACATAGGTCGATCAGTGGTCTTGCAATCTTATCAGGCAAGTATTCTTGAAGTGCGAAAGGAAGTAAACATTGCATCATTATATGACAATCATGAGACTTCATGCCCGTTATATTGGTATCGTTATCGATCACTTTGTGCTTGAAGTTGGATCCGAACCCATCTGGTAGTTTAACTCCTTTGATGTATTGACAAAACTTTTTCCTGTTCTCTAGTGTGAAGGAATACGAAGCCTGAGGCTTCTTGCACTTCCTGTTTTTATTTTGGGTGAGCCACAAGCTTTTTCGAATGCCCAACTTTTCCAAGTATTGTCTTGCCTTGACGGTGTATTTAGATTTGTCATTCATCAACAAAGTGTTCAGGCTCCAACACATTTTTTTCGATATGCATGATGTCTAAATTGTGTCTTAGTGAAAGAAGAGGCAAATACTCAAGCTCGTAAAAAATAGACCGTTTAGACCAATTAGGCTCAAGACAAAAATTGCGTATTATCTTCACACCCCCATAATTCTTATGTTTACCTGGCAGTCGATTTGGCAGTGCAGCATGTTGATCGTTATTCTAGTCCATGTTAAATGTTCTAGGACGGGGCTTGTGTTCGGGTTTACCATTGAATTCACGTGAAGACCTGAATTTATGGCGGGGCGGTAAGAATCTTCTGTGGCCAACATAAACTATTTTGCTTGCCACATGAAGAGATGGAGTGTCGTCATTACATGTAGGGCAAGCCTTGTAACCTTGCCCACTCCACCAGACAAACTACTTCGAGCCGGAAAAGCATTGATGGTCCATAAAAGCATCGCTTTCATGGTGAATGCCTCACCTTTAGCTTGGTCTATAGTACTGACACCATTCCATAAAATTTTTAGATCATCAATTAAAGGTCTCAAGTAAACATCAATGTCCTTGCCTGGGGATTTAGGGCCAGGAATTAACAGCGTCATCATTAAAGAAATCTTTCATACACAACCACGGAGGCAGTTTATATGTTGTCAATATCACCAGCCACATGCTGTAAGTCTGACTAAGGTTGCCAAATGGATTGAAACCATCAACAACCAACCCTAATCGAACATTTCTTAGTTCTGCTGCAAAATCAGCATACTTGGCGTCAAATTTCTTCCAAGCTACACCATCACACGGGTGTTGCATCTTACCGGGCTCCGTACACTTTCCAGTAGCATGCCAAATTATATCCTTTGCACTTTTACTAGACTTGTACAAACGTTGTAGTCTAGGAATGATCGGAAAGTAACACAACACCTTCTTAGTAACTTTCTTCCCTGGCGTGTTACTGTCTTTGCATCTACTTGTATTACACACCAGACAGGAATCCAAACCGGCGTATCCTTCCCGAAATAAGCAGAAATCATGTTCACAAACATGTATCGACTCGTACCCTAACCCGATCGTTTTAAATATCTTCTTTATTGCATAGTATGACGGTGGGGGCTTGAATCCTCTGCTTGGGGGAAAGATAGTTTGCATAAACCCTAGAATTTCATTGAATATGGTATCGGTGATTTTACCTTTGACCTTAAAATGTGTAAACATTGCCATAAAGTCTAATCGAGTCGCTTCTATACAACCAGGGTATAGATCCTCATTGGCACTGCGATATAACTCATCAAACTCGTTAGCTTGAGCCGGTCTGTTACTTGAGTTGGGAGGAGGTGGAGGAGGAATATAGTCCGGAGGAATACAGGTAAATTCATCAAGTAACGATGTCATGTCACTAATCAAAGGTTGTCTTGTGTTATCTATTACTGGCAGTGGTGGCGGTGGTGGTGGAGGAGGTTTAGGTGTAGGAGGAGCCGGTTCACCATGGTGTACCCATGTTGTATAACTGTGGTCAAACCTGTATTTCATAACGTGGTTCGAAAGACGATCGATATGTACCGGGAGTCTTGTTCGACAAGACTTGCATGGACATGTTATCTGATTCAAACTATTCACAAACTTCCTGGAATGCTTGACAAAATTGGTAAGATCCATTATAAATTATGGCTCATGACGCTCTAACTATGTCCAACTCTTATCAATGAGTACCATAACTGTGTTTTAACGATACATTTAGTTATTACATGCAACTTAATTAAAACAAGCAATTTAAAAAAATAATTATTATATATTTCATAAATAATAATATGTATTATATCAAATTATAAAAAATAATTATAAAATATATAATTATTACTTATAAAGTATATAATTATATAATATTATTTATAAAAGATATAATTATCAAGTATAGAAAATAGTATGTTCACCTAGTGCAACTATGAAAGGCAATCCTAACCCACCCTTTGAATGTTTCGTCTCATATATGAATGCGTATAACCGATTTACTATTTGAGAAACTTTCGACAGCATTTCCCCTCAACTCCCTAAATATGTGTTTAAAGACATATTCGTAGGAGTAAAGAAGAAACACTGTCGAAATCATCTCAAATAGTAAATCGATTATACGCATTCATATCCTAAATGAGACAAAACATTCAAAAAGCAGTCCCAAACAGGGGACTTTCCGAAGTTAATTCCTAATAAATTAACTTTGGACGAGTTTTCTATAGGTTGATCAATTTCAGACGAGAATTTTCCGAAATTAATCGCTAAAATCCTAAAACATTCCTAAGGTTTAGTTCAATAAAACATTTATACCATATAATAAAAACAGCCTATTCTGATAAGCTTATAAGAATAAGCTGTTTGAAAATAGCTTATCCCGATAAGCTTATCAGAATAAGCTGTTTTCAAACAACTTATCATGATAAGCTTATTAGGAAGCTTATTCTGATAAGCTTATCGGGATAAGCTGTTCCAAACAACTTATTTTGATAAGCTTATCAGGATAAACTGTTATCAAATAGCTTATTCGAATAAGCTTATCAAGATAAGCTATTATCAAACAGCTTATTCTGATAAGCTTATCAAGATAAGCTGTTATAAAATAGCTTATTTTCATCAGCTTATCAGGATAACCTGTTTGAAATCAGCTTATCTGAAAAAGCTTATTATAGCTTATTCTCATCAAATAGGTAACATAAGGAGTTTTTGGATTTACGTTTAACAAAAATTAACAAGTTTAGACATCCCCGACGACATGTCACCGGGGAATCTAAAAACAAACTAAACAAAAAACAATATGTATTATCAATTACAATTAAAAATTAAAAAAAACATACTGTTAAAGAGTGGTCGGGTCTCGGTTGTGGTCGGGGCGAGGCTGTGGTTGGGGCGCGGCTGCGGTCGGGGCTTGGCTGCGGTCGGGTCTTGGCTATGGTCGGGCTCGGCTACGGTCGGGACTCGGCTACGGTGACAGGATATGTAAAAACAAAACCAATTATACTATCAATTATAATATAATTTATATAAAAAATCAATTACAATATAAATTTAAAAAATCTATAAAAACACCTTAATGGTGTGGTGGTGGTGCTTGGGGTGGCGGCGTATTGGACGGAGTGGTGGCGGAAGACAAAGATGGTGGCGGAGAGGTGGCAATGTACGTATGCAGGTGTAGAGGTGAGTGGTGGTGAGTGGTGGTGGTGATGATAATGATGGTGGTGATGATAAAGATGGTGGTGATAGAAGGTGGTGATGGTGATGACAACAGGTGGTGATGGTGGTGATAGCGTGGGTTTTATGTTTTCGGATAAGAAAGTGTTAAGATAAAAGTGAAGAAGATCTGGTAAAAAAGGTCTAATTTTCCCCGGGGATACTTTTTACTTTGTCGTCTAGCCAAAAGCGCGCATTGATTGAAAATTTTAGGAGGGAGGTGACTATGTTTCCCCGGCGACATGTCGCCAGGGATTCCTTTGACTTTTCAACGCATATTTACGTACCTAACTTCTTTTGTCGTTTCTCTTAAACCTTCCCTGGCGACGTATCGCCAGGGAAACAATCCCTAGCGACTTGTCGCCAGGGATACATTCAAATGTCGCCGGGGATACTTATTGTCAAAATAAAAATTATTATTGTTTATATATTATTATAAAATTATTATTTTTTTTAAACGAACTTTATTTATTAATCACACAAAATTGGAAGGGAGTCGAGAAACAAGTTGCGCTCCCACCCCTTTCTGGATACAAAAACCAAGTCTAGAAAATAGAAAAATACCACTCCTAACATCATTCGAATGACAAACAGATAAGCGCTTGAGGCGCGAAAGAGTAACCAAGGCTTCCTCGTCAAGCTCCCCAAAAGTAGAGAAGGCAAAAGGGATGAACGAGTAACCATGCTCTGCACAAATAGAAGAATACTTCCTCCTCTTCTTCTGAACTGCAGTCCGCAAAGCAACCCCGGGGACCCAAGAATCCAAACCCGCACCTGCAAACGGAGAGACACCCGTAACATCTAAGCAAGCATCTTTGCCTTCGGACCAATTATGCAACAATAAATCCGCTGGACGAAGGTCTCGTCCATCAGCTGAAAGAAATCCCATAGGGGCCTCTTTCCGCACAGAAACACCAACTCTAGAACAGATATCAAACAACATATCGCGCACAAGATTATGCCGAAACTTCACCCCTATCTCACTAGAGCAATGAACAACATGGTCACCCCACTGGTCCATTCGATGCACGTGGCAACTCGAACAAGAAGATCCATCAGGAAACAAAGGAACCGCCAAACGATAACACAGGACGGCTCGAAACTGGCGTAGGTTCATCCGCTGCCCCAGCCCATCAATAGGAATAGTAAAGAGATAATCCTGTGCATGAGGAGCACGCATGCAGCTAAGAAGAGCTTCATGGCGACTACTCAAACTATATCGTGAATAAAGAAGTCCATCAATGATACCAAAATATCTCATTGCCAAAGACTTCATAAACTGGGGGGCAGGAGAGCTAGAGGTAACAGAGAGAGAATCAACACCACAAAAGATCAAGAAAGCGTCTAGAGCAGACAAAAAGATAGAACCTGGCGAAACAATCCCAGACCTGGCCAAAATACGATCCTGCAAAGACCTAGACTACAAACGAGAAGCTATGAAAGCAAAACACCCGACATACTCAGCACACAAGACCCCAAGACCACCAAGTCTAATGGGCAGAGTGGCAAGCCGCCACTGCCAATCTCCAAAACCAGAGCCTGAACCAGTTACAATCCACTCCAAAGAAGTACGCAAGGCCTGATCAAACTGAACCCGAGCATCACCAAGAACCCCAGGAGGGCACGTCCTCAAAGCAAAAACTAACTTCGCAACCCCCGCACAATTACGAAGAAGCTCACACTACAGGTCATGAAGCCTGCAGATAGCATTCGGCAGGGAAATGGACTTGGAAACTCGACGCGTAACAAAATCACAGGAAAACTCATGGTCCCTACTAACAAAACCCCCAAGAAGCCTAACACCACGCATCGGGCGAGATAACGAAGTTGGGAAAAGGCCATCTAGCAGACTACGAGGATCCTCCACCGGCCAGAAAAGCTCAGTCTTACTAACATTCAGATGCAACCCACGAGCTGGTCCATCGGCACAAAATTATCTTCATAACTCATGATCCTTTGATCTTGTTGTTGATCCTCAAAAACATGAGCACCATTCATGTAAGGCATATTAGAGAAGCCCACAGTATTGTTGTAGTTATAGGAATTATAATTCTGACAATGATCAGAAAAAAACTGTGTGGCAATTAATAGGTAGGTTTAAAAAGCTATGATGGAGGTAGAAGAGTCATGCTCTTTTTATAAATTTGTGTGTTTGTAACATCAAAACAGAAGCATGACTTTTTTTATCTATCTAACGTGAAACCGATACATACCAACTCATCCATTGGACATCTAACGTGTAACCAATACATACCGACTCATCCATTGAACATCTAACGTGTAACCAATAGATACCGACTCATCCATTAAACATCTAACGTGTAACCAATACATACCAACTCATGCATTGAACATCTAACGTGTAACCAATACATACTGACCCATCCATTGAACATCTAGTGTGTAACCAATACATACCGACTCATCCATTGAACATCTAACATGTAACCAATACATACCTACTCATCCATTGAAAATCTAACGTGTAACTAATACATACCGACTCATCCATTGAACATCTAACGTGTAACCAATACATACCGACTCATCCATTGAACATCTAACGTGTAACCAATACATACCGACTCATCAAAATGAAGAAAACAATCCATTTCTAAGCCTTGTCTCTCAAGCTCAGAAGACAAATTTTGAAACCCAAACATCCTATTTCTTCCTGAATTTGATGAAGACACAACACATAATGAAACAAGATTATCTTCATAAATCATGATCCTTTGATCTTGTTGTTGATCCTCAAAAACAGGAGCACCATGCATGTAAGGCATATTAGAGGCCCATAGTATTGTTGTAGTTATAGGAATTATAATTCTGACAATGATCATAAAAAACTATGTGACAATTAATAGGTTGGTTTAAAAAGCTATGATGGAGGTAGAAGATCCATGCTCTTTTTATAAATTTGTATGTTTGTAACATCAAAACAGAAGCATGACTTTTTTTCTCTTTTTAACGTGTAACCAATGCAAACCGACTCATCCATTAAACATCTAACGTGTAACCAATACATACCGACTCATCCATTGAACATCTAACGTGTAACCAATACATACCGACTCATCCATTGAACATCTAACGTGTAACCAATACCACCGACTCATCCATTGAACATCTAACCTGTAACCCAATACATAGTATTGTTGTAGTTATAGGAATTATGATTATGACAATGATAAAAAAAAACCGTGCTTGAATAGCCATACTTAGATGAAACAATAACACAAAAGAAGCAACCTTTGACATGTCGCCGGGGAAACTATTGACGGGAGGCGGAAAAACACTGGCGGGAAAATGTTAACCATTTCCCTCAATTTTTTAGCATAAAAGGAGAACCACACACACTCCTTATCATCACAACCACCAACAGATCAAACACACATATCACAAACATATTGTAATTATGAGGATGTTGAAGCATGAACCTTTTCCGTGTAGGTGTGGACATGGAGATGTAGTTCTTCGACAATTGTGGCAACGTGATTCCTTTGGTAGACAGTATTGTGGTTGTCCACGTTCACAGGTGGAACCTCCAGTTTCATATGGATGCGATTTTTTTACGGAAAGACGAACGGGTCAGACTACTTGTCAATTCTCTTGGCGGTTCAACGAGCTTTTCTCCTCCAAGCTCTTCTTCGAGACATTCAACGAGCTTTTCTCCTCCAAGCTCTTCTTCAAGACCTTCAAGGACTCCAATTTCTTCTCCAAGATCTTCAACGTGTGCAAATTGTGTGCACTTGAATTGAAAAATAAAGGTACTTGAGAGTACAATGGAGTTGTACGGCCATGCTGACAGGCACACTGTGGATTCAGCTGCACTACTTCACGACCTTTACGATGAAATGGGGAACATTAGTTTCAACTAGTTTGTGATGTATTTTTTTTCGTGTTTACGAGTCTAATATCGTTGTAATATCCATGTTTAATTAAGCGCGTGTTTAAGTGTCCATGACGAATAAAATTATGTTTAGGCGTGTCTGTCTGTAAGTCTCCCATGTGTTTACACAAAGGGTTGTATGTAATATTTGAAATAAATAAATATTTGTTCTACAAATGTCTTATTTTTTATTATATAAACATCGCGAAAATAAAATGACATCGGATCGATAGTTAAAATAATTATTATATATGGAATAAATAATTATATAGTTTTTTGTTAAATAATAATTATATCTTAAATAAGTAAAAAAACAGATAATAGTTTTATAATTTTTCATAATAAGCAAAAATTAATAATATATATTTGACAAGGAGTTTCCCCGGTGACATGTCTCCGGGGAAATTTGGTGATTTGGCGGATAAAAGCCCACCACAGTTTTTTTGCTTAAGTTCGAAGTTAATTAAACCTGGCCGGGTATCCCTGGCGACATGTCGCCAGGGATAAGATTGTCAGGTTATTACTAAAGAAAGATTAACGTTAATTACGTTGGTCGATGATTCCCTAGCGACATGCCAGGGACAAGTGACAGGGAAAATTTCTCGCTTTTTCTTTTGACATTGATTTTGTACGATGATTCTCCGGCGACATGTCGCCAGGATACCATGGTCAAACTTTGACAAAAAAATCTATCTGCTTTTTTGCCATGTCAGCAAAGTCGCCGGGGAAAAGAGGTTATCCTTGGCGACATTTAATCGTCAGAAAAACCTCGGTCACCTAATCTCAACTTTCTTGTAGTGACAAACATAAAATTAGAACTCAATAATCAGCCAAAAAAAAGAAAGAAAATAACAACATATGTGACTGTTTATTGAAACAAGAACTCTATAAATGACAATGTGACTATATTTGTTAACAACGTGAATTGATATGTCAATTTGCACTGTATGTCGATATGAAAATCTTTAGTGACGATGCAATTGACATTTAACCACTCGTTATATCATGGCCATGGATTCAAAGACACGTACATATGCTGAGCCTATGTTCATTAATTATTGTACGGAATTGTCGAATTGATATATTTTGGCGATTTCTAAACTAGGCACATTGGTAACGTTTATAGCCCCGCACATAAATGTAGTGTCATAATACTATCTCAAATTATTATTTTCTATCAAAAACTCAATAATTTTGAAAGAAAAACATAATCATTATTAGATCATTAGGAGTGGTTGGGCCTCAAATTTGAGGGTCGGTGTGGTGCGTCAATGACGGACTGACGCCAAAGAGTTACTAGCCGAACGGCCAACCTTTCTATTTTATGTACTATTTAGCAAAATAGTGTTTTATGTACTATTTAGCAAAAGAGTTTGTACACTCTTTTCTTATTTACTGGGACATTTAAAAAGTTGTATGTATTGACATATATATCATTAAATAATATAAAACCATGTTCATGCTACAAGATATAAGTGTACATACACAATACTTTTGAGTGTCCGAAACAATAAAAAGAGTGTGCAAATCATATCTCTTAGCAAAATAACATTTTTATTTTAACTAATTAATTTTATTTTTTAATAATAATTTCAAGTTTGAATAAGTAATATGTTAAACATATAAATCGATTAAATTTTTACCTATTTTTAGTACTGATCATTTGAATTAGGACAACAAAAAAACGTAAAATTAACTAATAACTTGAGACAAAAAGAGCAATGAATAAACCAATAATATTAAGTTTTAAAAAAATTTATTTTGTTTTTAAGCAAATGAGAAATAGCTGCAACACACGTTACAAATTGCTTGATTTATTATGTGCAAGTTGAATTTTTTTAAAACTTAAAAAGTCAAAAAATATTTTAGTCTCTTGCACATGAGAACAAGCTGTTATAATTTATGGTACTTTTTTTTGTTAATGGAAATGAAGAACATGTGGAAAATATTTTATTGTAAATGAGATCGAAAATGAAAACACATCGGCATTGTAAAATTACAATAATCAGTTTCAAGGGATTTTTTTTAAAGGGCAAATAGCATAAAAATGTACTCATCTTATGTCAAAATTCAATTAAAGTTACTCAACTTTTTTTTCTCAATTTAAGGTACCGATCTTTTTTCTTGTTGAAATGTTGGGATAATTAACAAATTTAAGGTTATATATTAACGATCGTTTACTTTATTATTGCATCTTTAGTCCTTTATATTAACGACACTTTGTAATCAACTCAAAAATCATTTTTTTTACAGTTTTAGACTGTTTTCTATTTTCGTCTGAGTTTTATCGTTTTCGTTCGGTTTTTAACGGTTTAGTTCGTTTTTGTCTTTTTCGTCCATTTTACTGTTTTCGACCTTTTTTAGCGTGTTTGATATCGTTTTCGACGGGTTTTTTTTTACTATTTTCGTCATTTTCTAGCCGTTATCGCCTCTTTTTTAAGGAAAGAAATAAAAGTAAAAAACGAACAAAAACGGTCATAAATTGTAAAAAGAGTAAAAAAATGATATAAAAAAACGGACGAAAACAGAGAAAAGCCAGAAAATGGACACAAACGGTGAGAAGAACTCGAAAAAGTACAAAACAGATGAAACGGTCAGAATCGGTAAAATAAGGACGTATGTTGTAAAACTTGAACGAAAATATTAAAAGGCGAACGAAAATGGTAAAAATCAAACGAACTTTGAGTTTTAGACGGTAAAAACCGTCTAAAACTATAAAAAAAACGAATATTGAGTTTATTATCATTAATAAAAAGGACTAAAGATGCAATAATAAAGTAAACGAACGTTAATATGTAACCTTTAAATTTGTTAATTTCCCAATATTGCAACAAGAAAAAAGATTGATACATTAAATTAAGAAAAAAAAGTTGAGTACCTTTAATTGAGTTTTGACATAAGATGGGTACCTTTTTATGCTATTTGCCCTTTTTTAAAAGATACGATCACGCTCACACAGTCACACATATTTTAAGAAAAAAAAAGTGTTGATCCCAAACTAAAAATCGGTTTACCTTTGTATTATCGAGATTAAATCAAGTATAATACATAGAGAAATTTTATGTTTGAAACAATCTAAAAACTATGCGAAATTAATACTTAGAACATACAACAAACAATTACCAAACTTTCAATTTTGATTAATAATAACTGCGTACAAAGGTATTAAAAGCATGTGTCTACAATAAACCCTAAAGCCTCCTTCTATAGATGTAAGGAGCCTTGAACAGAAAGCTAATAATCAATTATTTTAAGAAGATATTAAAGAGATAAACATAAGAAATACAATATTTGAATATATCTTCCTATACAACTAATACACTTTGACAGTGGCTTGGATTCTCTTTGTCAGCGTCTTGTTAGTCAGCGCCTTGATTCTTCTTGTCAGCGGCTAGAATCCTCTTTGTCAGCGACTAGTGACTTAGTTAATTTTATTCCCAACAATCCTCCCTTAAACTTGATATTTACACTAATCATCAAGTTACTGAATAAAAACAAAATACAGAAAGGATTCTTGCAAATACATCTATTCTTTAATTTGAGTGTGAAGAAATCTCATGAGGTCAACACCCACGCCACTAGTATAATCCGCCTTCAGCTTTGTGCTCACCATTCTCTTCAAAAAGTCTTGTGAAAAGGGATATACTTTATCCACTAATAAATACAACTTTGTGATGCAAAGATGATACACCCCTGTAGCTGAATACAGACGCCACTCCAAATCACTTGTATCAACAAGGTCCAGCCAAACTGGATCAGCTTCATCATGATCAAACATTCTCTTAAATATTGACCATATCTTTATTCCACCCTGAGTTCAAGGAGCTTCATCTTCATACTTCTCCTTCAACAGACTCCAAAGAGTCTCCATATCTTTCCTATCCATACTGCCAAACAGGGACATAAGGGAAGTAAAAACATGTACCCTATCACCAAACCTGGTAATCTTCCAAAAACCTGTGCTTGGGTCTTCTTCATACTTGATCACAGGATTTCTGAAATCAAGAGGCACAACAAAAGCAATATCACCAACTTCCAAAGAAGAGAGATCCAAGTTTCCCTTTAGCTTACTATCACTTGGCAAACTTTGATCCATAGGATCATATTCTGGAAACACAAACTTCACTCCTTTCTTTACAGGCCTAGGCACTTTAGATTCCTTCTTTATCTTCAACTCTTCCTCTATCTCCTCACGGAGACCCAAATAAGATATGCAAGATACTCTATGTGACAACCGTGGTTTTGGGTTTGTCACTTGGCCTTACTTTTAGGTTATTTTATGTGTGCTTACTTGAATTGTGTGTTTACGTGTTTATTTTGTGTGAACGAGGTTGGTGTGGTTATCGTTTATGAGTATAGAGTACTCATAAGTAAATCGATGAACGGTTATTTCATGTTCATGAGATCACAAGTGGTGACTATGAAATGAGAATGGTGATATTGTGGTGTTTACGTATACGTATAAGTATTATACTAATATTATTTTTTTAGGATTTACGGTTTAGCATTTAGAGGTCTCGGGTGAGGTAATTATCCATATGAATATTTTTTGGGATGGTTTTAAGTCATTTAGGACTTAATTATAAAGTTTATTTCAAAATTTGAGATTTTTATTAAAAGCGTATATTTTACGTCTTTTACGGTAAAACGCGTAAAAACTGACTAGTTTTACGGTTTTGAGGTTTTGGAGGCTTTAGGAGCTGAAATAAATTAAGGAAAATTAAGGTAATGTTATTAATACATATATTAATAATAAATAGAAAAAAACGAATTTAAAGGGGGTTTAGGTCGGTTTGGAAAAAAAGAAAAGAAGGAAAAAAGGAAAAAAAAAAGAGGATAAAGGAAAGTTGGGTTTTATATTTGGACTATGATTCTTGTTACATTATATAAGGATTTTAAAGAGAAAAAAAACATAAAATCCCTGGAGAAAAAGAATGGTCGACGGTTTACGGAGAACTTTTAGGGTTCTTCATCAAAATTTAGGGTTTTCATAAATCAAAGGTAAACTTTCGTAATCCCTTTTTAATTTAATTGTTTTTAATGTTTACATAATCATCTTATGATGGATTTAGGTTAGGGTTTTAATAAGAATCTGTATTTTAATGATATTATAATGATTAGATGGTTTAGGGTTTGTAATTAAGGGGGTTATGGGTAATTAATTAGGTTAAATTAATTAAACCCGTTTTTAAAAACTGGGCAGAATTTTGAGTCAATTGTTTTGATCATATCGGGAGTTCTAGGAACATTCAAGATGCGATCCAAGTATCCCTGAAAAGGTAATTGAAGTGGCTTTCCAATGCAAGAAACGAGAACTAAATTGGAGGTGGGGAAGTGGGTCAAAAACAGGTTATAATAGTCGGAGGTCAAAACAGTTTTGAATTCAGCCTGTTTTCTTTTTAAGTTTTGGGTTGTTTGGGGTACTTAGGGTTGCATTGGGACCTTCTCACGAACATGAGAGATGGTTTATATATTTTAGTAAGTATCTGCACTTGGGCTAAGGTTGTGGTTTAGGGTAAGACCCTCTAATGGTAATGAACTTTTCATACGTTTAAAATCAGTGAATTCTGGATAGGTAGCAATATATACACATATATCTGGGCCTTTACAGTAGCTTTAAGGTTAGGGCAAGTGGGAGGTTTTAGCTAACATGTATAAAAGTGTGAATATTCCTTGTACAGAAACCATGGGTATATTTAAGTGGACGTTTGACTTAAAGTTTTGAGACCTAAAACTGGGACTGTTTTATGTAAAATTATGAACGGGATAGCTATTAAACTTAACCAAGTTAGGGACTTATTAAGGAAGGGTAATGGGGTGATTAGATCTTAAGAATGAGGTAATTATGCGGGAATAAACTAGATGTCCATCATAGGTTGATGAGCCATCTTAGTGATTGGTTCGTGTATTGATTTCGTATTTTTGGTTTGTTAGCTTGTTGCTAGTGCGAGGACTTGTGAAGAAGCTATCAGGTGAGTTTCATAGTCCCATGTCTTTTTATGATTTGATTTCCAGATGGGATGGAAGAGACACTCTATGGTTTTGTAACTAATGTTGTGAATGTTTTTATGGTTTGTGATGGACTTGTGCGTGCACTTATGTGATTAACTGCTATGTGATTCTTGATTGTGTTTATGATTTGGATCGGGGGACACGTACCGTCTCAGTTATTGTGGTTTGACGAGGTAGTGGCCTTGTGGTTTGACAAGGTAGTGGCCTTGTGGTTTGACAAGGTAGTGGCCTTGGGATAGGTACATAGTGTGATCATCTATGGTACCATGTTGTTTGGCAAGGTAGGAGCCTTGGATTTTGGTTTGGAATGATTGATCTTGAATGCTAGTTGTTAATACATAATTGTAGCACATTGTCCATATGTTATTGTGTTGATGGTTGTTATTCACAGCTTGTAATTGATTTAGCGTTAGAGTCTAAACCTATGACTCTCACCAACTTTATGTTGACGTGTTTTAGTGTCTCTTTCAGGTGATACTATGGTTAAGCATGAGAACATAAGTGGCTAGGATTGGAGAAGCTTATGAATGCATATAGAAGGAAAATCCCCATTTCCTTCTTAGTTTTTATTTGTTCTTTTAATAAGTGATACTGTGGCACACATATATTTGTTTGGTTATGTTATTTGTTTGTCTTGGGTAAGCGGTAGGACTGTTACATACTTACCTAGACTCCTGAGTCTGATGAGATATTGTCATGACTTTGTGTCTCTATTTTATGACATTTCTTATTTCATATAGTTACCTCTATAGACATGTCATGTTGTGATGATATCCGTACGTCGCGCCCCATATTCCGCCATGGTGGGGTGTGACAGAATGGTATCAGAGCCAATGGTTATAGAGAATTAGGTTGCCTAGTCGTGTAGGCTTGTCTATAGCTTAAGGGTCCTTCATATAGGCGTCATAGGAGTATGTGTGCATTTTATAGTAATTGATGTGTTTGAATATTATTTTCGCAGTATTTGTTAGGTTATGAACTACTATGGTTCATACTTAACTACATGTTATTTTCTTCACGAGTTTTGATTAGTGCGGGTGGAACCATGGTCGTATACGCTAGTCATTGTTGGATTTCGTTTAATTATGATTTCATGTTCTTTATACATTTTGAATTTTGTCTACGCAGGTTCAGCTGGACTACGAGTTTATGTGTTTCGTGCATTGGCTATGTTATTTTAATACATGGGGTTTTGGATCTTATCTTGTGTGGTTATGTGCTGGTGAGTTGTTGGATTATGTGTTATGTGTAGTATTAATTTCTTATAAGTGTCATCATAGGAGGGAGTACATTGGTGAAAGGGGACATGTATAATTATGGAGGCCTACATAATTATATATGTGCCACAACACCACTGGACTTTCAAGTATGATTGCATGAAAGAGAGTTAATACAGGCTTGTATAGTATATGTTGGATGGATTTGAGTGTATGTACGCTTATGCCTATGTATGTAAAATTATTTTCTACTTACCGGTTGTATTCTTGGGATGGTTGCTAGCTCGTTTCTCTTTGAGATGTTCAACTTCTGTAGTAGCGCATTTCTCGGATCCTCATTTCACGTGTTTGTTTGTACGGTACTTTTGGCATGAAGGATTTTGAGATGGTGGAGATTTCTTTTTGGGGTAACGATGTCTTTTGTTTCGAGTTATACATGGTAAAAAAATAGAACTTGCAAATTGAAAAAAAATAGTTGTTGGTAGTCGATGAAATAAGGAAGTGTCGGGATCATGTTTCAAATAAGGTGGAATATAAATTCTTTAACATATAAGCATGACACAGTTATTTTAAAATATTTTGGTTTTGATCACCTAAAGTTATTGTTCTTATGTTAAAAATTTTGTTCTTATTTAGTGAAATATGTAAAAATCATGTAATTAATAGAGTTTTAATTTTCTGGAATTAAAATAAATTAGGTAATTAATGGGGGGTTTTAGGGTTTAAAAATCGTTTTTTTTGGTATAAATCGGAGTAGGCAGAAACTATCGCTAAACCGTCAAAATATGTCGCTAACTGTCAGAAACTGTCGCTAATGCCTAGGCAGATTTTGAGAAAAATCGTTTTGGTCATAACTTATTCGTTTTTAAAGGTTTTTGGGTGATTCAAAAGCCTAAAATTATGTACTCGGAACATACTTTTCAAATATTCAGAAAGGTTCGTAATTGGAAGTCAGTAGCTTGGTCGAATTAATTGTACAAGTGTTGAGTTCAAGGTTAATTTTCGGACAACATGGTTTAAACTCGTGTTTTGGGTATTTTGCGGTAATGAACACTTGGAGGGTTAACATAGAGATGATTTGGGAAGGAATTTGAGAGTTCTTTAGACCTTATTATACGTGGTTATATTTTGATGAGTTTTGATTTATGATATTTATGAGTAAGACTGAAATCGGGGTGACAGTTTAAAACCCGTTGAGTTATGTGACGGCTCCTAACTTGGTTTCAAGACAGTTCTTGTTTGATGAGTTGCAAGATTTAGTTAGGTTGGTTACATAACTTTATGGTTTTGATAAGTTTCCTCGCGGACGGTTAAGGCTCATGTGTTGTTGGTTGAGATTATTTTCGTGTAAACTGAGTTCACGTTTGAACGTGAAGGTTTTATCAGGGATATGCATCCTCGTTTGTTTGCTGAGAATAAGTTTGAGTTTGGGAGTGAATCTCGGGACGAGATTTCTATTAGGAGGGAGTGATGTGACAACCGTGGTTTTGGGTTTGTCACTTGGTCTTACTTTTAGGTTATTTTATGTGTGCTTACTTGAATTGTGTGTTTACGTGTTTATTTTGTGTGAACGAGGTTGGTATGATTATCGTTTATGAGTATAGAGTACTCATAAGTAAACCGAGGAACGGTTATTTCATGTTCATGAGCTCACAAGTGGTAACTATGAGATGAGAATGGTGATATTGTGGTGTTTACGTATACGTATAAGTATTATAGTATTAGTATTTTTTTAGGATTTACGGTTTAGCATTTAGAGGTCTCGGGTGAGGTAATTATCCATATGAATATTTTTCGGGATGGTTTTAAGTCATTTAGGACTTAGTTATAAAGTTTATTTCAAAATTTGATATTTTTATTAAAAGTGTATATTTTACGTCTTTTACGGTAAAACTGACTAGTTTTACGGTTTTGAGGTTTTGGAGGCTTTAGGAGCTGAAATAAATTAAGGAAAATTAAGGTAATGTTATTAATACATATATTAATAATAAATAGAAAAAAATGAATTTAAAGGGGGTTTAGGTCGGTTTGGAAAAAAAGAAAAGAAGGAAAAAAGGAAAAAAAAGAGGAAAAAGGAAAGTTGGGTTTTATATTTGGATTAGGATTCTTGTTACATTATATAAGGATTTTAAAGAGAAAAAAACATAAAATCCCTGGAGAAAAAGAATGGTCGACGGTTTATGGAGAACTTTTAGGGTTCTTCATCAAAATTTAGGGTTTTCATAAATCAAAGGTAAACTTTCGTAATCCTTTTTTAATTTAATTGTTTTTAATGTTTACATAATCATCTTATGATGGATTTAGGTTAGGGTTTTAATAAGAATATGTATTTTAATGATATTATAATGATTAGATGGTTTAGGGTTTGTAATTAATGGGGTTATGGGTAATTAATTAGGTTAAATTAATTAAACTCGTTTTTAAAAACTGGGCAGAATTTTGAGTCAATTGTTTTGATCATATCGGGAGTTCTAGGAACATTCAAGATGCGATCCAAGTAACCCTGAAAAGTTAATTGAAGTGGCTTTCCAATGCAAGAAACGAGAACTAAATTGAAGGTCGGGAAGCGGGTCAAAAACAGGTTACAACAGTCGGAGGTCAAAACAGTTTTGAATTCAGCCTGTTTTCTTTTTAAGTTTTGGGTTGTTTGGGGTACTTAGGGTTGCATTGGGACCTTCTCACGAACATGAGAGATGGTTTATATATTTTAGTAAGTATCTGAACTTCGGCTAAGGTTGTGGTTTAGGGTAAGACCCTCTAATGGTAATGAACTTTTCATACGTTTAAAATCAGTGAATTCTGGATAGGTAGCAATATATACACATATATATTGGCCTTTACAGTAGCTTTAAGGTTAGGGCAAGTGGGAGGTTTTAGCTAACATGTATAAAAGTGTGAATATTCCTTTTACAGAAACTATGGGTATATTTAAGTGGACGTTTGACTTAAAGTTTTGAGACCTAAAACTGGGACTGTTTTGTGTAAAATTATGAACGGGATAGCTATTAAACTTAACCAAGTTAGGGACTTGTTAAGGAAGGGTAATGGGGTGATTAGATCTTAAGAATGAGGTAATTATGCGGGAATAAACTAGATGTCCATCATAGGTTGATGAGCCATCTTAGTGATTGGTTCGTGTATTGATTTCGTATTTTTGGTTTGTTAGCTTGTTGCTAGTGCGAGGACTTGTGAAGAAGCTATCAGGTGAGTTTCATAGTCCCATGTCTTTTTATGATTTGATTTCCAGATGGGATGGAAGAGACACTCTATGGTTTTGTAACTAATGTTGTGAATGTTTTTATGGTTTGTGATGGACTTGTGTGTGCACTTATGTGATTAACTGCTATGTGATTCTTGATTGTGTTTATGATTTGGATCGGGGGACACGTACCGTCTCAGTTATTCTGGTTTGACAAGGTAGTGGCCTTGTGGTTTGACAAGGTAGTGGCCTTGTGGTTTGACAAGGTAGTGGCCTTGGGATAGGTACATAGTGTGATCATCTATGGTACCATGTTGTTTTGCAAGGTAGGAGCCTTGGATTTTGGTTTGGAATGATTGATCTTGAATGCTAGTTGTTAATACATAATTGTAGCACATTGTCCATATGTTATTGTGTTGATGGTTGTTATTCACATCTTGTAATTGATTTAGCGTTGGAGTCTAAACCTATGACTCTCACCAACTTTATGTTGACGTGTTTTAGTGTCTCTTTCAGGTGATACTATGGTTAAGCATGAGAACATAAGTGGCTAGGATTGGAGAAGCTTAGGAATGCATATAGAAGGAGAATCCCTGTTTCCTTCTTAGTTTTTATTTGTTCTTTTAATAAGTGATACTGTGGCACACATATATTTGTTTGGTTATGTTATTTGTTTGTCTTGGGTAAGCGGTAGGACTGTTACCTACTTACCTAAACTCCTGAGTCTGATGAGATATTGTCATGACATTGTGTCTCCATTTTATGACATTTCTTATTTCATATAGTTATCTCTATAGACACGCCATGTTGTGATGATATCCATACGTCGCGCCCCATATTCCGCCATGGTGGGGTGTGACACTCTAGTTGATCAAATGACAATCCTTGCAATTTCGTGTAAGTCCATCTTGTCTGATGACTTCTGAGCAACATATAATACAACTCTCTTCTAGCTGTCTTTGACCTCTCCATAACCTTAGAAGCCTTGTCTGCCTCAATTACCTTTAAGTCCTTTTGGACTCTCAGACTTCATGAGACTAGCTTTAGACTCATTACTGAGTTCTAAGTCCCTTTCTAATACCCTAATTTTGTCTTTAAGGTCAAATTCCATCTTTTTATACTCAACCACCATCTCATCCGATTGTGCAAGTCCCCTCCTATAGTTTCCTAATGTAGAATCTAAATCAAAAAGTTGTTGGTTTAGTTTAGAAACATCACCTTTAAGTTTTTCAGTATTTAGCCTACATCCCTTACTACAATAAGCATCATCATATACCTCATTATCAGATGAAGAAGAAGATTTGGCCATAAGAGAAAACTGAGCATGTTCTTTTTTATTTTTAGTAACCAAAGCTTGATTCTGTACCACATCATCCTTCATATAGCTCTAATCCCTTCCAATGCCATCAATGTTCTGCATGGCTACCATGGCCTTTGAATTAGCTTCCTCAATCTTAAGAGAACTACTAGGTCCTTTTCCACCATCATTCCTAAGTGGAGATCTGCATTCTCTTCGAGAGTGTCCTATCCTGTGACAGTTGAAGCATTCAACCTTAGATTTATCAAAGCCTGTTGATTCTCCTTTGTTAAAAGCAATTCTTTTGCCAAATTTCTGGTAGAATATATTGGCTCTTATGCTACTAAGTGTCATGTTCCATTTGATGTCCATCTCTTCAAGGTTTTCATCACTTATTTGCTTTAGATCCTCATACATAACTGGAGATCCATTGGACAATGCAGCAATGTAAGCACATACAATATCCAAGTCATTTCTAGCTGGTTTGAGATTAGAAGATGCTAAAAAGGCTGTGTCAGTGGCTGTGGAATCCAATCCGCTGACAAATGAAGTTTTGTCAGCGGCTGAGGATCCATTATGGGATACAAATGCCATGTTCCCAGAGGATGAATTAGAAGTACTCTGACTCCTTGACAAGACTTCAGGTTCTATGATCTTCAGTTAGCTATAGACATCATCAAAAGTTACATTCTTGTGACTTTTGGTGGCAAGAATTGAGTTAGCTTGTACATACCAAGCTTCACCAAGAGTTGAAAGAAAAGCAGAGCTGATGTATTCATCATCAAAATCCAACCCCATGAACATTAACTTGCTGGTGAGATCTTGTAGACGACTTCTGACTTCACTCAACTTTTCATTGGAAAGAGCTTTAAAAACGATAAATTCTCTTACCAACTTGTTTTTCCTTTCCTTGAGAGAGTCTGCATTACCACCATAGGTTGGCTCAATTTCTTCCCAAAGTTCTTTGGCAGACTAATGCTTTCTGAACTTAAACTGCTCTTTTTGACCAAGAGCCAATTTAAGACAATTGAGTACCTTCATATCATTCATTCTTTGAGCTATCTCTTTAGCTGACGTGGCGCTTCCATCTTGAGGGTTTGAGCTTTCAGACTTAGATTTACTAGTCTTGAGTCATTGTTTTTTAGAAAGTGCCATCTTCTGTTCTTTATTGAAGGTGTTACCAAATTCAATAATTTCATAGAGAATGTAGTTATGAACTTCAAGATATTGTTGAAAATTGAACTGCCATAGTTCAAAGTTATTTGGATCTAGTATATGAATTTTGAGGTTGTTCAATGTTCCAGTTGAGTTGGTGGTGTTATTGGTTGAGGTTGACATGATGTTATTGATTAGGGTTTTAAATGATTTAGGGTTTTGTTCTTTAGATCAAAGTTCCTCAACAAGCTTTGAAACCACTTGTTGATCCTAAACTAAGATCGGTTTAGCTTTGTATTATCGAGATAAGATCAAGTATAATACGTAGAGAAACTTTGTGTTTGAAACAATCTAAGTAATATGCGAAATTAATACTTAGAACAAAGAACAAACAGTTACCAAACTTTCAATTTCGATTAATAATAACTGTGTACATAGGTATTGAAAGCATGTGTCTACAATAAACCCTAAGGTCTCCTTTTATAGATGTAAGAAGCCCTGAACAGAAAGCTAATGATCAACTATTTTAGGAAGATATTAAAGAGATAAATATAAGAAATACAATATTTGAACATATCTTCCAAACTTAAACAAAACGTGTTGATCTATACAGCTAATACACTTTGACAGTAGCTTGGATTCTCTTTGTCAGCGTCTTGTTTGTCAGCACCTTGATTCTTCTTGTCAGCGGCTAGAATCCTCTTTGTCCGCGGCTAGTGACTTAGTTAATTTTATTCCCAACAAAAAGTATTCAACATACATCAAATGAAATGTACCAATTATATTCTAGCATTATTTTTCTATTAGCTTTCACTATGTGTATGGCGAGATCGTTATAAATGTAAGAAACAGAAAAAACAATGAATAATGAATTTGATTAACTTTCGAAAAGGTGTCGAAACTAGAAAAAAACATTTTTCCTCTATAAACTAGTACTTAAAAGATAAAAGAGATTTGAAAAGAAATACAAGAATCCTCACCAAAATAAAAATTAAGATACATACAAATCTTTCATAAAAGTAAGAAACCTATTAAAACTAAATTACGACGATTATAAGTTGTTGTTTTACCCTTAAATCTTCCTGAACAAATTAAAACATACGATTCACATGTTAACCGAAGAGCCAGAGACAAAGCCCAAGAAGCTGGAGATCGAACATTCCATGCATCATTTTCCCCTTCTTGGAAAAGACTCGACCACGAGTCTTATCTTTCCAAGTTCCAAACTCTGAAACTTTCTAACCTCCCTTCGTTTCCTTAACACGTCTTGTCTATGGAGAATCTTGTTCCATCACGTCAACCGTTTGATATGATCATCTATGTGAAGTGACATCATCTTCACTCGTGTCACCGTTTCCTCGTTCAGTTTCTTTGATATGATCATCTAAGGAGGTTTTCATTATCTACAACACATAGTCCTCATTGGTTACTTGTTTCTTTGCCTCATCCGGCGAATCAAAGAGCTATATAACCAAATAGTTTTTCACGTCGACACATTCGTGGGTAAGTATAGCCACTGATATAAAAAAAGTTCTAAAAAAACAATTGAGACAATTATATCTCCTTATAGAGAACTCCAATCGCAAATCTGAATGGTGAGATTGTAGATCTATGTGTCTTTAACATCCTGCCTAAAATTATAGAGATCCAACGGTGAACGAATGCGTGCCGTCAATTTTCTCATAGTTGTGCAGAATATGACGAACGAAAACATTTTTTTGTTTCTCGCGATTTGGCTTCAATAAGTTGTGTGATTTATTTTCTGAACCTAGGCTATTGATACCAAATGATTGTGGGACTATTGTGAATGAGAGAAACCACACAAGAACAATGAATAAGGAATACGATAAACTCTAAAAAAGGAGCCCAAAAGTGATCAAAAGAATCACTCTTTTTCTATAAAGTCATGATAATTTTAAAACCCTAAAAACTTCTAATAGTTATAAGATAAAAGGGACCTGGAGAACAATTCAAGAATCCATGCCAAAATTAAGATAAGAAGAAAACAAATCTTTCATAAAAATAAGTAACATATTAAAGCTAAAAAGATAGATTACGAGAATTATAAGTTGTTGTTTTGCCCTTCAATCTTTTATGAAAAATTTAGACACATGACTTCACACGTTAATCAAAGAATTTCCGAATAAGCTCGAGGAGCTGGAGTTCGAACATGCCTGCAGTAGTGAAATCTTTTTTTATAAATGTTATGTGAATGTAACAGTTTTATTTTTCAAATTGATATGTATTTTTGGTAAAAATTTTAGTAAATGATTTGGGTGTTGAAAAGTTCAAAAATTTTAATTAAAGTCTTGAGTTTTAAAGTATATTTTGTGAATTGAAATTTTAGAAAATTGGCATGGTTTGTGTATGTGTAAAAGAAATATCGTTTGAAATTATTATATGTGTATGGTCTTTTTGGAGCTCCACTTGTAAGTATTCTTTTGCTTGATTTTTTTTAATTTTAAATTTTGATGAACCAAAGATGATAAATATCTTTTTGTTTTCACGAATAATCAAAAGCGGGTGAAAAAATTGATATACTTAAGTAATATTAGACAAGGATTAGTTATGTCGTTCATTGTCTTAGTCAGCACATGCATAACCCTTTACAATCTTAGTCAGCACATTCTCATGAATGTGGTATTCAGTTTTCCAAGAAGTCCGATCTTAAGTTTAATGGTTATGTTGATGCGGACTGAAATAAGTATCCTAAGACTAGGAAATCTGTTACTAGGAAATCTATTATTGGTTTCATGTGTTTTTGCCTTTTTGGATAAAACTCTCGTGTTCCGAAAAAGTACAAAAGTATGTGTTCATCTACTTGTGGGATTGCATGGTTAAGGAATATGTTGCATAGTCTTGGATGGAAAACTTGTATCATGTGGAATTGTGTTGCTTTAACTCTTCAGGAATTCAAATTTCTTTAAACGCTATTTTTTTATGATAGGGCTATATATTTTGATCTTCATGTTTATTTTGTTAGGGAAAAAGTTCTAAATGGTGTTATTACATGATCTGCAGACTACATGTATATTTACCAAGTGTCTTGGTGTTACGCAACGTAAAATGTGTTGTAGAAATCTGGGTATGTATGATAATTTTGGAGTATAGATGGTTGAGAAGGATTCAAGAAGGAAGAGGTCCAGATTCAAAAGCATTCAAGTTTCGGCTCATAAGGCTGAGGGAGAATGTTAAATACAACAACCATTTGAGAGACAAATTACTAAGACATGTTGTCATTTAGCAAAAGTGGTTGGAGTTCATTTTAGAAGTGTGGAGCTACAAGTGTCACTTCTCAAACTTGAAGGACCTAAGTACGACATGTTGCTATATAAGCTAATGATACCACTTAGGGTTTCCTTATTTCTGTGTGTTTTCGTTTATAGTTCCATCATCGCTCTCAAATCGTTTAAGTTTTTTTTAATACTCTCTATGTCCCATAATTATAGTCTATTATTTATTTTTGTGGTCTTATTTTATAACTTTGACCTTAAATATCGTTTTTTTGTTATACAATACTTGATGCGAAATATATAAATAAATTGAGTTATAAATATATTTTCATTAATATAATTTTCATCAAGTATCATATAACACAAAAAAAATATTTAATGTCAAAGTTGAAAAATAAAAACCGCAAAAGTTAACAGTGGACTATAATTATAGGATGGAGATAGTATAATTATAGGATGGAGGGAGTAAAGATCAATCTCTTTATTTGACGTTGCTCGTGTTTGAGTGTTGAGTAATCTTGTAATGAGGTTTGATTGTATTTTCCTAGAACTTATAACGATTATCTTTTTTGTATTCGTTTGGTGAGCACGCGTTTGTAGATTTATCTTCTTATATTGTTTAAGTAACAAAAAGGCATTTAGGATGGTTGGCTGAGTGCAAATATGTGGTTCTTGTGGTGTTTCTGATACTGATTACGGTGACATATAGAGATGGCAATGGGTGACATATAGAGATGGCAATGGGTGAGAAAAAATCTATAACTTATGGGTACCTATAAGTAAACAGGTGGTAATTGATAAAAACCGGGAGCTTAAAAGTCATTGACATAGATAAAGACCGGAAGCTTAAAAGTCCACAACGATGAAAGGGCCAAATCAAGATAGTAAAATCTCATGGAAGAATAAATGAATAATACAAAAGTTATCATACGAAAAAACAGCTAAACTGTCCATGTTCTTATCATACTTTTATATAACAACAAATACGAGTAGCTAGATTTAACAAGGAATTTGTTCAGTAAACCATTTCATGACAGAAAATGGAGCCTTGATCAACGCTAACGCCAATTCCACTATCACCGTTACACAAAAACAACAAGGACATAAACAGCTCAATATCAACCTACAACAACAAACAAACACATGATCTAGTTATTAACATATAGAATCAAATCCAAAAAACACGTAACGTTATTATATATAGCCATATAGGACTATTTTGTAACACGTTACGTGTTACAAAGTGTTAAAGTAACTCAAACAGTATAAAGCAAAGTACAATAACTAACACGAAAAAGTAAAAAAACAAACCCGATGATCCAGATGACGACTCCGATAAGAGAAAGGAGCAGAGCAACGAAGGCGAAAGGAAGACCTAATAGAAACCCTAGTGGTCTGCATCGACATGAGTCATCGTCACTACCACCACCACACATCTTCTATTTTATGGTGATAATTGGTTTGAAGTAAGTGTAAAGGTCTATATTATGGATTGAAAATATGTTTAAGAAGAGGACAAGGGTTAGAGTCGACGTCTTGTTGACGGAGGACACAAGAAGAAGACGAAGATGTCAATAAAGATAATAAACGATTACCAAATGACTACTACACCTCAACAACCTTGTTATAGAATTAAAAGAAACAAAGCCATATATAGATATTTTTAAAAATTTAGAAGTCGTGAAAAAGCACGACATGTATATAATTAACCTAATAAGTCGTGTAAAAACACGATATCATACTATCTATACTCCTTATAAAGGAGCAATAAAATTGTTGAAAATGAAGGAAAATTAAGCATTTTGCTATATATAGAAATATGAAGATAATTCAACATTTTGATTCTCAAAGTTACTACGCATTTCCATCTACAAAATTTGTTAAAGGCTATAACACATTACCATATACAATGAGTTGACAAATTTCAAAATTTAAGTTTCAAAAAAACACGGCCTAGGAAAAATGGACGAGAAAACCCTATTTCCATTCCTATATAAACTGCTTCTCTTAGCTTTTGTACAAAAACACGCATCCACCACATCAGCCGAGCCCCTCTCTATAAAAATTACAGCCGCCACCACAACCACCAGATCAACTATTGCCATCATCTTCGCCATTAAAGATGGTTGATTGATGTTTCTGGTTGATGGTTTGAGTCTAGGAGGTTTGGTGTACGGTTGTTTTGTTTGAGAACAAAGGAGGTTTTTATGGATCTATGATTTGATTGGTCTTGATATAAACTAAACCTGCCCACCCTACCTCGTGTTAGCCAGCCTCATCAGACCACTAAGCCATAGACAAATCACCACGACTCCAGCAAATCATTTTGAAGTCGAAAGGCTTGTTGTGGAACACGTAAGGAATTGATGTAGGTACCTTTCTTTGTGAACCTATTGTGAAGACATCGATCCCATTGATGTGTGGGTTTTAATTATTTTTTAACTTGAGTTGAAACCTGATAATATTTGTTTCACATGAACTTGTATTGCTAGACACTGTTTTTCGCGCACGTGCTATTGGGTTAATGCATATGATTGACCAGGTCTTTTAATCTCAAGTTCAAGGAATGTTTTAATTGGAATATATGCTACTTTTTATTACAGGGTGAAAGCGATGACAAATTCATGGTAGTATGTGCAGATGACCCTCAATTTCGACACTGCAATGACACCAAAGACCTTCCACCCTATAGTCTTGCTGATATTCTTCGTTTCTTTGGGGACTGTATCCATATATTCACATTTGTTTTGTGTTGTTTAATTATTATTGTTTTTTTGGCATTGTATCTAAGGACTACCTTAACTTGATAGATGCAGACAAGAAGAACATTTCTTCCTGCTGATGACGCAGTCGAAGCTATCAAACATTCCATGTGAGTAATAATTTAGATTTTGTATCTATTTGGTTTCATTTATTTGTGCTCATCTACATCGTTGAAACCTTGAGGCAATGATTTCTAGGTTTGTTTCACGTATTGAAATAGCAACATCAAAAATGATAATGAAAACGCCGGCGGTAAAAGAGTATCGTTTTTAGAATATATATATTTGCTTAGACTTGTTACCGAATATATACTGATGGGACTTTTGTAAATCGTCAGTATAAGCAATGTTTTGTTTGGGATAAATTGGGATTGTACTTTATCATTGAGTATGCTAATGAGTTCAAATAGGATTCTGTTTTTGCTAAGGTATACTATGCTTTTGGTCAGGTTCTTCAGTAACAATAACCGCATAACATTGGATTGTTATTAAGTAAGGCCATGATGATTATTTAGTTTCCTGGACCTCCTCCACATCCGTATCTTGGTGATACTATATTTTCGGTTTGAAAACTGTAGGTTCGTTAAACTATTTTGTAAGCTTCGGGTTAGTACTCCTGTATATCATTAAGTTACTTTTTTGACATCAATAACATTAAAGATGAATAACTTAAATACTAAAGTCATAACTTGATAATAAACGTGACATGTCCTAATTATTTAGTTTGTAATTCAAGTTAGTGCTAAAGTTTCAAATTACATGCGAGGGATCCTACTGTATTAGATTTGAAGGTTTTTCTAATAGAATTAGGTTTTTGTGTTTTGTGAAAATCAATTTCTAATGGCATGCTCGTTTTATTTTATATGTGGAATAATGAGGCATATGAGCAAAAAGCCACCGGCACATTATAATGGAAGAGGTGAAGGCCAAAGGCGTTTGGAGGGAAACGTGAACCCCAATGATGCATTGGGGCAGAAGAAATGAAACGTTGAAAAGCACCAAATTATGATTGATCATCGAGCTTGGAAAAAAGCTAAGCAAAAACATTAGGTACATTTCAAGTCACTTAGTTTCATTTAAGAGGGACAAACAAATTAACTATTACAAACTAAGTTTGCAATATTTGCAGGCTTGGCGCAGGGTTTGCAAAAATGCCACCTAACCTTCAATAGGTTTGTCTGTATGTTGTTTGCAGCCATTGTGTTTGTCAAGGTAAATATTTTTCAATGCAAATAAGCATTGAATTACTTATTTAAAGTGTATGTTTATTGCTATTTTCTAAATTTAAGTGTAGGTTTACTGCTATTTTGAAAATTACTTATTCTAAGAAACCAGATCACAAGTAGTTTTAACTTTTTTGATTATGTATTTTATATAGGAACCTGTAAATGTATGCAAAACCGAGAATGCATGTTTTTTAAAATTTTCGACCACTCTTTAAATCTAGGATTTTTATTTCACTGAGCTATTAAAGATAAAACATAGCCCGAATCGACGGCCATTCATATGTAAATGGGTCAAACACCGATGCATACTGATATAGATAGGTAAACTAACCTTTGTTTCGTGTCAAAGGCTAATCCGTTATTCAGTAAAGTACTATGAATTTTAGGCTGTCAAGTTACGCCTTGGTGTTACTTACTGATTTTAGTATATGATGCACTAATATGTTACTACTGTCTAATTGGTTGGTTTGTATATGCAAATTAATTGTATTTTATATAGGTCTAAATCATTACAGAATCTATAACTCAAATGTTGTTTAGTATAATCTGTTTAGGTCCGTTTAGGTTAAAATGTCAGAATTATGCTAAGCTTATCATTTGTTGACTGATTCACGCAAGTCTTCGTATGCATCAATCAGTCCTATGTCAAATATAACATGCAGCGTGATCACATTTTAAAAAATCTTAGAAGTAGATTTGTGCGTGTCTGTGTGATCTTAACCAGATCGATCAAATTGTATATAAAGGAACGGGTCGAATGACTTGAAATTACCGACACGTCATTTAACGAAATTTTAATACTATATGAGTTTCTTATCTAATATATGTTGCAACTTTAGTTTTGCATATATTTTTATGTTCTGGTATTCTACAGCAAGGTCATAAGCTTCATACATAAGAAATGTATGTTTTGTATACTTTGGTATTAGTTATTAAATCATTAAACTTCATATATTAGTTTCACATAAGTTAATCACATTTAAATTGAAATTAATACCAGTATAAGATATGATAAGTATAAGATATGATAGAGCAGCAAATGTCTACCATTGCAGAAATGTGTACCCTTAGAAGACCTTGCTGCAGAATCCAAACTACGAACTCAGGTACGCTAAAATTTCTTCCTTTTGGGATCTAAAGTTTTTACTCCTATTTGGCGATGTGTTTTTCGAGGTGGTCATGTTGTTTTATAAACTGAGATTAAAAGTTTCTTAATCCTTTTTTGTTACAAAAATCAAATAATAATGGATAACAATTGCAAGTCGTCTTCTTTAATGTTTATGGGAAGTTGTTTCTCATACTTAACCACTGTTTTTTTTCAGTTTCAAGAAATAAATAGAATCGAGATTCTTGGCTCTCTTGTTGGATGTTACTACTAAACCAAAACACAAGGCACATGGAAGTATTTGGCAAATGATTGTAACATGATGCAAATGTCAAACTATTTTCACCTTCAATTACATATGTACAGTTTGTTTGACATCTGATGTGAGCTGTTAAATTAACGAACAATTAATTAGCATCTTTTTTTTTTAAAACAGTTGGTATGTAGGAGCTCCAACAAACAATTAGCAAATCCATCATAAAAAGAGCTGGTACTAGCACACTATGTAATGTAAACATGAACAAAAAAACTTAACACGCCAAATGTTTACGATAAATACTAGCTATCGTTTCAAAAATAGCGTAGCATCGAATGCGGCGAAGTGCGGGCTTCAAATCTTGTGTGCTTTGCCTTCTACTTTATGTTGATTTATTGTGAAAATGCTTTTCTCATCTGATATCTAATGTAATGTGCACTCAATTGATATTTAATGTACATTTTCCAATTTCATATTAACAATTTCACTTTAGTTTCAAGAATTACTTACCACAAAAATCCCATTTCATTAATTATCTATCGTCATGCATTTTTGTTGCTATGCGCGGGACAAAGATCAATCCGGTTCGAAAATGATATCTTTTAGAACTTTTATGTATTTAATCTCAGTTTATACTTGACAAAGGCACAACGTTTTTAGAAAGTAAATATTACAATGTCAAAGGCTTTACACGAGTTTAATTATCACATGTTACATCTCTTCTCAATTTAATTTTGATATTACCATAATATACCTTATCGTTATTTATCTGTCGCTAGACAATTCCGCAGCTATGCGGGGTCAATCGTCTATATCTTATAAAGTATGTATCGTTATGGTTGAAATGCATAGAATGATTGAAAATATGGGCCCTACTAAAAAGACAAAATTTATAACCCTATAAAACATTTATCCCAATTGTTGAAAAGTTATTTTTTTCAACATTTTATCTAAACAAGAAAAATATTACAACTTCAATGTAAATCTTAAAACTTTTACCATACGACTCATTCTGAAAATTAAAAGAGGTCCAGTTTCAAACTTATCCTAAAGCCAGATTCATGAATCGATCTAAATGTTTAGAACTCATGGAATGTTATGAACGTTTCCATTTTTATTTTAAAAAATTCACTTTGGATTTCAAGAAACATTTAATACAAAATGAGTCATTACGTCAATAGTCCGCCGCTAGACATTCCGCCGCTATGCGCGGGTATTCGTCTAGTCTTATAAAAGAGATTAGACCCTCTCTCTTCATTTAATACAAAAAATTAAGTAGTACAACAAATACAACATAATGTATAACATATTAATGCAGCTAAGAAAATTAAATTTAAGTAATACAAGATTTTAATGCATATGTACAACTTTATATCTCTAATATATACAAAGCCTTTAATTATACTTAATTAAAACACCCCATCACCACAATTTACAAGCAAAATAACACATAGTACAAATCTCCTCTATCATATTTTTCTCCCTTTTTCCTTACAATCATATGTACAAACCACTTTTAGGTTGATCTTCTCATTCAAATGTTCAAAAAAAGGCTATGTCAGTTCTCGCGCTTAATGGAGTTCCGAAAATAAAGTTACACATATTACATATTACATATTACATATACGCCACAAGTAATAATATTCCTATATCAAAATTACGTTTTTGAGACATGTTTTTAGGTGAAAACAATCGTCATCCATAAATTATTGCTATGAAAGACGAATAACCGAATAACATTCACTCTTAAGAAAATTTAGTTACAGGTTACCCGTCGCCGCATCGCGCGGGTACCCTGCTAGTTTATATAATTAATCTAGTATTTGGGTAGTCAGTAGACATCTTTTGTTAAATAACAAGTTACTTATTTCAAAAAAAAATATAAAAGATAACAACATGCATATATAATTACTTAATTAGCAGGTACCCGCGCATCGCAGGCACCCTGTAACATAAGTTTTGGTGAACTTATTTTAATTTTACGTTTTTCTTAAAACGATATCTTGAAAAACGAAAATTTGAGTTTTGGGTAATTTTATGTAACTCGCTAGTCGAACCCATAGTGACTCCTGTTTCCGATTGAACCCATTGGCACGCTTCGGTTTTTAAAACTATAGACACTATCATGTTAGGTAAACAACATATGTAATTTTTTTATAGATTTATAGTTTTAGTTGTTGTACAATGTGAATATATACTTATACTTTTAAGTAATGATGTGTTTTAATATATATTACTAACTAGTTTTAAAGCCCCGTGCACGCAAAGGACTTGAACATAAAGGTTAAATTTAGTAATAATTTCGTTATTATGATTTTATATATATTATATATGTTTTTTAACATTTAATGTTTATATGTTTGATTATGTTTTTTTACTGTACACTATGTAAATTAATATAACTCACATCAATTTTTATTTTTCGAATTTCATATTTTTTATTTTTGAAATTTTTATTCTAAATAGTAATATCATAATTCTAATTAACAAACGATTTACATTAACCTTACACGTATACGATTTATAAATTCATGATTTTGTAATGCTTAATATTATTCTATAAAACAATATTAAATTTTTAATACTTAAATAGTTACGATGCTCATGGACCCCCAAGTTTTACATGATTTTTCATTATGTGATAATTTTAATTGATATTTTGTATAAATATTTGTTTCACAAATGATTTGACTTTGTTTAACTTAAATGTTAGATGCCATTTTCTAGACATTGGTATATATTAACACATAACGACCTCGAAAAGATATATGTTGTTTTAATTTGTAGAATCTCATCTATTTATTTCCATCTCACACCGATGTCTGAGGTAATACGTTCATTTTGATATTTATATTCATGTGAATAATAATTTACGTAGATTGCATTGCTTAACTTTGTTAAGTGTCAAAATAAGAATTGACAATAATTTGTATATTTATTTAAATATTTATAATCTTGTGATTCATCAATTTTTTAATATAACATATGAGTCCTATTTTTAAGATATAAAGTATAGAGGGTATAAAGTTTAAAAGGGTATTTTGTTTATTTTATAAAGTTACTAAAAAATATGAAAAATTATAAGTTTACATTAAGTCCATCTAATTTATTTAAAATTCAACCAATAAAGTTTTATTAATCACCTCATCTTTTTTTATGTTTTTATTTTCACAAATTTGACACATATATATTTGTATGTTTTCATCAAATTCTTCCATCAAAATTTTTAATTTTGTCTAAATTGAATTTAATTTTGACTTTTTTCACCAATTACATCGCTCGATTTTGCTTATGTGTCAAAATTAAGCTATCTGATTGATTCAATTGTTTTTTCTACAATCTTTATGTTTTATTACAATTCTCAAAAAATCTAATTTTTTATTATATAAAAGATGATATTAATTATTGATATTTTTAGTTGCCTATTAATTATAATGTATAAGTATTTTTAATGTGAGTATTAATTTATATATGTATTAATGAGATGTTAAATTTTGCTATTTTAGTTTTATAAGCTTGTTATTTTTGTACACAATTTATTAGTAGATGTAACTTGAATTTTTATTTATTCTATTATTAGAAAATCTAAATGTTTTATATGTAGTATAAATTATATGTATAAACTCTAGATGGGCTTAGCCGAACACAACTAAGAAGTGTATTGAATAGTGTATAGAGAAATGCTCATATCAAATATTTATAACATCGGAGATAAGTGAGTCTTTGCGGTCGTTTCTTACCTAATTATTATCCTTATTACTTTTAAGGCCAGAGGTCTTTTTCAACTTTTGATAGAATCAAAGTCAACCTCTCTATTTTAGGTATAGGTAGGGTACAAGTGTCTATGTTTCAACCTTCCCATAAACTGTCTTAAAATATAAGGATTAAGTCGTATAATAGCAATGTACTTTTCGAAATGTACCGTTTTGATACGTGTCCTCTAAAAAGTTGTACAATAGTAACGAACTTTCATAAGATGTTTCGATCTGCACATTTGGGTGACGTGTCACGTTATTAATGGTGACACGTGTTAGCATTTTCAGGATGATACGTCATCAAAATGTGCATAAGGGAACACTTATGAAAGTTCATTGCTATTGTACAACTTTTTAAAAGTACACGTACTAAATCAGTCATTTTCAAAAGTACATTGTTATTTTATGACTTAATCCCTAAAATATATTGAGACCCATAACTCGTGAAAGACGGTATTGGATATTATTTTACCTTTTTATACTAAAGGTAACTAAATAATGTTACCTCAAATTTTTATTCCAGTTTTATTTTTTAATATAAACCAAGTTAGCTAGCCCATTTAGCTACTATAATCCCCAAAACAACTTTTTAGTATAAGCCAACTTAGGAGCCCAATATGCATTCTTGGGCTTGGGCTCGTGGGTCAGTCAGGCCTGAGATTTTTTTTCTTAGCCTATCAAAGATTTGCCCGTTACAGAATATATATATACGTTACACATGCTGAAACGTTTGCTATGTCCTCCCAATGTCCTCCTATCAAGTGAAACAAGTGACATTTATTTTCCGAACATGAGAATGTTGTATTTACAGTTACAGATTAAATTACCCTGGTAATATATACTGTATACTCAATGATCATTGGTACGTGTTTTTAAGGTGACATTACTCATCTTGAGAATCTATCTTAGCTCTTCTCCTGTCGCTTTTCATCATCTTTTAGTATATGTTAGAAAGATTATGGCTGTCTGTGTTGTAGTTTTGATTTCAATGATCATCGGGGAAATGGTAATATCTTAGCTCGATCTTCTCGTTTCAGTTTTCATCATCTCGTTTAGTATATGTTAGAAAGATTATCGCTGCCTGTGTTGTGTAGCTTGGATTCTAATGATACTATATAGATTTACTCAGCTCATTGATACTTCAATAATAATAGAGTATATGCTAGTAACGAAAATGTTTGAATCAGTTGCATGCGTAGTTTGCTGATAGTATCCTATTCTCGTTATTTTGAAGAATGGTTGCATTACTAATACACTTTTTAAGCGATAAATACTGGGGTAGAAACTTGATGCATGGCTTCCCTTTTACCTCATGATGTTTGTTCTAAGGTTTAGTGAGCTGGAAACCTTGATATCCTAATTTGGAGGTTGGTTTATGGGAGTAAAGCGGCTCTGAGTGAATATATACGAGGCAGAAGTGACTTGTAGAAGAAGAGTGACTATATTTTACAATGATTTTAATAGAAGGGTTAATTACCCAAATAGACCACTTTTTAAGTGGATTTAAGCGACTTTAAAGTTTCATATATAGATCAAGCGACCTTAAGCTAACTTATTCAACCTTATGCTACATTAAACTACTCTAAGCAACTTTAAGCTACCTAAGCGACTTTAATATTAAATTAATAAAATTACTATTCATCCTAAGAAAGTACTCTTTTTTGTGTAAGAAATGTGTAAGGTACTTTTTTATGCTACTTTTTTTTTTAATTAATTAAAATTCAATTTTATTTATATTTTAATTAAAAAAACTATTTATATTATCTAAAACTAAATTTATTTGTATGCGACTTTCGGTTGTACTTGTTTTTGCACAGTATTTTGCACAGTGATTTGAACAGTATTTGCACACTAGTGTTCTGCCACCTTTCACCCAACCCACACATTAATCTCACACAAACACAAACACATTTCTCTCAAAAGATTTATGCTATATCTGACAATCCATCCACCGTTCATCTCCAAACCTTACCCCAATCCTTACCCCAATCCTTACCCCACTATTCATCATTCAAGAAGTTTTGATAATTGTTAATCTGCCTAATTAATATCGATATCCCCAAATCTGTATCGATCTTTGATAATGTGCAGTTTCAATCCGGTGTAAATCACATTTGCTTCATCTTCATATCTTTTCATCAGGTATCAAATTAAATACATGTATGCCATCTGTTTTTTTATTAGTTTAATTAGGCTTTTTATACATCTAAGTTCATATAATTATTTAGTTATGCTATGTTTTTACAGATTCTATTACTATAATACATATTAGATGAGTATGAGACTAATCTCCATTATCATGTATGAGTTTTAAATTTGCAATAAAGGTAAAGATGAATTGAGTATTCATTAACCAACTGATATACACTAACTGTTTGATGAAACGTGTAAACAAAAAAAACCGTTTGAAAAGTTAGATGGCTATAGTCGAAATCTATTTTCTGGGTTTCCGATCGAAATTGTGAGACGTCTAATCCGAGGGCGACTACCCTTTTCGAAGTTATGGCTTATGAAGGTATAATAGATAAGCTCATAAGCTAAGGTTTAGTGTTTGGATTAGCTTATGATAAAAAGGTGGAAAAAAAAGGTTTTGAAAAGTTATAGAAACCCATAAGGTGTTCGTTTCGGCTTATGCAATGGGCTTATGGCTTATTTGGTCTTGGGCTTATGTTTCATGAGCTCACTTTTTATGGCTTATTTTGTTTTGGGCTTATGTTTCGTAAACTCGCTTACTTTTCATGGCTTGTTTTGAAACTTTTCGGCTTATACAAGTTCATTATAATAAACTTATATAAGCCCGAATAGTTTCAAAATAAGCCACGAAAAGTAAGTGGGTTTACGAAATATAAACCCAAAGCCAAATAAGCCATAAGCCAAAACAAACGCCCAGGGTTATCATGTCGTATTAAGCTTATATAAGCCAAAAATTAAGCGAGTTAATTCTATGTGTTCTTTCTGTTATGCTGTTTAATAAAATTTCTCTAAAAAAATAAGCTGAAAAGTATCATGATAAGCCATAAAGGGTGGGCTTATAAAACATAAGCCGAAAACCGCATAAGTGATAAGCCTGACCAAAAAGGTGGAAATTTAATTTGACGCGGAAAGTATTTTTTTTTTATTGTTGTGGAATTCGTGATTGATTAATTCATAAATGTTTTAACAGAACAAGAGGAGCTGCTTAGATCACTTGAAAGATCTCAAACTCAACAATCTCGCTTTTGGAGGGTATTATTGTGTTTTCATGAACTTGTAAAAAATTATAGGCTCAGAGTGTTTGGAATTGCTTTAGTTTTTGGTTAGCTTATTTTATGGGGTTCTCAGCTTATTAAAATTTGGAAAAAGCCAATTAACCTTTCAGCTTATTGTTAATAGATTATGGACTTGAACCACAGGCTCAAGGTGATAAGCAGTTTGTAACTAGAAAAATATGAGCTTAGTTGGATTTCCAAATTTTAATATGCTCATAAGCCCATAAAATAAGATAATCGGAACACCTTTGTTTCGGCTTATATAGACGGCTTATGGATTATTTTGTTTTAGGCTCATGTTTCATAAGCTTGCTTTTTGTGGCTTATATCACTTTCCTGCTTATAAAAGTTCATTATAACATAATGAACATATATAAGCCGGAAAGTGATATAAGCCACAGAAAGTGAGCTTATGAAACATAAGACGCAAAAAAGTATAAGCTATAAGTCCACTATATAAGCTCAAACAAACACATCGGGGTGTTTCTTTCGGCTTATGTAGCCAGCTTTCATAAGATCACTTTTTGTGGCTTATACCACTTTCCGGCTTATATACAAGTTCATTAACAAAATGAACTTATATAAAGTTTGGGAGTAAGCCACAAAAAGTAAGCTTATGAAACATAAGCCCAAAACCAAATAAGCCGAAACGGTTGTTTGTTTAAGCTTATTTTTGGTATATGAGCTTGTGTGATTTCGGGTTATGATTCATTACCCCTTTTTCTTTATGAAACTTATGGGCATGTTCATGCTTAGTATATCATAATAAGCTTATATTAGCCATGAGGTTTCTAATTTAGGCAGGAAAAGTGTGCTTCTAAAATATAAGCCAAAATCACATAAGCTCGTAAAACCAAATATAAGCTTAAACAAACACCCCTAGTGTACTAGTGTTATCAAATTTGTCCGTCTAAAATATAATCCAAAATCACATTGTGCCCCAATAAAATTTCATATTTACCATTGTGACCGAAAATAGACACTTATCTTGGGATGGAGATAGATAAGCAGTCTAAATACTTAAATTTCAAAACTGCTTATTTATTGTATAAGAAAAACTAGATAAGCGTTTTTAACAACCCCCATAGAGCTATATATGAGTGTTAGTTTACACATCTTGTAAGGAACAAGAGGCTGGTACTCTATGTTGGGGGGTTTATTCTATCTTTAATTTCGTGTCGGATATTGAATCAGAGCAATTGTATAGTTCAGTGTTCCGTTTGAGCTCCAAGTTTTTTTGCTTAATTTGAAACCAGCATGTATTAATTTATATTTAAATCGCGCATGCTTTTATGCCAATTCAAAACCATTGTATTGGTAGTCCCAAATTTACTTAAAGACGATGAATGATTTTGGTATTTGATTTTTACTAATTCTGATCCAAAATGTTGGTCTGAGTTTGTCCAATTCGAAATGTAAACCATAGAATTTGGGTAAATTTTAGTAAGAATTTTCAACATGTCTTTTGGTTTGAATTATGATTCGTATATATGGTTTTATGTTTTTCGTGTAGCATGTTTTTGCGGGATTGCTTTTCTGCTTCGTGGCGTTTCTTATGTTCTCCATTTATGGTCAAACAACAATGCCATGGGAACTGGTATGTTATATCTGCAAACATTTCTAATACGCAAATATGTCTCACCATCTCTGTAGGCTGCTTCGTCTGTCACTAATAAGTATTCTATATGAATATTGTGCATTGATGTTGTTTTTTACAACAGCGTTATCACGCATACTTCATGGATGAGATTGAATCGTGGGCAGTGATTGCTGCAGGTCAGTTCACTCAAATTGCTTGATGGCGTAGCTGCTATTTTTTCCTACTTGATTCGCGTTTCCAATACTCTTTAATCTTGAACTTCTTACTAGAATTCCGATACATGTATATGAACCCATTTCAATGTATACTCCTTCTCTATATATCGTTTCAAAGGTTCAATACTATCGTTATATCATTTAGCCATGAATGATAAGTTATGTTATTCATCTTGATCATGTACCAGTTTCACCTTCCATTGCCAAAACTACTGCCTTTTAGGAACATAGATATTTGCTAAAGCATACTCGTTTAATAGACAAAGGTACACGGTTGTTACGTACATGTTTAGTAGCCATAAATTATTAGGTTGTGTTTTACCTTCCATTGCCGTAACTGCGTTCTCTCAGGAACATAGAATTTTAATTAGCGTAAATCTGTAGTACATAAAATTTACATCAAGTATTTCACGATTCTTGGGTGACATTACATATGGTGGCATGATTATTACATCTGCCTTCTATCATACCTTGAAATCAATCTTGTGGCGTGAATATGACCAAGAATAGTATTTGAAGTTTTGAAATGTGCCTTCATTCTAGATATTTGATGACTGATACAACAGTTTCCAGTAATTGCAAGTTTGCAACCACTATATCGCCTAATAACTTTCTGCCATACGATTTACAGACTGGGTGGCTGTTCTAGTGTGTTTAATGGCTATTGCTGGCTTGCTTCGTAGCTCAAGTTCTCGTAGACAATGGCTTTGGGTTTCTTGCTGCTCTGGTGTTTTGCTAGCTGTTTTCTGGTTATATAATATGCTCAAGTAAGAACGCCATACATATTTTTTTATGTGCATGCGAAGATTTGCATCTTTATACCATTTTAAACTACACAATGACCATATAGGAGGCTAGAAAATTGGCGGGTTGGTATATTGGGTAATGGGTCGACATTAGTGCATATCAGAATGGGTCAGTCTGTTTCCCTTAAGGTACTAAAATTTCTTATCTTCCCTATGTTCATTTGATTGTAAAGCTTACATTAAACAAGCTGTCAATCCTGTTGCAGTGGAGCAGGGTTTTGTCTGTATGTTGATGCTCTTCTGAATGAATCATCCGAGGAAGTTAAACAACTGAGAAATTACATGTATGCTTACAAGGCTCGTTAACTAAGAATACAAGTTATGGAAAAGACGATTCTCACTTTACACGGTTGCAGTCAAATTCGGGTGATCTAAAGCACAACTCCACGAGATTTATGAAGCAGTAAAGAATGTGAAATTAGTTTGAAAGACACAATTTTGTACATTTAGATGGAGTGATAAATAATTTTGTACATTTAGATGCAGTAAAGAACGTGTACTTATTTTTTCTAGTAGCCAAACTTGTGTTGATTTATAAGATGACCGTTATTTCTTGATAAGGATAGCTCATCTTGGTCATTCTATTAATGTCGACAGTATAATGTCACTGTCCTAAAGTGTTGTAGCCGATAACTTTACTTTACTTTACTTTACTTCGTATAGACTGTTTGTGGTGTAGTTGAAGATTCAATCAGGTTACAAAAGCTATTTAAATTCTTTCATATTCTTCGTATTGGTTTTGATCTTTGTTCATATCCCTGAAGATTTATGCTAGATAACGCGTTATTGTTAAAACTATACCATGACCAATGTAGATAAAACTATGTCGAAGCATCGACAAGGAGAGCTTGGATACGGGACAATGTCTTCTCCAAGGTCTTCAACTCGGAACGAATCCCCTGGACAATGCCAACTTGCTTCACAGCTTCGTTGGCCAGCTTTTGAAAAACAGCTTCAATGAGGGTAGAAGCAATGACTTCAACCATAGTTTATAATAATGGAATTTGTACAAGTGAAACAAGAACTGCAGCAACTATATATAACTAGTTTAGCCTTGTTAAGGTCAGCAATTTTATAATATCTTTTGCGCCTCGTAGCTGGCTACTGATATTAAAAATAGAGAGTAAGGTAGCACTTCTTGACATGATATAATATTCTTTTGCACCTTAGCTGGCTACTGATATTAAAAAACCACTAGACATTTATAAAGAGGAAGTAAGGTAGCACATCTGGACATCCAACGATTACTTCTAATCTGTCTAACGTTAAATACACAGATTAAATAATTTAAATAATGGGGTTTTAATTGAAGTTTAGATTGAAAATGTACATCTTTGCTAATCGAATGAGCACAAGTGTGACGGCATACTCCCACCCACATTCTGGTTAAATCAAAAGCCACGAACACCAATACCCCATATCCATATCCACAAACACTAATCACACTAAAAATCCATATACAAACCAGTACTAAATCTGTATCTAAATCCCACAATTAAACTTTGAAGTTATTTCAATTTTCAGTGATGTTTTGTTTGTTTAAAAGTCGGGTTCTGTGATTAGAGCAAAAAAATGAAATATTTCACTGTGGACAGTGGCAGCGGATACGGGCCTGGAGTGTGGCAGGCATTTCATTTTGTGAGGATGATTTTGTGATTTTGGAATAGGCTAGTAAGCCCAATTTTTTCTAGCTTATGAGCTTATCAAGTATTGCTTATGGATTTCTATAAGCCATAAGCAATAAGCTCATAAGCTGAAAAAAATGGGCTTACTAGTGTTTCCAAAATCAAGTAAGCTCATAAGCCCGAAAAAATAAGCTAAACCAAGCACCCACCTAGAGGGGCGGAGACAAAGGGGGGTGACAAGGGTCATTTGACCCCCAAGCGAAAAAATTGTAGTGGAAATTCTTGAAAATGTTTGTGTTTTTTCTTTTATAATCTGCCCCCCCTAAGAACCATTTCGTAGTGTAGTTTATAAAAACAGCGAGACCCCCGAGCGCCCCTGCCCACCAAGCTACTAGGTCCTTTAAAAAACATTGACACATAAATAAACAAGTAGCCGAAACAAAATTAGGTAAAGAAACTTACAAAGAGCAAGCAAAAAACAGGATGAACAAAGTAGCATAGTTCCGACAATATCGTTTATTATTCTCAGTAACCCTCATAGCTCCTTGACTCCTAGACTTAGGAAAGGAATACGAATCAGAATACCCAATAAACCCCAAAGCCTAAGGCGGCGTATCACCTGCAAAATCTTCATTAGTCAGCTTAGAAAAAGGGTTTATAGTCACATACTGAAAAAACACCAAACCACATTTCAACACATACCCATGACACTGACCACCTCCCCTACATTCCCACACGCCGAGAAAACATTCGCAAACATAAACTCATTCCCCTCAAAACCCATCGTTTTAAAGAGCTTCAAAACCTCGTAATCATACCCATTTTGGTAAAAAACAGACATAAGTGAGTTATACGAAACAACGTTTCGTTGAGGCATTTTGTCAAACACTTTGTGGGCATAGTTTAGATATATGCTTCAAACAGATCATAAATCACATTTTAAACACAACTATTGTAATCAATTTTAATATATCTAAAAAAAGATTAATAAGAGATGAAAACTGTTGATTTTGTACTAACCTGTGCCCACAACATGTTTGGATCGAACTACGAAAAAGACGGATTAACAATATGAAGGATCTAAAAACAAGAACTTGCCGTTGGATTTTCTGGGTTTGAATTATTAATGGAGGTTACGGTGGTCGATTTATTGGGCGGTGTGGGTTTAAACTATGAGATGGATTATAGGTTTGTTGTTACAGATCTGCATGGACCGGGGTATATTGAAATGGTAAATGAAATTGGGGGTGGGGTATTAGCCAATGTACAAGTAAATATTACCAATGTACAACTAACTAATGCATTATTTTTTATTTGTTAATATTTTATACTTTATAAAAAAAATTAAATTATAAAAATTAAATACTTTAATATTTAATTATAAAAGTACAAGTCACTTAAATGGTACACTTACACAATAGTAACAAGTCGCTTAAATAGTACAATGACACATTCTTACACCAAAAGCAGAAGTCGCATAAGTTTAATTAAAGTAGCATAATATTTTTAATATTTAAAATATAATAAAAATATGTTACAAAAATAATATAATTAAAAAGTTGCATAATAAAATATTCTGAGTCGCATAAAAAGGTACCTTACACAATTGTACTTGTTTCTTACACAAATAGTACTTTTTTTGGAAAAAACACAAGTCGCTTAGGTAGCATATGGTAGCATGGGTTGCATAGTGTAGCATAAGTCGCATCGTCTATTTTGGGAAAATGTCAAAAATATGGGTTATTTTGGCAAAAAAATTTAATTACAAGTCTATTTAGGTAGTTATCCCTTAATAGAAACACATACAACGGGCTATAAAAAGAGAATGCAAGTTGGCCGGGTGTCAAATGCAATTCATGGCTTCATCTTTCAGACCGAAACCCAAAAGAATATGCCTGGAATTATAGCTCATGCTGTATGCGAAAACATGCTACATATCATTCCTTAAGCATTCAAAATAGGAAGGTAAGTGGAAAAAGAAGGATAAAAGTATATATATATATGGACCTGTTTGTCAAATGAAATTTTATTTTTTTGAGATATTATTTTTTTCTAAATGACCTTTTCTAAAATAAGTATCTTCACCTTAAAACTTTTATTTTGCACAATTGTTTTCAAATAAAAAACCGATTCATGAATCTTTTCAAATTATTAAGAGCTTTCAAAATTGTAAAAAACTTATATATCTTTTTCAATCATGTTATAATCTATTTAAATATATCACTTATAGTCATTTTACAACTTACTATTACATTTAATTTATCAAACATTTTAATATTTAATTAAAAAATATAGCTTGTAGCTCACATTAACACTTTTGCAATTTACAACTTTAAGCTAGTTTTGCCAAAATATATCCATAACTTATAAGATTTTGAAAAAAGAACCAACTTTCGAAAAGAGAAGCATTATTTATTGTGTTGTTAAATTTCGTGTTTTCTGAGTATTTTTAAATGTTGAAAATGAAAGAGATAAAGAATTTGTTGCCAATCAGAGATGGCTCTCGCCATTTCGCATGTCACTAAACTAGCTGCCAAAACTTTCGTCAAATATTTAGCATTCGTCAAATAAGAAAGTATGTTTATCTTATTGTAAATGCAGCGGCTACTCTCTTTATAAAATAAATTGTTTAAACACTTTAATTTTTACACTAACTTTTTATATAACTAGACATTACCCGCGCATAGCGACGGAATTTCCTGGAAGCAAAAAATTAACGATACGTTATATCGTAACAAGATTAATTTGTAATTGAAAGTATCATAACATGCGATAAAAAGGTGCTTGAAATAGTTGACACATGATGAGCACATCGAATTTCATTGAAATTACAGTTGCAATACTAAGTGTACAATGTGTCACGAGATATACTAAATTCAAAACATAAATAACTCAATGGTTGAAATGTTGAATGATGAGCATTCATTCTTATCATCCCCAAAGTATAACTATGCAAACAAACCTATATAAGTCAATTTTGTCATACTTAAATGTCTTATTTTAAATTTCATGTTATCTAATTTATAAATGTGCTTAAGTATATTTTTGTCAATAGATAAATACATTAATAACCTTGAGAACCTGTCGAATGCTCGAAACTTTGTTAACATTTCTTGCGTGCCAATTAAACAAAAGTGTCACAAGTATGTTCAATACTTAACCTTTCTTGTTAGCTTGATCGTCTCTCTCGAGTGTATCTAAGCATAAGCTAAGTGGCAATGCATCCCACCGTTCATCACCGTGCCACGAATCAAACATACATGTGACTAATATATTTCATCAGTGGCCACTTCCAAATCAACATAAACTATGATTTGAAACTTTGATCAAAAGACGTCTAATTACTATACATAGCATAGCGAAAAACCTCATTGTTTAAAATCAGTCAAGAATAATTACTACTCTTGCAGAAACTTAGAGTGGGCTTCAGCAGCATTGATTGTAACGTTCACCGCCACCTCTGCCTATAGCGCCACCACGATTGCGCCCACGAAAAAATTTCTCATCTTTACGAAATTGTATTCATGCATTTACGAAACAACAAGTACAAGCAAGGTTGTCAAGATCGCGATCCCACTTGGGATCGTTTTTATCTTTGCAAGATCGAGATCGTAAGATCTTACCAATTTATCATGTTTTGCAAGCAATTGATAAACGAGTCAAACTTTTTTTTCTACTCATCATATATCCGTTTGAAAATGTCAAAGTTCACTACAACAATATTAAGTTTAGGGTCGCCCTTTTTCTTGGGTCGACTAAGTCGTCCCTAGATTAAGGGGGGACCCACATGTTTTACAAGAAAATCCTGGTCAAAAAGGCTGTGGGGACAAAGTGGGGCCCTTGTAACCTAGGGACGACTAAGTCGTCCCTAGGTGAAAAAATAAATATTTTTTCCCTTTTAATTGTATAAAATTATTTAAAATTAATATAAATATATTTTTTTTAAAAAGTGTAAAGTGAAAGTGAGACCCACATAACCTAGGGACGACTAAGTCGTCCCTAGGTTAAGGAAATTTATTTTCCTAGTTTTTTTTATCTTTTTTATTTATTTAAAATCATTTAAAATTAATATAAATATTTTTTTTAAAAAAAGTTTAAAATGAAAGTGAGACCCACATAACCTAGGGACGACTAAGTCGTCCCTAGGTTAAGTAAATTTATTTCCCTGTTTTTTTATCTTTTTTATTTATTTAAAATTAATATAAATATTTTATTTAAAAAAAGTTTAAAACAAAGGTGGGGTCCTTGTAACCTAGGGACGACTTAGTCGTCCCTAGGTGAAGAAAAATTTATTATTTCCGTTTTTTGGCACTTTTGTTTATTTAAAAATATTTAAAATTAATTTAATTATTTTATATAAAAAAAAACTTTATTATAGTTAAAAATAACTTTATACATATTAAAAAAAAACTTTATATATATTTAAAAAAATTTTATATATTTAGAAAAAAATATTATACATATTTAAAAATAACTTTATACATATTAAAAAAACTTTATACATATTTAAAAAAAACTTTATACATATTTAGAAAAAAATTATACATATTTAAAAATAACTTTATACATATTTAAAAAAAACTTTATACATATTTAAAAAAAACTTTATACATATTTAAAAAAACTTTATATTTATTTAAAAAAATTATATGTATTTAAAAAAAACTTTAGATATATATTTAACACTTAAACACGCGCTTAATTAAAAAACACATCACAAACTAGTTAAAACTAAACGTACAGATTAACGCATAATAATAAAATACAAATTAACACATTAAAATAACAAATAGATTACTACTCAAAGCTAAGATTTTCTATATCATTTAAAAGCTCATGAAGTATTGCAGCCGATTGACATGCGTGGTCTTCAGGATGCCTTTCCATTTCTAGTCTTGTCTCTAGCATCTTTATCTTTAGATCTTTGATCTTGCAATTAGAGCACTCAGTTGGTGCAGATTGAGAAGGACCTGTAGAAGAACTTGGATGTGAACCTTGAGGTGTTGAAGATCCAGGGGAAGATCTTATACGGAGTTCGAGATCAAAATCATCCTTCCATTTAAAATATTTACATCCATAATCATCTGTTTTTGGCTGTTACAAAGTAAACAAATAACATGACGTGTCATTTTAATAATCACACGTATTACATAACTAAAACATTTGATTGTTTACCTTCGAAAGAGGACATGCATAGTAAAGTTTACCAAAGCTATGAGGTTGATGTGACTGTCTCAACATAATATATCCCTTTCTACATGTACACTTATAAGCTTCAAGCGGATCCATCTATGCAAAATCGGGTGGTGGTGGTGGTGAGTTTGGTATGAGAGGATAAGAGTTTGTGAGGATAAGAGCTACCATAAATAAAGATAAAAATTTAGGGTCGACACATTTAGGGACGACTTAGTCGACCCTAGCTTTCGCGCCAACATTTTCCCGCCAGCATTTACCGCCAACATTTACCGCCAATATTTGATCACTTAAACATGCTTAAGCTCAGTATTTTAAGCTTAATGGTCACCTCAGAGCAATAATAACATATTGTCTTACACTCTTACTATATAATGTATAACCGTAACATATGAATCATCGGCTGAACCTATAACGTATAACCCTAACATATGGACTCATCGGTTGAACCTATAACGTATAACCCTAACATATGGACTCATCGGTTGAACCTATAACGTATAACCCTAACATATGGAATCATCGGTTGAACCTATAACGTATAACCGTAACATATGGAATCATCGGTTGAACCTATAACGTATAACCGTAACATATGGACTCATCGGTTGAACCTATTACGTATAATCGTAACATATGGACTCATCGGTTGAACCTATAACGTATAACCGTAACATATGGACTCATCGGTTGAACCTATAACGTATAACCCTAGCATATGGACTCATCGGTTGAACCTATAACGTATAACCGTAACATATGGACTCATCGGTTGAACCTATAACGTATAACCCTAGCATATGGACTCATCGGTTGAACCTATAACGTATAACCCTAACATATGGAATCATCGGTTGAACCTATAACGTATAACCGTAACATATGGAATCATCGGTTGAACCTATAACGTATAACCGTAAAATATGGACTCATCGGTTGAACCTATAACGTATAACCCTAACATATCGACTCATCGGTTGAACCTATAACGTATAACCCTAGCATATGGACTCATCGGTTGAACCTATAACGTATAACCGTAACATAAAGACTCATCGGTTGAACCTATAACGTATAAACCTAGCATATGGACTCATCGGTTGAACCTATAACGTATAACCCTAACATATGGACTCATCGGTTGAACCTATAACGTATAACCCTAGCATATGGACTCATCGGTTGAACCTATAACGTATAACCCTAACATATCGACTCATCGGTTGAACCTATAACGTATAACCCTAGCATATGGACTCATCGGTTGAACCTATAACGTATAACCCTAACATATGGACTCATCGGTTGAACCTATAACGTATAACCCTAGCATATGGACTCATCGGTTGAACCTATAACGTATAACCCTAACATATCGACTCATCGGTTGAACCTATAACGTATAACCGTAACATATGGAATCATCGGTTGAACCTATAACGTATAACTGTAACATATGGACTCATCGGTTGAACCTATAACGTATAACCCTAACATATGGACTCATCGGTTGAACCTATAACGTATAACCGTAACATATGGACTCATCGGTTGAACCTATAACGTATAACCCTAGCATATGGACTCATCGGTTGAACCTATAACATATAACCCTAACATATGGCCTCATCGGTTGAACCTATAACGTATAACCCTAGCATATGGACTCATCGGTTGAACCTATAATGTATAACCCTAACATATGGAATCATTGGTTGAACCTATAACGTATAACCGTAACATATAGAATCATCGGTAGAACCTATAACGTATAACCCTAACATATGGAATCATCGGTTGAACCTATAACGTATAACCGCAACATATGGACTCATCGGTTGAACCTATAACGTATAACCCTAGCATATGGACTCATCGGTTGAACCTATAACGTATAACCCTAACATATGGACTCATCGGTTGAACCTATAACGTATAACCGTAACATATGGACTCATCGGTTGAACCTATAACATATAACCCTAGCATATGGACTCATCGGTTGAACCGATAACGTATAACCCTAACATATGGACTCATCGGTTGAACCTATAACGTATAACCCTAGCATATGGACTCATCGGTTGAACCTATAACGTATAACCCTAACATATGGAATCATCGGTTGAACCTATAACGTATAACCGTAACATATGGACTCATCGGTTGAACCTATAACGTATAACCGTAACATATGGACTCATCGGTTGAACCTATAACGTATAACCCTAACATATGGACTCATCAGTTGAACCTATAACGTATAACCGTAACATATGGACTCATCGGTTGAACCTATAACATATAACCGTAACATATCGACTCATCCGTTATTAATTATTACAAACTAAGTATAACGTATATTTTAATATTAATTATAATAATTTATTTTGATTTTTATTATTAATTTATATTATTAATTTTATTACATAGAAGGTAAAATGTATTTTAAATGTATGAAAAACACCTAGGGAGGACTTAGTCGTCCCTAGGTTACAAAGAAAGTCGTCCCTAAAAAACCCTCCAATACTTAGCAAATTTTTGGGAAAATTGAAATTTTTTGGTGAAAATTTAAATAACCCGCTTTGGGTTTGAGGTTTCCCGGTTTACACCTAGGGACGACTTAGTCGTCCCTAGGTTACAAAGGGTCGTCCCTAAGTTTCTATAATAAACGAAAAAAAATTTTATTTATAATTAACCTAGGGACGACTAAGTCGTCCCTAGGTTACAAAGCATGGGTCGTCCCTAGGCAGCATTTCCAGTAACTTATCTTATCTATCTTCATCTCTCATTCATCTACACACAAAAAAAAACCAGGACGAGCACCATCTTCATCTCACACCACCACCACTTTGTTACCACCATCTTCATCTACACCACCACATTTGTTACCACCATCTTCATCTCCACCACCACCACTTCACCTCCATCCGTCTCATCCCACCATCCAAACATCCACCGCACCACCACTTCACCTCCACCGCCACCACTTCACCTCCACCACACACTTGCACACGAGCACGAATTGTTTTAATTCGGGATAAGTATTGAAGGTAATTGTTTAATTGATTTATATTTGTTTAATTTTATTAAATGTTAATTGTTTGTTTAATTTTAATTTTATTAAATGGTAATTTGTTTAATTGAAGGTAATTTGCACACGAGCACCACCACTCCATCCGTCGCGGCCACAGTAGCCACCACCACCAATCCGCGGCAGCAGTAGCCACCACCACCAATCCATATAAAGGTAATTTGTTTTTTTTTTCTAATTTTTGTATAATGTTTAATTTTTCTATAATTTTTAATTTTGTGATAATGTATAATGTTTTTTTTATGGTAGCACCACCACCACCACCGTTGCGGCAGTCGGCAGCAACACCACCACCACATCAGCAGTAGTAGCCATCACCACCACCGCCACGACAGTAGCAGCAGCAGTAGCCACCACCACTAGAGGTGGGTGTTTGTTTTGGCTTATATAGGGATTTTGGCTTAATATAATTTCAGCTTAATATGAAATAGGCACGAGTTTATGATTTCGGATTATATTTAAGCTTATGATTTCGGATTATATTTAGGGCTTAACTGATTTAGGCTTAATAGATTTCAGCTTATATAGGCATAAGTTTAATTTTTTTGATATGTTTGTCGTAGCCGAGACCCGAGTCACAACCGAGTTAGCGGGGAACCGAGCCGAGAACTGAGACCCGTGTCACAACCGAAAAAAGGTAATGTTTTTTTTAAATTGTTGTGGTGTTGTTTGTTTCAAATTAGAAATTTTTTTGGAAACCAACTAATTTAGGTTTTCTTTATTTTATGTTTGTGTTTGGTTAGCACCAGGACAGTCGGGACAACTTCCTCATCCGGATCTCTTTTTCTATCTTTCTATCTTTGCTTATTCCAGTCGTGACCGAGGTGTGTAATTAATATTATGCATATGTTTATTATATTATATATATATATGATATACGATTGTTAGTCTTTTGTAGTAAATAATTTTAGGAATATTTTAGGATTTTATCGATTAATTTCGGAAAATTCCCGTCCGAAGTTAATCAACCTATAGAAAACCCGTCCGAAATTAATTTATTAGGAATTAATTTCGGAAAGTCCCCTGTTTGGGACTGCTTTTTGATGTTTCGTCTCATTTAGGATATGATTGCGTATAACTGGTTTATTATTTGAGATGATTTTGACAGTGTTTCTCCTTTACTCCTATGAATATGTCTTTAAACACATATTTGGGGAGTAGAGGGGAAATGCTGCCGAAATTTTCTCAAATAGTAAACCGGTTATACGCATTCATATATGGGACGAAACATTCAAAAGGTGGGTTAGGATTGCCTTCCATAGTTGCACTAGGAAGAAAAAAAAGAGTTCATATTCATTTTGTTAGTATGACATTTTACGTATAAAAAAATAATTTATCTGAGTATGTTTATTTGCAACGCAGTTATGACAATTGATAAGAGTTGGACCACTGTAAACAATCGTAATTCCAATGAGTTTTTAGATGGTCTTTTTGGACTCATCCAGGATTGTGAGAAATTTTTGCATCCCATCTCACAAAAGCTCCGTTGCCCATGTAGTCATTGTTGTAACCGTGAAACGTTGGTTACCCTCGGCCAACTTGAGGCACACATATCCAAATTCGGGTTTGACAAACATTACACCACTTGGATATATCACGGTGAACCAATTCTTCCGTTACCTCCACTATTACCACATTCACCTGATCGAATTCACATGGATGCGTTCTTCGAAGATATTTCTGCAAATAATATTCCAAATCCACCATCTGAAACTCCACCCTCTCAAACTCCACCAACTCAAACAACCGGTCCTCAACCAACCCAAACATCGGGTCCTAGTAACGAGTTTGAAGAGTTACTCGCTAGGTCTGCCCAAAAGTTGTACCCGGGTTGTGATATGACCACATTGGAATTTACATCAGAGATTTCGCACATCAAGGTTTTACACAAAATAACTGATGTCGGGTTTAACAAAATTCTAGCTCTTCTCCAAAAGGCATGTTCCCCTAGTAAAGGATACAATTTCCCGTCTTCATACTATGAAATAAAAAAGACATACAAAAAGATCGGGTTAGGATACGAATCGATCCATGCTTGTATAAATGATTGTTTTTTATATTGGGGATCACCGGAAAACAAGGCGAGGCACACTTGTCCAATCTGTAACGCGAGCAGATGGAAAAACCCAAAGAAGAAAAAGGGGACGCAATTAGTTGCCAACAAGGTGGTGCGTTACTTTCCAATAACACCTAGACTACAACGTATGTTCAACACAAAAGACATAGCAAAGTGGATGACTTGGCATGCGACCGGACAGTCTAAGGAAGATGGTAAAATGAATCACCCCTGTGACGGCAAAGCATGGAAATATTTTGACATGATGAAACCTGAGTTCTCTTGTGACCCTAGAAACGTTCGATTAGGGTTGGCTGCTGATGGTTTTAATCCTTATGGCATGATGAGCCAAACTTACAGCATGTGGCCGGTTATATTGACAACATACAACACACCACCGTGGATGTGTTTGAAAGAAACTTCTTTAATGTTGACGATGTTAATTCCCGGCCCTAAATCAGCTGCAAAGGACATTGATGTTTACTTGCAGCCTCTAATTAAAGAACTCAAAGATTTATGGGAGGGAGTCTGGACGAAAGACGCTGCTACGGGTACTCATTTCAAAATGAAAGCGGCGGTTTTATGGACCATCAATGATTTTCCAGCTCGAGGTAGTTTGTCTGGGTGGACTGGGCAAGGGTACCTCGCATGCCCTACTTGTAATGTTGACACTCCATCGATGCGTATCAACAGCAAAATCGTTTATGTTGGTTACAGAAGATGGTTAAGAACAAATCATCCAGATCGGAAAAAATCCAAGGAATTCTACGGTTTTCCCGAAAATAAGCCTAAACCAAGAAAGTTTTCAGAACTTGATATCCAATTGCAGATTAGTAAAGTCTTTAAACGTAAACCGGGGAAACATAAACCAATTCTCAAAAACAACCACCCCCATAATCGAGATGTTGAATTGAACTGGAGTAAGCGTTCTATCTTTTGGGATCTTGAGTATTGGCCCTTTCTTCTACCAAAACACTGTTACGATGTCATGCACATCGAAAAGAATTTCCTTGAGGCTTTACTGAATACCCTGTTACAGAACGACAAATCCAAAGACACGCCAAAGGCAAGACTAGACTTAGAAAAAATGGGAGTTCGAAAGGAGTTGTGGTTAGTTAAATAAGATAAGGGGGAAGTTCGATAAGCCTCATCCAAAGTTCTCTTTCACTCCAGAAAAAAAGAAAACTTTTTTGTAAATTCATTAAAGGAGTCGGACTACCGGATGGCTTTGGATCCAACTTCAAGAAAAAAGTGACCGCTGATGATGACAATATAACGAACTTGAAATCTCATGACTGTCATATAATGATGCATCGGTTACTTCCTTATGGAGTGCAACAATACTTGCCCAAAGACGTTGCAAAACCTATAATCGACATTTGCTTATTCTTTAAGCAGCTTTGTGCTCGAAGTTTGACTGTGCAGGACATGAAAGAAGCTAAAAACAAATTGATCATTATGATGGTTAATTTAGAGCAAATCTTTCCTCCTGCTTTTTTCGACATAATGACTCATTTGGTTATACATCTACCCGATGAGGCTATTCTAGGTTCCGTTACTCGCGGCAGGTGGATGTATCGATTTGAAAGATACATGAAAAAGCTAAAGAATTATGTACGAAATAAAGCAAAGCCTGAAGGTTCCATTGCTGAGGGTTATGTTGCAGAAGAGGCATTAACTTTTTGTTCGCGTTACCTTAAGGATGTCGAGACGAGATTTAACCGCCTTGGCAGAAATGAAGACGATTTGCCTGGACAACCAGATAAATTTGAGGTGTTCCGGACCGTATGCACACCGACGGGTGGAATCAAACCAACTCGTATGACTAATGACGACATGCAGGCAGTTACGTGGTTTATACTTAACAACAATCCTGAAGTCGAAGCCGACATCTCAGCTTACAGCGAGTATGTTTCTTCCTATTTTTTATAATTTTGAAAATTCTTCTTTCTCGATGACTTCTGCTAATATCATGAACCTTTGCAGAGAGGCGCCTGATAATGTGGAAACGAGTTTTCCTACGTGGTTTAATAACATGGTAAATACATTAGATATATTACCTTGGAGTTATTCCTCATCTAATAAACCTTTTTGTATCTCATTTTTGTAGACTCGTGAAAAAAAAGTGAGTGTGGGCTATAGTGACGAGTTATTCTCTTTGGCATGTGGACCTATTAGTTCATGTACATACCCCTCTTGCATAGTGAACGGTGTGAAGTTTGTGGTACGTGAACGCGATATACTTCGTACCACTCAATGCAGCGGAGTTTCAACACCCGGGGTTGATGGAGAGATGTATTATGGTCAACTCGAAGAAATTCTGGAGCTCACTTATATCGGCAACCGCAACGTTTTGTTGTTTCGATGTAAATGGTTTGACACAATTAACCCTACCAATTGCACCAAACGCAACAGACGTTCTTACACTGAGCAAGGCATACATCATATTTTGACCGATAGGCTATTTCACCAAAATAACCCATACATTTTCCCGACACAAGCAACACAAGTATTCTACCTTGAAGACCTTGCTAGACGACCGCTTCATTAGAAGGTCGTCGAACAGGTTTATCATCGAGATGTGGCAGAGTCCGATGAAGATGTTATACATGGTAGCAGTTCATCAGATGTTACACTGTCTGTTGCTTTGCCTAATTTGGGTATTACGGATTTGAGTGTAAATACTCAACCAACGGAAGTGGACGCCCCACCGGTTGATGATGATATTATTAATATTGAAGATGAGGTAGTTGCACACGTCATTGGTGATGTTGATGATGATGATTTAGTGTCGGATGATGATGAAGTGAACCCTAATAATGATGTTCAAGAAGTTTTATCTAGCGATGATTATGAAGATGATGACAATTGATATTAAGTTGTATTTTGAATGAAACAGTTGTTATATGCTTTAATGTGTAATTTTTTATTTGTAAACGACTGTTATATGCTTAAGTTGTAGTTTGAATGAAACAATTGTTATACGCTTAAACGATGATGAGTTGTTTTTATTTGTTTAAATGTGTAATTTTGTATTTTAATGAAAATGTTTTTATATGTTAAAATGTGTATATTGATATGAATTTGTGTATTAGTATTAATTGGTTAATTAAATTGTGTAATTTTGTTTTTTTAATGAAAATGTTTTTATATGTTAAAATGTGTATATTGATAACATGTGTATACTGATATGAACTTGTTATTTTACAGATGGCATGTGTAGCTCCTAGGTCACACGGTGGGGATGCTGGTGGTAGTCCACCCAGACGGCCCACACGTCCTGTACCGGCCGAGTGTCAGCGTAAGAAATCATTATATTTTTTTATAACACTGATATTTATAATTTATGTCACTTGAATTTTTACGAGTAAATAACATATCTTTTGTAGGTTCAAATCAACGCTTTGTGACCAACCTAGGAAAATTAAGGACGGCGTACAGAAATAATAACGAAAAACCTTTGACAATTGGCTTTGAGTTTCAAGATCTGAAAACCTTCCATTTTCTGGGCAATTATGCATCATTGTTGTCTCATCTTATGGGGGAATTAGTCCGGCCACTTCCCCTGAACTGCGAGTGGGACGAAATTCCAGAGTGTGATAAAGCTCATATTTATCCTACAATTGAGGTCAAAATTGTTTATTTTACTTATATTGTTATTGTTATCGACATTTAGATATGTGTGTTATGTTTAATTTGTTTGTTTATTTAAATTCATATGTTTTTATGTAGACATATTTCGACCTCGAGCCATGGTACAATGATCGTACTGAGGTGGTGTGTGGCAATGGTGTGTATGAGGTGTCGACTCGGGTTTGGCTTGCGTTGGAACTCCAACTGAGGTTGCTGTATATAAAATACAAGAACAGGATCAAGACAGATTTTTATTCGAAATATGAGACGCCCGCACTGGCACAAGAACATGTACCGCCGCCGAGTGTGTGGGACAATAGAACCGAAGGTGATTGGGCTGAATTGGTTCAGTGGTGGTCAGAGCCAAAGAGGGTGGCAAGAAGTCAGGTTAATATTGTTAATCGTTCCAAAAACACGGTACCGACCACTCAAGGCAAAAACCATTCGCCCGAGGAAGGAATGAATACGTAAGACTCTTTATAATTTTTGTGATTTATTTAAAAGCGTTTATATTGTTTATTTATTATAGCTCGTTATTAATTTATTTGAGATTTTACAGAAAGTCAAGGAAGGGGTTTACGAGGACCTGGTTGAAACATGGAGGAAGGGGCACTCAAGTGGTGGCACGTTTAAAAGTAAAGAAAACGAGGAAAGATATGTAAGTAATATATAACTCTTTACATGCCTTAGTAACTAATTTCATTTGTTTTAAATCGTTTTTTTTTTTCTTTCCCAGCAAAAGATGAAAGCCCTCAGTGACCAAGTGAGAGCCAAGGTCATCCCGCCCAAGTCTGATAAAGAAATAGTGGCTCAAATCATGCCAAGTCAAAATAAGCAAAATGTGTCGGGACAAGGCAGAAAGTTACCGGGTGGTGCCAATAACACAACTCGCAGGTTATATATCCTCAATAAAACAAAATGTAAATCAATTGTTCATATTTATGTCTTGTTGTATATAATGAAAAATTGTTGTTGTAACTTATCGCAGGCGGGGTGCTCCACGTCGACCAGATGTTCCCTCTCGTAGTGAATTTCAGGAATTGATAGAACGAAATGAGCGACAGATGGAGCTGCTGAGGAAAGAGAATCAGGAGGCGCAGCAACGGGCTTACTTGGCAGCGTTAAAGGCAGATGCGGCGCAACAATATACTCAGACGTCGTACCAGCATATGGCGCAATATCAGAGTCAATTGGGTGAGTTTTTCCAGAACTACAACTCAAATACTGATCACCCAACTAGACCTCCTACTTTTGTACCCCCGCCCCGACCCTTTGTTATGCCCACCCTAGCTCCTGATTGGGCTCATTTAGTCCAACCCCCTATCCTTGGGCACAACCAGTGCAACCTCCTTCCATCGACCCATACCGACCATCTTTGCCCGACAATCTCCAACCACTCCAACCTCCCTATATCGGCACTTATCCTATTGCTCCCGTCACCAACAATAACACATTTAACCATTGTTATCGTCGCACCACACACTCGACTCATGAGATCGGCTCTACTTCACAATCCATACCCGGAGGTTCTCGTGTAATCATAAATCCCCATCAGCACGATTACCGGTCCGTTGACGAGTTGGGTCGAGATAGGAATGTACAAAACAGTGGTGACGACTTATCAAGCGATGACGAGGGGAATGCCGAGGGGAGTGACGAGGGGAGTGACGAGGGGAGTGACGAGGGGGGTGACGAGGAGGGTGACGAGGGGGAAGGTGACTTTTCACCTAACGAGGATGCGGAGTAGAGGCTGTGGTAGTATTTTTCTTATTATGCATGTTTAATAAAGTTTGAGACTTGTAGCGTTTGAAACATTTGATTTAGGATTGAATAAGTGTATTTGATGAATATTGTATCGTGACGTTGGATAATTTATCGTAATATGGTATTGTAACGTTTATTGATTTGTTATTATTCTGTATTTGTCGAATTCTGCCATTTTGAATTGTGGATTTTGTCTGAAAAAAATCTGGAAACTGCAAAACAGCTCAATTTTTTTTTAGCCCCTAGGTACACCTAGGGACGACCTAGTCGTCCCTAGGATATTAATTTTTCTCTAGGTTTTAATCCTAGGGACGACTTAGTCGTCCCTAGGTTTCAATAATTCCCAGGTGTCAAAACCTGGGGACGACTTAGTCGTCCCTAGGTTTTGAAAACCTGGGCATTATTGAAACCTAGGGACGACTAAGTCGTCCCTAGGTTAATAAATAATATTTTTTTTTATTTTCTGAAAATGTTTTTATTAATATTTATAAATAAGATTTTATTAAAAATAATAAAAAAATAATTTTTAAGAAAAAATTTAAAAAGATTATTTTTATTAATAACCTAGGGACGACTTTGTCGACCCTAGGTTTCAAAGCAAGTCGTCTATAGGTTTGTCAATTTTTTCAACGTAGTGGGTTGTGGGACCCACAAAGTCGTCCCTAGGTTACAAAGGGTTGTTCGTCCCTAGGATTCTAGAGACGAGTTTTTAGGCACTAACTCCTAGGGTCGACTTAGTCGTCCCTAGGAGTTTAGGGTCGAAACAACCCCTACCTAGGGACGAATAAGTCGTCCCTAGGATTAAGAATTGTTGTAGTGGTTCAAGTTTGGAATACCAAAGTAAAAGTAAAACACAAAAAAAGTCAAGTCTCGTTCGTGATTATATAAGATGCGTATATCGTCTTAAAACAAAGTACATCACTAATATAACTTTGAATAAGCTATCTAAATTAATATTTAAAGATTAATAGTTAAAACTATTTAAAGAGTAAAAAAACAACAACAATTATTTGTAACAAAAACATGAAAAGAAGTTTAATTTGTTTAATGTAAGTTGAATTTAAAGGAAAGTAGTGACATGGGTTGGCATATATGTAAAATTTAGTCGAGCAGTTATAATTACTTAATTAGTGTAATGAAATACTAGTGTAAAACTGAGCTGGTATCCGACCGCTGGCAAATTCAACCATTTCCCCAGCTTGAATCACCCATAAACACGTGCAATCCCATCTGATAGATAGAGTAAGTGAGCGCTAGAAGAATAAGTTGGTTACCCAAAACGAGTTCGGGCTACCCAAGTTAGTAAACTTAATGTAAATCCCTATTTTACACATTGAAATTTTACTTGTCAAGAGGATATCCTAAAGGACACTACCTCTGTCTTCAGTTTGGTGAGTCCTCACGAATCCTTAATACTGCAGGGTAGGGCAAGGCAGGGAAGCTGGTGAGAAAAACAAGAGCTTGCTTGCATTTGGCCGAGTCACGGTTAAGCACTCCGGGCATATACTATCGCCTATAAAATATCCTAGCAGTACGTAGGCACATGCTTTGAAAAAAACAGTGCTTGCGTCAATGTTTGATGCTGGCGAGAGACTCATTGGTAAGGAAAACAAAGACGCGAATAATTGCCACTATCTCCTCCCCCTCTATCCATTCTTATCTTAACGCTGATCGACCACTTTCGACTATGCACACATAACGAAAAATATTAAGAACAAACCAGAGGTCAGCATTGCATTGCAGAATATGGTTTTTTACTCATAAAAGAGACTGTTTTAGTTACCTAATTTTGGTATATCCTCATTATATTAATCCATATAATACTCTCTACATGCTTCCTTTCGAGTGGACCAGAGGTGTATGCTACAGGAGAGAAGAACGGAATCTACATACCAAAAAGAACGGAATCTACAAGTAATATCATAAGTCCTCTGTCGTACTGAATAAAGCTCATGGGTTTTATTAGCTGATTTATATTTTGTGTTTTTTGTGATTGCAGCAAAAGCAACTGAAATATAATGGAAGACATTTGAGGAAAAAATATATGTGGGCTTGCAGAACAACAAGATTACTACTAGTAATAGGTAAATGTTGATATTTGACAGTAGCACGTAACATTGCCCGAGTAATTTTTTCTATAGTTATCTGTTCAATGGGGCATTTGTTTCCAGTAAAAGTCAAGAGGCTCTAAAATAAGTTGGTTACCCAAAGCAAGTTCGGGCTACCGAAGTTAGTAAACTTAATGTAAATCCCCCTATCTTACACATTGAAATATTACATGTACAAGAGGATATCCTAAGGGACACCTACTTTGGTGAACTCCATCTCCCGTCCTCACGAATCCTTAATACTGCAGGGCATAGCAAGGGAAGCTGGTGAGATAAACAAGAGCTTTCTTGCATTTCGGCGACTCACTAATCCATTGGTTATAGTTATGGATTGATAACAACCCATCCACGAGAAGTCGCACACCTGAAGACGTATTAGCTTCATTAGGCCTGTTAGGTACAAGGCTGAACTACAGTTCACGGCCTGTTGGTTTCCTTCTATGAGTGGGTACATGCAGTTGGGTTAGGTTGCAGAGCATGTGGAGGACTGAAATTGGTTATGCAAAGGGCTAAGAGTGTCATGGGTACTGCCTTGCCTTTATGTGGAGATATTTAGGGTCCATGAGTGTACGTGGAGACCATAAGCTCAAACATCTGATCTAGATTGCTTCATCCATTTAGATGACACGTGGATAGGTGAATTGCATTTGGAGGTTGGGAGTAGGATTGATATCAGCAAGTGAGCAGGCAGATTGTATAACTTTTGCACTTCTGCGTATTTTCTAGCTAGGCTTAAAATATGCATTATTGTGTATGAGGTTGTTGAGGAATTGGTATGCACACGCCAGTGGTTGGAAAAAAAACCTTGAAACTGAAGGATTTCATTTCAGATATGATTCATCATATGCAATAAGGTTACAAAAATAAGTACAAAATTTGACGTCTTGAACTTATGCTTGTACACGTACAGCTAATTAGCTTAATAAAAAAACATACACAATGAGCAATTGAGTTGTTTGTACGACCAACCGAAAGGAGAAAACATATACCTGTCCAAGAAGGATCTAGTTTAGTTTAATCATTGATGGTGTTCTCTCAAATCTCAATAGTGTGAACCTAAAATAAACGTACCAAGAAACCAAATAACACGTAAAAGCTGTTACGTGAAATAATCACTACATCGTATCTTATAAGTGAGTCATATCTCAGGTTACTCACAAAAAAGTCGTATCAGGGCCTCCACTTCTCTAATCGAACAAAAAAAAGTCACGCCAACATAGAGTTTTCCATGATTTACATTCACCAAGATACGATTTTACTTCACCTTCAAATAACCTGAAACTCGTCAACATCAAACAACGGTTACATTTCTAAATACACGTTCTCTGATCGAGCTCACCAACAGCATACTGAATATCTAACATCATGTGTATCGAAAAATATAATGAGACTCATGAAAGCGACAAGACTAACAATAACAATATCATAAGCTCTCGCGTTGTTCAGCCACGAAATAGAAAATGTAGTTGTTCTACTATTGTCGAGCTAATACCTGAACTTCATAGTTTGCGCAGCAGATCGAAGCAACCACAAAGAGCATTAGCATAAAAGTATTACCTGAACTTCATAGTTTGCGCAAAAGAAGCAATCATTAAATTTTTATCTAGCAAAGAATGGGTGTGCAACTTTTCACCCGTTTGACCAAAACTACGTCATGTGTATGATATGCCTGGAGGAAACGAAGGTCTGCTCAAACCGAACTGGAATGATTCATCATATGCATTAGGCATAATTTTGATGGAAGTTACCTACTTATTTATATTAAGCAACATTGCCATTATTGAACCATGAGAAATGCTTCTTGATGATTTGTACTACTTATTTGAATTAAGTATTCATAGTATATGTTCACTGATGGGAAGCCGCTATTTCATAGCAGCATGGTTAACATAAGTAGTCTTCTAATGCATTCATTAACTGGAAAGTTTGTTCTGTATCGCACTTAAACTAACATCAAAGTCACATGATGGCGGACACTCTTGCCGGCAATTCCAGTGCTTCTGCACATTGTGAAAGGCACCTTATTTCCAGCAAAAATACGCAGATAAGCAGTTTTGGTTAGGAATCATGAACGAACTTTAAATATTGGGGTCAGTAATTTATTAGAAGTCGATGCAATATGTTGCTCATGTATGCGTTACAGATAGACTTATGATGACCTTTCAAACTGCTTGACATGATCTTACAGATCTTCTGGAGGCCGGCCGGATGCAGGTCACGTAGGATCAGAAACTGTTGACGGAAAAGGTAATGCGCGATGCGGGGATATGCTTTTATGAACACGTACTGTAAATCATTGTGCTTCTATCTCTACTAGTAGAAAGTAAAATTTGATTTTTCAAAAACTAGGAAAAAAATATTAATTAAAAAACATTAGAACATAACATTAAAACTTAAATTACTCTAATAAAAAAAAAAAAACAAGCCTACTAAAATTAAAGAAAAACAAAAACTAAAATACCAAAACTAACATAAACCTAACTACATAATAAAAAAAAAAAGACTAATCATCTGATGTGGATGGTGTTGCTGGTTCAATTTCTTGGTTGGTGTGGTTGGTGTTTGGATTGTTTGTTGGTGTTTGGATTGGGTCTGTAGGATATGATGTCGAAGCCTCCCCTATGTTTTTGAAAGCTGGTAGTTCAATCTCCTTCTTGGTTGGTGTTTGGATTATTTCTTCCTTCTTCTCCTTTTTTTTAGACCAAAGGCTTTTGAAAAAGGCTGATGTCGAAGAAGTGGATGCCTCCCCTTTCTTGTCCACATCGTCTTCGTCCTCCTTATTTTTTCCTTTGTGAATTCTCAATTTGGGCAAAAAGTGGCCAACAGTTGTTCGAATTTTGCCGCCGGTTGGTTTGTTGTTCTTCTTCTCCTCCTCATCCTTCTTCTTCTTCTCCTTCTTCTCCTCCTCGTCCTTCTTCTTCTTCTCTTTCTTCTCAACCTCATCCTTCTTCTTCTTCTCGTTCTTCTCCTCCTCGTCCTTCTTCTTCTTCTCGTTCTTCTCCTCCTCGTCCTTCTTCTTCTTCTCATCCTCATCCTTCTTCTTCTTCTCATCCTCATCCTTCTTCTTCTTCTTCTCATCCTCCTTCTTCTTCTTATCCTCTGGATCCTCTACATCCGTTTCCTTCTTTTTGTTGCTGTAGAAATATAAAAAGCAAAAAAAAAAAAAATATGAATTAAATGGGTTAATTTGTCAAAAAAAAAAAAAAAAAAAACAATAACAACAAAAACCACAAAAACTTAAACAAATAAAAAAATGAAAAAGCAAACAAAACTTACTGGAAATGATAATGGAACCCGCCTATCGCCACAAAAGATGTAGGGATCGAAACAAATAGAGAAATTATCAAATACTTGATTTCAGTCTTTGGATGGTAGGCTTCCGCTACCGTGGACACAAAGAATACGAACATCCCAGAACAAGAAATACACCAGAAACACTCCAACAACAAAATACTCCCTACAAACCTCAGCGATTTCCCTATAAAAGCACTAACAAAAGCAACTAGCCAATACATGGCCAAATAACCACTAGCTTTCTTATCAGGCTTGTGTAGTGATGGGATTGTGTGAAAGGCAAACACGACTGCCAAAGCACCTAGCCCTAGAAAACCCATAAGAAAAGCAAAAAACTTATCAAGCCATTGTATGTAGGTCTCCCTAAGCTTCTCAGCCACCTCACTAACAGCCATTTGTTTTTGTTTTGAAGGGTGAGAGAATGAATCAGTGTTTCTTTTGTTTGATGTTTGAATTAATGTGTGTGAATTGAATGAAAGAAACCTTGAGAAATGACTTGTTTATAAAGAATTAAAGATTTTTTTAGTACTGATCTTTTATTAATATTTAATAATGTTGTACAGTACTGATTTTTAGCTCTTTTGGAGTAATATTTAATTTGTTTCCAAGTTTCACTTTCCACTATGAATATATCACATGATAGTATGCAGATTGGTGGTTTATGGACATAAATTATTAAGGTTTATTGAATGATGACTGTGGACTTTTTTAAGTATAGAATGTTGCAGTTTGAGGATAACGAACATATTATCCATCTATTTACTTCTTTTATATGATTTCATTTCACTTACTGCTCCATATTTAGTGGTGTGTTATCAGATATTAATACAAACCTTCAGAAAGCCTTCATCCAACCATATTGAAATGTAACAAGAGTACGTAAATGGTTAAATCCTAGCACTTACAAAAAAAAAAAAAAAAACATACTGTATCAAAGAAGCAAAGAGGCACTTGAAAAACTGAACATACTTGAAGAACAAATACACATAATTAAAAAGCAATTACATCTGAATGAAATATATTTGATGAAGGGTACGTATAGAATGAAAAGTCAACAAGTTCACATTTAATGACAATAGCTTGTTCAAAAATCTGTCAAACGCTTGGCAGGCACTTCCCGGCAAGTCATCCTATGAAAAGTCATTTGCAAAGTTCTCACTGCAATGCAACAAGTCATGCCATAACTTATTTAAACAAGAAAAAGCTACTGCATTCAAAAACTAACGCGTTGCAGTTGCTCTTATTAACCACTTGATATTTTTACTTAAACACGTGAGTTTCTTGACGCGATTAATAAATGAGTCGTGTTTAGGTTAAGATTATAATAACACGTCAACCTGCGAACCCGAACAGGTCGACACGAATACGACTCTCGATTGCCACCCCTAGTCATAACGTGTGCATGCATGGTTTTATGCTTTGTTGTTGTCTGCATATTTAGTGACACTTTTTTGTTATGATGACAAACCTTTACTTATAGTGACATTTTTTGACTTTTGTTAGTAGTGTGCATGGGTGTTTTAAGAAATATTTGGGAAAACAACAAAATATGTATGGACAGTAGCAGAGGGTCAAAAGCATAATTTTGATATATTAAGAGGGTCAAAAGCATAAATATAAATTTTTGCATGAAAATAACAAAAAGTAACACTGTTGGAAATTTGGAGGCCACCAACCTCCTCATCCTGCTAATAACACTAGAGACATTTGATTTAACCCAATCAAAAAGTCAGCATCAAATCATGCATATACACACAAAGAATTACTTTTTGTTTTTTAAAACACAACTTATATCCAATAACCTAATAATATATTCACAAAATTCACAATATGTAATGCATTTATTGCATTAGCTTCTTTAAGTAATTATATATACGCAATCACTTTTATTTTTTAATGTATTGTTTAGTATGACCCTTAATGCAACGTTTATAATTTCAGCTTTTAGTCATTGCGAGAAAAAAATATATATAGTGTATATGAAGCGCACATAAACGAAAGAAGTCACGTTTGTGTTTTTTAATTTAATATTAGCCAAAATGATAAAGACGATCGTATAAATGAATAATTTTTTTTTATCTAGTAATAATTCTTACCCGAAATTTAAATATAGAATATATATATAGACAATAACTATGTTTGGTATGAGTTTTTTTTAAGTTTTTGTTAGAGCTGTTAGGTTTTTTGTTAAAAAAAGAATCTATTAGCTCTGTTTGGTACAACAATTTTTAAAAGTTGTTAGCTTTTTATTTTCACTAAATAGCTCTTAAATAAAAAAACTGATTCATAAACCTTTTTAAATTATTAAGAGTTGTACCAAACACTTTTGTTAAATTGTAAATTACTGATATACCTTCCAATAATATTATAATTTAATTGAAAATATGGCGTTTTAAATCATTTTACATATTAATTTTACAGTTAACAAATGATTTATCAAACACTTTTATTAAAAAAATACAACTCATAACTCTTGTTAATAGCTTTTTAGTAAACAGTTAACAGCTTACAGCTTACAGTTAACAGCTTACAACTAATTTTTCCAAACGTGGCCATATGTTTTCAAATTTATAAATTTATGAAAAATTGAATGATTAAAAATCAAACACATATTTGAGTATTTATTAAATATTATGTATTAGTTATATATTAATTAGTATTAGTTATTTTTTATTTTCGAGTATGTATGTATGTATTAGTGTTGCAGGATATGTTCGATCTCTAACTTCTATTGCTTAGGTTGCCCGCAACGCAAGTGGTCGTCGACCGACCGACTTTGCACTCGGACGGCCCGTTACGACAACTGAGTCGAGCTGGTTACCTCGACAGAGTCGGTCTCAGCCTCGACCCAATTGAAAATTAGAAAAGTCAAAATTGTTTTTAAATCCTTCCGTTACATAATTTAAAAAAAAAAATTAATATTTTTTAAATTTAAACGTTTTACCCCTATAAATACCCAACAATTTAACCATTTTCTCACACTTTCAAATTTTTATTTTTATATCACACAATTTTCATACCATCTAAAATAATGGGTTTCAAACATTCATGGTTAATAGGTCGCTGTAAATAAATAATTAATGTCAGTTTTTTTTTTTTTATGTAGTTTTTTTGGACGTCCCAATTTAATTGACCATTTTTAAAAATTTAAATTTAAATTTATTTTACTATATCACTCTCACTTAAAGGTGTTATTACAAATAAGTGATGTTTTTATTGAATTACGTCTTTTTAGTCGGCAGACAATATTTACAAGACGAAGAAAGTAATGTTTTTATTTATTGAATAAATTTTTTTTGAACTTGATGGACTTATTGTGTCAAAAACTCGTTGTAAGTCGCTAGAAAAAAAACTGATGTGAAAAATAAAAAATTGCACTAAATCGTTATTATATGTAACCTAATACATATCGTACACACAAGAATATAACGGAACAAAAAAATACATAGCACTTTCACTTGTTAAAGTTGTGCTACAGTAGTAATTGTTGCAAGTATTATTTTATGCTCAACTTGATTACTCATTTTATTATTATAGCACTATGCTAGTCACTTCCATCTATCAATTCACATGTCACGAGTTCACATGTCACGAGTGTATTTAGCCCAAGCTTTTAACAATGACAGTTCAAATGTTTGTGACAAAATTCTACACCTGAGCGAGCAAATGCAACTTGTTTTGTAACACAAAAATGGCAACAAAAAAAACAAGGAATCAATGAAAGCAAACATTAACCTACCAAAACAAATATACTGACATATTCAAAGTCAACCAAAAACCCACACCCAAAAAAAAATAAAAAACCAATTTATATTTTTCAGATTTTGTCACTATGATAATGGTGTAAAATTATTCAAATTCAGTTGAGTGCTAATTGTTTTAGACATGTAAAACTTGACAAACCTAATATGAAACATAATCAAACCTACCACAAAAGGTTTTGTCTTTTGGTTCGTCAAACTGGCCGGTCATGCTACTCATTGCCACTCCTGAATATATCTACAAAACGATAAATATAATCAAGCTTAACTCTTGTAAAACTATATACATTTTCATTTAGTAAGAGACCCAACATAACCAAACACCTGAGAAAGCGTCTTTTGGCTTGCCGATTTTACGCTTGATAACATGCGTGATATATGCTTGGGTAACATGGTATAACAAAAATACGAGATTAGTCCGTTACTCACTTTTCGACACTTGACCATCATGGTTTACCTCAACTCCTCCTGTGTGAATCCTGCACAGCAAAGTTAGATTCTGTTATACTTTACTTTTGCGCAGGTAAAACGTCAAAGACTCAATCACAAAAAAGCGACTACCAACTTTTATTCAGCCTTTGATTATTTTTCTTTCTTCTGTACATGTTTTATTTTCGGAAATTGTTATACAAATTCCAGGCTGGTGGGTACAATGTTATTGTAGCAACATCAATTGGAGGAAGAAGGTTTAGATATTATGGAAGTTGATCTCGTTATTTCTTTTCATTCAAAATATATAATCACCTTTTGTGGATGATTCTACGTATGGGAAGAACTGGTCGAAAGAATAAAGGCCGATTTCATATCCTTATAGTATAATTTATAATTCTGGGTTAAGCAAATGATATAACGTTTTACCATTTCGATCTGTAGGCCATTATAAATAACTACATTCTGCAATACTGGCCAATTTACTCTAAAATGAGTCAATTTAGCGTGGCTATACTAGTTGTCTTAAAAGTATGTGTTTCTTTCGGTTCTTTGGCCTAACTTCATGAGATATTGTATGAAACCAAACCATACTCTGGCCAGAGCCCTAAACCAACCCTACTGGCAATCAGCATTATATGTAGTAAAAATGTCTACATGTTATGAACTAAGGAGCATGGATACAGAAATAAGATAATGCCAACGAATATCTTGAACAGAGGATGAACGTGAGTATTTTTATCAATTTTCTAGAACAGCAGCAGAAATCATTCCAATATGCATAGGTTACCCTACCTGAATTTAAAGTTCAAGCTAAAGAACCAACATTATAAACTTCTTATGGAGTCGCCCTGGAACACTTAGGTTTACTATTTACCGATTTCTTAAATTAAACTTATGTTCAGTATACGGCTCTATTAAGTTATGCAATGACATTTCCGATATAATGATGTAGGGTACAACCGACAACCACATGGGAGAGGTAGGATGTAGACACTCACGCTAACAATTACGTGGTGCCTATTACAAGTGCTCCTAGTCTGCCATACTATTGGAAAATGTATTACTGTACTAGATACCTGATTTTGGTTCACTCACTGAAATTCCTTAACCCATTAGTTATAAAGATCTTTAACGGATTTCATTCCTCGACCTTTCGTCACATTTGATGTGTAATGCAACATGTGCATGAGAGCATCCACATAAACCTGCATTCGGACCACGACTTGATAGGCTTAGAACCTGGCGGTTCCAACTCAACTAACCAACTAACTCTCTAAGATAAAAAAAAAAAAAAAATCAATATGAGGCTGCATAGTGTAAACTCAAGGCAACGATCACTTAATGAACTTAATGACTTATTTATTGTGTTCTTGTATACTCAGTAGATGAGCAGTCATGTCGGTGTTAAGAATTTCAAAAAGTATAAGCCATTTTAATAAGCAATCCTAAAGACCAAAACTCTGACACTCACTATAACCAAACAGGCTGCAAAATGTTTATTCAATATTTTTCGAGTCACTTACAGTTAACCAAACCCAAGCAACAGCCAAGTAATTTAACCTAATTGTATCAGCTACTGGTGGTTTTGGCAGAAGCCTAATGTTCCAGCATACTATGACATAAGAAACTTATATAAGTTTCAAACTAAGACCAAAAATTGGGTTTATGAATAAATCAGCACCACGTTAGCCAAAAAATAGACTTGAGCAGACCCCCCTAACTTGCAAGTTCAATTAGCACATTTGTACCTAGTACCAACTAATGAGTATGACATCATTATAAAGATGATTCAAATTTCAACCTACGTAACCATTATAGCGATAAGTGCGCTGGCCATGACGGCAAATTTTCCCAACCATTGGCTCTTATCCACCAACACATATCTTGTTTATTAGACGCCAAATAAAGGACATATTTTTTCTGCAAAAAGTCTTGAAGCACATACACACTGATGTAATGAACTCAAACAAAAATCGATATAAAAGCATTTAGAGGCTGAATAGTGAGTGCATGATCTTCCTTAGATCTTCCGCCATTACTAACCCTATGAGGTACAAATTCCGTAGATATATATTCAAATACAATTAAAGTCTATACACGAGTCGAAATTTAGAATAGCCCAAGATTGTTTTTGCAACTAAGATATGCTGCTCATTAGGGGGTGTTTGTTTAAGCACATATATAACAAACTTATATAAGCTCATAAGTCTCGAAATAAGCCCATAAGCTCGCATATAAGCTTAAACAAACGCCCTCTTATGAAGCAAGCATTCAACATCTAGACGGTTACAAAAAGAATAAAGTGTTCAAAAAGAAGGGTCATACCCGTAGTACTCCGTATTTGGTAACACGTTGACACCAAAGACACTGTCAGATAGGCTTCTAGAAGGAGGAGTATCATTATACGAAGGTCTTTTTCTCCAGTCCCGAGTAGAAACATGTGGACACGTTTCTTGCTAAAAAGATAATCAAATAAACAACTGTTATTCATACTTGTAAATAGCAAAATAAAACATGAAGAGTGATATGAAATACTATTGTAATTATACCTCTTTGTGTATTTTCCCATATTATAAGTATCTCTATTTCGTGGTTGATGTCCTTCACCTACACAAATTTTGAAACAACATTGTCACATAGTAAAACACACCTAAAACAAAGACAATTATAATTTAAGTCAGACGAAAGCATGTAAACAACTTAGAAGTCTTTCACATACGACATACATAATGTGAGTTGTTTTCTTCTTATAATTTACCTCAACGGGCATAACTTTAAGTGGATAGTAATTCACCTCTGCTTTCTGCCTACTACTTTTACAAAAAGTCCAACTTCGGTAAAGCCTATTATCATTTATTGTTAAAAGATGCATTTGAAATCAATTAAGCCAAAGTATTACACTTATGCCTCTAAAGCAGCAGTTTGAAATACCATGATGAATATGATAAACAGGTAAGCCAATTAACTCAGACTATATTATTTCTTTTGAAGAGTGAAAACTCATCAAATATTTATTAATAACACAGATGTTATGCACTTACGGATTAGTATGCTTGTAGCTTTGGATCATGTCGTATTATGTTGTAGTGACTTGATAAACAATTAGGTGATGAGCCTTTTAATGAGCATGATTCTTCCCTAAGCTTATATGCGACCCATCCTAAATAAACAAATAGACATCGGTATAAGGAGTATGTTGGGGCATTTTTGGTTAAGCTTGAAACTGGAGTAACATCAAACCCGATAACGAGTATGTAAAGGTATAAGACCTTGAAGTCCTTTATTTGTGGCAATGGTTTAAGAGACCCATATATGCTATGCGCATCATACACATGAACCGCAGTATAACGAACTGCTCTAGTTGCACGAATTTTTCTAAAAGCAGGAAGTTTATTTTCATCATTTAGTGTATTCATCTAACTTTTTATTAACGAAACTGTATGTGTTCATATAGTTTGTTACCCGCAATGGTAATAACAAACAAAAGAACACAATTTTTTTTCTTGGACCGAAAGGCCATAGTACAGATTATTCTCTTTGTGCACAAACTCGGCACCTCAATTATAACCCTAAGACTCTTTATTCTCTTTGTGCACATACTCGGCACCTCTATTATAATCCTAAGACTCTTTTAGCGTTCATAAATGTTCTTGTTTCTTATGAGACAGATAAAAAATTTGAGGGACCTGAAGAAAGAAAAAGTATCCATTAAAAAAAAAGGGCGTCGAAAAACGTTAGTTTGCACGTCCTCTGAGAAGCTTGAAACATAACCGTGTACAAATTCAGCATTCTATTAAGAAAGTGGTAAATACACACAATGACTTCAGAAAAAGCACATAAAATTTCAAGAGGGTGATAACGATTGATTTACAGATTGCAAAAAAAAATCTAGTTTGTGAAGATCATAAATTTGCTCATATTGCCAACAAAGTAACAATGAAGCATGAGGGCCTGAGGGGTAATGTTAATGTATCTTGAAAAGTTAGCACATTCTTTGATTTCATAGATAACATGTACAACCTTCTTATCGAATACCAAGTTTAATTCAATACACGTGGCATTAACTTTTGCTTCAAAATCAGGAAACTCGTTATTGTGGTTAATAACTCTTTATAATTTTTCAATGGCTTTGCTTTTTAGTCATGTGAATATACGTTCATTAAAGAACAATTTAAATACTCGCATGAATAAACAGTTGATAAACTCACTTGACCGCACAAGTTCTAAGACAGATAAGTAGAATTGTTCAACATTTAAGGCATCTGTTCTCTAGCATTCATCGAAAAGACAGAAAAGAGAATAAATAACTCGGAAAATGGATATTTAAGTATGAAAAAGAGAAGAAAGAGTAACCATGGTTCACATATTGAAATAAGCAAGAGAGACCAAAATTACCAATGAATGGCCAAACAAAGCATATATTTTACCGATATTAATTTCTACTCCCAAGCATATTAAAAAACTGACTGACCCACCCATTTCCACCCCTAAACTGAATGTAGCATCCCTTCAATTTCTTTATAACATTGTATGCCTAACCAAGGAGCCAACACCATTATAATGACTGATTGCTTTAGAAGATACAGAAATTATAGTTTCAACAAAGATCAAAAAGCGGTTATCATCCGAACATAATCTTATGAATGTGTAATTCAAAGCCACTTTTCGTTACCTCTCCTACTATTGTTATATTCCACTTTTCTAAGTTAATTTGCTAGCTAGAAACTTGAATGCATCGAAGAGTTAAAGACACATGCGTGCATTAGTATCCAATACCATGCCTTATTTTGCCACACTAATGCCTAAGTTTTTTCATTTGCAATAAGGTACTATCATGATAAAGCTATATAGCAGTTAAATTCAAGCCCACCTTGGAAAAAATAATAGGTAACTATTAGTCGGACCCGTGAAGATAAATTTGGCATCCTTAAGTCATATGTTGACCAAAATTAACTTTTTTTGTCAGTTAACTAAATTAAGCAATGACACATAAAAAAGTTATATAATGTTCTACAGTCAACTTATTTCACCTTTATGGTTTGAGTAACATGTCAAGTAATACCGTTTGAATAAAACATATTGCACTCGCAATGACCTTGCTATGGTAACTAAATAAAAGTTAATAAAACTGACCTGTGTAACCCGCAGAAAGGCGTCACCAATAGTCGATTTGAGCTCCATATTCTTGAACCTGCAAGAAATAAATCGAAGCACAATTAGATCCATTATAAAGTCGATCTGTTGAACACACAACTTATAAAGCCCACCATTTACCTTGGGTATTGGTCTCAATGACATTGTCTAAACCCCACTTGATCCCACATGTTCAGTTTCAGGAACATCATAGGGCCAAAGGTATACAATGATCCGCTGTTTTTGTCAATAACATAACTGCCAACACACCGCTGTACCTATTCAAAATCAATCAAAAGCAAGTATCACGACAACTAAATTTTTACATATGTAGTATTTGTGCTTCAATCCCTTAAATAATATCACTTTCGGACAGGATCATAAAGTAACAAATTTCACAAATTCACATAATGGACCATAACATGCATACCTAAACTTTCTATTCAACTCCTAGCATATATTAGAAGATGGGTTTGTCTCATGGTTGGGTGACTTTGCACCTTGTAATCGTAGTGCTATCTAGCTACAGTTAAATCCAAACACGACATGAACCATCTTTTTCATGACACTAACGTTCATAAGTTGATTTGTAGTCCCATCGTAAGTAGATGCATATCAACATGAACATAAGCTAAATACTTAATAGTTAAAAGAAACTTCATATACCTGCAAGAACCTTATTTCTACCCTGGTCCACTTCTTGACCTTCATCCATTGCCACAACTCCGGAACTTGCATGATGAGTCTGAAGTAGGTCCGTTACCAAACGCGGATTCAGCCACCACGGACTTTCACCTGCAAGTGGAGATTTTATTATTTCGGAAGCATGTTTTAGGGGGTTAGCTTATGAAAAAGTGCTTATGACGCCTTTCTCCAATATCATAGTAGACAATTTAAACCAAGACCTTCTAAGAAGCTAAACCTGCCCGACACAATTTCAGTTTAGCTAATTTCTAAAATTAGTATTACCCGTTGAGAATATAAAATAGTAACTTCAAACTTTGGATATCATCTGCTTGAACTGGGTCAAACATGCATTTTTTTAACATACAACCTCTAACTGAGTTTATGATACGAACTTGCTGATGATTTTATTAATAATGAAGAAAAACAGAAAACAAAGAACAATAAACCCTAATCTAAAGCTGTTCCAAGTCCGAAGACCGGTCCTATTCCCCCCTCCTAAACTGATAGACTCCTAACCCTATATAAAGACTCAATAATCTTGTTCAACAAGATAACTTAAACAAGGAAAGCACTTAATAACTAGAAAGTAAATAAATAAATAAAACTAAATATTCCAGCAGATTTTATATTTATCTCTTAGACCCCTGAGTTCGTATCAGTTTACTTATAAAGAAGACTTTATCATTATCATTTTACATGCACGTGTGGCGTTTCCAAACCCATCTGATAAAGAATGGGTCAGTTTCGAGGATAATGTATCTTTGATAGGTGAAAAACTTATTAGCTTCATGTTTGAACACATAGTTTAAAGACGGAGTGAACCATGAGTGTGATTGATGATAGTTCATTAAACATACATAATACCCTATGCCTCCTAAGGGGGTGTTTGGGATTGCTTATTTAAAACAGATTATTCATTTCGAAAATGAATAATCAGATAATCATCATTTTGAAAACTCCATTTTGAAAAATAGTGTTTGGATTTGATTATCCAGTTTGAAATCGCAATAATCAGATAATCAGTTTTTGAGTGTCTGGCAAATTTGATTATTTGATAATAAACTCCATTTTGAAAGCTTACTTTTCCAAAACTCCATTTTGAAAATGAAATAAGTAGCTCCCCACTAACATTTTCAAAACTCCATTTTGGAAGCTTTTAAACGCAAATAATCACTTTTCTCCATTTATTATCCAAACACTCATTTTAGCTTATCTCCATTTTCAAAAAACGGGCAATCCCAAACACCCACTAAGAGATATGTTGTTGAAGTGGCGTGTTTCAAGCTGGTCGAATAAAGCCAAAGAGTTAAACTACACTTACATTCAGCAAATCATAACATTACACTTAAATCAAAGTATCACAATTTCACACACACACACACACACACACACCCCCCTAAATAAACAGTATAATAGTTGTAAAGTGCATTTATATATTGAACATCATGGGTACGAGGTTAATGTTGAGGGGGATAATGAGAGTGATAAAGAAGTAGATGATGAGATAGAACCAATAGAATTAGAAGACATTAGAGAATATGTTGGTCCAGATGATGTAGGTGAAGATGATGTGATTATTCTACATGTAGGTGTTCAAGGTACATTTTTGAATAAGTTGGTGGATGGTAACTACATTAGGAGTAAGGAGGAACAAGTTGAGGATAATGGGGGAAGAAGTTTCACTTTTGAGGAAGGTAAAAACAAGGTAAAAGTTCCAGTAGGTGTAGGGAGGAAGAAGTTGATGATAATAGAGTTGATGAAAACTGTAAGGTTAAAGATGGTGTGATATATCCTGTCCATGATCTTAATTTAGCATGAAATGAGATGAAACCTGTATTAGGTATGAGATTTGAGCACCCAGAGCAGTTGAAAGAGTGTATGATCAATTATGGTGTTGCAAATTGATATCAACTATGGTATATAAGGAATGATTACAAAAGTGTAGTTGTTATGTGTGGAAAAAGTGTTAAAGAAGGCATGTGTGCTAGTAAGAAAGGAAAACAAAAACAGGATGATGAAATACCTACGGATAAAGGGGATGAGGGTACACCTAAGCCTTCACCCAATGCTGAGTGTTCACAAAATGGTTGTTCATTTATGTTGTGTGCATCATTGATGCAAAATGAACCAACTTTCCAAATAAAAGCACTTATCCCTAACCACACTTGTGCAACATACTTTGATCTAGGATCATTAGTTACATACAGATGGATAGCTAAACAATTTGCTAGTGAAGTTAGAAAAAATCCTAAGATTAGTTATAAGCAAAGGCAGTATGATGTTAGGGAGAAGTATATGATAAATGTTACTCTAAATCAGTGTAAAAGGGCAAAGCAAAGGGCATTGTATGATCTTGAAGGTGGGTTGATTGACCATTATGGGAAACTCTGAGACTATAAAGATCAAATTTTATCTATTAACCCTGATTCAACAGTTGAGCAATTAACCAATATTTTAATGCTTTCTTTCAGTTTTATCAAGTTAAAATTGGTTAGGAGTTGAAAATATTTTAATCACTAAATGGCTTTCGTGTAGTGTAGTAGATGCCAGTCTCAAGGAACAGATATATTAAAGCATGACGTTATGATCAACAATCGATATATGGAGGTAGAACATTACATACTGAAGTGGTACTGGATTAAACACAAAATCTTAAGAATAGCATTGGCTTCAAAAGTATGTTGTATCTCGAATCTCTAGTCTTCTAATTGCAAAACTAACACGAAACCCAAACATACTTCATTAATCATTAATTACCACTACGCCTGTTATACAAGTAAAAAAATAACAACCCGAAAACACACAAAACGCTATCATGTAATGCTTCATCAACCACTTACAGAATGGTAGTCATGCATGAAATGAATGTAGAAGTACCTGGATAATAAATTTAGTAAAAAAAGGTAAGCCGCTTTTTATTCGGGTATTAAAATCGGGAAATCCCGTTTTGTACCGTACCGATTTTGGTGGTACCGAATTTTTTTTGAACAAATTTTTATGGTACCGGTACCGTACCGGATAGCGAGAACCGGTACTGGTATCCGGTACTCATGCTCATCCCTAGGTAAATCCGATCCAAAGGGTACCAAAATTCAGGTTAAATATGATAGCCACTTTTTTAATTTTATTTAATGACCTGGCCCATTTTGCCACCTTTAGTGTGATATACTCGCACAAAAATTTGAGTTATCTCAATGATTCAATTAGCATTGACATAGTATGCAGGACACAATCTGCAACAGATGAAGGCAAAGTTGAGGCGTTGGGCGCCTCAAGCAGTTGCTTGTCCATGATACAGTCTTCTTGAAGGACAACTCAGGGGAGGGACAATTAGACACGTGAACCAAAATATGAGAGTCATATATTAACAAGAAGAGAGGTTGTAATACTTTTATCTAGCGGGATATTAACAAGTCAAATGGAGAACGGGGAGCTTTCTATAAATGAACTCTCATCTAGTAGGATACCATCTAAGCTCTTATCAAATAATGTAACAAACTTACATATAATTAGCATGTATTACCGCTCTTAGTTGAACATCCTCGACCCATAAAGAAACCGAGTAGCCAAAATGAAGCTAAGGCAAGAAAATCTAAGAAAAAGTCTTCCAAGCTTATTCCTTTGATGCACAAAAAAAAAAAAGTTCCATGTCTGATTGAATATATCAAGAATCTTTGAATGCTTTTAATTACAGTCAGCACAATCCATTGTTTCATTTGACGCATAGCCTTGTAACATTTCTAAGATGAAAACTATATTATGTCTATCTAACTAATTCTAGTCAACTGTTGTCACTCTGTTCCATTATCAACAATAACTTATCTAGAGGAAGTAAATCCTTGACAGTAATTTTCAAAATATCGGCCATTTTTAAAGTTTGAGTAATACATTTTTTGCTCATCATTATACCTGAAAGAAACTATTAGTTACGAGTACCCAAGGTCACCCTACAACGTTGTAAAGTATATTGGAACAAGTTCATCATGACGTTAGAAACTTATATAAGCCACAAAAAGTGAGCTTATGAAACATACGCAGCCAGCTATATAATCCTAGATAGAGTTAAGATACTTTAGTCTTTTATCCACATAACATAACTTCTATTGCGGCATTTCATCAAACAGTTTATATCCACCTCGTTAGTAACAACAATAACACGATCATCGCACATCATACGTTGATTTTACAACTGATATTCAACACCATTCAATCATAACATATACCACAAAATTAGGACAGAATTAAAATTACAGAAAAAAGGAGATTAACCTGATATTATGAATAAGAGAAGACGGAGATGGTGACGGTGAGACAATAACGATAGTGGTTGTGTGATGACAGCGGTGGTGGTGGTCTGACGCCGGAGATGGTGGTGGTGTGACAGCACTGGATGGATGGTGATGCACACGGAGATAATAAAATATGTTTTGGATCAAAAAAATTTATATAATAAATAGAAATGAAAAAATTCTATTCTTTACTTTTACACCAAACATTAAGTTTGGTCCTTATCTCAAACTAATAGGGGTGTTCAAAAAAACCGAGAAACCGACGAACCGAGCCGAACCGCTCAATCCGAAACCGAAAAAAACCGAAACCGAAAAAAACCGAAACCGAAAAAACCCGCCTATAATGGTTCGGTTACGGTTTTTATTTTTAGATATCCGTGGTTAACCGAACCGAACCGCACATATTATACTTGAAATTTTTAACTAAATATTCAAATTATAATACATGTATTAATTGTATTAGTACCCTACTTTTATTATACATGAAATTTTTTAACTAAATATTCAAATTATAGTACATGTATTAAACATGTATGTGTAAATTTAATTAATGTGATCGTAGTTTATAAATATAGAATAAATATTTTTTAGTTAATATGTTACTTATATGAATATTCTAATGTACTTTTTTTGTAACGAAATAATTTTTATATGATTTTATCTATTTAATGTCGTTGAATTATACGAAAACGACATTCTATGTTCTAAACCATGTTATTATTTATAAACTAAAACTTTATGAAACTTATATAATGGTTAACCGTGACCCGAACCGTGGGTAACCGCTCATTTCGGGTAACCGTATGTCCGGTTAACCGCCTTGTACGGTTCGGTTACGGATAGTAAAGTTAACTAACCGAACCGCGATGGATAGTCAAAATCGTCTAACTAACCGAACCGAACCGACCCGTAAACACCCCTACAAACTAACTTCACCGATAGTCCCTATCGTTTACATTTTGGATCAAAATTCGTTCCTATCTTGGATGTGAGTTAGTTTTGCTCGTTAAGTAGTATAAGTGAATGGGTATTATGGTCCTTTTCTTGTTTTCCATGCATTACCCACCTCTTTTTATTCTTTCTCTCTTCCTAGCAACACCCACGTCATCCACTTTTTCTTATCCCCACCACCACCGACACAAATAGATAATAAACAAATCCTAAACCTCACCGTGTGCTTCCATCGTCACTCACATCCAACCAAAATCATCATCTCATAAACCGGATCCAAAATTAAGATCTATAACCTCGAAAATCATCACCGAAATCTAAAAACAAATCACATCACACCTATCATCATTTTTAACATCATCACGTCACAACCAAATCACAAATCAATCATCTTTTCCCGAAACCCATATCCCACGAAGAATCTTCATCAAATATCAAGATTCAACAAAAAAAAAAGAACCCACCGAACATAATCATACACACATATCTAAATCCTCACAAGAAGTAAATTCGAGTGACAATAGGTAGATTCGTTTCTTTGTGGTGAAGAGTTCAGTTCATCAAATGCACTTGTTAATCACAAAATAAGTCATCCAAGAAAAGAATCAGATAAGGATACTATTTGCGGAAAATGTGGTAGAGGTTTTGATTCATTGAAAGCTTTGTATGGTCACATGAGATGGCATTCTGCTAAAAGATCTCAGGTGTTTGATGCTTTTGATGGTAATGTTGATGTTGATGGTGTAGTAGCAAATCTCATAAGAAAAAAGAGATCATACACAAGGTACAAGTCTCCTAAGCATGATAATCTTGGTACTAGTTTGAGGTTTCAGTTGATGAGTCAATGGGATACAGTAGCTCTGTAAATGAGTCTGAACATTTTACTGTTGGATACGGGTCAGGTCAACTGAAAACGAATCGGGTTGGGTCAGCTATAACAGAGGACCATCTACCAAGCCTTGCTTCTAAAGAGGGCGTCGACATAGTATTGAAAGACGGGTTTTTTTAATGCACAGTGGATACTGAAATACAGGTGATATACAATGTCACCTTTTTACATACTGTAACTCTAAGTGGTTCCGTTTGTGCACGAGTTGAATATAAATGACATGTTTTTCTTTATATGTTTACTGTTAAAGGTTTTGGGCTAATAAGAAGGATAAAATGTATCTTTTTGAAAATTGTGGTAATATCGAATGAGCGTGTTTGGTTTTATGTAGCTTAGGATCTGGTTTTGATTGAATCTGGGTTGAGATGAAAACATGTGAGAGAGAGAGAGAGACTGAGATATGTGTGTGAGAGAGAGACATAGATAAGAGAGAGATAAGAAATAATGTGGAAAGTAGGTGGTGTTTGTATTTAATAAAGTTAATAAATGAAAGGACCGAAATACCCTTCTAATCTCAAAAGTTAACAGCCAAAACTAACACCCATCCAAGATAAGGACGAATTTTGATCCAAAATGTAAACGATAGGGACTATCGGTGGACTTAGTTTGAGATAGGGACCAAACTTGATGTTTGGTGTAAACGATAGGGACTAAACGTGAAATTTTTTCTAATAAATAAATAAGCTTGTTTGATTAAATTTTAGATTAATCTAAACCTCTATATGAAAAGTAAATAGAAGGCTGGGATGTGTCCCTTGTTTTTAAGCAAAATAAAATAACTTTTGCCATATTATAATCTTTGTTTGGAATCCATATATCATTATAAGGAAGTGATTTGCACACTATTTGAATTGATTGTGACACTCCAAAATATGACTTGTTGACATATATACCCTTATATTACTTTTAATTCATATTCATCCTTACAAGGGCATAAATTTGCAAATCAATTCCCATCATCATATGGTCCTCTTACACTCCCAAGAAGAAAAACACGATCGAAACAAACGAATAAAACCTTCTTCTACATTGGCGAATCGATGATGGATCCTGCTATGTTATTTGTCGGCTTTTGCATTTTCCCTTTTTGTGTGGGCCAGCATTGACTTTCTTTTGTTTGTTTCTGGGGCAAACACTACTCTTCTGTTTTTCCTTTTCAACCCATTATCTCTCTCTACCTATATACAGTATTTGTTAGAGTCCTGACTTGATCGTCGGAAAGTGGTTTATTGAGTTTCGGCATGAAACCTCTTCTAACGAGTTCTTTATCGATTATCAGTACACTTTCATGCTTGGGATAGCGACATACGGCTAGAGAGAGTCGTCCAAGCCTACCCAACAACGAAATTATGCTTCAACAATAGCAAAACCTCGAAGGGACTATATGGGTTTATATGTATAATTAAGTAAACCAAAGGACTGCCGTGGAACTTAATATTATTTTTCTTAAAGATTGTTATAAAAGAAAGGGAGGGGGATGCAAAGCCTCTCAATCGAAGAACAAACAATTAGATACCCGAGGAATTGAACCATTAAATCACTGGATGTGCGTTTGGTTTGCTAACAAGATTGGAATCGAGTTTAGATTTGATATGTGTTTGAAAGAAAAATAGAAGAAAGAAATATATGATTAATGAAAAATGTTGTTTGTTTTACATAATAGGATTGATGAGAAAAAATACAGATAGTAAAAATAATGACTATAAATTGAGTGTAGAAGCAAATATATGGAATATAGAAATATAAAAATCATGCAAAAATAAGAAATGGATAAAACGTATGGCTAACAGATAACTTTAAGTGGCATCAAAATGACAGAAAGCATATCATTTTAATTCTCAAACCTATCATATTGATCAAGAATGGGGGTAAGGGTGTGGTTTCATTGTTTGGTTGTGACATGTTTCTACCAAACAAATTGTTCGAAGGTCCTATTTCATTCTTTGAATCAATATCCATGTACCAAACTGACCTCTCAATCGAAGAACAAACAATTAGATACCCTAGGAATTGAACCACTAAATCAGTGGATTCTAAACCCACATTCAGACTGTCTTACTTTAAAGGCATCTTACACAAACTTTTTTCATTTACTTGTAGGGAAGTGTATAGAAATCCAATTTCGATTGCAATTGAGATTCATTTTTTTGGATTAAAGAAATGAAGACGAAGAAGTGTCTAGAAATTGTGTGAGAAGTATGAAATAATAAACGAGTATTTTAAAAGGGTAATATTAGAGTTTTGAGAGTATTTTTTTTGAAACTCCCCCAAGGGTAATATAGCCGTTATATTTGAATTTAAAAAAAAAAGTGAAAAAATATTTTTTTGGCTTAGGCTGGTAACCACGGTGCCAGAGCCATGACGTTAACCCACGGAGTGGTGCACCATTCGATATTCTCGCGCTATAGCTTGACGCAGGCGAACAACGCCATCGTTCCCCTCCCTCTAAGGTATTTAATTTATTATACCGTTAGATTTTAGGATATTTTCACCTGCTAGTTAGTTAACAGGTCCTCTCTTTTTTTCTTTCTCTTTTTATATAAAAGTTTCTGTTAGATAATTCAAACGAAAAAAACAAACAAACTATTACCAACAACCGAAACGGAAGCTTTTATTCAATACCCAAAGTTACAATTCGAAAACTACAATGAAAACTAATAACATTGACCTCTATTTATAGGGAACCAATGACTCAAAACATACCAAACAAAAACATAATAAAAATAACAAATTGTTCGACAAGCCAAACAAATTGCCTAAAACAAATTTACTAATCAAACCTTAAAGTTTAACTCACTGTCCAACAATCTCCACCGTGAGTTCAACTTCATATGAAACTTCAAAGCAAACAAATCTTGGTCTTCAAATTCATATATCCAAATACCAAATTCCAAATGCCCCTTGAAAGTTTAAGTTCGTTTTCGAAGAATCTCCACCGCGACTTCAACTCTATTTGAAGCTTCAAACCAAACGAACATTCCGTCTTAAAATTCGAAATTCCAAAGGCTAGACAACCAGCCAAATTCAAAAGGCTAGACAACCAGCCAAATTCAGATAAACAAACGATCGAATCTGAAAACGATCTCAAACAAACAAACAAATGATCGAACCTGAAAACGATTCAAACAAACAAACAATGATCGAACCTGAAAATAATCCAAACAAACAAACAAATGATCGAACCTGAATTCGATCCAAACAAACGAACGACCGCATCTGAAAACGGTCAACCAAACAAACAAATCACGCCAAACGATCTTCACCAAAGATTATTAAATTCGAGCAATCAAACTCAAAAAACCCGACAAACAAAGATCCCAGATTTTTCAAACGATCGAACTAATTTAAACGACCCAATTATTACCAGATCTTCAAACGCCAAACCAATTATTAAGGATACTAGCTAGAGTAAACTCGGATTGAGTCAAAAGATTCACAACGTTTGAAAATTAAAACCACTTATTAAACATTTATTCTAGCAAAGAAAGGAAATAACTATACAAAAAGGAAAAACTAATAGGCCAAAATAGATCAAAAATTTTGAAAAATGTCGAAAAATTGATTTTCCGGTTAAAATGAGGACAAATATAAGGAAAAGACCACTTAACTTCGATAGAAGTCCCCCCTACACTTAAGATAAACATTGTCCTCAATGTTTAAGCATGTGGGAGTAAACTCCCCTACACTTAGGACATTGTGCACGTTGTTTAAATCTTGCTAAGGAAAAGACAACTAAAGAGATTCCTATTTTAATATTGAGAAATATATAAAATAGTGAATCGAAAAGAGTTTAGGATAGAACCGGGATAAAGTAGAACATGGAATCACGGGTCGTCAAGAATCATCAAAAGTGGATCATTGAAGCTCGAATCCCTGATTAGAAGTGAAGAGAGGAAATAGCAATCCAAAGGGTCCCCCCTACACTTATGGTAAAGAAAGCGGAAAGATAGATACATGGGTTGCCTCCCAAGAAGCGCTTGGTTTTTGTTAACCGAGTCGTGAGCCTGACTCGACCTTGATCATCAACGGAAGTAGCATGAAACATATCCACCAGGATCAAAGACATAGTTTTCATCCATCAATAAGTAAGAGCTTAAGGCGAACAAGGCAAGCCAAAAGAGAAGTGGCAGGGTTCCCTTAAGCAGCGATGGAGTACGGTGGAAGCAAGTATGGTGCGGTGCAAGCATGTCTTCAATAGTTCCAAAGATTTTTCCTTTTATTTCATCAGGTGGATACTGAGATGGCTTAAAAACTTCAATACCGGGGTCGAACACCTTTTCCTTCAAGGGAAAATAGCACTCAGGCTCAGCCGAGTGTGAAGAAGATCCGCAAAGAAGCACAACCTCGTCCTCAGAAGTGGGACAAAGAGGTGTCAAATCATAAGTGCAACGGATTTCGGTGTCGACCGGTTTCTTCTCCTTTGACAAAATGCTCTTCAAATCTGAAGTAGGATCAAGACGATAATCTTCAAAGTCCAAAGGAGGAGCATCACTCTCATGAGGGAAGTATGTGTTGAGAAATTCAGAGAAATCTTCCTCAAATGAATAATCGTCCAAAGTAGGATCGAGTGATGGTGGAGGATCTTCATCATGTGAAGAATCGCTCGATAGAGTATCAGCCTCATCGAAATCATCGAAAGTGGGCAGCTCGGGATACTCAGAAGTACAATCAAAATCATCCGAGTCTGAGCTAGAATCATAATCATCATAAGCATCAAAGATCGGTGGCGAATCATAAATGGGAGAAGCGTCCAAAGTAGAGTGAGAATCATCCACATTATCTTCAAAAAGTGGATTATCAGTGGAAGACTCGAATAGAGGATTGTCATAGGCGGTAAAGTCATCGAGCACATTTATCATATTCACTGATTCTCGGCCTCCAAAGGATTTGCCTGTAAGCTTCCCCATTTTAAAAACTTTTGAATCATCCCCGACTCGTAAGATTAACTCACCTTCGGCCACATCTACTAAAGCTCGTCCGGTTCTCAAAAATGGCCGACCAAGTATTAAAGGAATACGAGGGTCCATTTCATAATCAACTACGACAAAATCGACCGGGAAAGTAAATGTGCCAACTTTGATAAACACATCTTCGGCTATACCAACGGGGTAAGCGAGAGTACGGTTTGCAAGTTCAAGAGTCATATTTGTTGGAATGAGGTCGGGCAATGATAGTGTTTTCCAAACACTCAGTGGCATCAAATTTATACTAGCCCCGAGATCAGCAAGGGCAGTAAATTCTTCAGTTTTGTTGAACACGCAAGGCAACACAAAACGACCGGGATCTCCAAGCTTTTCCGGAAGTTCTCTAAGAAGGACTGCAGAGCAGTTTTCATTTAAGCGTGTGTTGGCGAGTTCAATCAGCTTCTCCTTCTTGCTAAGCAATTCCTTGAATGCTTTGACAAATTTCGGCATGTGGCAAAGTGCTTCAACAAGGCTAATGTTGATGGTCATTTTAGATAGCATATCCACATATTTCGATACTTGACAATCATTCTTGGTTAGATCGTTGGTCTTGCCTATGTGAGAAGGGTATGGGATTCTGGGTTGATAGGGGTTAGGTGAAGGTGTAGTCGGTGAAGGTTGTGATGTTGAAGGGTCCTTCCGAGATACATCGTCATGGCGAGGCGGAGACGGTAATGGTGTACTATCACTAAGTGTAAGAGGAGTAGGAATATATGGTGGTGGAGGAGGTGTAGATGACGGTGGTGAGTCAGGTGGATTGACAATGGTAATTCCACTACGCGTAGTTATAGCACTCACATTAGCTCGCTGATTGGTGACGTTGTTTGAAGGTAGAGAACCCGAAGAAGAAGAAGGTTGAGCTTCGGGCAAGAAACTAGCCAACAGATTCTTTAATTCCGTTGTTTGAGTAATGAAGGAGGATTGAAGATTTTCACGAACCTCGGTTCTGATGTCATTACCTTGCTTCAAGATATCTCCTTTCAAATTGATTATTTGGCTCTGTAGATTCTTGATTTGCTCACCTTGAGTTCTCATGATGGTGTCAACATCGGGATTAATGGGTGGGTGTTGTTGGGTGGGTGGTTGATAAGGGTTAGAAGCACGAGGTGGGATTTGGTTGCTTCTATTGTAGTTGTTGGCGGGATTTTGGTTTTGAGGAGAAAAACCGGGTGAAAGGTAATTGTTGGAACGGTAGCTCAGCAGGTTTCTATCCCCTTGTTGTCTAGCTTGGTAATTTTTCGGTGAATAATTACCGTAAGCTGCATACACATTTTCCGGATTTCCTTGAGTCGAAGGACAATCGGTGTATGAGTGAGGACCGACACATGTTTCACAAGGATTAGCAACCGCTTTAACTTGTTGTTGTTGTTGGTTTGAAGCGAGAAGCGTAATACTTTTGCTCATTTCGGCCATCATGCGGGTGAGTTCGGTCATCTCAGGGTTTGCTGAGGTTGAGGAAACATTGACTCTCGGGTTGTTCCTTGAAGATGCAGAGGAATCCTAGTTCTTGTGGTGAGTAGTCATGTTCTCAATTAACTCTCTACACTCCTCGGGTCTCCTTTTCATAAATGTGCCACCGGCGGCTGCATTGATCGTATCACGATCTCGAAAAGTCAATCCGTTGTAGAAAGTATCGATCAATGTGACGGGAAGCATGTTGTGGTTTGGACAACGGTCGATCAAGACATTATATCTCTCCCAAGCGTCGAAAAGAGATTCATCGGGGTCTTGCATGAAACCGCTGATCTGATTGCGAAGGCTTGTGACCATGGATGGTGGAAAGTAGCGCGAAAGAAAGCGTTGAGTCATATCATCCCAAGTGTGAATAGAATTCTTCGGGAGACGATCAAACCATTTCTCGGCATGATGTGATAAAGTATGGGGAAAGAGTTGTAGGCGGAGTACATCCATTGTGGCCCCAGGCAACTTCATGCTTTGGGTGATTGTAATGAACTTGTCGAGGTGTTTGTTGGCATCATCATCAGGCAATCCTCTAAATGGGTTTGTTTGCACTTGCTGAATCATGTGGTGCTTCAACGAAAACTCAGGAGCGTTGATTTGCATCGGCACAATCGGTCCTCCTCGTCCAAACATTGTTGGTTAACAAAGTTCCTCCATGGTCCGAAGATCGGGCTGTGGAAGAGCATTGTTGTTATTATTATTATTCAGGTTCGGTGGAATGTTGTTGTTAACACCTGCCATATCTATATCTTCTTGAGGCTCGGGCTCTTGATAATTAGAAGATCTAGTACGCATACACCTGAAAATGCAAAAGAAAAAGAAACCAAACACAAAAATAATATATATACACAATAAAGATAAAATCTTTTTGGATTTTTGAAATTTTTAATTTTTATGGTTTTTTATCAATTTTTTAATTTTTATGTTTTTTTTGAATTTTTTAGGCAAGAAAAATAACGTTCACAAGTAAACGGATCCCAAAAATAACGTGTCTAGCACAGAAAACTGTTGATCTTGACGAAAAGAGCCGGCAGCGGCGCCATTTGGTACAAGGCTTTTACCTAGTAAGAAAGTTTAAAGTTCGTTGTGTTGGTCTAATCGAATTGATCTTAGCTCTCTATGTGTGACTTCGTTTTATTTTGGTGGGAACAAAGCTGTGTCGTTGTAGTGTTTAAAATAAAATGTGCAAATTAATTAAAGTAAAAGTGCAGTTATAATAAATCTAAGTCTAATTAAAGTAAAGGTGCAAGTATTAAAAGCGAGGCTGAACTTAAAGGGCACTAAAGTAAATGACGTAAACTTAAATCTATCTAAGGCAAACTTAAAGTGCGACTAAAACTAAGGCAAGTCTAAAATAAAACTAAGGCAAATAATCTTAAAGTGCAATTAAATAAAAGGCAAGAAAAATAAAGCTTGAAAATAAAAATCAAAGACAAAAGCTAATAAGAACCTGAATACAGCTCATTCGGAATAAACCTTCGTTTGGACAAATCACTCGTCCTAAATGTCACCTTTGGTTGAAATGATTCTTCTTCACTTGGAATATTACCAAAATCCTTGATCCGGAACAAATTGGTCTGAATATGTCACTTATCTAAAACAATGCTTCGTTCGTAACTTACTGATTCGGAACTCTCACTTGTTGCCTTGATTCGGAAGTATTAGGTCACCCCTTGATTCGGAAGTTTCCGAATGAAGCTCCTTGATTCGGAAGTTTAGAACTTCCGAATGAAAAACCTTGACTCGGAAGTTTTTGACTTCCGAATGAACAGCCTTGATTCGGAACTTGGTCCTTGATTCGGAACTTTGAGTTGATTCGGAACTTTTGAAAAGTTCCGGATGAAACCCTTGGTTCGGAACTTTGGAGTTCCGAATGAGTATGTTTGGTTCGGAAGTTTTCACTTCGTCCGGAACTTTGAAAGTTCCGGATGAACAAGTTTGGTTCGGAAGTTTTTCTAATCCCAAATCTTTCGGATGAAGCCTTGATTCGGAACTTTAGAAGTTCCGAATGAACACTTTCCACCTTCTTGGTTCGGAACTTTTCTGGAAAGATCAGAAACAAGCAAACACCCCCGAAGAACAAGGAGAACAGTAATAGCAGATATAACCAAAAATCAATCAAATAAACACAAACGATCTAAACTAAACAGTAACGAGATTAATAGATAACCTAAACAAACAATTTAAAACATGAAATCAAACAACTTTAACCAAATTAATCAAACACCACTTGGATCAAAATAAAAGCATGAACATGAACATAACATAAACACATGAATCAAAGAATAAGAAAGGTAGATAAGAGATTGACAAGATAAAATAAAGATTTGACAAGAATTAAAATAAAACTTACTTGGAATTTAAATGGTAATTAAGGTGCATAACATGAATTAAAATTGACAAGTAATGTAAATGAAAAGTATTTAAATGGTGGAAGGTCTAATTGTCACCATTAACCAACAAGAGTGAAAAATGACTAATACTAAACTATTTATAGGGGAGGATTAAGGAAGCTTCCTCCCCTCTTTCCTTTTCTCTTAATTGCATAATTAAGTCCCTCCTTCTTTTAATCTTTATTAATTGCGTACTTAGTCCTTTTCTTCTAAACTTCTTTAAACTTGGACTTAAGGGACTTTTGGCTTCGGGATTTCTTCGAACTCGTCTTTAAATTCTTCAATAAAATAGACTTGAATTCTTCGGCTTTTGATAAACTTCCGTCTTTTGACTTTTTCTTCGATAAATCTTCATAATTGGTCGTAGACTTCCGTTCTTTTTGCACTCTTGACTTCTTGACTTTGTCTTTCATCCTTTTCTTCAATAAAAGTCCGTAAATGCCCGTGAATGTCCGTGTTTTCTCCACTTTTCACCTTTTCATCCTAAATCTCAACAAAAACACAAACCACGCATAATTCCGACATAAAAGACATAAAATACACGTTTTGGTCCGGTTATTATTGTAATTAAGTGGTAGAAAAGATGGGTGTTTACACACCTATCAAATCCCCTACACTTGACCATTGCAATGTCCTCATGCAATGCATTAGTTACAAAGCAAGATTACACTTTTCATCAAAATCAATCGACGTTGGCCTTTATTAAAGTGATAGAAAATTAAAATCATGCAAAATAAGGAAATCAAAAGCATACCTTGGGTTTTGGAAATGTCATGAATAATCATCATCCTCAAGTTTTCACTTTCTCCAAACCAAGCTTATAAACGAGATCATTGTTATTATAAGTTAGTAAACTAACACGAACTCATGTGGGCCAATTATTCACTTAGACTCCCTTATTCCTAGGTGTATCTCTTATATTTTATTATTTGTCTTGAATGATCACGAAGATGCATTTTTGACTTATTTAGATAGTTATTTAGTCCGAAAATAAAGTGAATGATTTAATCAATAGTTAGCTAAAGGACCAAATCTTTTAAAACTGCTTCTCGGGACCTCATAAAGTTCATATCTTGGCATAACTCGCTTCGCGATTTGAGACCTTTCTCGGACCGATATTTGGCAGCGACTTCATACTTCAAATCTTGAGAGACGTTCATGAAATAATGGTCTTCTCTTCATAATGGAATTTCTTCACTTTGAAGTTTTGAGAGATTCATACTTGGACCACGACTTCTTCATTTTTCTCCAATCTTTATTTTGGACTTTGATATACAACGATCCGCCTCCTTTTATGACTTGGATCTATTTATCCTCATACCTTGTTAGGGTCTTTTCGGATACACTTCTCCATGACTTTTGGGGAGTTTGCTTTTCGTCGTGTGTCTCGATCCTTCATATTGATTTTCGATAAATGATTCTTCACATCACTTTGGATCTTTAGCAACAAAATATAGCCCTCATGCCTTGTTAGGGCCTTTTCGGACTTGCCAATATTCGCGTCCCGCTTCAATAAGTTTTGCCTTGGCTATGAACTCTAATCCATACCGAGAAACTTTTAAACGATCTGGGGCTAGAAGCTAAGTAACTTTTCAAATCGTACAACCTTATTTATTAGCAGATAAATTTATTAGCAAGCGATGGGAGAATAGGCTTATAATTAACTCACATAAATTCACGAAAGAATACCGAACTTATAATTGGCTCTATCATCTCTCGTTCTCCACAGTTTAAAATCTCAAGTAACGAGACTCGTGGATACTTAGCCTATTAAATCAAAGTTTTGGGTTTTCGAGTCGCCTATAGGATCTTGCAAATTCTTAGACTCTTTCAAGTTTAGAAATCGCATCTTAAAGTTCCCTTGATAAACGACTCTCTAGGATCAATTATAGGAACTTGCGAAAAGTTCTTGTTCTTAACCCGTGAGAGTTAAGACTTTCGCGTTTTATAGCTCCCTATATAAAAGCCTAGCAAAACTCGACTTAAACACGTTAAGGATACTAGCTAGAGTAAACTCGGATTGAGTCAAAAGATTCACAACGTTTGAAAATTAAAACCACTTATTAAACATTTATTCTAGCAAAGAAAGGAAATAACTATACAAAAGGGAAAAACTAATAGGCCAAAATAGATCAAAAATTTTGAAAAATGTCGAAAAATTGATTTTCCGGTTAAAATAAGGACAAATACAAGGAAAAGACCACTTAACTTCGATAGAAGTCCCCCCTACACTTAAGATAAACATTGTCCTCAATGTTTAAGCATGTGGGAGGAAACTTCCCTACACTTAGGACATTGTGCACGTTGTTTAAATCTTGCTAAGGAAAAGACAACTAAAGAGATTCCTATTTTAATATTGAGAAATATATAAAATAGTGAATCGAAAAGAGTTTAGGATAGAACCGGGATAAAGTAGAACATGGAATCACGGGTCGTCAAGAATCATCAAAAGTGGATCATTGAAGCTCGAATCCCTGATTAAGAAGTGAGGAGAGGAAATAGAAATCCAAAGGGTCCCCCCTACACTTATGGTAAAGAAAGCGGAAAGATAGATACATGGGTTGCCTCCCAAGAAGCGCTTGGTTTTTGTTAACCGAGTCGTGAGCCTGACTCGACCTTGATCATCAACGGAAGTAGCATGAAACATATCCACCAGGATCAAAGACATAGTTTTCATCCATCAATAAGCAAGAGCTTAAGGCGAACAAGGCAAGCCAAAAGAGAAGTGGCAGGGTTCCCTTAAGCAGCGATGGAGTACGGTGGAAGCAAGTATGGTGCGGTGCAAGCATGTCTTCAATAGTTCCAAAGATTTTTCCTTTTATTTCATCAGGTGGATACTGAGATGGCTTAAAAACTTCAATACCGGGGTCGAACACCTTTTCCTTCAAGGGAAAATAGCACTCAGGCTCAGCCGAGTGTGAAGAAGATCCGCAAAGAAGCACAACCTCGTCCTCAGAAGTGGGACAAAGAGGTGTCAAATCATAAGTGCAACGGATTTCGGTGTCGACCGGTTTCTTCTCCTTTGACAAAATACTCTTCAAATCCAAAGTAGGATCAAGACGATAATCTTCAAAGTCCAAAGGAGGAGCATCACTCTCATGAGGGAAGTATGTGTTGAGAAATTCAGAGAAATCTTCCTCAAATGAATAATCGTCCAAAGTAGGATCGAGTGATGGTGGAGGATCTTCATCATGTGAAGAATCGCTCGATAGAGTATCAGCCTCATCGAAATCATCGAAAGTGGGCAGCTCGGGATACTCAGAAGTACAATCAAAATCATCCGAGTCTGAGCTAGAATCATAATCATCATAAGCATCAAAGATCGGTGGCGAATCATAAATGGGATAAGCGTCCAAAGTAGAGTGAGAATCATCCACATTATCTTCAAAAAGTGGATTATCAGTGGAAGACTCGAATAGAGGATTGTCATAGACGGTAAAGTCATCGAGCACATTTATCATATTCACTGATTCTCGGCCTCCAAAGGATTTGCCTGTAAGCTTCCCCATTTTAAAAACTTTTGAATCATCCCCGACTCGTAAGATTAACTCACCTTCGGCCACATCTACTAAAGCTCGTCCGGTTCTCAAAAATGGCCGACCAAGTATTAAAGGAATACGAGGGTCCATTTCATAATCAACTACGACAAAATCGACCGGGAAAGTAAATGTGCCAACTTTGATAAACACATCTTCGGCTATACCAACGGGGTAAGCGAGAGTACGGTTTGCAAGTTCAAGAGTCATCTTTGTTGGAATGAGGTCGGGCAATGATAGTGTTTTCCAAACACTCAGTGGCATCAAATTTTTACTAGCCCCGAGATCAGCAAGGGCAGTAAATTCTTCAGTTTTGTTGAACACGCAAGGCAACACAAAACGACCGGGATCTCCAAGCTTTTCCGGAAGTTCTCTAAGAAGGACTGCAGAGCAGTTTTCATTTAAGCGTGTGTTGGCGAGTTCAATCAGCTTCTCCTTCTTGCTAAGCAATTCTTTGAATGCTTTGACAAATTTCGGCATGTGGCAAAGTGCTTCAACAAGGCTAATGTTGATGGTCATTTTAGATAGCATATCCACATATTTCGATACTTGACAATCATTCTTGGTTAGATCGTTGGTCTTGCCTATGCGAGAAGGGTATGGGATTCTGGGTTGATAGGGGTTAGGTGAAGGTGTAGTCGGTGAAGGTTGTGATGTTGAAGGGTCCTTCCGAGATACATCGTCATGGCGAGGCGGAGACGGTAATGGTGTACTATCACTAAGTGTAAGAGGAGTAGGAATATATGGTGGTGGAGGAGGTGTAGATGATGGTGGTGAGTCAGGTGGATTGACAATGGTAATTCCACTACGCGTAGTTATAGCACTCACATTAGCTCGCGGATTGGTGACGATGTTTGAAGGTAGAGAACCCGAAGAAGAAGAAGGTTGAGCTTCGGGCAAGAAACTAGCCAAGAGATTCTTTAATTCCGTTGTTTGAGTAATGAAGGAGAATTGAAGATTTTCACGAACCTCGGTTCTGATGTCATTACCTTGCTTCAAGATATCTCCTTTCAAATTGATTATTTGGCTCTGTAGATTCTTGATTTGCTCACCTTGAGTTCTCATGATGGTGTCAACATCGGGATTAATGGGTGGGTGTTGTTGGGTGGGTGGTTGATAAGGGTTAGAAGCACGAGGTGGGATTTGGTTGCTTCTATTGTAGTTGTTGGCGGGATTTTGGTTTTGAGGAGAAAAACCGGGTGAAAGGTAATTGTTGGAATGGTAGCTCAGCAGGTTTCTATCCCCTTGTTGTCTAGCTTGGTAATTTTCCGGTGAATAATTACCGTAAGCTGCATACACATTTTCCGGATTTCCTTGAGTCGAAGGACAATCGGTGTATGAGTGAGGACCGCCACATGTTTCACAAGGATTATCAACCGCTTTAACTTGTTGTTGTTGTTGGTTTGAAGCGAGAAGCGTAATACTTTTGCTCATTTCGGCCATCATGCGGGTGAGTTCGGTCATCTCAGGGTTTGCTAAGGTTGAGGAAACATTGACTCTCGGGTTGTTCCTTGAAGATGCAGAGGAATCCCAGTTCTTGTGGTGAGTAGTCATGTTCTCAATTAACTCTCTACACTCCTCGGGTCTCCTTTTCATGAATGTGCCACCGGCGGCTGCATTGATCGTATCACGATCTCGAAAAGTCAATCCGTTGTAGAAAGTATCGATCAATGTGACGGGAAGCATGTTGTGGTTTGGACAACGGTCGATCAAGACATTATATCTCTCCCAAGCGTCGAAAAGAGATTCATCGGGGTCTTGCATGAAACCGCTGATCTGATTGCGAAGGCTTGTGACCATGGATGGTGGAAAGTAGCGCGAAAGAAAGCGTTGAGTCATATCATCCCAAGTGTGAATAGAATTCTTCGGGAGACGATCAAACCATTTCTCGGCATGATGTGATAAAGTATGGGGAAAGAGTTGTAGGAGGAGTACATCCATTGTGGCCCCAGGCAACTTCATGCTTTGGGTGATTGTAATGAACTTGTCGAGGTGTTTGTTGGCATCATCATCAGGCAATCCTCTAAATGGGTTTGTTTGCACTTGCTGAATAATGTGGTGCTTCAACAAAAACTCAGGAGCGTTGATTTGCATCGGCGCAATCGGTCCTCCTCGTCCAAACATTGTTGGTTGACAAAGTTCCTCCATGGTCCGAAGATCGGGCTGTGGAAAAGCATTGTTGTTATTATTATTATTCAGGTTCGGTGGAATGTTGTTGTTAACACCTGCCATATCTAAATCTTCTTGAGGCTCGGGCTCTTGATAATTAGAAGATCTAGTACGCATACACCTGAAAATGCAAAAGAAAAAGAAACCAAACACAAAAACAATATATATACACAATAAAGATAAAATCTTTTTGGATTTTTGAAATTTTTAATTTTTATGATTTTTTTGAATTTTTTAGGCAAGAAAATAACGTTCACAAGTAAACGGATCCCAAAAATAACGTGTCTAGCACAGAAAACTGTTGATCTTGACGAAAAGAGCCGGCAGCGGCGCCATTTGCTACAAGGCTTTTACCTAGTAAGAAAGTTTAAAGTTCGTTGTGTTGGTCTAATCGAATTGATCTTAGCTCTCTATGTGTGACTTCGTTTTATTTTGGTGGGAACAAAGCTGTGTCGTTGTAGTGTTTAAAATAAAATGTGCAAATTAATTAAAGTAAAAGTGTAGTTATAATAAATCCAAGTCTAATTAAAGTAAAGGTGCAAGTATTAAAAGCGAGGCTGAACTTAAAGGGCACTAAAGTAAATGACGTAAACTTAAATCTATCTAAGGCAAACTTAAAGTGCGACTAAAACTAAGGCAAGTCTAAAATAAAACTATGGCAAATAATCTTAAAGTGCAATTAAATAAAAGGCAAGAAAAATAAAGCTTGAAAATAAAAATCAAAGACAAAAGCTAATAAGAACCTGAATACAGCTCATTCGGAATAAACCTTCGTTTGGACAAATCACTCGTCCTAAATGTCACCTTTGGTTGAAATGATTCTTCTTCACTTGGAATATTACCAAAATCCTTGATCCGGAACAAATTGGTCTGAATATGTCACTTATCCAAAACAATGCTTCGTTCGGAACTTACTGATTCGGAACTCTCACTTGTTGCCTTGATTCGGAAGTATTAGGTCACCCCTTGATTCGGAAGTTTCCGAATGAAGCTCCTTGATTCGGAAGTTTAGAACTTCCGAATGAACAACCTTGACTCGGAAGTTTTTGACTTCCGAATGAACAGCCTTGATTCGGAACTTGGTCCTTGATTCGGAACTTTGAGTTGATTCGGAACTTTTGAAAAGTTCCGGATGAAACCCTTGGTTCGGAACTTTGGAGTTCCGAATGAGTATGTTTGGTTCGGAAGTTTTCACTTCGTCCGGAACTTTGAAAGTTCCGGATGAACAAGTTTGGTTCGGAAGTTTTTCTAATCCCAAATCTTCCGAATGAAGCCTTGATTCGGAACTTTAGAAGTTCCGAATGAACACTTTCCACCTTCTTGGTTCGGAACTTTTCTGGAAAGATCAGAAACAAGCAAACACCCCCGAAGAACAAGGAGAACAGTAATAGCAGATATAACCAAAAATCAATCAAATAAACACAAACGATCTAAACTAAACAGTAACGAGATTAATAGATAACCTAAACAAACAATTTAAAACATGAAATCAAACAACTTTAACCAAATTAATCAAACACCACTTGGATCAAAATAAAAGCATGAACATGAACATAACATAAACACATGAATCAAAGAATAAGAAAGGTAGATAAGAGATTGACAAGATAAAATAAAGATTTGACAAGAATTAAAATAAAACTTACTTGGAATTTAAATGGTAATTAAGGTGCATAACATGAATTAAAATTGACAAGTAATGTAAATGACAAGTATTTAAATGGTGGAAGGTCTAATTGTCACCATTAGCCAACAAGAGTGAAAAATGACTAATACTAAACTATTTATAGGGGAGGATTAAGGAAGCTTCCTCCCCTCTTTCCTTTTCTCTTAATTGCATAATTAAGTCCCTCCTTCTTTTAATCTTCATTAATTGCGTACTTAGTCCTTTTCTTCTAATCTTCTTTAAACTTGGACTTAAGGGACTTTTGGCTTCGGGATTTCTTCGAACTCGTCTTTAAATTCTTCAATAAAATAGACTTGAATTCTTCGGCTTTTGATAAACTTCCGTCTTTTGACTTTTTCTTCGATAAATCTTCAGAATTGGTCGTGGACTTCCGTTCTTTTTGCACTCTAGACTTCTTGACTTCGTCTTTCATCCTTTTCTTCAATAAAAGTCCGTAAATGCCCGTGAATGTCCGTGTTTTCTCCACTTTTCACCTTTTCATCCTAAATCTCAACAAAAACACAAACCACGCATAATTCCGACATAAAAGACATAAAATACACGTTTTGGTCCGGTTATTATTGTAATTAAGTGGTAGAAAAGATGGGTGTTTACACACCTATCAATAGGTAGATTCGTTTCTTTGTGGTGAAGAGTTCAGTTCATCAAATGCACTTGTTAATCACAAAAGAAGTCATCCAAGAAAAGAATCAAATAAGGATACTATTTGCGGAAAATGTGGTAGAGGTTTTGATTCATTGAAAGCTTTGTATGGTCACATAAGATGGCATTCTGCTAAAAGATCTCAGGTGTTTGATGCTTTTGATGGTAATGTTGATGTTGATGGTGTAGTAGCAAATCTCATAAGAAAAAAGAGATCATACACAAGGTACAAGTCTCCTAAGCATGATAATCTTGGTACTAGTTTGAGGTTTCAGTTGATGAGTCAATGGGATACAGTAGCTCTGTAAATGAGTCTAAACATTTTACTATTGGATACGGGTCAGGTCAACTGAAAACGAATCGGGTTGGGTCAACTATAACATAGGACCATCTACCAAGCCTTGCTTCTAAAGAGGGCGTCGACATAGTATTGAAAGACGTTTTTTTTAATGCACAGTGGATAGTGAAATACAGGTGATATACTATGTCACCTTTTTACATACTGTAACTCTAAGTGGTTCTGTTTGTGCACGAGTTGAATATAAATGACATGTTTTTCTTTATATGTTTACTGTTAAAGGTTTTGGGCTAATAAGAAGGATAAAATGTATCTTTTTGAAAATTGTGGTAATATCGAATGAGCGTGTTTGGTTTTATGTAGCTTAGGATCTGGTTTTGATTGAATCTGGGTTGAGATGAAAACATGTGAGAGAGAGAGACTGAGATATGTGTGTGTGAGAGAGACATAGATAAGAGAGAGATAAGAAATAATGTGGAAAGTGGGTGGTGTTTGTATTTAATAAAGTCAATAAATGAAAGGACCGAAATACCATTCTAATCTCAAAAGTTAACAGCCCAAACTAACACCCATCCAAGATAGGGACGAATTTTGATCCAAAATGTAAACGATATGGACTACCGGTGGACTTAGTTTGAGATAGGGACCAAACTTGATGTTTGGTGTAAACGATAGGGACCAAACGTGAAATTTTTTCTAATAAATAAATAAGCTTGTTTGATTAATTTTAGATTAATCTAAACCTCTAGATGAAAAGTAAATAGAAGGTTGGGATGTGTCCCTTGTTTTTAAGCAAAATAAAATAACTTTTGCCATATTATAATCTTTGTTTGGAATCCATTAACCTTTATATAAAGGAGGAGAATCACGCATCCATAGGAGCAGTGATTCTCCTCGCAAACCGCTTTTTATAATATTATTTTCCCCTCTCACAGCCAAAAAACTCTCTCACAACCAAAACACACACTAGCACCTACACCTTTCCGTTATTTGATTTTACGGACCCCGTTATGCATTCATTGATCCCCGTTATGCATTCATTGATCCCCGTTGTTGGTTTGATTGGTGTTAATTTGGCCTTTCGCCGATTAAATAATTGGGGGTTAATTGGATGTTTTCCCCCTCCCATTAATTGCGATTGTCCTGTCGTTGGTTTAATTGAGGGTTAATTGCCCTTTCGCTGGGTTAATTGGATGTTTTCCCCTACCATTAATTGCAATTGTCTAGTTGTTGGTTTAATTGAGGGTTAATTGGCCTTTCGCCAATTAAATATTGGGGTTAATTAGATGTCCATTGCAAGTTTGCCCCTGCCATTAATTGCGATTGTCCGTTGTGTAGTGGCTACAGGAGTCGTAGTGGCTACAGGAAGCCAATCTTAACCGTTGCAATTAATCCGTGTCGCGATGGTGTCCGTTGATGATGTGCCTCTTGCATCCATATATATACCAGCATCGCCACATAGTTGTAGCTGGGTTTCCATTATTAGTGGTGTTGCTACAGTCGTTGTTACTCTTCTTTGCTGGTTTCCATTATTTTTTGGTGTTGCTAAAGTCGCTCTTGGTCTTCTTTGCTTTTCTGATTATCCAGCCTCTAAAGGTTTGTACAATTTAACTTTTTCCTTTCTTACGGTTGTTTTTGTCCTTCCTTAAACTGTGCTTTCGTGGTTGATATACACACAAATCTGTGTTTGTTGTGTTTTGTTACTCCATATGCTCCTTTTGTTATTGCATATGCTTAAACCTGGTTAGATTTGTTAGTGTTTTGTGATATACATAATGTCAGTATTCCATATACTGCCTTTGTTATTCCATGTGCTTAAACCTGCGTATATTTGTCAATCTTTTGTAATATAGATGTTGTTATGGTTTTTTAGATTTGTTAGTGTTTTGTGATATAGATAATTTCCATATGCTTAGACCTGCTTATATTTGTTAATCTTTTGTAATATAGATGTTGGTATGGTTTCTTACATTTGTTGGTGTTTTGTAATATAGATTAATAGTTTCCATATGCTCAAACTTGCTTATATTTCTTGATCTTTTGTCGTATAGATGTTGGCAGCCTTTTATTCATGTGGTTGGGTGAATCTTTCTTTTACGGTTGCACTTTATTCGGTTATAGATTTGTCTGCTTTTGTTGACCTGGTAGGTTAGGCGTATCTGTTTCATGTTATATTATGATCCTTCATGCGCTTCCATGTTTCTTCATGTTTGGTTAGCTTTACGATATGATTTTCCATGGCATTTTTGAATCGTGTAGTTTGTGGTCCGTTGCATTTTGCTTCACACTCTTTCTCTTTCCCTAGACTGTTTTCCTTTTTTTGCCTGCTGTTGTCCATAGTCATTATGTCTGGTCCGTCTCCCCGCTTGGAAATCTGTGTAGTTTGTCGGTTGCGTTTCGTTGCCCGTTCCGTACCCGTATGTTACAACTGTTTTGCAATAGATTGAGCAAGTGGTGGTTGGAACCCTAAAATAAGAGGTCGGTGATTTCTCTTTTCCTCACAAATACGTTTACCCGGTTATGTGTGACGATGGCTTTCGTGTGTTTTTAACTTTGGTTTTGTTTGCACCTGCCTACGCCCAGTACATTGCCGATAATGACATTTCGCTTCTCCCTCAGCCAGGGCTGTTGGCCGATATATTGGGTGCTTCTTCTGTTACTGGTGCAAACCGAGATCCACAAGCTCAGGACTTCCGACCTTTTTTGGGTGCTTTGGCCGAATGTGGCACCCCTGTTGACACATTGATCTCGCACCCATCACATCCGCCCGATCATACCGCAGGTTCGTGCTACATTGGTTATTTCCTTTAATTCTGCGTCCATGTCTCGGTGTCGTTAGTCGTTGTGGTTGATGCAGGAACAAACAATGCTGTTGGCCAGGACATGGGGCCTACCATCTTTGCTTTTCCCGCAAACACTGCCCCTGGGTCCGGTTCTCATGGTTCGCCGCTTGGGAAAAGGAAAAGAAACAGTAGTGTGTCCTCTTTAGGCTCCCCATTCCCGCCAAGTACCCCTGTCTGCCCCCAGGATGGTTTGTCTTTCTTTTACCACGTGTATGGCCACTTACATAATCGTTTATGCGATGACCCTGTTTGCTAAAATGGCCTTACCACGACCACCAGGTTTTGATCACCCGCTGTGGGGTAACATGAATGTTTCAAATGTTGCCAAGGCGAGCCCATTGACGCCTCAGCCATCCCCACTTGGGAAAAGGAAAGCACCATGTCCTGTCCCGCTGCCCACAGTTTCCCCAGGTTTGTGTTAGCCTTATTCTTTTGCGCTCAACCGTTTGCCAGCCCCATGTGCTTATTCTCTTTGTTAAATACAGGAACAACGCCTTTGGCGGTTACCAGCCAGCCACACACACCCTCGTTTCAGGCGCCACCCTATGAGGAATCGTCCAGGCCTGCTGCCAGACGACGGTTATTTTTTGAACAGCCTTTGGGTGTCCCTGCGGAACCCCAAGTTGGTCAGTCTTTCCTTCTGCAAGCAGCTTTATTCCACCACGCACTTAGGGTGTTTGCTTATTTGGGTGCTTAAATGTAGGGCCACCAGACCTGTCAAGACAAAATGACGTGAATGCTCGATGTCCTGTTCAACTGCCCACGGTTTCCGCAGGTTTGTGTTGGCCGTATGCTTTTTCGTTCAAGCGCTTGACAAACCCATGTGCTTATTCGCTTTGTTAAATACAGGAGCAGCACCTTTTGTCGTTACCAGCCAGCCACACACACACCCGTCTCAGACACCACCCTATGAGGAATCAGCCAGGCCTGCTACTAGACGACGGTTATTTTTTGAACAGCCTCCGGATGTCCCCGCGGAACCCCAAGTTGGTCAGTCTTTCTTTCCGCGAGCGGCTTTATTCCACCAGACAGTTAGGCTATTTGCTTATTTGGGTGATCAACTGTAGGACCACCAAACCTTTCAAGAGAAAATGACATGAATACTCACCGTGATTCGCCCGGTTCTAGCACCCACGTGCTCCCACCTCATCCTCGCCAGCGGGGAAACAACACCAGGCCTGGTGGTAGGCGGCGAGTTATTTTAGCATCGCCCGCGGGTGGACCTATGACTCCTCCTCCTGGTCAGGCTTTCTTATTGGCACGTATTACAATTACTTTTTTAGGGTTCACACTTTCGGTTGCTGATTTTCCAAATGTATATCCACAGACCCCTCCAACAACCAACCTACCACCTCTCATGTGACACCAGGGACACCCGTTGTAAATACTGGCCGCATTCGCTCAGCTCACCCAACCACGAGCAATCCCGCGGTCGTTGGCGCCAACATTTCCAGATCTGGACCCCGGCCACGCCGTTATTCGATGGTGCCCGCCGTTGCCACCAGTTCCTCGGCAACCCCTCCAGGTAGTCGTCCGTCTCTTGGTATTGGTTTGCGTTGTTCCACACTCTTGGTTGTTCCTGGACTTATTTTTTCATCATACTTTCAGGTGTTTCGGTTTATCGAGACCTCGGGGACTGCACGTGCCGCTGTCGTTTCTGTCACGCACTTTTCTGGCACAACGAGCGCCTGAAGGGTACACAGTATAGTAGGGAGCCCGAGTATCATTCATGCTGCGGTGGTGGTAGGATGTTCATTCCACAGCCACCCCCACCTCCGCCAATGATTCAGCAATTGCTCACAACTAGGCATTTTATGGAGAAAATCCGTGCTTACAATCAAATGTTTGCAATGACTTCGTTTGGTGCTAAGATTGACGAGACCGTTAACCAGTCTGCAGGCCCATATGTCTTCAAAATTTCTGGCCATGTGTACCACCGTATCGGATCACTCCTGCCTGAGGAAGGCAAGAGGCCTGAGTTCCTGCAATTGTACATATACGACACGCAAATGAGGTCCGTAACCGTCTTGCACCTTTTGGGGGCCAATCGGCGAGTTCTTTAGACCCGGTTATTGTCCAGCATCTTATAGAGGTGTTTGACGAGACAAATGCGTTGGTACAGTTGTTTAGAACAGCGAGGGATAAATGTAGGGACGCAGATGTCCCAGAATTTAGCCTCAGACTATACAACGCGGGTGGTGCAAGAGGTTATGAACTTCCGACATCACGGGACATAGGCGGGATAGTGTTCCAGAATGGTCGGCAATGCAGGACAGATTATGATGTCATAATTGAATCAAGATCAGAGCTGCTCCAACGTGTTAACAAGCTTCATCGAACTTACATGTCTCTGCAGTTCCCGGTTATGTTTGTCTTTGGTCAAACAGGTTATGATAAGAATTTGGTGGTGCCTAGACGTGATGGTCGCGACCTAGGGTCAAAGGTCTCAATGAACCGTTACTATAAATACCAACTGCACCAAAGGGCGTGTGACTATGGGATAATTTTTCGGACGGGCCGCCTGTTTCAATAGTATGTCGTCGCGGTTTTCTGTGCTTTGGAACACGCTAGGTTAGATTGGGTCAGGACTCACCAAAATGACATCCGTTCTGACTACTTTGCTGGGTTGTACGAATCTTTGAACAGAGGTGACCGAGAAGGGTCGCAATGTGGCCAAGGTATTCTTTTACCAATGTCTTTTACGGGTGGGCCCCGCTACATGTATAGCCACTATTTAGACGCGCTCGCATTATGTCGTGCTCTTGGAAACCCACAGTTTTTTTATAACATTCACGTGTAATGCCAAGTGGCCTGAGATAGAACGTTTGATGACCCAGTTTCCCCTATTGTCGACCCCAGACAGACCTGATGCTACGTGCCGGATCTTTGAACAGAAGGTCAAGGAGTATGTCGCCTTTATGAAAGAGTCTAAACTTTTTGGGTCCGTGACAGGAGGTATGCTTTGGTTATGTGTCTTTACTGTTCCTTTGTTGCGTAGACTATTCATTCCTTACATATGCTTGCTAATTGCCACGCAGTCCTGTACACAATCGAGTTCCAGAAACGTGGCCTGCCGCATTGTCATACGTTGCTGTGGTTGCATGAGAAAGATAAGATACTGGACCCAGCCCAACTGTATGCGTTTATTTCCGCAGAGTTACCAGACCCTGATTCTGACCCTCAGACATTTGCGGTGGTCTCAGAGCTGATGCTCCACGGGCCGTGTGGAGCGGCAAATATGAATTCTCCCTGCATGCAGGATGGTGTGTGTACAAAAAGTTTCCCTAAGAAATACAACGAGCGTAATTTTTTTGATGATGGTGGGTATGTCTATTATCGCCGCCGAGACAACGGTGTCCGTGTCACAAAAAGAGGGTACGAGCTAGACAACAACAATGTTGTCCCGTATAACAGGACCCTTTCGTTGATCTTCAACGCACACATAAACGTGGAGTATTGTGGGTGGAGCATGCTAATCAAGTATCTTTTTAAGTATATATCCAAAGGGCCTGATCGGATATTTGCCAAATTTACCAGGCCGGTCGGCGAGCCATCAACCTCAGCACCTCCTCAACCTAAACCTAGAGATGAAATCCAAGACTATGTTGGCGGCCGATACATATGTCCGCACGAAGCTTGCTGGCGCATATTTGATTTCCAATACATAGCAGAGAACCCGCTGTACAGATACTTGCCGTTCATTTGGAAAACATGCAAAGGATTAATTTTCGGGAACGGGATGACGTGTCCATTGTTGTGAATCTGCCTGAAAAGAAGAAAACCACTCTTACTGAATGGTACGCCTACAACGCAGCCAATGCGGACGGAAGACATTTGACATATTTAAAGTTCCCTACTGAATTTGTGTGGTATGCAGACGGTAAAACCTGGCGCCGACGGGCATTTACAACTAAACATTCGTATGGCCGTCTCGCATTTGTGCATCCTAGCGCCGGTGAGCTCTTCTATTTCCGGATGCTCCTATCTCACCAAAAAGGCTGCGAATCTCCAACATAGGTCCGGACCGTCAACAACATTGTTTGCCCTACTTATCGTGCGGCCTGTGACGCGTTAGGCCTACTCGGAGACGATCGAGAGTGGGATATTGCTCTGGAAGAATCAACTGGCCACGCAACTGCATCTGAAACAAGGACCCTTTTTGCACAGATGCTGTTGTTTTGTGAAGTTTCAGACCCACGGAGATTGTGGGAAAAACACTGGAAAAGTATGTCTGATGACGTTGGTTCACGCGTGTCCGTAACCGTTGGTATTCACAATTTTTTTGTAAACGATGCTGAAAAGAAGGGGTACATTTTATATGACATACTATGTATTTTGACAGACTATGGTAGAACGTTGGCCGAATACGGTCTCCCAGACCCTCCCAGAAGACTTATGGACCAGCTTAAAAACAAATTGCTAATGGAGGAGAAAAATTACAATAGGGCGCAATTGTTTCACGAGATTATGAACGCCCTACCAAAGCTTAATGTTGCCCAGCGTCGGATTTACGACTCTGTGACTGAAGCATCATTACAAAATCGACAGGAACTGATATTTGTCTACGGTCACGGTGGAACAGGTAAGACTCTCTTATGGCAAACAATAACGGGCTCGCTGAGGTCACAAGAAAAGATCGTTCTTACGGTGGCTTCGTCTGGCATCGCGTCCTTGCTTCTACCCGCTGGCTGCACAACTCATTCAAGGTTCAAAATACCTCTTGAGTTAACAGAAGAATCGGGTTGTCACATTAAAAAAAACACCCAGCTCGGCCGCCTTTTAACTGATACAGACGTCATAATTTGGGATGAGGCACCCATGAACAACCGCCGTTGTTTCGAAGCGTTCGACCGGTCTCTTAGAGACCTTATGGGTAACCCTGAAACCGTCTTTGGTGGGAAAACAGTCATTCTTGGTGGGGATTTCCGACAAACTCTTCCAGTTAAGAAAGGTGCTTCTAGACTTGAACTCATAACTCTGTCCATCTCACAGTCACCTTGTGACAACATTTTAAGATCCTCACGCTTACTGAAAACATGAGGCTCACGAGAAATGATCTAACAACCCTTGAAAGGGAAAAAGCGTTGGAATTTGCACAATGGCTGTTGAAACTTGGGAATGGTAAAATTGGCCAACCTGACGAAGAAGAACCCGAAAGTGTTAGCTGGATATCCGTACCTCCTCAATACTGTGTTTCCGGGGACGAGGCTGGCCTCACAGAGCTTATACGGTTTATATACGACGAAGAGACACTCAGACACCCAAGTGCCGCCACTTTCCAAAGTAAGGCCATTGTATGTCCCAAAAATGATACGGCGGATGTTATCAACAGCCGGATCCTGGCGCATATCCCCGGGGAAGTGACTACATACTTAAGTAACGACACTGCCTACCCACATGGTGGTGATACATCCGAAACAGATATGTTGTACCCAACAGAGTTCCTGAACACATTGAACTTCCCAGGTTTTCCGCCACATGAATTACAACTAAAAGTTGGTTGTCCTATAATGCTGTTGAGGAACACTAATCTGACTGGGGTCCTGTGCAACGGCACAAGAATGATTGTCAGGGCGCTAAAGTCAAAGTTAATAGAGGCTCAGATCATTACTGGGACGCGCGTGGAAGAAAAAGTATACATCCACAGGATTCCGTTACCTCATCAAGAACCAAATCTTTCGTTCACCTTCAAGCGGAAACAGTTCCCAGTCAAATTGTGCTACGCTATGACAATTAACAAAAGCCAGGGACAGTCTCTATCGAAGATAGGTGTTTATCTACCGGAACCCGTGTTTAGCCACGGGCAGCTTTATGTTGCCCTCTCGAGGGCCACTTCCCCAGACGGGCTGCGAATACTAATTCAGGAACAAGAAAATCAGCCCCCAAACACGACAAAAAACATCGTCTACAAAGATTTTTTACGTAGCATATAAAACCAAACTCACTGGCAACATTCTCAATATATGTTTCGCGGGCCCCCTTTTTCCTTTGTTCGTACATTATTTTCTGGTTAGGAATAGTACAACGTTTACTGTTTGCGTATTTGTGTGGGTTTTTTAAAAAACACATGTCTTATCCCTGTTCATTATGTGCGCTTATCTGCCTTTTGATAAAAACAATATATTGTCCCTTTGTTTGTTTACAATCGCCTTACACCTGTGCCTATTGTCATTGCTAACCACCTTTGTTCTTGCCATCGTATAGTTATGAATGTCTTATTACCGTTAGTTATGTGCGCTTGCCTGACTTTTGATAAAAACAATATATGGGCCTTTTGTTTGTTTAAAACCGACTGACACCTATGGCTATTGTTATTGCTAACGATCGTTGTTCTTGCCATCGTATAGTTGTGAACAGGTCCTATGGCTGACACAAGCACATCTGCATTGGTGGTTGCATGTACACCAATTTCCGAATTGACGCCGCAGCTTAGAGATTGCATTCTTGAAGCCATTGTCTACCGTAAATGGATGTCCAAAACCATACCAACACAAACAGACCCGGCAGTGAAAGAGTTAAACTATTGCTGTATTCTTATTGACAAGAAGGTTAGCTTTTTTTAAACACACTTAAACAATGCAGTCTAACTCCAGCCAACAGCCATCTTTAGATGTTGACGGATTACTTTTATGTGTTTCCAGGGTGATGCAATTCAGGCAAACATGGATCCCGCAAATGCACCATACTTTCGGTCTAAGCTTCAATACGGAAAAGTTTATCGCATTTCCGACTTCTTTGGTGAACCAACAGCCACTTACCAACAAACACTAGCAAGGGAAACTACACTCAGGTTTGGCAAGATAACTAAATTCGAACACCTAGAAAACCAGGAAAAAAACTACCCGCAACATTTTTTCGACTTTGTGCCTTACAACCATCTCAGTTCAAGATTGCCAATGAAGAATGCGGCTGACAGATTGGTGTACCCGCGACTCACAGGTGACACACGCATTACAGCCATACTTAAAACTTTTGGTTTTAACCTGTCTATTAAATTCTGGTCTGTTGTTTCAGATTACCTAGGGTGCATCCGATCAGTTGGCGACTTGCCCCGCCAAGGAAATATGCGATGCAAGATCACTATAGAAAACCTGGAGTAAATTCTCTTTCTTTAAGCTGTATTATTTATTTTTCTGTTGTGCTTCATTTTAACACGGTCTCCATTGGTTGCTGGCATGCCGTTCTGATGAACCAGTGGTCCTGCGATCGACCTAACGCTATGGGATAGCCTTGCACTACAGTTTGACAAATCGGCCGTTGGAAAACTCCCTGTTCCTGTGCTTCTTGCGGTTTCCTCCTGCCGGGTGACCGAATACAACGGTACGTTATAAAATGCATTGGCCATTACTCGGTCATGCTATTAAATCCTAATACTTCTGTTCGCCTGCCCAGGCAACTTGGAACTTTCAAGCACATCCGCCACTTTCTGTTACACTAACCCTGAAATCCCCGAGGTTCATGTAGCAAAACAAGTGTAAGCGTTACACCTTTCTTGACCATAAATATATCGGACTTTCTCATACGTTATTTACCAACCCCTCATATGCAGGTTCATCGACCGTTTCAAAACGATACCCATGCTGCAGGTAAGCAAATACCACTTCAAAGAAGCGCAAACCGATGAAAAGATAAACAAAGAACCACTCTCTTCTTTGCTTCTGCAAAATCCAGCAAGCTACAAGGTAGAAATTTAGTTGTTGATGGATTAGGGGGCTCCTCACAGTACCCATTGTTTACTGCCATTTTTTCCCCGAGTGCAAGGTGTTCAATTTACCTGTGATGCAACTATCACAGACGTTGTCCAAAATAGAAACTGGTACTATGTCACATGTACAAAATGCCAGAAAACACCCCGTAAATTTGATGGAACATTCATCTGCGAAGACGATGGGCTGCTAGAAGACACCGCTTTCAAGTATGTAGATATTACTTATAACAAAGCCGGTATAACAATTAAACTTGCTACAATCGTAACTTCCATTCACGCTACCACCCCACAGGTACAGTTTCAAGACAGTTGTTCACGACGGCACTTGAAAAGCCAACTTCACGTTCTTTGACCAATCTGGTGAGCAGATCCTAGACCAACCGTGTTCAAAGCTGGCGTCCAAGTATCAAGGTGTCGACAGGCGAATTGTTCCGCCTGAAATCATTCACCTCATTGGGCTAGCCGGAACATTCAAAATATGATATTCTACAAAAACAATGACTGGGTCAGGTGAGTTCAGCGTCGACGGAGTTGTTCCAAGACAATTGATGATTGAACAAGAACAACCCACTCTTCTGGAAGGCACGGGCGCTGAAGCAACTTCGACAGAAGATAGTAAAACTGCACAATTGGAAGGTCACCCGCCCTTTTCTTAAATTTGTCCAAACAAATGTGTTATCTAACATTCACCCAATAACAACTATCGTTGCACCCAGGTGGCTCGGCTCAACCAACGGACCAGATGCACTATGTCCACCCAAGTTCTGTGCAGCAGCCAACAGATGCTTTCGAAAGAGTTAATAGTTGAGGAAAGCATCCCGAGACCCCTGCTGAATGACGAGGAACAGCCTATTCTACTGGAGGGCATGGATGAAACGCCCGGGGAGATTGACACCATCGACCCAACTAATGTGCCCAGACCGGTTACCATAGGCGCTGGACAAAAGCGGTTGAAACAACAACCAGGTACGTCCTTCCCCACGCATTTGGATTCTGCAACTACAAACAATAACCCACATAGGGACAACAAAGATACCAAAGTACAACAAAACCACTGTCATGTTATATAACATAACCGGTGTACAGAATATTCCATGCGGCAAATGCCACGCATGCGTTAACGATACACACTACTACATTTGACAAGTCCAATATATTACACGTAGTTTACAGTGTTTTTATAAGACAAGCACAAACACTATCATCCGAACACGTATAACAAAGAAACAAACACAAATGGGGACGCCTTTAACACATGAATAGCTGCCCCACGTTTATTGCCAACATGGAAACATAAGCCTGCTCAGCAGGCACACACCCTATCCAACAGATCAAAGAGATTGCATGAAGGCCTCAATCTCATGAATCCGGCCATCAGATTCGTCCATCAATCCCCCCAGCTTAAGACGTTCGGCGACATTCCTTTCCTGCATCTCAGTCAGTTGCCAGATCATACGGTGTACACGACGGTCTGGACTGAGACTGGAAAGCTCAAGCAAGAATCCAACGGCATCATCAATTGCCTTGGTCTTCTCCGCATAGAGCGCTTCAAGCTTCTCACGCCATTTGCGTTCCTCTTCCATCTTTCTTTCCATGTAAAAGTAAAAACAGTCGCCATAATCTGTTGAACATGTCAACAACTGCAAAGTGTTCAAAATTGGCCGACAACTCATCTTCTCTACAGTTTTTTCTTATTCTATTACCTCGAATGTGTTGGTCTACCAGCCAATGCATCCATTAAATAAGCTCTCAACTCAACACTGTTAACATGTGATGTTCAATAATTTTTTATTTTAATACTATCAGACTAACCAACAAAAAATACAAAGTTGATCCACCTAGAACCACATATTAATCAATGTCAGAATCATGACTGCAATGTTGAATCTGAACAACAACAGACAACACAAAATGTTGATCATGTGTGCAAGTAAAAAACACTTTGATAACATATCCATCACACACATACTACATAAGAACCACAAATAAAATAAAGTCTTTCCAAATAAATAAGCCAACCTGGACAGTAAACAATTTATTACACAAGCATTAAGATAAAGCCCGCAAACACACAGACAGCATTTGCGTTCAAACAGCAAGGTTAAGACCATAAGTAAAAACACCAAAGTAACTAGCGAAACAAACATGAACGGTTTCTTCCAGTTGGGCAGTCACATTTCTCAGACAGCTGTTCAGGGTGACCCAGCAGTCCCTGTTAGCATTGCCAAATAAGTTTCTTTCTCGCGGATACGCTTTTCTGATGCCTCAACCTCCCGCGCGAGCCTATCGCGAAAAGGACACTCTGTATCCATTGTTTGCATAAAAAAAAACAACCATTCGTTCACCAACACTACCACCTTTGATTGTTAATAACTCCTGCCGCAAATGCTCGCGCTCAACAATGGCAATGTTTGCCTCATCATACATGCGATCAACCTTTGACATCCAAGCCTTCTCGGCTTGGAGGTCATCCCACAAATAGCAAATAAACATATCAGACAATTTCCCCGAACGTGCTTCTTTTTTTAGCGCATCCAACCTCGAGTGGAAAGAATTGCTTATGTTTGGTTACAACTTTTATAAATTGAGTATTACAGGTATGAACACAACGTTTCTGCCTACAACTTAAATAGCCGAATGAAAGACGATTGTAGTCTCCACTATCAACATCCATTATCGATGTCATGTCTATGAACAGGTTCCGCATGGGCAACACAGTGTGCCCAACTTGCAATGTACAGTTTTGGCAATAGGTATCTGTGCTCCCTGCCCTTAAAAACTCATCTCCAATACCAACCACTATCAATCTTATCCCATTAAGTGCTACAGGAAAAGTTGCCTATAAAAGCTAACCCTATAAACAATAATATCCATAGATGGGAAAAAAACAAAAACAACAACAATATTCAAACTGCCTCAATATGGCCAAATACTTTTGCCTCTGTGACATTCAAAATTCACAAACACTTAAACAAAATTACATATACCGCATGCACCTAACATCGAACAAGCTGTATTAACTATAAAAGATGTTACGCCTTTAAAGCTGCCAAAGAACAAGTTAAATAAAGATAGCAACCAACAGGTTAAACATACCACACCATTACCAGACGTGGCATACTGTGCCTCAAGACAATAAATACCCATACGCAACAACACAAACTAACAAACATAACACTCAGACACTTCCTAAGTACAAGAATTTATTTGAAATAAAAACACACACACACACAACCACTGACCCACTCTCCCAGGCCTTTCGATTGTCATATGTTACGGATGAAAAACTCCATATCGGCCACGCGCTCGTCTGATGCAGCAAGCAGTTGTTGCAGCTGGCGAAGCTCCGCTTCAGCACGGTCTTGCATATCCAATAGCAAAGAAACCATTCGGCTCAACAACGGTTCTGGACTAACACTTGACAACTCGCTTATCAATCCATCCCTCTCAGCAATTGCAGTCCTTTTGCGTCTATGCATACCTTCAAGTGTCCCCCTCCAGTCCATCTTATGACCAACCTGTTCACGCAAATAAAACCAAAAACAGTTACTCAACTCATCCGATCCACACGCCATCTGCAAAGCACGAAGGCGTCTCAACCAGGACATTTTTCCCTACCGGGTTCTCAGTTGCTCTTTACAAAAGTGTATTGGTAATACATGCCATGCCATTCTTATATAAGACTCTACCGCTCAACTGTTGCACCATACCCTTGAGTGCCTAGGTTAGTTTAAAATATTAACCCAGCAAAAACTGCCACCCTTTCATGAACAGTTTGCCCCTCCTGATTCAGCAATGTGTGACAGACATAACACAACCTCCAACATAATGCCATGTGCAAGCGTAGTTGCAAGAACACAACTTGCTATACATCTGACTCAATCCTAACCACAAAGAAAGCCCTGACACCTATAATACAACTTTCCAGTAACTATTATATACATACGAATACAGATGAACAACATAAGCTTAAAGTTCAAATTCACAACTAATAAAATTGATTCAATTGCCATTGAGCAAATACGAATATTTCCTGAACTTATTGTCATTACAAATGATATAAATATTAACCTGCTTCCTTATTGTAAACAGGAACTCCAACAGCGGACGTCCTAGAAATAGTTGCAGCGACAATTGTCTCAACATTACAAAAGACCGAACCCACTGGGAGAACAAGGAGCACAAAAAGAAACCTTCTGCCCCAACTGGAAGAACACGTGAAGAAGCAGAAGCCGCAGTAGTTCATGGCTCAAACAATAACACTTCTTTTGCCAATCGTTTATATATGTGCTCTAAACATTTATGTCTGTTTAACAACCTACTTAACGCTATGCCTCTTATGCAACTTAATACTATGACGCTCTCCCTTTTGTTATTCATTGGCCATTATACAGCTAAACCTAGACACCGTTGTTATATCGCCCGTGCTCCCCCACAGCGGAGCGCGGGCACAGAACCTAGTATATCATCATAAGGAAGTGATTTGCACACTATTTGAATTGATTGTGACACTCCAAAATATAACTTGTTGACATATATACCCTTATATTACTTTTAATTCATATTCATCCTTACAAGGGCATAAATTTGCAAATCAATTCCCATCATCATATGGTCCTCTTACACTCCCAAGAAGAAAAACACGATCGAAACAAACGAATAATACCTTCTTCTACATTGGCGAATCGATGATGGATCCTGTTATGTTATTTGTCGGCTTTTGCATTTTCCCTTTTTGTGTGGGTCAGCATTGACTTTCTTTTGTTTGTTTCTGGGGCAAACACTACTCTTCTGTTTTTCCTTTTCAACCCATTATCTCTCTATACCTATATACAGTATTTGTTAGAGTCCTGACTTGATCGTCGGAAAGTGGTTTATTGAGTTTCGGCATGAAACCTCTTCCAACGAGTTCTTTATCGATTATCAGTACACTTTCATGCTTGGGATAGCGACATACGGCTAGAGATAGTCGTCCAAGCCTACCCAACAATGAAATTATGCTTCAACAATAGCAAAACCTCTAAGGGACTATATGGGTTTATATGTATAATTAAGTAAACCAAAGGACTGCCGTGGAACTTAATATTATTTTTCTTAAAGATTGTTATAAAAGAAAGGGAGGGGGATGCAAAGCCTCTCGATCGAAGAACAAACAATTAGATACCCGAGGAATTGAACCATGAAATCACTGGATTCTAAGGGTGCGTTTGGTTTGCTAACAAGATTGGAATCGAGTTTAGATTTGATATGTGTTTGAAAGAAAAGTAGAAGAGAGAAATATATGATTAATGAAAAATGTTGTTTGTTTTACATAATAGGATTGATGAGAAAAAATACAGATGGTAAAAATAATGACTATAAATTGAGTGTAGAAGCAAATATATGGAATATAGAAATACAAAAATCATGCAAAAATAAGAAATGGATAAAACGTATGGCTAACAGATAACTTTAAGTGGCAACAAAATGTCAGAAAGCATATCATTTTAATTCTCAAACCTATCATATTGATCAAGAATGAGGGTAAGGGTGTGGTTTCATTGTTTGGTTGTGACATGTTTCTACCAAACAAATTGTTCGAAGGTCCTATTTCATTCTTTGAATCAATATCCATGTACCAAACTGACCTCTCAATCGAAGAACAAACAATTAGATACCCTAGGAATTGAACCACTAAATCAATGGATTCTAAACTCACATTCAGACTGTCTTACTTTAAAGGCATCTTACACAAACTTTTTTCATTTACTTGTAGGGAAGTGTATAGAAATCCAATTTTGATTGCAATTGAGATTCATTTTTTTGGATTAAAGAAATGAAGACGAAGAAGTGTCTAGAAATTGTGTGAGAAGTATGAAATAATAAACGAGTATTTTAAAAGGGTAATATTAGAGTTTTGAGAGTATTTTTTTGACACTCCCCCAATGGTAATATAGCCGTTATATTTGAATTTAAAAAAAAAGTGAAAAAATATTTTTTGGCTTAGGCTGGTAACCACGGTGCCAGAGCCATGACGTTAACCCACGGAGTGGTGCACCATTCGATATTCTCGCGCTATAGCTTGACGCAGGCGAACAACGCCATCGTTCCCCTCCCTCTAAGGTATTTAATTTATTATACCGTTAGATTTTAGGATATTTGCACCTGCTAGTTAGTTAACATGTCCTCTCTTTTTTTCTTTCTCTTTTTATATAAAAGTTTCTGTTAGATAATTCAAACGAAAAAAAACAAACAAACTATTACCAACAACCGAAACGGAAGCTTTTATTCAATACCCAAAGTTACAATTCGAAAACTACAATGAAAACTAATAACATTGACCTCTACTTATAGGGAACCAATGACTCAAAACATACCAAACAAAAACATAATAAAAATAACAAAACTTGTTCGACAAGCCAAACAAATTGCCTAAAACAAATTTACTAATCAAACCTTAAATTTTAACTCACTGTCCAACAATCCCCACCGTGAGTTCAACTTCATATGAAACTTCAAAGCAAACAAATCTTGGTCTTCAAATTCATATATCCAAATACCAAATTCCAAATGCCCCTTGAAAGTTTAAGTTCGTTTTCGAAGAATCTCCACCGCGACTTCAACTCTATTTGAAGCTTCAAACCAAACGAACATTCCGTCTTAAAATTCGAAATTCTAAAGGCTAGACAACCAGCCAAATTTAAAAGGCTAGACAACCAGCCAAATTCAGATAAACAAACGGTCGAATCTAAAAGCGATCTCAAACAAACAGACAAATGATCGAACCTGAAAACGATCCAAACAAACAAACAACAAATGTTCGAACCTGAAAACGATTCAAACAAACAAACAATGATCGAACCTGAAAATAATCCAAAAAAACAAACAAATGATCGATCCTGAATTCGATCCAAACAAACGAACGACCGCATCTGAAAACGGTCAACCAAACAAACATATCGCGCCAAACGATCTTCACCAAGATTATTAAATTCGGGCAATCAAACTCAAAAAACCCGACAAACATAGATCCCAGATTTTTTAAACGATCGAACTAATTTAAACGACCCAGTTATTACCAGATCTTCAAACGCCAAACCAATTTTAAAACTCCAAAAATTACTCCAAATACGTTCATTAATTTTTCTAACCAATCAAATTTGAGTAGACAGCGAATCTTCTAAGGGTCCGTTTGGTTTAAAGTCGGGTTTTACTTTAGGTGTGGGTTTATAAAGTCGAGGGTTTAGAATTAGGTATGGTTTAGATTTAATATTGGTTTTGAAAAAAGAAATATGTTTATCAAATGGACAAATAATTATTTATTTATTGATAAGCTGACAATTTCCATAAAGTTTTGGTAGAAAAAAAGTGCTAGCGACAAAAATAAATGAAGAAAGAAGAATAAGAAAATCAAATAAAAAAGAGGAGAGAGAAAAACTAGCTATACTCTAAGGAATTCTAAAATCCCTTGCAGATGACATTGAGCCCCAACATTAAATGTCACCTTTTTATACCAAACATACAAAATTGACTTTCACTCTAAACCAACAGTGTAACACCCACACACCAAACGAGCCCTAAATAAATACGAATGGCCCACCTAATCCAAACCCAACCAACTTGGTTTACAATTTGAATTTTATCGAAGACCAAATTCAAAAAGTTATATCTTATGGATTTTCAAATTTTTAAGCACGGTCGACTTATACTTCGAAAAACACAGAAACCAATTCCACAAAATCGAATTACGAAAACTAAAACAAACCCCACCGAATGTCAAGTCGACTATTCTTAACCCTATCACATGCAAAATTCAAGTGTTTTTTCCAACGATCAAAAGCAAATAACGCAAATCATACTACGATACCACTTGTCCAACAGTTTCGTGTTTATAATTAGCTTAAATATATCAAAAACCTATATAAAATTGTTCTTTTTTATATAAGATTTTAAAAAGTACCTTTTTGTTATAATTTTTAAAAGATTTTTATTGACATTTTTCTATTTAAAAAAATCAGTTTTGTTATTTTATTTGATCTAAATGTATCAAAATCCTTCATGATTTTTTTCTTATAACATAAAGTTCTAAAAACACCTTAAATTAGAGTTTTGAGAGTATTTTTTTTAAAACTCTCTCAACGGTAATATAGTTGTTATATTTGAATTAAAAAATAATAATAAAAAAAGTGAAAAAATAATTTTCATTTGGCTTGGGCTGGTAACCACGATGCCAGAGCCATGGCGCCAACCCACGGAGTGATGCACCATTCGATATTCTCGCGCCATAGCTTGGCGCAGGCGAAAAACGCCACCGTTCCCCTCCCTCTAAGGTACTTAATTAATTATACCGTCAAATTTTAGGATATTTTTACTTGATAGTTAGTTATCAAGTCTTTTTATTTCTTTTTTTTAAAAGTTTCGTGTTTTATTTAAGATTTTTTTTACTTACTAGTTAAGTAACAAGCCTTTTTTTTCTCTCTTTTTATATAAAAGTTTTGTGTTTATATTTAGCTTAAATATATCAAAAACCTACATAAAATGGTTCTTTTTTATATAAGATTTTAAAAAGTACTTTTTTGTTATAATTTTTTAGAGATTTTTATTAACGTTTTGCTATTTAAAAAAAAATAATTTTGTTATTTTATTTGATCTAAATGTATCAAAAACCTTCATGAATTTTTTTTTTCCTTTTAACATAAAATTCTACAAACACCTGAAATTAGTGTGTTTCAGTCGATCTATACTTTTATGAACTACGTTGTTGACTAGTATATGAAAGTTTATGGTAATAAAATTAATAGTCATGTGATAGGATCGAACTCGGGATTACGGGATTGCACACAATACGTAAAGGGTTAATTTTATCTATACTACATTATAAAGGGTGTATCCCTTTGGTTGAAAGTTGAAAATGTTGAATGGTTGAAAAATGTGGGTCCCACTAGTCTATACTATATTTATAATTCAAACATCTTAATGCATATATAAATTATATTATGTGAACACACTAATGTCATTTGGAGATGAATTATTGACGTGCAACGAAAATAAATAAACATATGAAGTTATGAACGATGCCATTTTTCAATGTTTTGAAACCCGGTTTTTAAATCGACCTGGTCGAGTTATCGGGTAAACTCGGATTAACCCGGTTTTCTAAATTGTTTACCAACTAATATAATATTGTAGGGTTTACGTAACGAGTAACGTGTATTATTAGTTAGCTCATAAACTTTGATGTAATATTTTACTTTCTGCTTTACTAAAAGTTTTTATAGGCTTTTTATACACGTTTATTTAATACTTTATCTAGCATTGAATTGTCATATATTAAAACATTCTATAATTTCAATTTGATATTTTCATGCTTTATTTTGAACGTACACGAAACACTTACCACAATATCGCATACTGTAAATTATTTGCCACTAACCAAATTCCGCCGCTATGCGCGGGTACTCGTCTAGTTTAATAAATGTATTTAATATATTTATTAAATTAAACCAAGCTTAACTAACGATCGTTAAATAAATTAAGAGTTAAGTTAAACGATCGTTATGGAATTAAATAGAAGAAAAGAAGGAAACGAAAAATTCCAGAAGCCTCCTTTGGGTGGGCTTAGGCCGGCGGCTACAAGGGCAAAAAGGGAAGAAAAATAGTTTTGCTAGCCTATATAAACAAGGAAAATGAATTGTATGCCTAAAACTTGAACCTACAATTAGACCTAAACATGTGATTGGTGGATTTAAAAAATTGATTGGTGAGAAGTGATGAGAGAGAAAGTGTGTATGACACTTGGCAAAAAGTGTATGGAGTAGGCATGATTTTAGGTCTCATTTGTAGGCATACATATCAACACTCTATAAACAACCATTAGACCTCATAATTTTATCCCATCCCTCTCTCTTCTTTCCTGCGATCAAACCAAAAGGCAAACACCTTTTTAGGGTTCCTTTTAACATCTTGGTTTTGATTTCTTAAATCTAGTCCTAGCCCCTCTCTAGGGTTGTTGGGTAGATTATTCCACAAGCATAGAAGCTTCGTTTATATGTGTTAGACTCACGGTTATCCCATTGCATTACGTGTGTACAAGAGCGTAATATAGTTTTACTTTAAACTATCTCTTGGTACTGTTCTTCATAAACCCTAATTGTTGATTCAATTGGTGATCTTGTGGATCTACGCTAGGATAAAGGTATGTAACCTAATTCGATTAATTATAATTGTGTTATTATAATTTGTTAAATCGCTTCCGCTATTACGTGCTTTGATCTTTGCTTATGATTATATAATTGAAAGTCCCTAATCAATGCAAGAAACCCTAATCTTAACTTAATCAACACAAGGTATTACTTTTCAAACGTAATCTTATTATTGTATAATAAAGAATTACAAGTGTTATGGATAACACAGTTTGATGACAATGTGTTGTGCACACTTTGAACAACTATAAACCCTAACTTATGAATACAGTCGTAGCTGTTTGATTCACTAAGTTGTATGCAATAATGTTATGAATATCTCAAAGTGTTAAACATTAATGCATGGATACACATCCTATTTATAGTGTTACGAGATTGACCTAAATAGTACTTGATGGTGACTACACAAGCTTTTACAAGTTCCCACATCAGTCACATGATGTTCTTCTATTCTTGGTAGTCTTCCATTATGCTTTAAGGAAACAGTTGTCAAAACAGTTTCCTTTTTCTTCATAGTCTCGAACACACAAATGGCATGTCCAAAGTGTGCTGAGAGTTATCAGGGTATTGCCACCCCTGTTAACTCTCAACCCCTCAGAGTCCCTGATACATCTTGGCTGTTATCCATCACAGCCAATGAGTATGTCTTCAGGTAATCTTCGACTTCCCTGACAATGTCTCTGACATGGACTCCTCTGAGGTTGCTCACAGAGACTTGGATCTCTGTGAGTCTTGCGAAACTTGCCTGCCTCCTAGGCACAGGCAAGGGACTATCTAACAGCCTAATTATGTTTAAATCAATGATCAGGGAATCTAACAAGTTTAGATTCCCAACAATCTCCCCATATTTAAACATAAATAATGCTAGATCTAACTAAGTTAAGGTAAGTGAGTTAACAACTTCTTCTTACACATAACAGATCTAAACAAACATACCTCATGATTTTATTAAAACTTAAAGAAAATTACAAGTGCATTACATAAGCAAAATAAAAGATGAAGGTAAAAAGGGCTGTGAACATCTTCAATAGTCATCATTTTTAATTCTTTCTTCAGCTTCAGCCAAGTCCAATCTGTTATCAATTTCATCCTGCAAAGTCTTTGCAAACCTTTTGGAATACTCTGAGTTGATCTTGAGTGACTTCTTATGACAGAGCAACTGAATTGTTGATGCTAAGCATAGCTCATCTTCCCTTTGAAAAGCATACTGGCAAGCCCTGTTCATGAATGCCATTCCTCTTTCAGGCTCTGTGTATGTCTGACCATCAACAGGGCCAACAATACCATTGGGGAGGATCAAATCCCTGTGCATGCCATCCACTTGAACATCTTTAGTAACAAAAGTTTCATTAACAAATTGTGAAATTCTTCTCCTTTTGTTGCCAGTCTTTGGGGGTTCTTGTTCAAAAAGCTGTGGTGGGGGATCAGTCTTAAGTTTGGCAGCTGTTTCCTTGATCCATGTAAACTTGGCCTTAAGAGTCTTAAGCAGAAGAAAATTAGCCTGTCCAGTCTTTTTGGAAGCTAAGGCTTCAAGTTCGAACCATTCTGATAACCCAAGTGTCTTTAGCCTGAAGTTGTCAAACACATCCATATTTCCCTGTTGGTTTTCCCTCCATAAGATCATCTGTGGGGTGTTTGTGGATTTATGAATGGTGTATTTGAACTTGGTTATCTTGCCAGGGGCATATCTGTTGTTCACGCAGGCATCATAGTCAGCTTTGACTTTCCTTAATGCCTCAGCGCGTCTAGCTTCCATTTCCCTCAACCTTTGTTTTTGTTTTTCTCTTTCAGGTGGTGTCATCTTCCTCAGAGTAACTTCATTCAACTCTTTAGCTGTCTTGAGTTCATTTAATCTTTTGAATTCTTCAGCCTGTTTCTCTATTTCTTCAGGGGTTAAAGGAATCTCATAAGAAGGTGTAAAGGTTGAGAATTGGGAAAGGTCTGTTGTGGATCCTCCTGTCTCTAGCATCGCAGCTATTTTCTTGAGTTTGGTGTCAGTATCAACCAACACTATCTCCTTTCCTTTCTTTGAGACAGAGGACTCCACACTTATGTTTTTCAAAACATCAGCTCTTTTGATAAATGCTGTTTGAGCCTGAGTTTGAATTGCTTTGGGGAGAGAGCTGACAGTGAACTTTAACTTCTTGGCAGCTGGTTCATCATCATCCGCAGGCTTGCTGGTGTTAACCAAAACCAGAGACTTTGATGAGTCAGCTCCATCTTGAGTGTGTTGCTCCCCCTGAGTTTTATCCTCATCATCAGATATTGTGATAGGTGTGATGACTTGGAGAGGAACAGGTGTAATGGTGGGGTTAGCTGATGATGAGCCTTGTTTAGCAGATTCAAGGCTGAGTGATGTATCTTTCTCCCCCTCACGTTCATCCTGGCTTCGAAGACGTTTGGATGAACGTGCTTGAAAATGCCTTGCAATGTGCTCGACAGAGGCAGCCATAGAACGTTGTCTTTTCCTTGAAGCCCTGGCAATCTTCAGCATGAGGTTTCCATTTGCATTTGTGTTGGCCTGAACACGCCTGACAATAAAGTTAGCATGGCGGTATTGCCTGTTGCGCACAACATCAAATTGCTTGTGCATGGTGAGCTCATGTTCATGTAACATGGCAGGGACTGCTGAGTCAATGGCATCTTTTATCCTTGTGGAAAGGTGACTGAGTCCTTGGGCTACACCTCTTCTTGCACCATCCTGAATGGGCTCAGTACCCGCCTCAGTCACAGCCTTTTTGATGATGCCAGGAAATGTCACAGTGAAGTTGTGCATTCCAGACTTGATCACATCCAGCTTTCTTGATAAACGCTCAATATCTGATTGATGATGGACAGGTTGAAGATTCTTGATATTGAGGCTTTGCTGAGCATAGTCATCCCCCCTTGGTAAGAGATCAAAGTTGGTCTGGGCAGGATGATCAAACAAGAGAAATTCTGCTGTTGGATCATAAGTTGGTCTTTGGAATACTGTTGTTGTTGAGGTAGCAGAGTTTGGAGTATCAACAGCATCCTTTGGAGGAGAAGTCTTATTTTCAGCTGGTGTGGACACATCTATTTCTTTGGGAGGAGAGACAGACAGCTGGTCTTCCTCATCTTCTTCATCCTCTTCATCGAACATCCCTTCAGGGAATTCATCGTCAGGCATGGACTCAATATCAGAGACATAATCTTCCAAAGATAGCATATCTTCATCAGCATTTAACAGAGGCTCTTCATCATTGGGTTTGTCTTGAGTCATTATATCAGCCTCCTTTTCTTGTTGTACCTGAGATTCGATGACTGGCTGTACAATTTCAGCCTGCAAATTGTTTCAATTAGTAACAGGGAAAAAAATAAGGGGAATGGTCGCCATTTCGCTGTCCCAGAGAGGCTGAGGGTGATTACTCAGCCACTCCAAAGGATAAATCCTTGGGATTCTTTTGAGTGTGAAAAAATAAGGTTAATGATCGCCATTCGCTGCCCCTAGGAAAGCTGAGTGTGATTACTCAGCCCCCCCAAAAGGTTAAAACCTTTGGGACTCTTTTGATTGTGAGACATATGTTGTTTATGGATCACCATTCGCTGCCCCTAGGAAAGCTGAGTGTGATTATTCAGCCCCCCCAAAAGGTTAAAAAAAACCTTTGGGACTCTTTTAAGAGTGAAAACATATGTGGTGAAAGGTCGCCTGTTACACTGCCCCTAGGAAAGCTGAGGGTGATGATTCAGCTCCCCCTGAAAGGATAAATCCTTTGGGACTCTTTTAAGGAGGGAACCAAGAGGCTGTGTGAAGTACAACTGATCAAGGTTGAGACATTAGTGTATTCAAGTTGTTGTTAGCCTGAATACTGTCTAGAGGGTGCAGGGTCATCAGGGTGCTTTATAAACACAAATGAATAATTCCCTGGTGCAAAGACAGGGTGTACAGAAGTCTTAAAGGATTCTAAGTGCATTGACAGACTTCTATGGGTCGAGGATTACCCTAACTTCACCACTCTCTCCTACAGACAAATGAGAGTGGCTGCTTGTGAACCTCTAAAAATGTACACTGATTACCTGTGAGATAACAGCTGGATCAGGCTGGTTTCCTGTCGTCTTAGCTGACTTTGAGACACTAGACTCCTGTTGTTTGTCAGCAGATAAATCTGAATCCACATGAGCATCTGGACCAGAGGAGGTGTCAGTCTTCTTTCCATTGGCCTTAGAAACAGCTTTGGAGTGGGAAGAAGAGGGGGTTTTCTTCTTCTTAGGTTGTTGGCCTGAAGAAGCCTTGGACTTGGTAGTGTGCTGCCCAGAGGTCAAAGACTTAGACTTGCCAGCAACACTAGAAGTAATCACCTTCTTAGAAGAAGGGAGCAAGGGCTTCTCATCTGATGGTAATTGGTTGGCCACATTCATCATATGAGCGGTGACAGGGACATCTTCAGCGCCTATTTCTTTGTAGATAGCACCTGTGATGCGGTAGGGCTTAAGAGCAGTCAAGGCCTTGTTGTGGTAATTGTCTCCCAGCAGGCTTTCGAAGATTAGAGACAGGAAGCGCACATAGAAGATATTCTTTTCCCTGACCTGATTCCTTCCCTTCAGCTGTTCTACAAGGTTGGAGAAGAGAATGCTTCCAACGTCAACATCAGCTCCCCAGATTAATCCATAAGCAATAGCCTGATGGTTGAAAGACATCTGGTCCTGTGATCCCTGCATCCCTCCCAGGGATTTAACAATGTGGGTGAAGAGGACACGCCACATGGGAGTGAAATACTTAATCTTCAGAGGAGATTTGGAGAGGACCTCAGCTGGTGTAAGGGCAGGGTTAACGTCATGGCAAGGGTTGAGTGTGGCCAGGGCTTCTTTGACAGCCTTTTTATCAACAACCTTCAGGCATTCATCTCCATGCTTCAACCCGGCCACACTTGAGAAATCTTTAAGGGAGAAGGTGAAAGGGTGTTCATTGAAAGAAAGGCTAAATGTTATGGTGTCATCAACCACCTCAGCAGAGTACCAGAATTCCCTAAGGTATTCTTGGTAAAAGGTGGAAGGGGATTTGGTAAAGGCTTCACTCAGGTCACAATTCTGCATGAAACTGACCAGATCTGAATAGGTGCTATTTGGGGCCTTAATCCATCCAATGGCGTTGTTGGAGGCGAGGATGCTTTCGGTGATCTCGAAGTTAACATTTGCTTCTTTGGGAACTGAAAACGCCATGGATTCGAGGTTGAAGGTGAAAGAAAATGGCGGATAGGTTAAGAGAGATAAGAACTTAGAGAGAGAAGTATATTTGAGAAATGAGAGTGGTGGTGGGTGAGAAGAGAAAAGAGACAATATATATTCAAACTAAGTGAACAGTTATTCAACCGTATTAAATGCAAGGAGCGAAAATGACTGTTCAAGTGGGTCCATTTGACCTTTCAAAATAGTTTGTCTCCTCGTTATCCGAAAAATAAATGATTAAATATTTGATAATGTTTTTTGCGTTTACTTGGAAAGTAACTACCTAGTTTCATGTGAAAAACATTTAATATAGAATCAATCATTTAATGAACACATTTAATATCAAGCCACAGGCTTTGTGATATTGAGCATCCCTAACTCAGCAACTAGCCTGTTGAACGAAGGTTCAGCCAAAGGCTTTGTAAAGATATCAGCTAGTTGCAGCTCTGTGGGAACAAAATGCAGCTCAATATCTCCCTTCATTATATGATCCCTGATAAAATGATACCTGATATCAATGTGTTTGATACGAGAGTGAAGAACAGGGTTGTTGGATATGGCAATGGCGCTGGTGTTGTCACAAAAGATTGGCACTTTGTCATACAAGATTTCATAGTCAGCCAATTGACTTTTCATCCAGAGCACCTGAGCACAACAGCTGGTTGCAGCGACATATTCTGCTTCAGCTGAAGACATAGCCACAGAGTTTTGCTTCTTAGCACTCCATCCAACCAATTTTCCTCCTAGGATTTGACAGCTGCCTGAAGTGCTTTTCCTGTCAATACAACATCCATCATAGTCTGAATCTTAATAGGCCTTGAGATCAAAGCCTGATTCCTTTGGATACCATAGGCCTAGGGATGGTGTTACTTTGAGATACCTGAAAATTCTCTTAACAGCCACTAGATGGGATTCTTTTGGGTTAGCTTGGTACCTTGCACAGAGACATGTGGAGAATTGGATATCTGGACGACTAGCTGTTAGATACATGAGTGACCCAATCATGCCTCTATATAAAGTCTCATTGACAGAGACCCCTGACTCATCAGGGCCCAAGTTGTTGGGTGGAAGCATGGGGCATTTCACTGATGCACAATCAGCTAAGTCATATTTTTTAAGTAAATCCTTAACATACTTTTCTTGACAAATTGAAATTCCCTTAGGACATTGTTTAATTTGAAAGCCCAAAAAGTAAGTTAATTCACCCATCATACTCATCTCATATTTCTTGGTCATTAATTTAGCAAAACGTTTACTAAGATTGACATTTGTTGACCCAAAGATGATATCATCCACATAAATCTGCACAATGATGAAATCACTCTTGTCCTTGAAGGTAAAGAGTGTTTTATCAATAGAACCCCTGACAAATTTATTTTCAGTTAAGAAATTAGAAAGAGTTTCATACCATGCTCTTGGAGCTTGTTTCAGACCATACATTGCCTTGTGAAGTCTGTATACATGGTTGGGAAACTCGCTGTTCTCAAATCCTTCAGGTTGTGCAACATACACTTCCTCAGCCAAATCACCATTGAGGAAAGCACTCTTAACATCCATCTGATACACAGTGATGTTCATATAGGCAGCATAAGCAAGGAAGATTCTGATGGCTTCAAGTCTAGCAACAGGTGCAAAAGTTTCATCATAATCAATTCCTTCAGTCTGAGAGAACCCCTGTGCTACCAGTCTGGCCTTGTTCCTGACGATGTTCCCAATTTCATCCATCTTATTTCTATAGATCCATCTAGTGCCTGTGATATTCTTTCCAGGTGGAGCTGGTACTAGTGTCCATACTTTGTTCCTTTTGAACTGATTTATTTCTTCTTGCATAGCAGCTACCCATCCTTCTTCTACCAGAGCCTCAACTACTCTTTTAGGTTCAATTTGTGAGAGAAATTCAGCAAAGAGACATTCATTGGCTGAGGCTGACTCTGAGTCTTGGATTCGTTGTCTAGTTGTGACCCCTGCATTTGGTTCCCCAATAATGTTGACAAGAAGAATGTGTTGATCTCTTGACCACTTATTTTGAGGAGCTGGGGACTCAGGGACTGGAACACTTGTGGGCACAGATGGTACAGTTTGAGTTTCATCCTGCTGATTAGGAGGGCTTTCTTTAAAGACTACTTCAGTGTCAGAGTCTTCTTCAGCCATATCAAGAGGTGCTATTTCATTATCAACAGGAGAGTCTTCAGGGATTTGAAGAATTGGTGAGTCATCAATAGCATGAGAAGGACCATTAGAGATTTGAGGCTCTTCTTCATCAAGTTCCTGAGAGGTAGGAACTTCTATGTTGTGAGTAGACAGAGGGTCAAAGGCAGGGACATAAGGGGTGAGAGTGTTGGAGTGATGATGACTGGTAGGTCTGGGTTCTGTGAACTCATCACTTGGGAAAGATATATTTTCATTAAAATCAATTTCATCACCCTCTGTTCCCGTTCTCTGTATGACTTCATCATCTTCATTGAATCTAACATGGAATGTTTCTTCAACTTCTTGTCTTCTGATGTTGAATACTCTGAAGGCTTTGGCTGTTGGAGAGTATCCCAAGAAGAAACCATCATCAGCTTTTTCATCAAACTTCCCAAGTTTATCCCTGTAGTTATAAATAAACACAGGACATCCACACACATGAAAATAGCTGACATCTGGAGATCTTTTTCTGAAAACTTCATAGGAAGTTTTACCATGTCTTTTGACAATGATTGATCTGTTTTGTGTGTAGCAGGCAGTGTGAACAGCTTCTCCCCAAAATTGCTTTGGTAAGGCTGCACCATTTAACATAGTTCTTGCTGCTTCAATCAAAGTCCTGTTTCTTCTTTCAGCCACACCATTTTGTTCAGGGGTGCCAGCTGAAGAGAAGTTCTGTGAAATCCCTTTTTCATCACAAAAAGATTCAAGTTGATGATTCTTGAATTCAGTACCATTATCACTTCTTAGAGCTTTGACTCTAACATCATTCATATTTTCCACCTGTCTGATGAAGGACATGATGGTTTCAGCTGCATCACTTTTCCTTCTAAGGAAGAACACCCATGTGTATCTTGAAAATTCATCAACTATGACCAAGGTGTATTTGTTGTGATTAATGGTCTGAGGTTTGACAGGTCCAAACAAATCCATGTGAAGGAGATGTAAGCACTTGTCAATAGAGAATGATTGCCTAGTCTTGAATGAAGACCTGTGATGCTTTCCTTTGACACAGGCAGAACAAGTCTTGTCTTTGGAAAACATTACTGAAGGTAGACCAGCAACCAAGTTTTGAGTGGCTATCTTGTTGATGTTCTTGAAGTTGAGATGAGACAGTCTTTTGTGCCACAGCCAATTGACACTTTCAGAGGCTTTAGCAAGAAAACAATTTGAGCTGTCTTCAGAGCACACAGCCATGTTGATGACATAAACATCTCTCCTTCTAGGTGCAATCAGCACAACATCATTGTTTTTGTTGAATATGGTTCCCTGAGTCTTAGTAAACAAAACCTTATAGTCAGCATCACACAATTGGCTGATGCTGATAAGATTGTGTTTAAGACCATTCACATATGCAACCCTGGTAAATGTAATCCCATTGTAGTTCACTGAGCCATATCCTTCTGTGTCACCTGAAGAGTTATCTCCAAACACCACTTTAGGACCTGGCTCCTTTGAGTATCTGTGCAGGTATTGTTGAATCCCTGTCATGTGTCTAGAACAGCCACTATCTAGATACCATACCGATTCCTTGAGATATTTCTGCACAGATACATAGAAACAGATTAGTTCCTATGGTGAACCCACTTTCCAGTGGGTTCCCTGAATTGCTTATTAGCAACTCTTGTGTTCCTGAAAAACTTTTGGCGTTGGGAGGGACAGTTCATTGTTTCATGGTTATAACTTCCACAGATATCACACCCAGGGAAGTCACCACACTCGTCTGAGTGATGGTCTGTGAACCCACATAATTTACAGGGAGGAAAAGGTTTGTAATTTCCTTGTTGTCTTTTGGAACTCTGTTGTCTATCTCTAGAGGGTGTCTGAGCTCTTTTAGCTGCCATGTGTCTGTCATGATCTAAAGTCATATGGTGAGAGTTTTTACAAACATTGCAATAAGGTTTAATTAACCTTTCCCCTTTGGGTTCACCTAGGACTGACTTAGGTTCATGTGAAGTAGAGCATTCAGCGGAAGGCTTTATGTGTTGTTTCAAGAGTTCTACTTCTTTCATGAGAGACAACAGGCGATCTTCAGTGGTTGGTTCAACCTTGTTCACAGCTTTAGTAACAACAGGCTTAAAAGCTACTTGTTTACCAGTTTGTTTAGCAGGCACATGAAAAACTTTAGCTGGAGGATTCTCAATAACTGTCCTAAGTTCATCCTTAGCAGATCTAGAAGAACTGCTGGGTTCAACTCCAGAGAGTTTGGGCAAGGGTGGTAGCTCAGCCACATCTTCAGAGACAGGGTCATTAGTCAAAGTGGTATCTGACATATGAATGGTCTCTGTAGATTTAAAGACAATGTCTTTAGGTTTGGTGAGAATTCTCAGCTTATTTTTCTTAGCAGATATATCCCTTTTTAAGTCAGCAGGCACTTCATCCCTAAGCAATTGATCTATGGTAAACCTAGCACACAACCATTTTCAATAACTTTGTTTAATTCAGAGACTTGATCATTTAAGGCAATGTTTTTCAAGGTTAATCTAGCTACTTCATTTTGCAGGGATATTTTCTCTAAATTAACCCGCCTGAGAGTATCACATTCAGCTTTAGCATTTAGCATTTCAGATTTGACAGTGTGAAACTTATCAAGTAGGTTCTTTCTTTGTTCCTTAACAAAGTGTAAATCAACAATGGTGTAATCAAGGATATGCTTACGTTCATCACTATCAGACATGGACAGAAGCCTGTGTACCTTTTTCATTGTGATGTCAACCCATTGTCCTGATCTTGCATCACCTTTTCCAACAGCTGGTTCATCCTCAGCTATCGCCATGAAAGCCCTGACTCTGGTGGTGTCTTCTTCATCTGACGTCAGTGGCTCATCATTCTAATCATAAGTTTCAGCAACCAACCCTTTCTCTGTCTTTTTCTCACCACCCTTCTTCTTGGACAGAGCTTCAATCTTCAAGTTCATTTGTTCTAACTCAGCTTTAAGTGCCTTGTACTTATTTTTGTAATCTTTCTTCTCAGTGTCTGAAGAATTGGATTGAGATGAGTAGTTATGTTGTTTGAACTTGTAGAGTTTGGATGAAGATGATGGATAAGAGGGTGAGGATGTCTTGGTGGAAGGACAGTCTTTTTGAAAATGTCCAAGCTTTCCACAGGCAAAGCAAGTTTCTTTTGACCTGTCAGTTGCTTTACCAGCTGATCCTACTCTTCCTGATCTTTTGAAGTATCTCTTTTGGTTGGCTAGTAAGGCTCTTTCATGGAACTCTGCATTAAGGTATGTCAGGAACTCTTGGCTGCTACGGGTATCTTCTTCAACATCAGAATCGTTGTCATGATGATGTGTTGCAGAGATCAACGCTTTGGAAGATGCTCCTTGAACAACAAATCTTTCAGTCTCTGACTTGTAAATGGTATCAATCAGCCCTTCTTCATAATTGTACTTTCCATAGAGCTGAGCAAGGGTATCATTTTTGATTGAGTTGTTAGCTCTCTGTGTCTGATTCATGCTCAGCCACTTTCTTGGAAGGCTGTTGACAAAGGTAGCATTGATCTCAGCTTGACCAATAGTGACATCATTCATTGCTAGGTCATTGAGAAGAATCTTCAGCCTAGTATAGGTTTGCTGAACCTTTTCACCTTCAAGTGATTTGAAGGCATTGAACTGAAGTCTGAGTGCCTGAATCTTCGTCTCTCTTGTTTCAGAGGGTCCTTCATGTCCAAGGATGAGGTCTGTCCACATTTGTTTGGCTGTGGGACACTGAATGACAAACTTCATGATATGCTTGGGAAGACAGGATATTATGATGCTTTTGAGACGTTTATCTTGATTTGCCAATTTCCTATCAGCTGGAGTCCATTGTTTGAGAGGTTTGGGGAGAGGGTTTTCTTTAGTGGATGTAAGCGCCATGGGAATATAAGGACCATTTTCTAAAATTTCCAGAAGAAAAGGTTCAAGCCCATCAAGATATACAAGAAATTGACTCTTCCAACTAGCACAATCTTCTTCATCAAAGACTGGTACACTTGTGACGTGTGATCCACCTCTTGAGTCGAGAAGTTGGGGTAGATCATCGTCATTAGCGGGAGGGTTGAGTCTTGGTGAAGATGGGTTTGTGGAAGGTGATTGTGGTGGGTTAGAAGTTTCTGGCATGGTGGATCTTGATTATAAAACTGAGAACGATGTTTCTTGAAGGTTTTAATATCAAACACCGCTCTGATACCAATTGAAAGTCCCTAATCAATGCAAGAGACCCTAATCTTAACTTAATCAACACAAGGTATTACTTTTCAAACGTAATCTTATTATTGTATAATAAAGAATTACAAGTGTTATGGATAACACAGTTTGATGACAATGTGTTGTGCACACTTTGAACAACTATAAACCCTAACTTATGAATACAGTCGTAGCTGTTTGATTCACTAAGTTGTATGCAATAATGTTATGAATATCTCAAAGTGTTAAACATTAATGCATGGATACACATCCTATTTATAGTGTTACGAGATTGACCTAAATAGTACTTGATGGTGACTACACAAGCTTTTACAAGTTCCCACATCAGTCACATGATGTTCTTCTATTCTTGGTAGTCTTCCATTATGCTTTAAGGAAACAGTTGTCAAAACAGTTTCCTTTTTCTTCATAGTCTCGAACACACAAATGGCATGTCCAAAGTGTGCTGAGAGTTATCAGGGTATTGCCACCCCTGTTAACTCTCAACCCCTCAGAGTCCCTGATACATCTTGGCTGTTATCCATCACAGCCAATGAGTATGTCTTCAGGTAATCTTCGACTTCCCTGACAATGTCTCTGACATGGACTCCTCTGAGGTTGCTCACAGAGACTTGGATCTCTGTGAGTCTTGCGAAACTTGTCTGCCTCCTAGGCACAGGCAAGGGACTATCTAACAGCCTAATTATGTTTAAATCAATGATCAGGGAATCTAACAAGTTTAGATTCCCAACAATAATTGTTATGAACTTCATATACCATCAGTGGCATCGAGAGCCGTTTTAACATGTTATAATTATCGAGATCTAAAATTTTTAACTAATATTGATTTGAGTTAAAGATTACATGTTGTTTTTTAGGTTTTAACAAAAATTAGGGTTTCGTTTGTTTTTTTTTTGTTTTTTAAAAATCGGCCTAGCCGAAATTTATTAATTTTTTTTTTGTAAACCCTAAAATTACATGGTATAATCCTTAGATGTTTGCATGGATTAATTGTTATGTCATGTATGGTTACGATCCGTAGTATTTTAATTGTTAAGAGTATGTGGGAGATCCGTGATGAACATGCATGTTTTTCACGGATCATATGTTTTTATATGTTATTTGATTTATTTGATTCAAAGGTTTTAAAATTAGGAAATACTTTTTATGTTTATAAAAACCCTAGATTTGATGTTCTTTGAATAAGTTGTTATGCATGTGGCTATTTGATTTAGTTTTTTTTGTACCTACTTGTTTTCATGCGTTTTTTTGTATGTTGTAAACAAGGGTAATTTTTCCATAGAAAATAGTATGGACTAAATCATAATCAAATTAATGAATTGTTTTGAGATCTAAATTACATAGAATTACGTTGATTGATAATTTGCAACGATAATTTAACGGCCTACTCCTTTTGACAAAATATATAGTGAGTTTAACGCACCGCTGGTCATGTACCCGGTTATGGAAGGAGGTGCCATGCCATTAGTCGCTGACCGAATTCACAGCTCGCCTGTGCGTCAAATTGAAATTACCTACGATTATCTTTTGAATTATATCTTAAGGTTGATTTTTTGCCGCAAATTCACATCCGAAACACAATGAATAAGGTTATTGCTTCGTGCTTTAGCTGAGTTCTAAAAAAAGTACGTTGTGAATTGTTGTGGGTAAAGTCTTTAATTGGTTTAACCAATACCTCAACTTGTGATTTATGGTGAAATTTTGACTCACCAAAAGGTTTACTAAAAGGTTTTATTAAACTTATGCTATGGAGATGTATGCATGCTTCTCCATACATGATTTTGACACCAAAATCAATACCCTTAAATTTAAGTCTTATGCCATCTAATTGACGAACACTTGAAGTTACAATTGTCGTCATATGAGATTTTGGACGATGTTGTAATGGAGAGAAAACTTCATGACTGAATAAGATTGCACATGAAGGTTTTACGTTCTTTAGATTAGTCGACTTAATTGAGTTACTCAGTGAGATCTGGAAACTTAAGGCATAAAGTAGGGATGAAACATGTTTACGATGCAAAATGTTTTTTGGCAAGGTAAATCCCTAAGAATATCTAGAAATTTCAAAATTTGTTTGTCAATTATTGTTCGACAAGTTACCGTGTTGACAACATTTGTCACTAGCAGATCAACTGATGTGATAAGTTTATGTCAATATGGATTCTAGTTTCAAGGAAATACTATGGTTTTTTATTACCGGGGTAATTTTATTTTCTTGAATGGTATTATCGAAAATACTAATATTTGAACTTATTTATGTAGAAATGGCTCAATCCGAAAACAATATGACTATAAGTACTGTGTTCAAAGCTTTCTTTGATCGTCTTGAACTTACTGGCCCAAACTTCAATGATTGGTATCGCTCACTAAGAATTGTATTGAGAGTAGCGGGTACTATCGATATCTTGACTACTCCTTATCCAGAGGATCTTGCTGAAGGAGCATCCGATGCGTAAAGGCTTGAACACGCTGCTAATGTTAAGAAGCACTCTGAAGTGGCTGCCTTAATGTTAGGGGAAATGGCTCCTCCACTTCAACAGAAGTATGAGCTATTTTCACCTAAGCGAATGCTTGATGAGCTCAAGGCTATGTTCGAAAAGCCGCAAGCTGTGGAGATCTACGATTTGGTAGATGTTTTGAATAGTTGCAAGCAAGCTCCTGGAAAGTCTGTAAGTGCCCATTATATGGAGATGAGGGGTTATATATAATAGCTCATTGCACTAGGACAACCCTATGATCATAATATAACTATCAACTTGATCAATAGGTCCCTTAACAAGGACTTAAATGATTTTGTTCGAAACTATAATATGCATTGCACGGGGAAGACAGTTAATGATTTGCATGCAATGCTCATTGACTATGAAAAAGGGTTAAAGGACAAGGCATCTAATTCTACTCCTCCTATGCTTTATGTATAAAAGGGTAGAAAGAATATGCCAAAACCGCAAGCGAACAAGAAGAAAGGCAAAGGCAAGGGTGATAAGGGCAAACAAGTTGTGACTTATTCTAAACCTAAGAAAAACTTTGTCAAGAAGAATCAATCTCAGAAGGATAAGACTTGTCACTATTACAAAGCAAGTGGTCACTGGAAGAAGAACTGCACTCTTTATCTCGAAGAGTTAAATAATGAAGAAGGCTGAGCTTAGTGTTGCAGCATCTTCAGGTAACTTATTTATGATAGAGTTATTTAATCTTACATATAAATCAAACTCCTGGGTATATGATACAGGATGTGGTATTAACATTTGGAATACCCTGCAGGGATTTGAGTTGGAGAGGAAGCTTACCTATGGGGAACAATTTCTGCAAGTGGGCAATGGCGCACAAGCAGCGGTTGAAACTATAGGAACATTTAATTTAGTTTTACCTTCGGGTTTAGAACTGATTTTAAATGATTGTCATTATGCACCTACAATTATTAGGGGTGTTATTCCTTTTCTATTATGTTGGATCTTGGATTTCTTCACACTATTGATAATAATAGAATTTCTGTTTTCAAAGATGGTTTATTCTATTTTGATGCAATTTCTGTGAATGGTGTTTTTGAATTAACATGCATGATAATAATTCCAAGAGGAAAAATAATTTTGTTTTTAGCATGAATAAGAAGAGAAAGTTAGACAAAAACACTTCTTATCTTTGGCATTGTAGACTTGCCCATATTGGGAAGACTCGCATACAAAAGCTTCAACGTGATGGTCTTTTAGAAAATATCAATGATGAATCATTTGATAAATGTGAGTCTTGTATCTCTGGAAAGATGACCAAGAAACCTTTTAATAGCAATATTGAAAGGGCTACTAAACTACTTGGTTTGATACACACTGATGTGTGTGGACCTGATTGTGTAAAATTCGTACTTACTTTAGGAAAAGCAAGTAAAAACGACAAGTATTAAGCGTTACGATTTAATGAAAAACCGTAAAACCGAATAAGCGCGAGTTCGTTATCGACGGAGGTGTAGTATTTGTATGCCAATTATATAAAATAAAAGTTTGGATTAGTGTCGTTTTTGGATGAGAAAGGGAGGAAAAATAAGACGATTTACGCTAAAAATTAACCTAAGACGTGAAAAACGCGAAATTGTAAAACTCGACAAAATTTAAAAGTCCTCTAAAAATTACCAAAAATTAAACTTAAATTAAAAAAATGTGAATAAAACAAGAATGCAAACAAAAATTCCCAAAACCTTTTTAATAATTTGATATTAATTTTTAAATTTTAATAAAAAACCAAAAATTAAATAAAATTAAAATAAGTGAAAATAAAAACTTCTTTCTATGTAAACCTCAAAAATACTATTTAAAACTTAAAAACTATTCTTCAAAAATTTTAAAATACCTTTTTCTATTTTTTAATCAGTTTATAAAATTTAATCTAAAAATAATCATTAAAAACTATTTTAAAACGTGAAAAAGATAAATTTTAAACCAAAAAGTCCTAAATTATGATTAAAACTCAGGAAAAATGAAAAACGGATAAAAAGCTTAATAAATAAGCTGAAAACAGCTTATTTACAAACGGATTAAATAAATAAGCTAAAAACAAACACTCCTTAAATAATCAGCCCTAGGAAGTCTTGACAGTAAAGACCCTAGGGCGCGAATGGTAGAGGTGTTGGTGTGTGAGGGGAGTAGCACAGGTTCGAGTCCTGGTCACGTCCTTTTTGTTAAACTTTTTTTTTTCTTTTCTCAAAACTGGATAACTGGTAATGTAAACAATACAAATTCACAAATCAATACTAATCTTAAACGTTTTAAAACTAAAATAAGATCAAAAACGTGCCCAGGTAGAAAAATTGCTACAGTTATGAACTATATGAAGAAAACGTGTTGTCCGATATATAAAAATAAGAAGGATCGTTCTCGGATGAAACTAGAAAATTAACTGATTGCTATTAAGCTTATTTTGAGGCTTGAATCTGTTTTGTTTGTTGTTGATATTGGCAAGCAATGGCATCCCTACACTCAGTTGAGTGTAGGGAGTCACAATTAACATAAAATCAACCAAGATTAACACAAGAAAAGCACAATCATGCACAAAATCAGTTACTGATATGATTAAGGGAACTGGGCAAGTACTATGCTGATATGATGGGTCAAAAGTTGAGATTCAACAGCTTTTAACTACCACACTAGCTCATCAATATCCCAACCAAGATCATTCAATCCAACCTAGATCTAAACTCTAACAGATTGCAAGATTTTAAGACCAAAAATGCTAAAACAACTCAGTTTTAAACCTAAGACTGTATATGCCTATTTTACCAAAAGTTTACCAAGTGAAACTCTATTTTAACCAACCAAACTAAAAGAGCCCTACTGATTAACCTAACAAAATAATATCAAAGCATGTTTAACTAGTTTCTACCCACTTTGGGTTACCTAAAGCCAAGTAAAACCTCAAATCCAAACACCCCCTTAAAATCTGAAAACAAGATTTTGCAAAGGATTTTTGATCAAAAACAATTAAATCCGATTTAAATCTAACTTAACATGTATACAAAACAATAGTAAAGCATAAACAAGCATTCAAACTAACATTCAAACAAATTCACACAAAAACACTTAAGCATCAAAAATCAAGGTCAATATGGTTCAAGCCTATACCTTAGGGGCTGATGCCTTCTATTGAGCCTTTTATGAGCTTATGGGAAATGTGTAGAGATGAGTAGAGAGCCCTGTTGGGGTTTAAAAGCATGAACCAGGGTATAAATGTCTGCAAATTGAAAAGAAAATAAATATGGTGAAATAAGGGGTCTTGTATGATGCTTGTAACCTTCACAATCACAAACCAACAAGAAACAGATTCAAATAGTATAAACCTACTGATAAGACTCTTTGTCAAGGAGCTTATCAATAGCTTATGCTACAGTAAGTAGTCAAATCAAAAGATTTAAGAAAACTGATTTTTCTTCTTGAAATAAACTTCCACTTGAAACCTTTTGAACTATATTTGTAACTAAACAAAACATACACACAATTCTGAAAACCTAAAACACAACTCCACTTTCACTTCATTGTGTTTTTGGATTCAAAATTCGTATGTAGAAAAAAATGACTTTGCCAAAGAAAAATTCTTTCTTGAACCAAACCCTTGATAGTCTTAAAAACTAATTTTTGCAAATCAAATGTAAATGATTACACTAAAAACATGGAACTCAGTATTGCATAAAAATCAAACTTTCATTTTCATTAATCCATTAAATTTTTTTACAAAACTGGAACAAAAGGAATGCCACATGTTGGCTTCTCCTTTAATAAGCTACAATAGAACTATCTAGAGACCTCAAACCCTAATTCATAAAATTGCTAAGCTGCCCTTGGACGAATTTTGAAATTTCGATCAACCTTGGTTCACATGTGATATTCTGGATGGACAGTTGTAGTCTTTTCATCATGGCCGTTCATCAAGCCTTTGGGGCCAAGGAATAAGATCCTACCATTAATCTTGTCCCCTCCTAGGGTTTTGAGGGAAAGTGATGGGCAGGGGACCATTGGAGGTGTCACATGGTTGTGTCTGGTGGGGTATATTGGGGTGAGGTTATGGTGAGATAGGGCTTAATCAATGATCTAGAAAAGATTAGGGATTATCCCTTTGATAAGTGGAAATTAGGATTTAGGGTTTATGTGATTAGGGGTGGTGATGAACATGTGGTTTAATCGGGGTGAGGGGGATTAGACTTTGTTTAGTGGGAAAAAGTATTAATAATACTTTTTCAAAACGTGTATTTAAATAAATCTGATTTTTAGGGTAGTGGATGGTGACCTGTGAAGTGGGAATGAGGTGGTTGGTGCTGATTGGTGTTGGAGGATGACATGGCTGGATGGTTGGCTGGAATAAGTTTCAGTGCCTGTCCCATTTTGGACCCTGGACTCCCTTGTCTTTGTCACTTGGTATTAAAACAGCCATAGATAAAATCCCTTTATAAATAAACTTTGGGTTTTTAGACTTTGGCCACCAAAAACTTTCATAACTTGATTCAAGGACCTTATGTGTATTTTGAGCATTCTTTAAGGGCCATTAATGAATATTCTTGAAATATTAGGGACCCAAATGCAATAATTGAGATTTGCAAGGGTATAATATGACAAGTCTTCAAAAGTTGAGGGAAAAATCTTTCCAATCTTCAAAACTTCAATGAAAATTCATGATTCGGGTCGGTTCTTTGTGCGACTTCGTTTCCCGTGTTCGGTTTTGCTTGATTCTTGTTATTTTTTGTTGATTTCACGATACCCGTACCTAAAATACACAATGAACAAACACAAGCATATTTTGGGGTATTTTAATGATATTTTAAACATTTTAAGCCCGATTTGGACGACGAGACTATGTATAAAAGTAGTCTCTTCACTCCCCCATACTAAACCATTTCCGTGTCCCCACGCAGTGCTAGAATTAAGTATCATAGAACCTCCAAAATTCATTTTTATCTGACATTTATTGAAAACGTAAACTTAAATAAACTACTACACGCGTTTTAGACATAATGTATTGTTTTCATCACGATTAAGTGACTTTTAGGGTCATAGAACAAGAACACGTGAATGCTTCGTTAGAAATAATTTTGTCGTCCTCGATTTTCACCCAATTCAATGCTAAGCGTGTAACGAGATCATTGTTATTATAAGTTAGCAACACAATCATTACTCATGAGTGTTAATTACATACTTAGACTTCCTTATTCCTAATTGGTATCTCTTATATTTTATTTTTGTCTTAATGATCACGAGGATACGTCATTGACTTATTTTGATATTTTATTAAGGCCGAAAATAAAGTAGCACGATTTAATCGATAGTTAGCCGAAGGACACGATCTTTTAAAACGGCTTCTCGTAATCTCCTTAAGTTCATATCTTGGCATAACTCGTTTCACGATTTGAGACCTTTCTCGGACCGATATTTGGCATGTGTTTCGAACTTCAAATCTTGGAAGACGTTCTTGAAATAATGGTCTTTTCTTCATATATGTAATTTCTTCAAACTTGGACCACGACTTCATCATGTTTCTTCAATCTTTATTTGGGATTGTGATATACAACGATCCGCCTCCTTTTAGGACTTGGATATATTTATCCTCATACCTTGTTAGGGTCTTTTTGGATAGACTTCTCCATGATATTTAGGGAGTATATTGCTTCTCGTCGTGTGTCTCGATCCTTCATATTGATTTTGGAATAATGATACTTCACATCATCTTGGATCTTTAGCAACAAAATAGAGTTCCTCATGCCTTGTGAGGGCCTTTTTGGAACTTGTCTATCTTCGCATCCCGCTTCAATAAGTTATGCCTTGGCTATGAACTCTATTCGAACACGAGCAACTTTTAAACGATCTTGGGCTAGAAGCTAAGTAACCTTTTAAATCGTACGACCCTTATTGCATTTATTTAAACAAAAGAGTTGGGAGAATAAGCTAATAATTACTACACATGAGATCGTGAAAGATTACGAGACTTATAAATAACTCTATCATTTCTCGTCCTCATTTAAGAGACTTAGCCTAAAAAGTTAAGGAACCGAAGCTAAGTGCTCAACACGCACGGTCGAGTAAAAAATTACTCTTATTCTCACCATCGGAAAACCTACATTCGTGTCTTAAACACTTACGAAAAATATGAAATTTTTTAAAATTTGGTAATTTTTAGCCTTATTTTGCAACAAAACGAAAACAAAAAGATGAAAATTAGATTGCGTGGTGACGTAAGCAAGGTGAAGTATCTACTCACCCCCATACTAAAACTAAACATTGTCCTCAATGTTTCGAGTCTAGGGGTGAAACACCCCCATACTAGAGACGAAGTCGAATGCTTAATCTCGAGCATGGAAAGGGTAAAACGAATAACCTATAAGCCGTTTATGAATTATGCTAATAAGATAAACGTTAGAACATAAAAGGATATCATTGGATATCGAAATCTTCAAAGGCAGCGATCGAAGCTCGAGTGATACGTAAAACGAACACGAGAGGCTTCAATGAACTTCAAATATTGTAATCGGATACTCGCCGTCACATTACGCGGATACCATGCTAGTATATTTTTAAGTTCGTTACTTAGATATTAAATTTTTTGTAAGTTCATGACCCATTAATGGACTTAATCCAATAAAAAAATAGCCTTAAAGTCAATATTATGTGGTTTATAATATTTTCACAAGTTATCAATATGGTGGATAAAATACCATTATCACTTACGAACTTGTTGGTAACGGCTAATATTGCCGACATTACTTGCTAGTTCTACGTGAAAAATATTAAAGTAACAAGCGTTTGTTTTATTATTTCAACGATAATCCTATATACCAACGATTGTTAAATTTGATTTAAAAGAATTAGTTTTTTTCAAAAACTTAATTAAAAATAAGTAGAATTATTTTCTCGAAAATAATTTGAACTTAAAAAATAAATAACTACGTCTTCATTGAAATTAAAAAAAGTTAATATTAACTTTCGTTTTTTTTTCAAAACTAATATTTTTTTTATATTTTTTAAACATTTTTATCTTCCGAAGAAAAAGTAAAAGCTTTTAATTTTAATATAATAAACAAACCTTCATTACTTCAATCTATGACACATAAAATTAGCAGATAACGTTGATACTATTAACCGGTTATCGACAAGTGTAATGATATATTATAACATATAGACAAAAGTTCTCTAAGGAACATGCATTCAAAAAAGAAGAAAGGAAGCATTCTCCACCATCCATTTAAATCACATCTAATGGTGTATATTAATTTTTTTAAATTTAATTAAAAAAACACATTTTTATCCTATTTCTTAAAAATTAAATATCTCTCAAACCGTTAATCGTTATGAAAAAATAATTATACCGTCACGACGGGAATTAAATTATCTTTCTATAGATATGCACTTCTATATACTTTCGGCGAACTTTTATAAAGAATTTTCATAAAAAAAATCACATGTAATTCTCAAAAACTCATGTTTGATTTATTATTTTAAAAATCACATTTGAATTTAATCATATTCGTGTTTCGGGCAAAGCAAGTAATCCGCACAAGGAATTATAATTACTTTTTAATATCTTTTTTAGTGATATAATATAGTTTTTGTCATTTTGAATAAAAATCTATCAGTCTTGAATGGAAGTTAAAAACAAATAAATGTCATGCCATTTCTTCATATCAAATTACGCACAAAAACTGAAAGTGTGTCTTCAATCGCAAGACAACGAGCTAAGCATGGTTTTAAAAAATGGTGAAAAATATCGACACCTGAGAGATTCGAACTCTCGCGGGGAAACATCATGTACTTAGCAGGCACACGCCTTAACCACTCGGTCAAAGTGTCTTTGTGTTCTTTTGTTTGATTGAATATTTTGATAATATTATACTTTTTGATTTGAACAAAATAGCATTACGTGGCATAACTTTATACTCACTAGTTTGACATTGTTTTTAAATTACAGCAAACCTAAAATTTATGAAATACGTAAAATTTAAAGTATCTTATTTGAGTTTTAAGAGGCTGATTCGAAGAGATAGATATATTAAAGCCGTCAAATTAAATAAATGTCTAAGCATTTGAAAAGAACAACATTCAAGCAGTGACGGAGCTAGGATTTTAGGATTTTGTATAAAATCACATGTAATTTGAGCAAAATTACATGTAATTATTTATAAAATCACATGTGATTTGAGCAAAATTACATGTAATTCACACAAAATTACATGTAATTTTCATTCAACACTAACTAACCACTTTATTACAAAAATCACATGTAATTCACACATAATTACATGTGATTTGCATTTAACACTAATAAACTATTTTATTACAAAAATTACATGTAATTCACACATAATTACATGTAATTCACAAAAAAGTTAACGATTTACAGTGTTAAAAATTCTCGCCAAAAAAATTACACGTAATTTTCGAAAATTACATGTAATTTTTCGAGAATCACATGTAATTTTTTATGTGTAAATTTAAAAAAAAAAGTTTGCCTAAAGTGTATAGAAGTGCCTATCTATAGAAAGATAACTTAATTCCAGTCGCGATGGTATAATTAGTTTTTCGTAACGATTAACGGTTTGAGAGATATTTAATTTTTAATAAATAGGATGAAAATGAGTTTTTAGATTAAATTTAAAAAGATTAATATAGATCATTAGATGGAACTTGAATGGATGGTTGAGATTGCTTCCTTCCTTCTTTTTTTGATGCATATTCTATAAAGATCTCACCTCATAACATATAACTGTTTTAGGAAGATGTCCAAATTTTAATAATTTACTACTTTAACCATAAATCAACCACCTCTCAACAACTCAAACAAAAAAAACTCTCTCAAAAGTGTTTAAGAAGATTTTTGACAACAAAAACCAAATTTGAAAGAAATATGGGAAGATTTGTGAAAAAAAAAACTTTATATAGATTACGGTGATGACTGATGAGACATCATCGTTTACAACATCTCATGTTGAACCCAAACAAACCCCCCATTCACTCACGTATTAAAAACTTTTTTCAAAAATGTCAAGATATAATATAAAGGATAAAAACACTTTTTTTTTATAAATAGTTTATGAAAGTACATTAATTTCTCACGTTTAAAACAAACAAACAAAAAAACAAACTAACAAATAAACACTAAACACTATTACTTCCTCCGTCTCAAATTTATAGTCCTATATATCATTTTAGGACGTCCCATAATTATAGTCCCCTTACAAAAATAAATGTAAATAATCTAACGAAATTACCATATTGCACCTATTGGTACTAGAAATTACAAATTATGTATAAAGTTTTAGTTAATTGCATAAGGTAAGAGTGTCATTTTGCAAAAAATAAAAAAAAGAATGTCGTGATAGTGATAGTGATATTTTTTAAAACAATATTTTTTTGTCGGGGGACTATTTATTTGGGACGAAAGGAGTAATAATAAGGTGACGAGTGAGTTTAGGGAGAGATATTTAGATTGAAAAAGGATAGAGAGACCTAATTCGTATGCCTAAAAAGAGGCCTAATCACAGGTTAAAACACGTGACACAATTAAAGGCAGAGGTGAAGAAAGAAAATATATGAAATAGTGGGCCCCTGCATTTCACCAATCACAACACAACACGCCACGTGGTATTAGGTCTGTTTTTAGGACAGTTTATTAGGTCTATCAACACTCATTTAGATTGGCTACATAAATTCACTAATATCAATTAAGTTCGACGATAAAGGCGTGTTTCGTATATGCCTATTGGAATGAAGGAATCATAGTTAGAATGATAGTGATGTTTGGTATATTATTGTGGTTATTAAAAACCAGAATCATATATTAATTTGTGGGCTTTCTCATAGGAGACTAGAGTGCCTCTTATCAAATTTCATTCCCATTATCATTCCATGTGATTCCGAAACTCATACCGATTGTGATTCCAAATAACGAACCAAACGCACCCTAATATATTTGATTTTAAATATACGTTTCATCCTAAACCACTCAAACAAACGCACCCTTAGTAGATTAGATTAAGCATAAGGTCGGTGGGAGTATTATAAATTTAACAAACACAAACCTTAATCCGAAAATCAATCAAACCCTAAACCAAAAACAATGAAACGACGATCAAAACCTAAGCATGCAGAAGCAACAGCAGCAGCAGCAGCATCGGTAAAGAAACTCGAATACCTGTCGTTAGTATCCCAGGTATGCACAGAACTCGAATCCAATATTGGTTTGAAAAGCAAAGTCGTAGCCGAATTCGTCGTTTATTTAGGCCATAATTGCTTATCAGTCGATGAGTTTAATAAGAAATTGAAAAAAAACGGCGCTAATGATTTACCAGATCATCTGGTCCCGAAACTATTATCTATTATTCACTCTATTTTGCCCCCTAAAGTTAGGAAGCCAAAAGTTGACGTTAAGAAGGATAGTAGGGACCATGTTAGGGCGTTGGAGAAGGAGATTCAGATGGAAGTGTCCGAAAAAGCCCGCAATGAGCGTAGACGCCATGAGAGGGATAGGGGTAAAGAAAACGAGGGGAGAAGGCCTGACATGTTTAATGATAGATTCGAGTCGAGGAGTCATAGGGTGCGAAATCATGATGAGTTGGAGTTGTATCAAGTCTATAGAGGGAGAGTGACTAAGGTAGTGCATCACGGTTGTTTTGTTGAGATTTTTGATAATGTCAAAGGAAGGAAGGAAGGGTTGGTTCATGCTACGCAGATTGCGTCGAAGAGAGTAGCGAATGTGAAAGATATGGTTAAGCGTGATCAACAGGTTTTTGTGAAGGTGGTATCGGTTAGTAGTACTGGGAAGGTTTCACTTTCGATGGTGGATGTGGATCAGAATACTGGGAAGGATTTGGTGCCGTTGAAGATGAGTGAGGAGGATGTGCATGTTGGGTCGGGTGTGGATAATAGGTGTAATAAGTCGAGGATTGGGTTGTCGGGGATTAGGCTTTCTGGTGAGGATGTTGGTGTTAAGTCTAGACGGCCATTGGAGAAGATGAGTTCACCAGAGAAATGGGAGGAAAATCGGCTGATTGCGTCAGGTGTTTTGAGTGTTAAGGATTATCCAATGTATGACGAGGAAACGAATGACGGGATGGTTTATCGGCAAGAAGGTGTTGAGGAGGAGCTTGAAGTTGAGTTAAACGAAGACGAGCCCGCGTTTTTGAAAGGACACAGTCATAACTCGATGGATATGTCACCTGTTAAGATTTTTAAAAATCCTGAAGGCTCGTTGAGCCGTGCAGCAGCTTTACAATCTGCTTTGATTAAGGAAAGACGAGAAGTGAGGGACCAGCGCCAGAGAACCATGCTTGATTCCATCCCGAAGGATCTTAATCGTCCTTGGGAAGACCCGATGCCTGAAAATGGCGAGCGGCATTTAGCACAGGAGTTAAGAGGAGTCGGGTTGTCTGCATACGATATGCCCGAATGGAAAAAGGATTCCTTTAGTACAGCCACTTTTGGTCAAAGGTCGAAGCTGTCTTTACTAGAACAGAGGCAAAGCTTACCCATATACAAACTTAAGAAGGAATTGGTTCAAGCGGTGAACGATAATCAGGTGTTGGTTGTGATTGGTGAGACGGGGTCTGGTAAGACGACTCAGATACCTCACTATTTAGCAGAAGCCGGTTACACCACTCAGGGTAAGATTGGTTGTACACAACCCCGTCGTGTCGCTGCAACGTCGGTAGCCAAAAGGGTGGCTGAGGAGTTTGGTTGTATGCTAGGTAAGGAAGTTGGATACTCAATTCGTTTTGAGGACTGTACGGGTCCTGAAACTGTTATCAAGTTTATGACCGATGGTATGCTTTTAAGGGAAATTCTTGTCGACGAGAATCTATCTCACTATTCTTGTATTATGCTTGACGAAGCTCATGAGAGAACAATTTCTACCGATGTTCTTTTCGGGTTATTAAAAGGTTTAATGAAACGAAGACCCGACTTTCGTCTGATTGTCACTTCAGCGACGTTAGACGCTGAGAAATTTTCAGAGTATTTCTTTAACTGTAATATTTTCACGATTCCCGGAAGAACGTTTCCCGTGGAAATATTTTACGCTAAACAGCCGGAAAGTGACTACGTTGATGCAGCTTTGATTACTGTTATGCAGATTCACTTGAATGAACCCGAAGGTGACATACTCTTGTTTTTGACTGGTCAAGAGGAAATCGATCATGCTTGTGAGTGTTTGTTTGGGCGGATGAAAGGGTTAGGTAAGAACGTGCCTGAATTGATTATATTACCGGTTTACAGTGCACTACCTAGTGAAACGCAGTCGAGAATTTTTGAACCAGCCAAACCAGGGACGAGGAAGGTGGTTGTTGCCACTAATATTGCCGAAGCATCGTTGACCATAGACGGGATTTTCTATGTTATTGACCCTGGTTTCGCTAAGCAAAATGTGTACAACCCGAAGCTAGGTCTTGATTCGCTTGTTATTACACCTATATCTCAGGCATCAGCGAAGCAAAGAGCCGGTCGTGCAGGTCGTACTGGGCCGGGAAAATGTTACAGATTATACACCGAAAATGCTTTCAACAATGAAATGTCGCCTACTTCGATTCCCGAGATCCAGAGGCTCAACCTTGGGTTGACAACGTTGAATTTGAAAGCAATGGGGATCAACGATATTTTGGCGTTTGATTTCATGGATCCACCGTCACCTCAAGCACTTATTTCCGCTCTTGAACAGCTTTACACTCTTGGAGCACTTGATGAAGAAGGGCTTCTAACGAAATTAGGTAGAAAAATGGTGGAATTTCCACTTGAACCTCCTTTGTCTAAGATGCTGTTAGCAAGCGTTAATCTGGGTTGTAGTGACGAAATATTGACCATTATTGCTATGATTACGACTGGGAATATCTTCTATAGACCTCGGGAGAAACAAGCGCAGGCAGATCAGAAGAAGTCCAATTTTTTGCAACCGGAAGGGGATCATTTAACTTTGCTTGATGTTTACCAAAAATGGAAAGCTAAGAATTTTTCGGGGCCGTGGTGTCACGAGAATTTTGTTCAGCCGATATCCCTTAAGAAGGCGCAAGATGTCAGAAAGCAGCTTCTATCTATCATGGACAAGTATAAATTGGATATTGTGAGTGCAGGCAAGAATTATACAAAGATAGGGAAGGCAATAACCGCAGGATTTTTCTTTCACGCTGCACGTAAAGACCCACAAGAAGGATACAGAACAATAGTCGAGAACCAGCCTGTTTACGTACATCCAAGTAGTGTGCTTTTCCAAAGACAACCAGACTGGGTCATCTACCACGAGCTCGTTATGACAACAAAAGAATACATGCGTGAGGTTACTGTTGTAGATCCAAAATGGCTAGTTGAATTGGCACCAAGGTTCTTTAAGGTGTCAGATCCAACTAAAATGAGCAAGCGTAAAAGACAAGAAAGGATCGAGCCTCTTTATGATCGTTACAATGAACCCAATTCGTGGAGGCTCAGCAAACGACGGGCTTGATCAGTGGCTTTACTAAATTTTTGTTACAGCCTGATTGCAAGTGTCTTTCGACCTTATGTAGTAGTTAATATTACATATTACTCTTTTGTAAGTTGGTGTTTTTCGAGTTCCATTATTGATAATGAATGTAGAAGTCTTACAAACAAGTAAGAACACACAAACCGCACAGGTCCAAACAGATTTTTGAATTTCATCGCCTTTTACTTCCTGCCTAATTCTAGATCGCTTAGTGTAGGTTGCTTGCAATCCTGACATCCGGGGTGACAGTTTCTCCTAACCGCGTTGTAGATCCTGGTATATACACCACACATCATACGATCTAGATATCAACCCTGATTAACTTTCCCGTAATGAGGTTTTTTGTCTACTCACATGTGGATGTAGATACACCAAGAACACATCATCATTCTTCCCTTTCCGTAACCCTATACCCTGATAAATCTCTCGTTCCGAATTGCCTCTTAACACACGAAAACTCTCGTATCCCGAATATGAATTATACACCTTTAATTCACCACATCCAGTCTTTGTTTCTCGAAACCCAATAGTTCTTAATTATCGATTTAATCCAACCATTTTTCCACCTGGCTTCCATAGTCTAAACTTACCATGGTTATAAAAACGATTCCTGTACTTGATAACATTCAGTGTCTACAACACACCTTTACTAAAAGAACCGCCGAAAACTTAAAAAACAAGCGAAAACGTAAAAAACCGGCCGAAAATAAAATACAGACAAAAACAGAAGAAAAACGGACAGAAACGTAAATAACGTAAGAAAGCGGCCGAAGAAAAGAGACGAAACGTATCGACGAAAAGGTAAAAAAGGACAAAATGTAAAGACCGGAAGAAAATGTAAAAAAACAGACGAAACCATAAAAAATGAACGAAACCATGAAAAACACAAACGAAAACGTAAAAAATCGGACGAACATAGAAAACGGACGAAAACTTAAAAAACGAAGTAAAACGTAAATACCGGGCGAAAAAGAAGGCGAAAACGTAAAAAGCGGACAGAAAAATAAAAAACTACTTAAAGAGTCTTAATTAAAAAATTAGGAAGTAAATTAATTCATCAAAGACTTGTTTGTTTTGTGCTTAAAATTAAAATATGACTTTCTAGAAATAGCTATGAAAGAAAGGGTTTTCACATTAAGTCCATAACTTAATTTAGAATTTTACATATTTATCATTCAACTTCCTCACATTAACTTAGGTTATTAAAGTAATATCCTTTAATTCAATTCGGATACTTTATTCCGCACATAAAACAAACAATCATATTTTCATCTAAAAACAGACATCATACATCATACATCCACAAAGACACTTTAATTTTTACAGGACTTAAAAAAAAAGCTAAACAAAAGCCCGTGTTTTCACACATTTGCATAAGGTCAATTTGGTGTTTCACATTTTCGGATAATAACTGATGGGAAAAAATGCCCCATAGTTTTTGAAAAAGTGCCCAAAAAAGCGCATAACTTAGGCGAGATTTGCCACCTCTAAGAGGAATCAATGGGTGGCATGGGTTGTTGGGTTTAAGGATGACGAGGATGAGTAGGAGTTTTGGGTTATGGGTGGGTATGGTGAGTCGAGGACGACTTTGGTCTTTAGGTTTGTTTCCGGTTGATGAGTATGCGGTGGCAATGCAGTTGACGGATGCCGGGGCTAGAAAAGTGAGAGGTTCCTTGAATGAAAGATATATTTGTATCTTTTCATTGGTGACCAACCGGCTTAACTCAGTTGACCACCAAGGTTCGACTAAGCGGTGGTTTTTTGGGGAGGATTCCTGAACCTGCCAAGGGTCTTTTAGGCGAAGCGGATAAGGAGTATAACAAAAGTAACATAAGTAGGTGAGGGTTCGAAGCAGACATTCTTCCGCTTGGATGTCATTGCACTACTCGACCCGCTAACCACTAACATTTGCCGTTCTAAAAAAATTAAATAATAATAATAATAATATGTTTGTATCTTTTCTGGTCCTCTAGATATCTCATTTTGTTTGAAAGTCACCTGTGCTCGTAGATTTGAGAAATAGCTTACGGATTAAGCACTCGTTTTGTTCTAATTTTGCATTGTCGATTGTGTGCTTGGGAAAAAAATTTAGTCATTAAGTTGATAAATTGTTAGGACATTAGGTTTTCTTGTGATATATGCCAAAGCTTGTGAAGATGTAAACATATGTAATTGCTGGCAAAACTTCATCCATCTCTCTTAAAGGCTCAACCCAAGCTTAAATAGCTCGTAAACATTGACTAGAAACCGCTGTCAAACAAGCAAACTGGATTCAGATAGAGTTTGACTCCCACAAACTCGAGTCACTTTATAAAAGTTTGTCCTCCGGCAGCCTTAGTTAAATCTATATAAGCACTTACACATTAGCTAGGTGTCTATAAGAATTTAGGTTGACCCCCAGATCAACTCATATATGTTTCAATCTTGATTTTTCTACTTGAAATGGATATACTTTAGACTCAAATTAGCTCAAGTTGAGTTTAAGCCAATAATTTGATAAAAGTTGAGGTTGATGTTAGAATCCTAATTCCTGCTTGTCGATAGACTAGAGATTAATGTAGAAATATTGCTATAGGGGCAAAGGGATGCTATGTCACTGGCTGTCTAGACATGCTTTTGTTGGGAATTTGCTGCCTAAGCAATGAATTTACCTCCTAAAGCACTCATTATCATCTCTCCATACCCATCAAAACTCATGTTTACAAGCTGCTTATGGATTTAAATAGTGCTCTTATTGATGCAGAGACATGAACCATGAACCTGTAATCTCTACATGCTATCTATTGTTTGTTTTGAGGAAGTAGCACTTCTTGTGTTCTAATCAAGTTCACACACTAATTATTCTTAGGACCATATACATTGTACAATTAACTTACTTGTTTATATCTCCATGAAAACAAATGAAAAATTGATTAATCATGGAGATGACTACAATTTACCCATATACCTAGCTATCAGCTTTCATTATATGTGAACAATTGGAAAACTATGTCCGGGCAACAGTTTCAGGCTAAAACGGATTCAGCTGGGTTGACCCACTAATACTTTTTGTCCTTTAAATGTTTCGTGGTATGTAGTAATAATATGATTTAAAAGTAATTATGTTACCATGGTCTTGCTTAAATAGGCTGTATGTACTAATATGTAAAAGTAGAATTTGGACAACTCTTTTAGCCTTCGAGTGTCTAACCCAGTTTTTAGCTGATTTCTATTACATGATCTGTTTTGATTATTTTTGATGCAACACAACCCAAAATGACCCATTTATAAGTAAACGGGTCAAAATTGCTACCTTTAGATCTCTGCACAGATCTTTGTCTATAACTATATGTAAAACACTAAAATGTATTTTTAGGTTCTTTTTTCGAGAACGGGGATATATTAAAAACACATGCTGGTAAGAAGGCTAGAATGGACAAATCAAGAAAATATTACGAGTGAATACAAAGAATACTCGGATTGTAATACCAACTAATTCTAGAAATAACACTTAGCTCTATTTTTATATTCAAAGATAAGATGTAGCAAAATGTTGTCAATAATTTATATGGTATTAACCTTAACCGCCAGAAAAAAACATGTAAGTTCCAAGCCTTCCATATCCATCATATAGCACATAGAATGACATCATCCAAGAACTTGTTTCACCCAAGTTTAAATCATCCAAGAACTTGTTTCGCAAAATAACTCCTTATGGGCGCGTTCTATCAAGGCTATCCATGGTGATTTCAATATATCTGGGTTACGAGCCAACAAAGGTTATAATTCATGCTGGAAGAACATTATTAACGAAGTAAGTTCGCTGTCAAAGATAGGAGTCAATGTCCTAAATTACATGTCTATGAAAATTGGCGACGAAAAATCTTGCAAATTGTGGTATGATCGTTGGAATTGTTAGATAATTCAAACGAACAAACAAGATCGAACAAACGAAGCGGAAGCTTTTATTCAAAACCCTAAATTACAATTCGGAAGCTACAAAGAAAACTAATGACATTGGCCTCTATTTATAAGAGACCAATGACCTAAAACATACTAAATCCAAACATACCAAAAATAACAAAACTTGTAGGACAAGTCAAACAAATTACCAAACGAACCCTAAAGTTTAACTCACTTTCTAACAATCTCCACCGTGAGTTCAACTTCATACGAAACTTCAAAACAAACGAATCTTGGTCTTCAAATTCAAATATCCGAATATCAAATTCCAAACGCCCCTTGAGAGTTTAAGTCACTTTTCTAACAATCTCCACCGTGACTTCAACTCTATTCGAAACTTCAAACCAAACGAACATTCCGTCTTAATTCGGAATTCCAAACGAACGAACGAATAAACGATCGACTCAAACAAACAAACAAACAAACAAACGATCGAATCTGAAAACGATCAAACAAACAAACAAATGATCGAACCTGAAAACGATCCAAACAAACAAACAAATGATCGAACCTGAAAACGATCTTGGATCGAACCTGAAAACGATCCAAACAAACAAACAAATGATCGAACCTGAAAACGATCTTGGATCGAACCTGAAAACGATCCAAACAAACAAACAAATGATCGAACCTGAAAATGATCCAAACAAAAACAAATGATCGAACCTGAAAACGATCTACCAAACAAAGGACCGAACCTAAAAACGGTCAACCAAACAAACGAATCCGCCCAACCGATCTTCATCAAAGACTATCAAATTCGAGCAACCAACTTCAACAAACCCGACAAACGAAGATCCCAAATTTTCCAACGATCGAATAAATTCCAAATGACCCGATTAATACCAAGTCTTCAAACGCCAAACCGATTTAAAACTCCAAATAATTACTCCACCATAATCGCCACTTATCTAAATCCTCGAATCAAAAACCAAAAACAACCTCCTAAGTCATAGAATAATAACACATCCCATGATTTACTAATATCAAATAAGAGGTCACTACAAAACAAGTTTAATAACCAATCGTATCTCAACAAAGTTGTTGCTACCAAAACCAAAAATAATACCACCGACCCATTAACTCTAGCACCCAATCAAATTTCAATTCACAAAGAATCTTTGAATTACTAGTAATACGCAATCGAATAAACAAAAAACCGTATGCGATCGAAAACGAATTTGTCGATCCCTAAAACCGTCGAGCTCCAATCCGAACGAACACCCAACAAACCCTTTTTTTTCCTTCTTTTTCTTCGCCATCATTGCGGATCGAACCAGGCTCTGATACCACTTGTTAGATAATTCAAACGAACAAACAAGATCGAACAAACGAAGTGGAAGCTTTTATTCAAAACCCTAAATTACAATTCGGAAGCTACAAAGAAAACTAATGACATTGACCTCTATTTATAAGAGACCAGTGACCTAAAACATACTAAATCCAAACATACTAAAAATAACAAAACTTGTAGGACAAGTCAAACAAATTACCAAACGAACCCTAAAGTTTAACTCACTTTCTAACAGGAATGATGAAGGTATTCTCAAAGATAAATATCCTCGTATTTTTTCTTTGGAATCATGCATGAATATCTCTATTGCTGATAAAGTTGCCAAACATGATTTGTTACAATCGTTTAGAAGAGCTCCTAGAGGTGGTATCGAACAAGAACAATTCGATCATATTAATCGAATTACCAAGGATATCAAGCTAAATTCACGTGATGATTGCTGGACATGGAATCTGGACAAATCTGGCAATTTTTCTGTTGCTTCAGTCAGAAAAAAGGTGGATGAAGAATCGTTCCGTAACATTGATATTGAATCAAGATGGAACAAATTTGTTCCAATCAAGGTGAACGTTTTAGTTTGGAAGCTGATGAATAACTTCCTTCCAACCAGATTTAATATTTCTCGCAAAGGTATCGTGTTGGACTCGATCATCTGTCCTAACTGTGATGTGGGGTTGAAACTGTAGGACACCTTTTCTTTTCATGAAGTATGGAATGTGAGATCAATAACCTTATAGGCCGTTGGTGGAGCGTCCCCGTTGTTGATTTTGATTGCTTCGATGAATGGGTAGAGTGGATTGTCTCCTTACACTTGACTAAGCAGGTTAAACAAATGCTGGAAGCCGTTTTTTATTCTGCTTGGTGGATGATTTGGTGGTTTCAAAATCCTACAATCTTCAAAGATAAAGCTCCAAAAAGGCGATCTTATTTGATGAGTTGCAAAATAAATCATTTCTTTGGTGTCGATATAGAGGAAAAAATAGGTTTAGTTGGATTGATTGGCTACGCCATCCAAATTCTATATCTTTGTAATTCTAGCTCCCTGCTAGTATTTTTTGTCTATTAATAAATCGTCGTTCAAAAAAAAAGTTTAAATCACCATCATCGACCATTTCAAGGACATTCAAGGCGCTATCAAGAAGGATAACATCTGTTGGATATATGAGATGTTACTCTCACAAAAATATTGCTCACAATTATGTCTTTGGACAAAATATTGAAACACTCAAAAATTCTTTATTAAACACTTGTTAAAACTTTGATTATTTTGTTTGTAAGAGTACAAATTCCTACTAGTTTGCTATTGCCTTTGTAGGCTTCTTGTACAACAACTATTACATATGAAAACAAAGAGACATCATTTGCATAGTAGTGTATAGTATTCAAAAATGGTAGATAATATCTTGCCGTGAATCAATCTTCATAAACTTTCACATGTTGTTGACTTGTGTGTAGGAAGCAAATCAAAACTTTTCTTCACCAATTAAAACATGCCAAAAACTTTCCCAACTATTCTTTTGTCAAGCTTAATCCTTTTCTTTTGTGTCGGTAAACACATTAGTTTACATTCTCCCCGTAATGTATTTTGGTTGAACTCTCAACTTCCTTCTGAGCTCCAAGAAACTTTTCACGCGGAAGTGGTTTTGTTAAAATATCGGCTAGATGATCATGCTGTCACAAAAAATTATTGTAGGCTGCAATTGATTTTCCCCAATGTCTTCAAAAATTCTTCGTAACCAAATTGCTTGTGATGTGGCTAGAGCTGCTGAAACGTACTCTGCCTCTGCTGACGATTGTGCTACCGTTTGCTGCTTCTTTGAGCACCAACTAAACACACCTGAACCAAGCGAAGAAATATATTTGGATGTACTTTTCATGTCATCCGTACATCCTCCCCAATCACTATCACAAAAACCATGCAAATTTATATTTGCATTTTTCACACTTGATTCCTAAATCTTTTGTACCTTGCAAATATCTTAAAATTCTTTTACTGACTCCTATATGGATTTGACTAGGATTGTGCATGAACCTTGATAGTAAACTTGACGGCAAACATGATGTCGGGCCTTGTTGCTATGAGGTATAGCAGTTTCCCCACGAGACTTCCGTAAAGTGTAGCGTCCACTTTACTTGAACCATCTTCTTTCATGAGCTTTTCATTGACAACCAAAGGAGTGTCATTCGGTTTGCATTCCGACATATCAAAAAAATTCAAAATCTTCTCGACATATTTTTCTTGACAAATAAATATGCCGGCTTCATCTTGATATATTTTCATTCAAAGAAAATGATTTAAAAGTCCTAAATCACTCATCTCGTATTTTTGCATCATTACATTCTTGAAATCTTCGATCATTTTCTTGTTGTTCCCTTGAACACAAGATCATCGACATAGAGCGCTACAATTAAAATGTCATTCGTACCTTGATTTTTAACATACAAGGTCGGCTCGCTCTTGCTTTGATCAAAACCTTTGTCTTTAAGATAACCATCGATTTGGCTATACCACGCCCATGGTGCTTGATTGAGCCCGTAAAGAGCTTTCTTCAACTTGTAAACTTTTTCTTCTTTTCCTTGAACCTCGAATCCTTGAGGTTGATTCACGTAAACTTCTTCTTTGAGTTCACGGTTTAAAAAAGCTGACTTGACATCAAGTTGGTAAAGTAACCAACCTGGTAATGAAATGATTACTCGGACAGTATCCATTCGAGCAACTGGAGCAAATGTCTCTTCGTAGTGAATTCCAGGCTACAGTGAGTAGCCTTTTACGACTGGTCTCGCCTTGTTTCTTTAAACAGAACCGGCTACATTGTACTTGACTTTGTAAACCCATTTAACACCAATAACATCTTTGTCTGAAGGTCTGTCTGTGAGCTCCCAGGTTTTATTCTTTTCAATAACTTGAATCTCGTCCTTCATCGCTTTCTTCCATGCTTCCTCTCTAATTGGTTCTTCAAAATTTTCTGGTTCTACATGACAAAAATTAGCATTTTATATTTCTGTCAACGAACGAAATTTTCGTGGTGGTGGACTTTGAGATTCTTCGTCAGGTTCTTTAGCGGGTACTTCTTCATGCGATGCTTGATTTTCATCACTTTCCACATGTGTTTCATCCTACATATTGTTAGTGGGAAAACTTGTTCCTTCCTTTTTTTCGTCTTCCTAATTCCAGGAAGAATTTTCATCAAATATTAATCTCGACTAACAATAACATTTTTTGTTTTTAGTCTATACAATCTATATGCTTTTGACTTGCTACTATAGCCTACAAAAATGCATTTTTCACTTGTCTCATCTAACTTGTATCTTTTTTGCTTTGGTATTTGAGAATAACAAACACATCCAACAACTTTAAGATGTATTACCGAAGGTTTTCTTCCATTTCATGCTTTAAGTGGAGTCTTGTTATCGAGGTCTTTTGTTGGACTTCCGTTCAGCAAATAAATTGCTGTGTAAACGACTTCTGCCCAAAAATATTTTGGTAAACCTTTCTCGTGCATCATTGATTTCGCCATTTCAACAACGGTCTGACTTTTTCTCTCGTCTACACCATCTTGTTGAGGTGTATATCGAGTTGTGATCTGTCTATGCATGCCTTCATCCTCACAAAACTTGTCAAACTCTTTTGAGTTGTATTCTTTTCCTTGACCACTTCTCAAAATTTTGATAAAACTCCCCGTTTGTTTTTCAACAAAATTTTTAAATTTTTTTAAAATTCCAAAAACTTGAGATTTTTATATTCATGAAATAAACCCATGTCATTCTACTAAATTCATCAATAAATAGAATGAAATTGAGATTATTACCATGAGATGGATTCCTCATAGGACCACATAGATCGGTGTGTACTAGCTCGAGGATTTCTTTGGCTCTCCAAGCGACTCCTTTCGGAAATGGTTTCCGATGATGCTTACTGAGCGCACACCCTTCACAAACTCTTGCAGTCTCGTGATTTTGTGGCAAACCTATGACCATATTTTTCTGGTGGAGTAAATTTAGGCTTTGGAAATTAAGATGTCCAAGTCTCCTGTGCCACAACAAAGCTTCATCTACGGTTGTGGCTTTTAACGCAGTGTGTTCTTCATATCTGAAAGTGATCGGAAAACTTCTGTTGTGCCCCGTTATTATCTTATGCATCAACTCTTTATTTCTTCCTTTATTATAAATATTGCAACCTTTTCCTTCAAAAATAACAGAGTATCTGTGCTCTACAAGTTGACAGACACTAAGAAAATTTTGCGTTAGGTCAGGAACTAGTAAAACATAATTTATATATTTGATACCTGCTTTCGTCTTGACCGAGATCTTGCCTTTTCCTTTCACATGTACAACTGCTCCATTTCCCATTTTTACTTGAGAATTTCCTGCAACGTCAATATCGACCAAAATACTTTCATCGCCCGTCATATGATTACTACAACCACTGTCAAGAAACCACGTGTCACTTCTTTGAATGTTAGCTGAGTGACAAAAGAAAACATTTCCATCTCCTTGTCTTCTTCTGAAAATTTGCCTTTGTTGGTTCTTTTGTCGACAATTTTTTTCTAAATGACCTAATTGATTACAATTGGTTCATTTGTACTTTCCTTTGAACCAACAATCTATTTCTTCGTGATTGTCTTTCTTGCAAATCGAACACTTGTGAGAGTTTTCATCGCCAAATGATATTTTCTCAAAATTACCTCGATCTCTGGATCCTCCGTAACTTTGTCCCCGTCCACGGCCTCTAAAATTTCTTCCTCCGTGACCACCTCGGGATGAAATCCCTCTTTTAAAACTTGGTTGTGGTCTTTTTGTCGCCTTGCAAGCTCGATTAGAATTCTCTTTCGATCGCCTTACCGGAGTGACGTGTCATCCGCTGCTCATATGACTTGAGAGAACTTAGCAATTCTTGAATACCAAAAGTTTTTAAATCTTTGGTGTTTTCAATAACTGATATGATCATATCAAATTTTTCAGGAATGCTGATGAGGATTTTTTCAACAACTCGTTGGTCTTCAATTTCGTTACCATAACTTTTCATCTGATTAATTAAATCGGTTAATCTTGATGAATAGTCATTTAGTGACTCATTCTCCTTCGTCTTTGTATTCTCATAATCTCGCCTCAAAGTTTGTAATTTTATTTCTCTCACTTTTACGTCTCCTTGAAATTCTTGCTTGAGTACCTTCCAAGCATCTTTGGCATTTTTTAGGCGCGTGATTTTTGAAAATATTGACGCGTGACTCCCCGCTAAATCATACTTAAAACAGCTGCATTTCGGCTTCTTTTTTCTTTCAAATATTTCATTTGTTCCTCGGTTAATTTTTGTGTATCATCAGGTTCTTCAAATGTGTTTTTGACATCGTCAAACGCATCTAAAGAATCAAACAAAGTCTCCATTTTGACACACCAGTAATCGTAATTTTCGCCATAAAAAATTGGGAAGACAACATGGCTTAAATCGAAACCTTGTCGTCGTGCCATCTATAAAATTGATAAGAACTCATTTAACCCAAATGGATTCGAACAAGCTCTGATACCAATTTATGTTAGATATATGAGATGTTACTCTCACAAAAATGTTGCTCACAATTATGTCTATTGAAACACTCAAAAAATTCTTTATGAAACACTTGATAAAACTTTGATTATTTTGTTTGTAGGAGCAGGTACAAATTCCTACTAGTTTGCTATTGCCTTTATAGGATTCTTGTACAACAACTATTACATATGAAAACAAAGAGACATCATTTGCATAGTAGCGTATAGTATTCAAAAATGGTAGATGATATCTTACCGTAAATCAATCTTCATAAACTTTCACATGTTGTTGACTTGTGTAGGAAGCAAATCAAAACTTTTCTTCACCAATTAAAACATGCCAAAAACTTTCCCAACTATTCTTTTATCAAGCTTAATAGTTGTGCTTGTCTCCAAAAACTCTTTTCCTTTTCTTTTGTGTCGGTAAACACATTAGTTTACAACATCCAATCCCCATCATTTACGAATCAATTCCCAATTGTTCCGAGAAAAGGAACAAAGAGAAAAAGTGTGATCTTCATCTTCAAATTATTATGTTCATAGTTCTTAACCACATATATATCAAAACATTAACCCGTATAAGTTAGGATATTTTTCCATGTACCGTCACTCATAATTAATATCTAACATTGCTTCTACATATGATATATATCTTGAAAAGATGAAGTCACATAATACTAATCTAAACTACTATGAACTAAAATCACTTAGAATACAATAAAGCAAATAATAAACATATAGCTACATTGTTAATATGAAACGTACAAGTAGGGTGTTGTGGTAGGTATCTTGAATTCTTGCTAAGTTACTAAGAATGGTAAAGCACAATATACCTTTCATATGAGACATGATTCTTTGCCAAAATATGGCACTATTGTGACATATGAGACCTGCAACTTAGAAAATACAGCAGTGTGTAGTTTGTAGTTTCAAAAACAGAGCATTGATCATGAGAAGATGTTTCACATAAACGGAAACATTTGTATAAAAAATTTAATGCATCCAGCAGGCCTTTTTTTCTATGACATATGGTACCTATTTTGAATTTTACTTTTGTAAACATTGGATGCTTTAAATTGTAAATTCTTATTGCATATAAATGTTGGTAGTTTTGTAAATCTTCATCATCTTCCACCTTCCAATCTTTTGTTCTTATAAAAGCACAACTCAGATACATTTTTCTCACTAGAACTAGTTTAGCACTTCCAAAACATCAAAATAATACTAATAATCATACTTGGTCGCCGAGAACTCTGTGTGGTGGCTTATACATTGATCATACCCTGGTCCCAACCACTATTTATTATTCCCTGATAAAACTCAAGTTTTTTAAGAGATCTCACCAAGTAAGCTAAAACACGCTGGTTATGTTCTATACAATGGCGATCACAACAATATCTTATAAGTTATTTCAACACGGAGCTCTTTTTGTCTTGACAAATGACAACGTTGTTGCGTGTGGGCTAACCTACTTTCATAGTCACAGTCATTTGTTGTGTTTTTTGTGGGTTCACACGTGTTATGTGTGCCAGTGTTCACTATGACAATCATTCACTTTCACTGTGAACCGAGGTAATTTGCTTATTTCATTTTTCTATTTATCCTTATTTTAGTTTTTTTGTTGATTAACCAGCTGTTTTTTAAATTTTTGAAAAAAAGAAGAAGCAGGATGATATAGAAAATCCTACAAACACAAACCAACAACTCAACCAAAAAACTCTCTCCAAAGTGTTTAAGTGGGTTTTTGACAACAAAAACCAAATATGAAAGGAATGTGGGAAGATTTGTGGGGCAAAAAAGAGACTCTTAATGTAGACTACGGTGATCAGGCATCTGTAAGTTTATGGACTTATATCTAATAGTCGATAGGATCGAACTCGAGATTACGGGATGGCATACAATACGTAAAGAGTTAATATAATTAATAAATATATATATTTTATTTATTAATTTATTTAATAAATATATTTATGTATTTATTAATTTAACCGAGCAAGTAACTATATTACCTTAACGGTCGTTAAATAATTAATAGTTAAGTTATAACAAGCGTTAAATAAATATATAGTATGTACATACAAAAGGAAAGGAGACTGGAAGTTACCGTAACACCCCTAAGGGGTGTTTGGTCGGTCGGTTATGGAGGAAAAGGAAGGGGGGAAAATTCCTTTTATTTGTTTATGGATACATGTTTAGGCCTATATAAACAAATCCTTCTCCTCATAAATCATTATCACAAAAATCTCTTCATCCTCTCTTTCTTTGTAGTCGATCACAGGAGGGAACCCACAAAGGGGTTTTGGTTGGTTTTCTTTGTTGATCGATTGTATACATAATCTAGTCCTAGCCCCTCTCTAAGGTTGTTGGGTAGATTAATTACAAGCGTTGTAGCTCGGTTTTCACGTGCTAGAATCACGGTTAGCTCGTTGTATTACGTGTGTACAAGAACGTAATATAGTATTACTTTAGACTATATCTTGGTATATATGGTTTAAACCCGAATCGGTGATTTGTTCTTCGTCTTATGGAATTGCTTTAGCGTAAAGGTATGTAACCCTAATTCGATTAATTATAATTGTGTTATTAATTATGATCTTGTTAAATCGCTTCCGCTATATGTGCTTTGATCTCGTTTAGGGTTTTATATAATTGTTATGATATTAATACTCCTTTAGTGGTATCAGAGCCGTTTTAACATGTTATAATTATCGAAAATCTAAAGTATTTTTAACTATAATTGTTTTGAGTTAAAACTACATGTTTTTAGGTTTTTCATAAAATTAGGGTTTTGTTTTTTATAAATTAGGGTTTTTACTCTATTTTTTAATTATAAAAAGTGAATTGTTTTGAAACCCTAAATTACATGTGGGATAATTTTAGGTTATATTGCATGATTAATTGTTATGTCATGTGTGGTTACGATTCGTAGAGATTTAAATGTTAAGATTTATCGGGATTCCATGATTACGTGCATGTTTTCATGGATCGTAAAATTATATGTTTATATGATTTTATGTGCTACGTCATTATTTGATTCGATAAATCTAGAATTAGGGAAGACTTTTATATAGAAATATAAAGACCTAGATTTGATGATTATTGAATAAATCGTATAGATGTGGCTATTTGATTTATTTGTTACACATATAAATTGTTATTATGTGTTTATGATTTAGTTTTTTTTTACTTGTTTATATAAAATTGTTGAATTGTTGTAAACAAGGGTTTTTTTAAAGAATAAATATGGACTAAATCATATTAAAAATAATGATTTGTTAAGAGATTTTAAATCACATAAGATTACGTTGATTGGTGAATTGCCATAATAATCTAACGGCCTACTCAATTTAGACAAACTATAACGTGAGTTTAACGCATTGCTGGTCATGTACCCGGTTAAGGAAGGAGGTGTTATGCCATTAGTCACTGACCAAATTCCCGGCTCGCCTGTGCGTCAAAATTGAAATTACCTACGATTATTAATTGAATTGTACCTTAAGGATGATTTACCACAAATTCACATCCGAACCACAATGAACAAGGGTATTCCTTTGTGCGTAGCTGAGTTCTAACGAAGTACGATGTGATGAGTTGTGGGTAAATTCTTTAATTGGTTTAACCAACACCGCAACATAATTTATGAAGAAATTTAATCTCATGAAAAAGTTTAATAAATGTTTTATTAAACTTATGCTATGGAGATTGTATGCATGCTTCTCCATACGTAGATTTTGACATCAAAATTTATACCCTTAAAATGTAACTCGAATGCTCCTAATTGACGAACACTTGAAATTACTTCGTCATCAAATGAGATTTTTAGATGATGTTGTGATGCAGAGAAAACCGTTTGTAGAATGAGAAAAATTCGTATGACGTTTTACGTTACTCAGATTAGACGACTTAATTAAGTTACTCAGTGAGATATAGAAACTTAATGCATTCAGAAGGGATGAAACATGTTTACAATGCAAAGCGTTTTTTGGAAATGTAAATCCCTTAAAGATCTAGAAATTCAAAATTGTTTGTCAATTGAATTGTTCGACAAGTCACTGTGTTCAGTACATTCATTACTAGCAGATCAACTGATGTAATGGATCTATGTCAATATAGTTCTAGAATTCAAGGAAAATAATATAGTTTTGATACCGGGGTAATTTATTTTCTTGAAAGTATTTTGTTATCTAAAATACTAATATTTGAACTTATTTCTATAGAAATGGCTCAACCCACCAATAACACGATAAGTTCTGCGTTTAAATCTTTCTTTGAACGACCTGAACTTACTGGCCCAAGTTTCAATGATTGGTACCGCTCGCTAAGAATTGTCTTGAGAGCAGCGGGTACTATCGATATCTTGACTACTCCTTATCCGGAGGATCTTGCTGAAGGAGCATCTGATGCGCAAAGTCTTGAACACGCTGCTAATGTTAAGAACTCTTAGGTGGCTTGCTTAATGTTGGGAAAAATGGCTCCTTCACTTCAATAGAAGTATGAGCTATTTTCTCCAAGCGAATGCTTGATGAGATCAAGGCTATGTTCGAGAAGCCGCAAGCTGTAGAGATCTACGACTTAGTAGATGCTATGCATAGCTGCAAGCAAGCTCCAGGAAAGTCTGTAAGTGCCCATTATTTGGAGATGAGGGGTTATACGGAACAACTCATTGCACTAGGACAACCCTATGATCATAATATGGCTATCAACTTGATCAATAGGTCCTTTAACAAGGACTTCAATGATTTCGTTAGAAACTATGATATGCATTGCACGGGGAAGACAATTAATGATTTGCATGCAATGCTCATTGACTATGGAAAGGGGTTGAAAGACAAGGCATCTACCGCTACGCCTTCTGTACTAACCATACAAAAGGGTAGAGTGAGTAAGCCAAAACCACAAACGAACAAGAAGAAAAGCAAAAACAAGGGTAATAAGGGCAAACAAGTTGCGACTTATTCGAAACCCAAGCAGAACTTGGTTAAGAGGAGTCAATCTCAAAAGGATGAGACTTGTCACCATTGCAAGGCAAGTGGTCACTGGAAGAGGAATTGCCCTCTTTACCTCGAAGAATTGTGAGTAATAAAGCAGAAGTCTGAGCAGAGTGCTGTAGCTTCAGGTACTTTATTTATGATTGAATTGTTCTATTTAACATACAAATTAAATTCATGGGTATATGATACGGGCTGCGGTATTAACATTTATAATACGTCACAGGGATTTAATCTAGAAAGGAAACTTTCCTATGGGGAACAATATCTGCAAGTGGGCAATGGCGCATAAGCAGCTGTTGAAGCTATAGGAACGTTTGATCTAGTTTTACCTTTGGGGTTTAGTACTGAGATTAAATGATTGTCATTATGCACCTACAATTGTTAGGGGTGTTAGTTCTTTTCTTGTTTGTTAAATAATGGATTCGTTCACACGATTGATAATAATAGAATTTCTGTTTGGAAAAATGGTATTTTCTATTTTAATGCAATTTCTGTGAATGGTGGGTTTGAATTAGACATGCATGATAATGGATCCAAGAACAATAAATCTGTATTTAGCATGAGTAAGAAGAGAAAGTTTGACAAGAATTCTTCTTATCTTTGGCATTGTAGACTTGCCCATATTTGGAAGACTCGTATACAAAAGCTTCAACGTAAAGGTCTTATGGAAAATATCAATGATGAATCATTTGATAAATGTGAGTCTTGTATCTATAGAAAGATGACCAAGAAACCTTTTAATAGCAATATTGAAAGGGCTACTGATCTACTTGGACTTATACATACTGATGTGTGTGGACCACTTAGACATACGTCAAGTGAGAATGGAATTGTTCAGCATCTTACTTCTCCCTATACTCCACAAGAAAATGGTGTATCCGAAAGGAGAAATCGTACATTATTGGATATGGTACGATCTATGTTTAATCTTACAACTTTACCTTTATCCTTTTGGGATTATGCTCTAGAATCTACTGTTCGCATATTAAATATGGTTCCCACAAAGAAGGTTGATAAGACATCATACGAACTATGGCATGGCAAGAAGCCATAGTTTTCTTATATAAAGGTCTGGGATTGCGAGGCGTATGTGAAACGTGACTCGGGTGACAAACTTCAACAACGATCTGTAAATGTATCTTTGTAGGATACCCTAAGGAAACTATGGGTTACTACTTTTATTATCCACCTGAGAACAAAGTTATTGTTGCTAGGTATGGAGACTTCCTTGAGTATGATCTTGTAAACCAAGAATTCAGTGGGATAAATTATGATCTTGAGGAGAGTCATATAGATACATTACCTTCTGAAAACACTAGCGATGTAATTCCTATAGAACTAGAAAGTCTGGCGGTTCCACCGGAATTAGTTCCTCTGCGTAGATCCACAAGGATTAAAAATGCAAATAGCAATATGTGTCTTAACATAGAGGATGATGATGAGTTAGGGGATCTTGGTGAACTCGCTAATTATAAATAGGCCATACTTGATCCTGAGAAGGATAAGTGGATGGTTGCTATGGATGAGAAAATGAAATCCATGAAATTAAATGATGTTTGGATTCTTGTAGAACCACCACCGAATGCTAAAGTAGTGAGACATAAGTGGTTATATAAGAAGAAAACTAACATGGACGGAAAGTACAATCCTAAAAAGCTCGTTTAGTAGCTAAAGGTTTTACTCAAACTTTTGGCATAAACTACGAGGAGACATTTTCTCCTGTAGCAGACTTAAGAGCTATTAGGATTCTCATAACTATAGCATGTTAGCCTAAAAAACAAGTACTTTCGTGAATCACAAATTCCCTGTATGTCCCACTTGCAAAAAGGCATTCAGAATGGAAATCATGACCATTGTATTTTGCAATACCTTTATGAGGTCAAATCTCGTTCCTTTGAACGGAGATCGAATACAGAATCCCATAAGACAACAAGGAGATACAAACCCGTCGCAAAGAAAAGCAATAACAACAAATCTGAAAGGTGGATTAAAAAAAGGACATAGTTTCTCTCCAAAGAAGTCTTCCGCTGTGCAAGAGAAAACTACTCCTAAATCTAGCTTTCAGTGGAAACCAACGGGTAGGATCTTCAAGGAAGTTAGTCTTAAGTGGATTCCAAAAGAGAAGAGTAACGAAACCTGCGCTAGCACGAATGCGAATGTTTTGCATGAAGAAAAGTAATGTGTTACTCCTAACACTAGTATTTGTGCAAACTCTTCTTCTGTCATTGTAGGTACAACAGCGGATTCTGAACCCACTTCTTCTTCTTCAAAGGGTTCTAATTCTGTACATTCTATATCACCTTCTTTTATTGTACAAAAATCTACTTTGGATTATTTTCAAAAAACTTGAAAAATACTAAAATAAAATAATATGTAAATAGCATTAGAAAAACAAAATAAAAAAATGAAAAATTTTTCAAAATACCAAAAATATTCTTCTCGACATGTCTTTCAGTATCGATAATATGGACGTACCTAGAAATGTCGCTCAATAACGACACGGGGATGTACATAAAGCTCGAATGAAAGTTGTAAATATTTTTTCAAAACATGTCATTTCAATGATTTACAATTACTTCAGATTGTGACTCGTGCCTTAAAGAAAGGAAAGTTGATCTCGGACGATGACTTATTCTTAACAACGGGAAAATTAATTTTCTCGGTCATGAGCTATCAATAAAAACATTCCAAGTTTTTAAGCTCATGTAAACGACTTACAGTTAAATGTCAGACTGTAACTCGAACTTCAAATTAAGGAAAGTGTATCTTTAAAGATAACTTATCCTACAAACGGGTAGAGCAATCTATCACGGGTTGAGCTTGTCACAAAACATTCAACGTTTTGAGCTCCACACAATGGCTTGTAATCACTTTTATATTGCAACCCGGATCTATATTCACGGGGGAGTGTACGATTTAGTGCGCTTACCCTCAGCAAAAGAAGTTAAATCTTCTTACACTTGAGTGGATTTGTCAAGACATTCAAAGTCTATGAACTCAAGTTTATGCTTTAGAAAAACCTCTTCGCCAAAAAGATTTAGAGTTTTTCGAAAAGCGTTGAACACAATTTTTTCAAGAATTTTTCAATGATATTCGGAATCTTTTAAAAATTGTGTGTTCAGCAACTCCTATCCTCAAAAGTTTAATGTGGATCATATCCTAGTAATGACAATTCAATTGGATCAAGTTTTGAGGGGGAGCGTTCCAAACAATTTCATGCTAGTTTGACACATTCTTCTCCCGAAGATTTTCAAGACTATTTATCAAAATATATTTTAATAAAATTTGGTATCTCTAATATCAAACAATTTTATATATTAGAGATAGGGGGAGAAAATGTGATTAAAATATGATTTAAAGACTCAAGCACTCATGGTTTCGACCAAATACCCACAACATCTTTAATTTACGACGTTATTGGTGTAAAAAGGGTGGTTAGGTTTAAATCCTATGATCTAACCAGAACCGGAGGGATCTTCCCGGGGACAATCCAAAAGATTATTAGAAGTCCTTAGGAAAGGTGGAGTAGAATGTGAACGTAGCTGAATGCCGACTAAGTACTGAAGCTAGCACTGGAACAATCACAACAAGGTGCTAGTAATGATGTCTTGGTAAGCATTGCAGGGGTTGAAGAATGAAAAAGAAATGTAAGGATAAAGGGTGTAAAGAAAGAAGCCCTCCATACATCTTAGGCAGAACCGGATCAACACATCATGAAGACAACACATCATGGACCCAGTGATGTAATGCACAACCCCAACCCAGCTAACTCAGGCTTCTCTCAAAAGAAGTTTGTTTTATTGTCACGGAGATCAACACGACTTCTGTTGACTTTCTCACTTCGAGATAGTTGATATTGAATAGGTGGCATCTGCTCCAGCCTCCGACCACTAAAAGTGCACAAATCGAGTCTAGAGCCAAGAGATCAATCAAATTTCGTTAGGACACACGGATGACGATCAAGAGAGTCTTACACTATATCCTTGCGATATTGCTAGAACGCTCAGAGTGATACTACCCAGTATTCACAATGATGAGTGGAAATCCTTCCAGTGTTAACATCAAACAACACCGTGCTAGGTCATGTGTAAGATTATTTATGAATTAAACATATGTAAAACTGAAAAGTAACAGTGGTTTGTTTCTTTATCGGTTCAAACTCGTTTCAGGTTTCTATGCAATATCTTTATGGTCTTTCCGGAACATTTAGAGTGATATTTATTAATATTCACAGTGACGAATGGAAATCCTTCTAGCGTCAACATTAAACAGCGTTATGGTAGGTAACTTGCGAGATTCTTATGAATCAAGCTTGTGTCAACTAGAAAGCAACAATGGTAAGATTCTTAATGAATCAAACTTGTTCTAGGAATTTGAATTGACGACTTTAATCAAGCGGGGATCCAATTGATTCACTTTTTATGTTCGCAGTCTTGCTTTGAGATGGTCGAGTAAAGAGAACGGCCAGTACAGCCGCGAAACCCTGTCAAGGAGATTCTTAATTGAATCTACCTAATCACAGGTACAATATTTAATATCGTGTAACGTTCTTCATCGACCGGAGGTAAAACGCTACCGATTTAGGACAAGTGTCAAAGCCATTCAGTTCGTGTCTATGTTTTGTCTCGAGAAGGTGGCGTTACAGTGTACTTAGCAAAGTCGAAGATTCATAACCACATACTCATGCCCAAAGACATATTCAACAATCAAGAAAGCTAAAGACTTCCGCAACTCTGATGATCAAAATCTTCCTTATCAATTAAGTAGAGGAATGACCTCTCTTCAAAGGAGATTGTTAGAAAGCTTTCAAGATAGTACAACGTATGAGCATGTGGATGAAGACACAAGATTGCAAGATGGAAAAGACAAGTCACGGATAATTTGAAGATCTCAATATAAAAGACAAAGTCGAAAGACGACGACAAAGGTTCAAAGATCACAACATGAAGGAACAAGACTACTATTACACGTTCAAGACTCATATATGACGAAATTCTTAATCTCCATTGATCTCCAAATATCGAAGAGGAATGACCTCACATTGGGGGAGATTGTTAGCCTCAAAATATTGAGTCAAACAAGAATGTTCGATCATAGGTTTATATTGTAATAATTATTAGAACATTGTAATAGTTAGTTAAAATAGTCGTGACATTACGAGCTTGATGGCTAGCTTAAAAGGCCTATTTCAAGGTACTAAGCATTTATACAATCCCGACCCAAAACAAATATAGTCTAATAAAAAGCCCGCATGTGGGTGGACTATATAAGCACCCTCCTAGCATGTTAGGAGGGTTGCAAGTTCTCATTTTTCTTAATCTAATTTCTCCTAGTTAATCACCTCTCTCTACTTTCTCTCTCTAGAAATCTTCTATCTTTCTTCTTTATTTCTTAGAATCAATCATGGTGAAGTGAATAATTATGGGTACAACATAGCAGCATACTATGACTATGAGATATGGAAAATGGATGTTAAAACTACCTTCTTGAACGGTCGCTTAGATGAAGACATCTATATGCAGCAACCAGAAGGGTATGTTGATCCTGAGAATCCAGGACATGTGTGCAAACTTCAAAGGTCCATTTATGGTTTGAAGCAAGCATCACGTCCATGGAATAAAAGATTTGACGAAGAAATCAAAAAGTTTGGATTTGTTCAGAATCGTGATGAGCCATGTGTATATCGCAAAGCTAGTGGGAGTGATGTAGAATTCCTAGTCCTATATGTTGATGACATGTTAATCATGGGAAGTAACATTCCAAGACTTAAAGATGTTCAGGATTATCTTGATAAATGTTTTTCTATGAAAGATTTAGGAGACGCTGCATACATTCTGGGAATTAAGATCTATCAAGATAGGAAAAGACGGTTAATTGGTCTATGTCAAGATGCTTATATAGATAAGATTTTGAAGAAGTACAATATGCATAATTCCAAGAAAGGTTTTCAATCGATGGAAGTTAAGCATAATCTGAGTCATGAGATGGATGCATCAACTCCTGAAGAGGAAGCATACATGTAGAAGGTGCCTTATGCTTCGGCTGTAGGATCTATAATGTATGATGTTAGATGCATGAGGCCTGATGTGGCGTTCGCTCAGAACTTGGTCAGTAGATACCAACAGAATCCAGGGAAGCTCCACTAGACTGCTGTTAAACATATTCTAAAGTATTTGAGGAGTAAGAAAGATATGATTTTGGTATATGGTGGAAAACCAGACACATAACTGAATGTTACAGGTTTCTGTGATGCATCCTGGCAATGTGATAAAGACGATACGAGGTCTCAGACGGGTTATATTTTTGTTATCAATGGAGGAGCAGTTGATTGGAAGAGCAAGAAACATACAACAATTGCAATGCATGCTACTCAATCTGAGTACATGGCTGCTTCAGAAGCTACAATGGAAGCTGTTTGGATTAGGAAGTTTATTGAAGATCTTGGAGTGATGCCTTCAATTAAAGAGCCTATTGATATGTATTGTGACAATTCTGCCGCAATAATATTTGCCAATGACCCTGGAGTCATGAAAGGCGCCAGACACTTTATGCGTAGACATCACTACGTCTGAGAACAAGTTAAAGCTCGGGAAATCAAATTGATAAAAGTTCACACACATGATAACGTAGCAGATCCTTTGACTAAGGCATTGCCTAGACCAAAGGTAGTTAAGCATGCCAAGGCGATTGGGCTGCAACTAGCTAGCGAACTCATGCAATAAATCTGTGATTAGTATTTAGATAAAGGATGTTATGACATTATTATATAATGAAATAAAGATTGAGTTTTGTTTATTTTTATTATTTAATAGGTGTATCCTATTTTACATGTTTTAAATCCATGATAAAAAGTTATGCTAAATGTCCGTTGTCGATTAATAATATGGGTGTTGGAAATACGTTTTACATATTAGGAAGGATCGGTCACTCCAACAATAGTATATGTAATAGCTCGTAGTTTAGTTAGCTTAATATTAAACAAACAAGGCCAAGCCAAGCCTACAACATGTGTAGGCCGGCGGCCCAATGCAAGCCCAAGCCCATCATATGGGCTTGGTATATAAACCCTCTCCTTAGATGGAGAGGGTGGTGTGGTTTTCATATTTTTCACATAGTAAACATTTCTTTCTCTCTCTAGCTTTGTGTGAAATCCACCATCTCTCTATCTCTTTCTCTCTCTAGAAACATAAGCAAGATTTACAATCCTACAAATGGTAAATATTTTTCTTGATACAAATCTTCTACATAGTTGTGGTAGGGATTTGGTATAGTTACTTTGGCTAAAAACACAAATTTTTTGGGTGTTTTGATCATTTTTTGGCTTAAAATCACGAATTGGTTGAGTTTTGTCCGAGAAAAGTGGGAAATATTCCGATCTGGTCATCGGAAAGGGGTTTATAGTACATTCCGATCAGTGTAATCGGAATAGGGTTTACGTATTCCGATCACGGCATTCCGATTGGTTGGTATTCAGATTGGGTATATTCCGATTGGTATTCAGATTGGGTATTCCGATCACGGCATTCCGATTGGTTGGTATTCAGATTGGGTATATTCCGATTGGTATTCAGATTGGGTATTCCGATCACGCATTCCGATTGGTATTAAGATTAGGTACATTCCGATTGGTATTCAGATTGGGTATTCCGATCACTCATTCCGATTGGTATTCAGATTAGGTACATTCCGATCAAGGTATTCCGATTTGGGAGATTCCGACTGATATTCCGATCACTATTCCGATCAACATTCCGATCGTGTGTAATTTTGACTTGGAATTTTTGGTTTATTGAGAACATATTTTAGGGGATTTTAACATTGTTTCTCGACTTCAACTCACAACAACAAACACATTTACTTTCTTTCATTGATCGATCAAAGTTTGTAAATCTTAACTTATTGAAATGGAGTACACATCTCTTACGGATAAGTCCATCCTCTCGGGTACGGATAATCGTCCACCAATGTTGGTGAAGACTATGTATGAGGAATGGGCTTCCCGAATGGAACTTTATATGTTGAACAAGGAGAATGGACATCTAATTTGGGCATCGGTGCTCAATGGACCATTAGATTATGGTACAGTGACGGAAGGTACAACTACTCGTCCTCGCACAACGGGTGAGTTGACTGGAGATATGAAGATTCAAGATAAATGTGATAAGTATGCTACAAACATCATTCTCCAAGCCCTTCCTCCAGATGTCTACAAACTCGTCAGCAAACATAAAGTTGCCAAAGAGTTATGGGATAGAATTCGTGTTCTCATGCAAGGCACCTCGTTAACTAAACAAGAACGAGAGTGTAAGCTTTATGATACTTTTGATAAGTTTGCCTATGTGCCAGGGGAGACTCTTAATGATTACTATCTGAGATTTACCCTATTGTTGAATGAGCTCAATATCTATGGCATGACAATTCCTACCTTTCAATTGAACACCAAGTATTTGAACACTCTTCCTTCAGAATGGAAAAAATACGTGACGGATGTTAAATTGGCTAAGGACTTGCATAACACCAATGTGGATCAACTTCAAGCTTTTCTTCAACAACACGAATGCCATGTGATCGAGGCTCGGTTGTCTACACCTCAAGTTCATGATCCACTTGCAATGTATGCTTCTCAACAAAACATGGCTTATACTTATCAACAACCATCATACTTGCAGCAGCCACCACCACACATCTATCAGCAACCATCTTATCAACCACAAATGATGCCACAGCAAGAATATCAACAAAGTGTTCATCAACAATCTTTTCCACAGCAACCACAATATCAGACATCACCATCACAAGCCAACACTTCTCCATTGGGCTATACTCCTCAGCAAGGATATTTTCCAATAGAAGCACAACCAGCACAAGCTCTCTACTCTAATGAACTTCCACCAATCCAAGCACCGGTCTTTACTCCAAATGATACGCCAGCTGATGTTCTAAACCATCTCACTGCTTACTTGTCAAAACTTGTTGCAACTAGAGGATTTCCACCAACAAACAATCAGCTCCGCACCTCATCAAATCCTCGACAACAAGCCACTGTTCAAGATGGTCAAGTGATGGTGCAACCAATTCAGGGAAGGCAAAATTCATATGGACCTCCTACAAGGGCTGGGAACAATCAAGCTGTGAATTCTCAAGCTAGTGGAAATGGGAGTCCTATTGGTCCTAAGAAGGTTGTGACTTGCTACAATTGCCGAGGACAAGGTCATATGGCTAGGGAATGCACTCAGCCGAAAAGGAGGAGGGATGATGCATGGTTTCGTGAGAAGATGTATTTGGTTGATGCTCAGTCTAAGGGGAAGATTTTGGATACAGAGGAGTTAGCATTTCTTGCAGACCCAGGGGCAGCAGATACTGAAGGCATTGCAGTCGTTTCTACTTCTAATGCAGCTTATCAAGCGGACGATCTTGATGCATACGATTCGGATTGTGATGACATTCACTTTGCCCAAGCTGCTCTCGTTGCTAATCTCTCTCACTACGGTTCTGATGTCATCAGTGAGGTACCAACCACATCTAATAATATTGATGATAACCAACATCAAGTTGGGCATGAAAATAACAACCTTGAACAGCATTCGGGAACTAGTAATTCAAATGATGTGGTACCCAAACCTACACATTTGAGTGAACCTCAACCAAATGCTACGACGGGTATGGAATCTTATGCTCAACATGATTTGGTCATGGTGCCTAAACATATTATTGATCAAATGCATATGGCCCTCAGACAATCCGTAGATACGAATTCCACCCTAACTGCTGAGCTTGCGTTGCATAAAGAAAAGGTCAAAGCTTTTGAAATGGTCCCTCAAGCAGAGAAAATAACATGTTCTGAATTTGACCAATTTCGTTTTGAAAAGATTGAACACTTGAAAGAAATAGAATCATTAAAAGCTAATCTTTCCAATGAATTAAAAGAAAAAGAGTCGGTGGTCAATGATTTTCAGAAACTTAAAATGGATTTCGAAACTCTCGAGTCTAAAAAGGTTGAATCAGAAATTAATGCTACCAAACTTCTTAAATTCAAGGAACAACAGCTTTTAAAACAATACGCTTCCACAGAAAAGGTTCATCTTTTAACTAAATCATTTCAAGAATTCGAACTTAAGCGTCTTCAAGATTTACCACCTAATCCCGGTTATGCAAAACAAGCTCAGGAATATATTCCCGGTCTTTATGATATGACAATAATTGGCAAATCCAAAGAAGCACCTTTTGTTCGTAGTTCTGACGCGACACAGTCACTTGCGGATGAAACTCATTCTAAAATGCTTTCAAAATTCCATACAATTGATTATGATCAACATAACAAAGATCAATTTTCTAAAAAGACCCGCATTCGCTTACAAAAGGAATTAGCTGAATTGACAGTTCTTGTGCCCCAAAGTTTGTCAAATGAAAACCCTCCCAGTACGTCTCCTACACTTGTCAAAAAGGATTTAACGAAGTTAATTCCACCGGTAAGTAAGTCGTCTGTTAACTTAAATGCGGTACACCAACACTTAGCCGATTTTGACAAGGTCATTTTGGAACGTACGACGGCTTCGGCCATAACGGAAGGTGAATGGAACTTTGAGCACACTAGAGCTGCGTTTCGAGACGAAATTATTCCGTTTGTAAAGAATGTTAAAGCTTGTCTTAGTAATCTTGATCAAGATTTGTATTTGGAAATATAAGAAGTTAAACGTGTTTTCAATGAAATGGATGATGCTTATGAAAATAGTTTACTTGAAATAGAACGAGTTTCACGCCAAAATGATCAGCTTCTGAAGCAAGTGATGTCTCATGATATAGTTTCCGTCTGTGTGAATAAATGTGTTGATAATGATTCTACTGTGCATAATGTTGAATCTGTGGATAATGTGGTAGATAGTACTTGTCACGAATCTGACGCTGAATTTTTAAAGCTTCAAGATTCATATTCTTCGCTTTCAAAACGTTTTGATGAGATTCAAACACATTGTATTTCGCTTGAATGCAAGCAACAATTTATTCAAGAAATCTTTGAAACGTCATTCGAAGGTGTTAATATCGATGATGCAAATTTTGAAAAGAATTTTCGATTGAATGTACAATCAAAACAGCGTCAGCCAAGTGACAAAGTTGCTAACTCTTTGCCGATAGAAATAGAGAAATCTAAGGAGCTTAACTGTGTGAACGTACTTGAGGCCGCTGAGAATTTAGACTTGATCTAGATAATCGAGTTTCCAAGATTTTGTCCAAAGCTGATAACTTAAAACAGAAAAATAAACGACTTTTCGATTCAGTACAGCCCGCATGTGTTGATACCACTGCACAGAATCAATCATTGATTGAACAATTGAATCGAAAGTCGGTGGAAATATCTGATTTGAGGGAACAAATTTGTGATAAAAATCTGGTCTTGGCTGAGTTAAAGGAAACACTTCGTACTCTAAAAGGTAAGAATGTTGTGGATAACGCAGCCACTATCTCAGCTTCGTCCTCTAGTGCAATCAAAAGGAACCTAATAGCCGTCACACCACTTAACAAGGGCCCTAAGACTAAACCTTCTCAAACATTGGTCACTAAAGATAAGGCGGAATCAAAACCAGGTTCTAATATTCCCGTGTTGCCTTCTACAGGAGTAAGCACCACTACTAAGGCTCAAAGATCTAAGCTTAAGAAAAAAAAAAAAAAAAAAAAAGATCTAAGCTTAAGAGAAACAAGAAGAATGATAGGATCTTGCCCCCATCTAGTAGTCAAGTGAAGAAGAAAGTAGAAGCCCATCCTAGGAATGTTATTTCTGTTTTGAATAAAAAGAATCATGTAGCTAAACCTAAAGGCTCTGCGGTTGTGCAGCGTTCTAAGCCTACTGTGAATTCTAATTTGAAATGTTGGAATTGCAATGAATGTATGTTTTCTAGTCGTCATGATTCTTGCCTTATTGACCATGTGAATGAGATGTATGCCCGGAAAAATGGATTAGAATGGAAACCGACTGGGAAAGTGTTAACCCAAGTTGGTTGGATGTGGCGCCCCACTGGTAGAACTTTCACTATAGTAGGAAATATGTGCCCTTTGACTAGGATCACTCCCACTAAAGCGAAGAAAGTGTGCCCTTTAACTAGGAGTACCAAGGCTACCAAAACACAAGTGTGTCCTTTAACTAGGAACACCGACACTACGGTAAGAACCAAGTGCCCTTTAAATAGGTCTACTCCCACTGTAGTGCCCGCGAATAATCCAAAACCTAAGAAAGTTGGAACAGTAAAACCTGTTAGTGCTAAAACTCCCATTAGAAAAAGCAGGAAATCTAAGGGTCTCACAAATGTTAGCAATTCTGATAATTCTATATCTGTATCTGCTAACACTCCGGAACCAATAGTTTCCAATGCATTGTCTACTGTTGTTGTTGAAAACAGGTGGTCCAAATTGTTCTCTGGTATTTGGACTCTGGTTGCTCCAAGCATATTCACTCTGAAAGGATATCTGCTTTGCCTGAGGTGCCTGTGAATGGGAATGACCGGAGATCGCTCTCAGCTCAGAAATTTCGTCAGCAAGTTTCTTGGTACGGTTCGATTTGGAAATGATCATATTGCAAAGATAATGGGTTACGGTGAATATCATATTGGGAATGTTATAATTTCAAGAGTGTATTACGTGGAAGGTCTTGGTCACAACTTATTTTCTGTGGGACAATTTTGTGATACAAACCTCGAAGTCGCTTTTCGAGAGCATACCTGCTTCATTCGTAATTTGGAAGGGGTTGATTTATTGAAAGGTACTCGAGGGAATAATTTGTATACTTTGTCTCTACAAGACATGATGGCCGCTTCTCCCGTATGTCTTCTCTCCAAAGCATCGAAGACTAAGTCATGGTTATGGCATCGACGGTTATCTCATCTTAACTTTGACGCTATTAATCATTTGGCGAAAAACGAACTTGTTCGTGGTCTTCCTAAACTATCATTTCACAAGGATCATTTGTGTTCCGCGTGTACAATGGGGAAAAGCACTAAGAAATCATACAAACCCAAGACGGAAGACACCAACCAAGAGAAACTTTATCTTTTGCATATGGATCTTTGTGGGCCTATGCGTGTTGAAAGTCTTAGTGGCAAAAAGTACATCCTCGTTATTGTCGATGATTACTCTCGGTTTACATGGGTGAAATTTCTTAAAGCAAAAAATGAGGCACCTAAATTCATCATCGGATTTCTCAAGATGATTCAAGTGCGTCTCAACACTACTGTCCGACGCATTCGTACAGATAATGGAACCGAATTTGTGAATCAAATCTTGCGTGATTACTATGAAGAAGTTGGCATATCTCATGAAACATCTGTTGCACGCACTCCACAACAAAACGGTGTCGTTGAAAGGCGAAATCGCACACTTATGGAAGCTGCTCGAACGATGTTAATTTACGCAAAGGCTCCATTGTTTTTATGGGCAGAAGCAGTATCCACAGCAGTGTACACCCAAAACCGGTCACTAATTCATAAACGCCATGGTAAAACACCTTATGAGCTTCTCCACGGAAAAGTACCAGATTTATCATATCTTCATGTATTTGGTTCTCTTTGCTATCCAAATAATGATGGTGACAATTTGGGAAAACTTCAACCAAAGGCTGATATTGGTATTTTCATTGGTTACGCCCCCGCAAAGAAGGCATACCGAATCTACAACCGTAACTCTCGCGAGATCCTCGAAACTATGAATGTTGATTTTGATGAGCTGACAGCAATGGCTTCTGAGCAAAGCAGCTCTGAACCCGCACTTCATGAAATGGGACCCAGTAATATTAGTTCTGGTCTTGTCCCAAACAACCATACTTCATCATCATTTACACCACCTACTAGGAAGGAATGGGATACGTTGTTTCAACCGTTCTTTGATGAATTCTTTACTCCTCCAAGTATTGTTGCTCCAGAACCTGAAGTAATAGCTCCGGTAACCGAAGTTGTCGCTCCAGCAACCGTTGCACAATCAGATACATATGCACCAACAATTGGTCAAGATATACCTTCAACAAGTAATTCTCAACCAACACATGTTTCAACTACCCATGTCATGCCTATTGATGATGAAGAGGATGATGATGATCACGATTTGGAATTCGCTCAAATGCGTGAACTTCCATTCTTTGGTGTATCTATTCCTGACCCTAATCAAGCCGGGTCGTCCACCTCAGAGGAAGTTCCTACTACAGTTTACTCCAATCCACGGATTCGTGAACATGACAGCAAGTGGACAAAGGATCATCCTATAGATTCTATTATTGGTGACCCTAATCGTCCGGTATCCACACGAAGTCAGTTACAAGAAAGTGCATTGTTTTGTCACTTTGATGCTTTTCTCACTGAAGTTGAACCTAAGACATGGCAACAAGCTTTTACTCAATCCTGTTGGATAGAAGCTATGCAAGAAGAACTTAACGAATTCATACGTCTTGATGTTTGGGAACTTGTCCCATGCCCGGATCAAGTGCAGTTACTCACTTTGAAATGGGTTTACAAGGTGAAACTCGATGAGTTAGGCGGAATATTAAAGAACAAAGCTCGACTAGTAGCTCGTGGATACAAGCAATTATTGGGCATCGACTTTATGGAATCCTTTGCACCTGTTGCCCGTTTGGAAGCTATTAGACTATTCCTCGCTTATGCAGCCCATATGAATATGATTGTCTATCAGATGGATGTGAAGACGGCATTTCTTAATGGTGAACTCAAGGAAGAGGTCTATGTTCAACAGCCGGATGATTTTGTGAATCCTAATTATCCTAATCATGTGTACAAGCTTAAGAAGGCTCTCTATGGGTTGAAGCAAGCTCCTCGCGCATGGTACGATCTATTGTCACAATTCCTCATTACACAAGGCTTCGCAAAAGGCAAGGTGGATCCTACGCTGTTCATTCAGAAACGAGGTAAAGATATGATTATGGTACAAATATACGTTGATGATATTATATTTGCAGCCTCGACCCAAACCTTATCGGATGAGTTTGGGACACTCATGTCTTCCAAGTTTAAGATGTCAATGATGGGCAAGGTATCATTCTTCTTAGGTCTTCAGATATCTCAGAGTCCCAGAGGCATCTTTATCAATCAATCCAAGTATGCCCTTGAATCGCTTAAGAAGTATAAGATGGAATCTTGCGACCCCGTGGATACTCCAATGGTGGAACGAACTAAACTTGATGCAGATCCACATGGAGTTGCCGTTGATCCGACACTTTATCGTGGAATGATCGGTACTCTTCTGTATATCACAGCCAGTCGACCTGATCTTCAGTTTGCTATATGTATGTGTGCCAGGTATCAAACTAGGCCTACTGAGTTACACTTAGCTACTGTTAAAAGGATCTTTCGATATCTTAAAGGAACCATTAATCGGGGACTTTGGTATTCGAAGGACTCTTCTATTGCACTAATGGCATATGCAGATGCGGATCAAGCGGGTTGTCAAGATACAAGGCGTAGCACGAGTGGAACTTTGCAACTACTAGGAGATCGACTAATCAGTTGGGCATCGAAAAGGCAGAAAAGCGCTGCAATTTCAAGTACGGAAGCAGAATACATAGCTATGTCCGGTTGCTGTGCTCAAATTCTTTGGATGAGATCGCAATTAACCGACTATGGTCTAGGTTTCAACAAAATTCCGATGTACTGCGACAACAAGAGTGCAATTGCCTTATGCTGCAACAATGTTCAATTCTCCCGGTCGAAGCATATTGACATTCGCTACCACTTTATCAAGGAGCAAGTGGAAAATGGAGTAATCGAGCTTTACTTTGTCCGATCTGAGTATCAATTGGCGGATATTTTCACGAAGGCTTTAGATCGCGCTCGAATTGAATTTTTGGCCGACAAGCTAGGAATGAGAACCTTCTCGCCTGAGACTCTAAAGGAACTAGCAGATGAAGCGAAAGAATAGTCTTGGTAAAACTATTCTCCGTATCCTTGGTGATCATTTGTATATATTGTTTATATTTTTATCCACAAAAGCAAAATACAAAAATATAAAACCATATAAAAACCATAAAAATTGAAAAATTCATAAAAATCCAAAAATATTTTTACTTTATTTTTCAAAGGCATGTCTTTTGGTACGATAATATTTACGGCCTTAGAAATGTTGATTAATATCGACACGACGCCATAAATAGAGTTCGTACAAAAGTTGTAAATATTTCATAAAACATGCCTAAATGGCTTGTAGTTATTTCAGACTGCAACCCGGTTTTCACATTAAAGTCAAGTATTTCTTATGAAAGCTTTGGCTCACAACGGGAATTAATTTTCTCGGGCAAGGTTTACTTTAAAACCTTGTAAGGGATCAAGTTTACTTTATAACTTGGTCTCACACAAATCTATGTACGTTTCAGTGCATTTATTTGATAAAACAAGAGAAGTCTTGTTTTTATGAAGCTATCATCTCTACAACCATAGAAATCTACAATTGGTATCTACATACTCGACGATGCGACTACTCAACCGACGACTACAGCTCTTTCAATAGAACACGGGTCAACAATTGAGGGGGAGCAACTGTCAAGCATTCAGAATCTTCGATGCCGAACGTGTCAAGTTCACAAGTTGGTGTCAAGACAACAATACCAATCGTACATGTGGTGTCAAGAGATGACTTCAGACGTGACGAGGCGACCAACATATGCTGCCAAGAACCATTTGATCTTATCATATGATGTTCTCATCTATCAGGTCCAACCTTGTCAATTCTTTTCTAATATGGTGAATATGTGATCATGTTACAAATAGATGTCATGAAGATAAAACGGACTCGCATTTTTCTTCCCAAAACCTTTGTTAAAACTTCATTAAATCAATTGATATTAAAAACATCGATTGGGTTAATATTTTTAATATGGGGGAGAAAATGTGATTTAATATGGGATATTATCACAAATGGTTTGACTTAATGTGCTGGCTCATCTCTACATATGCGAAATGTTTTCGAATATCGTGGCATATGTTAAGGGGGAGCAAAATGGATTTTCTATATCAAAATGGATTTTCATGGTGACATATACTTACCCAAAACCCATTTATTTCACGACGATGAAGATTGTGGTGACATAAGGATGGTAGGATAGGTTAAGTCCTATGATTCTTCCAGAACCGGAGGAATCTTCCCAAGGACATTCCATAGCTAGAAATAGTAGTCCTTAGGAAAGGTGGAGAAAGAATGTGAACGTAGCTGAATGCCGACCAAGTACTTAAGTTAGCACTGGAACAATCACAACAAGGTTCTAGTTATGACGTATTGGTAAGCATTGAAGGGGTTGAAGAATGAAAAAGAATTGTAAAGATAAAGGGTGTAAAGAAAGAAGCCCTCCTTACAACTTTAGGCAGAAACCGGGTCAATACATATGCTATTGAGATCATTTTAATGAATCTTGATATTGAAGACAGACATCATGGACCCAGTGATGCAATGCACAACCCATCCCAGCTAACTCAGATATCTCTCAAAAGGTATTTGTTTTAATCACACGGAGACAACACGTTATCTATCGATTTATTCACTCCGAATAAATTGGTATTGAAATGGTGGCACTCCTCTCCAGCCTCCGATCACTAAAATCCAAAGTGCACGATCGAGTCTAGAGCCATTTGAGATCATCAAATATCTCACTAGGACACACTTTCTTATTTCCTTGCTTCTTCACACACTGTGAAAAGTAAGAAAGATTTTAAGAGTCCTACGCAAAATCTTCATGATCTTGCCTGAACATCCGAGTAATACGAAAGTATTTACAATGAAGATGGAAATCCTTCTTGAGCGAACATCAAAAAGCTCATGGTAGGTGACTTGTGCGATTCTTTATAAATCAAACTTGTGATAACTGGAAAGCAACAGCTGTTTAATTCTTAACTGAATTTAAACACGTTTCAGGCCTCTACGCAATATCTTAGTGATCTTGCCAGAACACTCAGAGTGATACCTTAGTGTTCACAGTGATGAGTGGAAATCCTTCTAGTGTTAACCTCAAACAGCACTTGGTAGGTAACTTGCAAGATTCTATACGAATCAAGCTCGTGACAACTGGAAAGCAACGATGGTGCGGTTCTTAATTGAATTTCACTTGTTCCAGGAACATGAATTGACGGCTTCAAATCATGCGGATATTATTATCCAAATGATTCACTCTTTATGTTCGCAGTCAGCTTTGGACGGTCGAATAAAGAGAACGGGTTTACCCGTGAAATCCTGTCAGGAAGTTACTTAATTGAAACTATCCGTCACAGGTACGATATCTAATATCGTCCAACGGTCTTCACCGACCGGAGGTAAAATGCTACCGATTTAGAATGAAATGTTCAAAGCCATTTCGTTCGTGTCTACTTATGTTGCGGCATTTGAAGACGGTGGCGTTGCGGAATCCGAGAAGAAGTCGTCCCCGCATGCTTATACTTTATGCACTTAATACCTCATCTAATTCAAGAAAGCCTGAAAGTTAAGTCTTCCGCTGTATCGAACTCTGAAGCTTTCAAGAATTACTAAGGTATAAGTATGTGGGACGTGAGGTCACGAAGAGGCGAAGATCACAAGTGATGGATGCACGAGATCAAGGCAAGAGATTAATGCTCAAGATTGATATCAAAGATCACATCAGCATGTTCACCAGAAAAAGAAAAGAAGAAAAGAAAGACGAAGACTACGAGCTCAAGACAAGCATAGTATGCTAGGTTTATTTCATTATTGTAACTCGAGTAATGCCCTTGTTTGGAGTGACCTCCCTTAGGGGGAGATTGTTGGAAATACGTTTTACGTATTAGGAAGGATCGGTCACTCCAACAATAGTATATGTAATAGCTCGTAGTTTAGTTAGCTTAATATTAAACAAACAAGGCCAAGACAAGCCTACAACATGTGTAGGCCGGCGGCCCAATGCAAGCCCAAGCCCATCATATGGGCTTGGTATATAAACCCTCTCCTTAGATGGAGAGGGTGGTGTGGTTTTCATATTTTTCACATAGTAAACATTTCTTTCTCTCTCTAGCTTTGTGTGAAATCCACCATCTCTCTATCTCTTTCTCTCTCTAGAAACATAAGCAAGATTTACAATCCTACAATGGGAATATTATTAAACTAAGACAAATCAAAATAGTGACAGAGTATACTTGAAAGTATATTGGTCAATTCTGGATGATATTCGATGAGTCGAATATAGGACTTATCCCAACTATATGTTATTACTTTATGGATATTTTTCGTTAAGTAAAACATAAATAGTTATCCTTAGACCTGAGATACCAGGAAACTGTTATGAGTCTAGTGCATCTCTGTGTAATAATCTAACGTTAAACGTAACTGGTAGCTATAAGGATTATTTTCGGAAGTGTTGCAAAATTCATAAGTTTTTCTCGTAGTCGATATGAAATTTATTTCCTCCAATTTTGTTTTGGAGTTTAATACAGCTGGGCCCCTCGTGGGATTAGTAAGATGTTTGTGTGGCCACACCCAAATTTGTTTTGGTAATCTTGCTGAAATCCGTGAACGAGAAACAAAATGATTAATGAAAGGAATGACTGAGATCCATATCCTTATTAACGTTGTGTTAGAAATAAATGTATAATAATAACGATGCAGAATTGTTAAAAGGTTTTGTCCAGGAGACCTTACTCGAGTTGTACTAGAGACATTGCTAGTGTAACTAGACGCTAGTTAATGTGATCACGATATTCTAAATATGTCCAAATGGGAGCTGTAAGTTCATGGACTTATATTTAATAGTCGTGTGATAGGATCGAACTCGAGATTACGGGATTGCACACAATACGTAAAGAGTTAATATAATTAATAAATATATATATTGTATTTATTAATTTATTTAATAAATATATTTATGTATTTATTAATTTAATCGAGCAAGTAACTATATAACCTTAACGGTCGTTAAATAATTAATAGTTAAGTTATAACGAGCATTAACTAAATATATAGTATGTACATACAAAAGGAAAGGAGATTGGAAGTTACCGAAACACCCCTAAGGGGTGTTTGGTCGGTCTGTTATGGAGGAAAAGGAAGGGGGAAAACATTCCTTTTATTTGTTTATAGATACATGTTTAGGCCTATATAAACAAATCCTTCTCCTTATAATTCATCATCACAAAAATATCTTCCCCCTCTTTCTTTGTAGTCGATCACAGGAGGGTACCACAAAGGGGTTTTGGTTGGTTTTCTTGGTTGATCAATTGTATACATAATCTAGTCCTAGCCCCTCTCTAGGGTTGTTGGGTCGATTAATTACAAGTGTTGTAGCTCGGTTTTCACGTGCTAGAATCACGGTTAGCTCGTTGTATTACGTGTGTACAAGAACGTAATATAGTCTTACTTTAGACTATATCTTGGTATATACGGTTTAAACCCGAATCGGTGATTTGTTTTTCGTCTTGTGGAATTGCTTTAGCGTAAAGGTATGTAACCCTAATTCGATTAATTATAATTGTGTTATTAAATATGATCTTGTTAAATCGCTTCCCGCTATATGCTTTGATCTCGTTTAGGGTTTTATATAATTGTTATGATATTAATAATCCTTCAGCATCATCGTCTACAACATCTGATGTTGAACCCAAAAACCTCCCAATTTAGTCACGTATTGAAAACCCTTCTTTTAAAAATGCCAAGGTGTAAAGGATAAAAGAACACATCTTTATAAAATGTTCTACACATACCATTCATTTCTTATATTTCAAACAAAAACTAAACACTACTATGGCTGGCAATAATAAGGGTGGCGAGTGAGTTCAGGGAGAGATACATAGATTAGTTAGATAAATTTTTTAAAATGTTGATGGGGTTTCTAAACTTCGGGGCACTTGTTATAATTTTTGCATACCACACTAACAATGATCTAAAAGAGCCATCTCCACACACGATTGATTACTTAGCCGTGTATGGGATAGTGGGGTTTATCATGGCTTTCGTGGGAAAGCTATGATATTTGTTATAGGGGTAGGATATCTGGTGGAGGTTTTATGACTGGTAGCATGTTGTTTCACATTTACTTTTTTGGTTACGGCTGTGTAACCAATGGTATTATCCAATAATTGAGATGAAGGTTTTGGTCATTTCACTTATCGTACCTGTGCCTGCATTCACTTTGGCAATGTATGGGTTTCACTATCAACTGAAGTAAGCATTTTTTCTTTTGGTTTAGCTTTTTTTCTAAGTTCTTATTGTTGTTGATAACCTTTACTTCAGTTGATAGTGAAATCCATATATTGCCAAAGTGAATGCAAGCAAAAATACCACAAGTGAAATAACAAAAACCTTGAGCTCAGTTTTTGGATAATACCCTTGGGTTAACGGCCGTAACCAGAAATGAAAACATGGAACAACATGCTATCAGCCATAAAACCTCCACCACATATACTACCCCTACAAATATAATAGTTTTCCCCAAGAAAGCCATGATAAACCCCACTATCTGATACACGGGCTAAGTAACCACTCGTGTGCGGAGATGACTCTTTTAGGTCATTGTTAATGTGGTAAACAAAACGTATAGCAAGTGCCCCAAGCTTAGAAACCCTATCAACATTTTAAATTTTTTTATCTAGCCAATCTATGTATCTCTCCGTGAACACACTTGCCACTTTATTAGTACCCGGCCATATATAATAGTGTTTAGTTTTTGTTAGTTTGAAGTGTGAGAAATAAATGTATGCGTAGAACCTCTTTATAAAAAGGTATTTTTTATTCTTCATACTTGCCATTTTTGGAAGAAGGTATTTAATACGTAAGTGAGTTGGGGTTTGTTTGGGTTCAACATGAGCTGCTGACTATGATGCCTGATCACCGTAGTCTACATTAAGCTTCCCCCCTAATCTTCTCACATTAAGAGAAGCAGGATAATAAAGAAAATCCTACTACAAACACAAACCAACCACCTCCCAACAACTTAACTAAAGAAATTCTTTCCAAAAATTTTAAGAAGGTCTTTGACAAAAAAAGCAAATATGAAAGAAATGTGGGGAAAAAAGAAACTTATTGGTGACGAAACTTATTGTAGACGACACTAATCAGGCAACATCATCTACAACATCTCATGTTGAACCCAAATAAACCCTAATTCAGTCACATATTAAGAACCTTCTTCCAAATAAACCCTCATAAATTTCCTAGGATATTGAAATGGATCTTCGAAAGAGAAGGCATTAACATCTACATTAGAAAGAAGTTGATCCTAATTAAGCAGGGTTTTATTAGCTTGGTCTTTCTTTTATTTTATTTTAATATGGTTCTTTTATTTTAATAGGGTTTTCTTTTTATTAAGTAGGGTTTCTATTCTTTTATTTAATTTTTAATGTTTATTACTCCATCTGTCCCATAATTATAGTCCATCGACAAAAAACACTCAGTTTAATAAAAAACATCAATTTTTAAGCTTTGTCTTTCTTACTTTTTTCCCATTGACACTTTTACCCTTAACCAATTAATTTATAACTCATTTATTATTTGTAATAATACTTTCAAATGAGGTGATATGATAAATTTAATCTACATTCTTTATATATTTTTAGACGTGGAATATTAATTTTCGACATACAAAATAATATACTTGACTATAACTATCAGACGGATGGAGTACCAAGCAATGCAAAAATGTATGTTATGATTTTTGAATGATGGGCCGAGAGCGTTTGACTAATCACACAATGGTATGTGTTAGAGACATGGCAATGTTTTTCTCGAGTAATTATTGTTTTTTTCTGAGTTTTTAAAAGTCAAAGGTTACTTTCTAGTCTGGAGGATATATGTTTAAATTACCAACACTATAAAAATTTATAACATTTTTTTAGTAAATTAAATGTGAAAAAATAAGTAATAAAAGGTGGGCGCTGAAACTATTTTTTATCAGTTTCTACTAAAAAAGTCATCAAAAGTTATTTTTATCAAATCATGCTAAAAAGAAAAAGAGTAAATAACATAGGAGATAATTAAAAGTCTATTCTTACTCAATATTTAGTAAGCAAAAGTGTAAAACTTCTAATGACTCTTTTTTAATAGGCAAAAGAGTAAGAAAAGTTGTAAGTTTCTTTTAATTACTTTTTATATTCATTATGTTTTTGTAAGAAAAAGTTAGAATGACTTAAATAGTTATTTATCTTATTACTAATCAAAACTTTTAATAAGTAAATATCTTTGTTTTGTAGTGCAACTTACATTGAGAGAGAGAGGAGAGAGAGGAGAGAGAGAGAGAGAGAGAGAGAGAGAGAGGAGAGAGAGAGAGAGGAGAGAGATAGAGAGAGAGAGAGAGAGAGAAGAGAGAGGAGAGAGAGAGAGAGAGAGAGAGAGAGAGAGAGAGAGAGAGAGAGAGAGAGAGAGATATGTTTAATTTCAATTACCAAAAATAAAAAAAAAATCAAAAATCAACTTGTATGACATTTGACTTTTGAGAAAAAACTTTCCTTTTAAAGGTTTAAAAAAAGCTCCAGCTTGTTAAAAAAGAATTTGTTTGTATTTACTATACTGTTAAGCATATTTTTTTATTAAATAATACAAACAATATACTAATTCACACTATTGTATAAGAAAATAAGGATTATTTGCTGACATGACATAGTTTTTTATACTGAAGGGCAATGTTTAAAAACAAGGTATATAAGGCCAATTAATCGCCGCTTAGTCGCTACAAGGCCATCAACCTTGCCGATCAATGTAAAAGTGATTAGCGACAATCAACTGTGGCCAACGGCGGTTAAGGGAGTCAAACTTGCTAGAAACCTACAAATCTTGCTGAAAATACCGAAAACTTAAACTTGTGTTTATCATTTATTGCAACTTATAAGCAACTATTTATATGTATGGTAAATTGGATTTTCTGAATAAAATTCTCGAAAATACCTAAAAATCATCATAAATACCCAAATCTTGCCGGAATTACTCAAAATTTGCTAAAAATACGAATCTGATTAATCTCGCCTAGAACGATTACAAGTTACAAGGTGCTCGACCGGCCGACTAACGATTCACGATTTTTGCAACCTTGCTGAAGGGAATCTTTAATTTTGTATACAATAGTGTGTATTTGTATATTGTTTACGTTGTTTAGTAAAAAATTGAAGGTGCTTACACAAGATAGTAAAAATGAACAACTCTGATAGATTAGAAACAATTATCCCTATTAAAAAGTCAATTAAAAATAGTTTTTATAAAAGTTTGAGCATAATGAGATAAAGCCTTTACACCGGAAAATTTAACGGATCCTCTCTTCATGGTTTTTTACCCGAATCAGGTTTGGTTCCTTGACCACTAAACCTGTATCGTTTTTGGTCCTTTGATACTAGTTTTTTATCGGGTTTAGTCTCTAACGGAACGAAATTCATTAAACCTTACAAACCATAGGGACGATTTATGCACTTAATTCTATTTTCTATAAACTATAATACTCTATAAGATGGTTTTTGGAGGGCAAATTATAAAACAATTTGAATATTTTAAAATTTTATATTAATATTTTGATAGAGGTCATATAACCCTTGTGACCCTTTTGTCCCCACCTAACATATGAGACCTCCACTTTGATAAATATAATACTGTGTAATAGATTGCATTTGCATTACAGTTTGTACTTTGTAGTTTCATGTAATACCCTACTTATACGGAAGTTCAAAAATCCATAATTTAGAGCTTTTATGAGGCAAGGACTTTTAAGCAGTGACCCTATTTTTTACTAATCTCTAAAATGAACCTTGTGTTCGTGTCTAATATCACGTGGACATCCAACTCAATACATATAATCACTACATTAATTTGAAAAAAAAAGGTGATAAGCCAAAAATTAATACAAAGATGGTAGGGGCCCTAATATTGCTCGCTTTATGTCATCGCATACAACAAAACTTTTTGTAATTCAAAGGTTCGTGACCATGACCATTGACAGTGCCAACTTCGATTTACATGTAAATAGATTTGATTTTTGTATGTGCATAGATTTGTGTCTCGGCTAAAAAATATTAGGCTTGTTTGGTGATTTGTGTTCTAATCATACATCAACATGAAAAAATCTCACCATAATCACCGAATACAAAACTAGTCAATATATACCGCATCATATATGCCGATTCTATGAAACAACAATACTTTTCAGCTAACTTCGCGATAGACATTACAACCCAACTCATTCAACAAGTAAAAATCTTAATGAAAACCCATACAAGACATTGTTAGAATGAATTTGCAAATGAAATGAAATGAGTGGTCAAAGCAAATTTTCATTTCTAAGGTGGTAAGATTTTGGATATGTTGTTAACTAGCAATCACACGCGACCAAAAAGTAAATACATTAGTCTGGTGGTGGTCGGAGAGGTGCATTAAAACCCACCACCACCTTAGTTTTCTTTCTTAATGTAAATAACGTAAACTTAAACGTAAATGTAAGTTATAAAATTAAAAACGATACACAAATACTTAAAAAAACAATACATGGATAGTTAAAAACGATGCACGGATAATTAAAAAACTTAGACATGCAAAATTAAGGATTTAAACGCGAATTAAGTTGCGAAGAAGCTTGCAAAATCTTCCAACAATGAAGATGCATAAACCGCTTCACTTGTTCAGTTTCATAGTCACGAAGGGCGTTATTCATCACATCCGCGTCGGTGGCTCCATTCACCCGAGTATGCCTTGCGTAATGGTAAAATCTAGCAAACAAACACACGTTTCGCTATGTACTTCTACCTCCCGTGTATGCTATCGTATCGTTTTCCCAGCTCCTTTAATTCGTCCTCCATGTATTGCACAACCTCAGTCAAAAACCATGATAATTACTTGCGTAACATATCATGTTGTTTACGAAACAAAAATGAAAATGTTACACAACGTTATTTCTTTCTCGGGTGTCCATGGTAGCGACGCTATTTTTGACAAATAAATCAAGTTGTGAGAATTTTAAATTTGAAAAAGATGATATAATGTTTTATGTTTGTTGTTGATGCTAAAATCCTCCGGTAGGGCCTACGGGACTAGGAGTCTTCCACGTAAGCTATGAACGGATGAAGCACCTACACACAAGAAGCAACACACGTTAACTCGCCCCGGGTGTTATCCCAGGACTAAGCTCCGATGTGAGAATGAGTAATGGTACGAAATGTGGTGCGTGGTGTTATATGATGTTATGTGTGTGTTGTCAGAGTATTTAATAATGCTTTAGCAATAAATGTCAGGACTATATATAGGGTACTGTTGATACCTTGATGTAGACAGTTCATATCTTGTCTTCTTTCCTAAAACGGGTTTATGTACCTTATCGCGTCTGACACTGTACCTTTCCTCTTTGAGCATACGCCAAGACCTCTAGTGGGGCCTTGGGTCAGGCGACGTCATCCATGACGTCATGGTACTGTTCTCCGTCTGCAGGCATCTGGTCCGGCCATCTATTCAGGTATCATCTCCGGTACGTGACACGTGTCGTGTTCTCCGGTCGACTTCCGGGACCACACACGAACATGCCCCCCCAGTATAATGTTATCCGGAGGGTGATATTATACTTCTCTTGGGCTTTTGGCCAGCTTGGTGATCGCTATGGGCTTGGGCCCAATTTTCGCGTCATCTTATTAAACGAGCTTGAGTGGGTCCACGTGGAACGCACTCATATTCGTGGGCCGTTCCTAAGTGCGCCACGTGTAATGCCCATTAATGCGCCCTTCACACTTCTCGAGGTTTTTCCTATATATACTCGCCTTTTCACATTTTTCACTTTCACTTTTCACCTTTCAATTTCTTCTCATCCACCATTGTTACTGTATGTATCTCTTGCGGCCTCTCTCTCCGTCTTCTCAGGTAGGTTTTCTTTCCCGGTTTATATTGTTCCGTTCCTCTTGCATCCGGTATGTCCGACGAAGAGTCCGATGGCGTGGCCTCCAGTTTCGGTCTTTTGGATCCGAAATGCGACATGCATATCCGTTTTTCCGAGATGACTAGTGACGAGTTAGAGCATACCATTGACGAGTATCGAATACCGAGGGAATTTCGACCGCATTTGCCCGACCCGAATATGACCATGGATATGCTAAGACGTTCCCGCCATATAGGTGTTTACCTGGCTTTTCTGGAACATGGTGGTCTCCGGATACCTTTCTTCTCCTTTTTCTTGGCTGTGATCAAACACTTTAGGGTGCATATCTCCCAACTTGTACCCATTGGTGTGAACCGGGTGGTGATGTTTGAGATTCGGTGCCAGAGTCTGGGCGTTGACTGCACCGTCGACTTATTCTGGGTGTTCTATAAGTTGGGTAAGCAGGGACATTGGTTCTCTTTTGTGAGTAAAGTTAACAGGAAGGCATTGCGGTTTTGTATAGAGACAACTTCTAGTCTGAAGGAGTGGAAGAAAAAGTTCTTTTGATCGATCGGAGGGTTATACCTGACGATATGCCGTGGAGGGATCGTGATACGTGCGTTGCGGATCCGTTTCCCCGAACTTATAGCCAGGTCGATGCGGATCTATTGGCTGAGACGTTGATTCCGTTGCGACCGCCTCACAAAGGGTTGCTATACTTATGTGGATTCTTTAGGCCTTTGTCCCGGTTAGATTGCCGTCGTGCTCTTCGTGATGCAAGGGGCAACGGTAATATTTCATTTTTATGTTTCTCCTGTTTTTGACTAACCGAGTTTCTTTAATTGTTTCTCTTCTATCCCCTCTTGTTCTTTTTGCAGAGTGTACAATGGAACAATTCTTGAAATTGCCGAAGTGGACTGGGACGCGGGTGACAGTTGAGGAGGAGCTTCCAGAGAACCAGAGAACCGCCGACCGCACCGCTCAGCCTCTAGGGGTTAAGGATCCTATTCCTGCTCTTACTCCGGAACAAGAGGCGGTACAGCATCCTGATCAAAGGATAAAAGCTGCTCGTGAGCGTAGGGAGGCTCAAACTCTTGAGAAGAACCTTCTCTCGCAAGAGGGTGGTGATGCTGGACCAATCCAAGGTCAGAAGAGGAAAGGGAGCGGTTCTGGTGCGCGGGCCAAAAGAAGCAAGGTCGCTTCCAACGACCAGACCGGAACAGGGTCTACTTCCAACCGGGTCCTTTCTCCAAGTCCGGTGAATGTGGCCCAGCCTAACACTACTGGGGAAATGCTCTCCAACCGGATCAACAAGCACAAGATCAACAGGGGCAACTGGACGGAGGAGTGGATCTTTCCTCCCTCTCTCCTCACCGTGCTGGCAAGGGACCCGTTACTGGTATGCTTTATTCAACTCCCTCCGTTTCATTCGTTTTGGCTTATTGTTTTAACGTGTGTATCTTATCTTCTAGAGGAGGAGAATCTCGACTTGGGAAATGAAGACGAGGATGAAGACGGTGCTGATGACGAGGGGATGCAAACCTACGTTCCTTCTTGGAGGCTTCAACATAATGTTCTTATAGACACCCATTTCGCTGCCAAGGAAATGTTGGTTCATCTCCCTACTCCGCCTGAGCAGCGTTCACTGGCCGCGTTGTCGGATCATGAGCTGATCCGCCAGGGCTATTTAGCGTTGGCCCGCACCTCTCTGAACCAAACCGAGATCATCCAAAGGTTTGAGTTGCCGAATCAAGATCATCGAAATCTGATCAACTCTAGCCGCCAAGATTCGAGAATTTCCAACGAGGACAAGAGTTGCTGGAGCAGATCTCTGCTAATTTCAAGAAACTTGAGACGGAGCATGCCTCGTGTTCCCAAGACAAAGCGAATCTTGAGGCTAGAGTGAAGTCCTTAGAACCCGCTGCTCAGACCAGTGATCAGAGGGTGAGAGATCTTGAGTGTACCCTCGGCTTGAAGGAGGAAGAGTTGACTCGAGCAAACAAGCGTGCCAAGATGCTGAGGCTGCCAATGCCAAGAGCACCGCTAACATCCGTAGGGCTGCTTCGGAACGGACCAGGCTTGTCAAGGATTTTATCCCTCGTGCAATCCGTTTACTTCACGGGAGCTCCGAGTATAAGAGGCATGTGGCCGAGGTTGCTAACGTTTGTTACTCCGGGGGCTGGTATGATGGAGTTAAAGTAAACCGCTCTGAGGAATCGCTTGCCAAGACTCTTTCCGAGATGAAAGATTTTGACTTTGACCAGGCCGTAGCATGGGTGAAGAAGTGTGAAGAATTGTTTGCTCCGTCCTATCCCTTTGTTGATAAGGTGAGCAAGTCCTTTGATCTTTCCATTGGGAATCTGATGAAGCTGACTCCGGATGAGCCAGAAACTCCCCACAAGCCTCTCCCTGTTCCAACTGTCTCAACCTCTTCTCAAGCGGCCCCATAATGAAGCATGTTTCTAGGGCGTGTTTTGTAATGCTTGTCTACTACTTTCATTGTTGCAATTTTCAAACTTTATCTATACCGGAGTCTGTTCCGGGGTACTTTTATTGTTATAATCTAACTTTATTCATGCCGGAGGATGTTCCGGTTCTTTTGATGTAATATTTCAAACTTGTTTTCACCGGTTATTATTCCGGTTGGGGTTGATATAAAATTACCTTTTCACCGGTTATTACTTCAAGCTTTTTTAACTTGTCATGCAATTGTTTGCTTAAGCTTCCGGAAACCGTAGTGTATATTGTGTCTCGGCTCCTTACCCGACCCCTTGCTTCGGTTAACCTAGCTATGGGTTACCGCTGGAGTTTTTCCTCAGCTGTTTACGAGCGTGGTTCCGGCTTGCTGGGAGGAACTTTCTTGGTTCCGGTGGGTGGGGCTCCCGGCCCTTACCCGGGTTAACAAGGCTCTTAGCCTTTACGAGCGGTCTTACGCGGGGGTGGATGAGGCTCTTAACCTTTACCACGGTTGATGAGGCTCTTAACCTTTACAACCAAATAGGGCCGCCGCTCGATGAGGCTCTTAACCTTTACAAGCGGTCTTACGCTGCGGTGGATGAGGCTCTTAACCTTTACCACGGTTGATGAGGCTCTTAACCTTTACAACCAAATAGAGCCGCCGCTCGATGAGGCTCTTAACCTTTACAAGTGGTCTTACGCTGCGGTGGATGAGGCTTTTAACCTTTACCACGGTTGATGAGGCTCTTAACCTTTACAACCAAATAGAGCCACTGCTCGATGAGGCTCTTAACCTTTACAAGCGGTCTTACGCTGCGGTGGATGAGGCTCTTAACCTTTACCACAGTTGATGAGGCTCTTGACCTTTACAACCAAATAGGTCCGCTCGATGAGGCTTTTAACCTTTACAAGCGGTCCTCTTCCTCCGAGTTGATCAGACTCTTTGGGGGGATTTGGCGTTTTGTTCTCGCGGTTGTTTTGTTAGTGTTGCACGCGCTAAGTATCTGCTTCGGAAAATTTCCTTCCCCATGCTGGGGAGGATATAACATATCATAAATAGTCGTTTTTGGTTACATAAAACAATTTCTTAAATTCATTGCATGCCACTTCCTCGGGATTTCCTTCCCTTCCATAGTTTCTAGCTTGTAGGAGCCGTTTTGAAATGCTTCGACAACTCGGTACGGACCTTCCCAGTTCGGAGCTAGCTTGCCCGGTTTTATCACTCGACTTGCTTCGTTCTTCCGATAAACAAAATCCCTAACTTTGAATGCCATGTGCCTAACCCTTTTGTTATAATATTGTTTCATCTTCTTCTTGTACTTGGCTTCTCTGATGGCTGCCATTTCCCTTCGTTCTTGAACGAGGTCTAGGTTTAGACGGAGCTCTTCCTCGTTTGTTTCTTCGTTAAACATGAGTGTCCGGAAGGTCCTCATTCCCATTTCGGCCGGGATGACTGCCTCACTTCCGTAGGTCAAACTGAACGGGGTCTCCCCATTGCTAGTCTTCATCATGGTCTGGTGGGCCCACAAGACGCTTGGTAATTCGTCCACCCATCCGGTCATCTCTCTTCCAAAGCGAGCTTTAAGTCCGTGCATGAGTGACTTGTTTGCTCTTTCGACGAGCCCATTGGCCTGTGGGTGGGCTACAGCGGTGTTGATCTGCTTGATTTGCCATTTAACGCACCACCCCTTGAATGGATCATTCACAAGCTGCGTTCCATTTTCCTTGACGATGATGCCTGTCATGCCGAACCTACATACTATGTTCTCCCAAACAAACTTCTTCACGTCCTTTCCCGGACTTTTGCTAGTGGCTTAGCTTCCATCCATTTGGTGAAATAGTCTATGGCAACTATGATGAACTTGACCTTGCCTGATGCTTCGGGAAGGGGACCCAAGATGTCTAGGTCCCATTGGTAGAAGGGCCAAGGTGACATGATCGAGGTCATGAGCGTCTTCGGCAGTTTGGGGACTGAAGCATAGATTTGACAAGAATCACACTTCACTACTACTTCATATGTATCCCGGTACATCGTTGGCCAATAATACCCCTGTCTCATTATTTTTGCCACCACCGATCTGTATCCGGGATGCATCCCGCAGCCTCCTTCATGAACCTCCCGGATGATATAGTTCGCTTGCAAGGGTCCCACACATCTCAGCATGGGAGAGAGATACGACTTCTTGAACAACACTCCTCCTTCGATAACGAATTGTGGTATTTTCATGCGGAGTTTCCTGGCTTCGTCCGGGTTGGCGGGCCACACACCCTCTTGTAAGCATTTGAGGATTGGATTCATCCAATTTTCTTCTTCTTCTTCCACCACATCGTTCACCTCTTCCTTCTCAATCGACCGCGATGCCAATACTTCCACTAAGACCTCTTTTGTAAGGTGGTTGAAGGCGACTGAGGCTAGCTTGCTCACTATATCCGCTTTCTGGTTCTTGTTCCTTGGGATGTGCTGGATGGCAAACTTATCGAACTTGGCTACCCGTTCCATCGCCTCGGCGAGGTACTTTTTCATCCGCTCGTTACAGGCAACGAACTCACCGTTTATTTGGCACGCGACTAGCTTCGAGTGCACTTTTGATTGGAGGGTCTGGGCTACCATTTTTTCGGCTAACCTTAATCCTGCTAGTAGAGCCTCATACTCGGCTTCATTGTTCGAAGTTTCGAAGTCCAATCAAAGAGTGTAAGTATACTCCGTGGCGGAGGGGTCTATTAGCACCAGACCTGCCCCGGCCCCTTTTGAACTCGTCGCTCCGTCGGTGAACAACGTCCATTCCGCTTCCTTAGAGTCTAACACCTCCATGGTACAAATTAGCTTTTCTCCCGACGGTGTTTTGGCCAAAAAATCCGCTAATACTTGACCCTTAATCGCATTCTGGGGCACATAGTTGATGTTATACGCTCCTAGCTCAATCGCGTACTTGGCCAGCTTTCCTGAGGCTTCGGCCCTTGACAACACTTGCTTGATCGGCTGATCAGTAATTACTTTGATTGGGTGAGCTTCGAAGTATCTCCTCAGTCTTCTCGACAAGTGGAGCAAACACATGACTAGCTTTTCCCACGGGGCATATCTTCGTTCTGCGTCATGTAGTACCCGGCTAACGTAACGGATCGGAGCCTGCCCGTGTTTTCTCTCCGCCATGAGTACTCCGCTGACGGCGTCTTTAGCCATTGCCAAGTAGATGTACAATGTCTCTCCCCTGATGGGTGTGGTTAGGAGTGGTAAATCCATGACTACTTTCTTCATCTCTTGGAAGGCGATCTCAGCCTCGGCTGTCCATTTGTATTCGTCCCGATTCTCCTTAGTAATATTCTTCAACGTTTCGAAGAAAGGAAGGGAGCGTTCATCGGACTTAGAGACAAAGCGGTTTAACGCTGCCAGTTTGCCACTTAGCGATTGCATCTCCTTCAGAGTCTTGGGTGACCTCATGTCCATTATGGCTTTCGTTTTCTTGGGGTTTGCCCTTATTCCCTCTGAAGTAACCATGTAGCCTAAAAATTTCCCCTCTTCTACCCCGAAGGAACACTTCTTGGGATTAAGCTTCATATTGATTTTCCGGAGATTATTGAAGGTTTCGGCAATGTCCGCCAGGAGTGCTGCCTCGGAAGAGCTCTTGATGACCATGTCATCCACGTATGCCTCCAAGTTCCGACCTATTTGCTCCTTAAAGGTCGCGTCCACGAGCCTTTGGTAGGTAGCTCCCGCGTTCTTGAGCCCAAAGGGCATCTTGGTATAACAGTAGGTCCCCTGGTCCGTGTAGAAGGCCGTTTTTTCTTCATCCTCCTCGTCCATCTACACTTGGTGGTAACCTTTGTAAGCGTCCAAGAAACATTTATATTTATAGCCCATCACCGATTCAATCTTCAGATCTATTTCCAGGAGTGGATAATAATCTTTCGGACAAGCAGAGTTGAGGTTCTTGAAGTCGATGCACATCCGCCAGCTACCGTCGGCTTTCTTGACCAGGAATGGATTAGATATCCAGGTGGGATACCGCACCAGACGGACAATCCCCGCCTTGACCCATTCCTCTACCTCCTTGGCTACCACCCCACTATTTTCTTCCCCGAGAACTCGCCGCTTCTGGGCGACCGGGGTCATAGAATGGTTGACATTCAGTGAGTGTTTGATCAGCCTTTTAGGTACCCCGGTCATGTCAGCCGGGGTCCATGCGAACACGTCCTGACTCCGCCTGAGTAGGTCGATTAAGCGTGCTCTTCCCTCCTCTGAGAAGTTTTTCCCAATTACTACTAGTTGGTCCGGATGAGCCAGATTCACTAGCACTTCTTCCGTGAGCGGGAGGTCTGCTTCGTCTTCCCCGGGCCTCTCTTCCTCTTTTTGCTTCACGACTGCCTTGGGCATCTGTCCTTGGCCGCTTTTTTGTTTGTCCTCGAGCATTCGCCACTCGGCTATGATGGATGCTCTAGGGACCAATGTGGCTATCCCTCTCGGGGTTGGGAATTTGAACATGGCATGGGCGGTTGATGGGACCGCCCTTAGTGCTCTAATACCGGTGCGGCCTAAAATGACGTTGTAGGGAGACATAGCTTGCACAATGGTGAACTTCAAGTTGACCGTTCGTTTCAACTTCCCTTCTCCGAACGAGACAGCCAATTCCACCTTTCCTAGTGGCGTCAACTCTTCTCCTTAGAACCCAACTAGGCTTGCCTGAGATGGCTCTAACCTCCTCTTAATCAAAGGGCACAGATGGTTAAAACAATGCTCGAACATGATTTGGACTGATGCTCCATTATCCACGAGCATGCGCCTTATCAAATGTCCTTCTGCTTCAGCTTCTATGATTAGCGGTTCGTCTGAGGCGTCATTCCCGTTTAGGGGGGGGGGGGGAGCTGATGGGGGCTTGAATCCAGTCCCAATCTTCCGGGGTGGGTTCCTTCCTCTTCTCCCCGGTCCGATACGACCTCACCATGTTGATTGTCTTTCTTCCGCCCCTATGATCATCCCTAGGCATAGAGGAATTGTCCCTATAACCGGCTTTGGGTTCATGGTCGCGCACCAGGTGATTGAGCTTCCCTGCCTCCAATGCGGCCTCTAACTGCCTCCTCAGCTGGAAGCAGTCATTAGTTAGGTTTCCTTTTTGACCTTGGTAGTCACAGTGCTTGTTCATGTTTTCCCTTCTGACCATCCCCTTAGTGGGTTCCGGTCGGGGCAGTCGGAGATGAGTCTCGAAGGCTAGTATTTCCTTCGGGGTACGGGTTAGGGAGTCTATGGCGGATATAGGGAGAGGTTTCTTTGTCTCGTAGGGACGGGGAGGTGGGTACTGTGGATATGGCTGGTACAGCTCCTTCCCTTTATCGGATCTTCGCCCGTAACGGTTCTGCCCCTTGTACTCTCCTCCATGTCTTTCGGACTTGTTGAACTGTTTGGTTCCCCTTTCGGCATATTCCCCTCTAGGGAGCTCAGTGGTCCGAAATGCCTCTTCCGACTTAACATAGTCGTCGACCCTCTTCATCATCTCGTCTATGGTTTGGGGTGTCTTATCTGTGAACCTTCGGGCTAACTCGGGGCACTTGCAGTTGCTAACAAACGACGATATTAACATCACGTCGGGGGCGCCTCGATGTAGCTAGTCTCATCTGTCCACCTTTCCTTGAAGTCCGGAAGGCTCTCGTGAGCCTTCCTCACTATTTTGGTCACGTCGATGGCCTCCTTCGTGCACTTTCTTCTTAGCGCGAACCTCCTTACAAACTGATCCCTCAAATCCACCCAGTTATCTATGCTTCCATTTGGTAAGCGATCAAACCATCCTCGGGCGGCATTGTCCAGCGTCTGCTGGAACATGCGGCACCATACCGGCATGGGCCAGTCTCCTTGCGTTGCGGCCCCGGAGAACTGTGTGACATGGTTGTCTGGATCCGTACTTCCGTCATATAACTTGAGGTGAGAAGGTAAGATGTGCTTCGGGGATGAGTACTGGATGATTCGCCTTGTGAAGGGTGAGCGGGACACTTCCTTATAAGGCTTCGACAGATCTTCCTCCGGCTCCTCAACCGTCACAGGCTTCTGCACATTCCTTCTTAGTTCGGTTTCCTCGAATGACAATCGGATGGGAGTGACATTGTGTCCGACCAACCTTGAGTTGTACTCGGAAATGAGGGCTTGAAGGCTAGCCAAGTTTGCTTCGGTCTCATTGTTGGGTGCTTCACGGTTTTTGTTATTGCCCCCGAGCCCGAAGCCTCGGTAGGGGTGACTGGTGATTGTTGAGGACCCGCCATCAAATGCTCAAGGTAGTTTAAAGTTTGGGTCCCACGGATTGTGCCAAAATGTTGATGCTAAATCCTCCGGTAGGGCCTACGGGACTAGGAGTCTTCCACGTAAGCTATGAACGGATGAAGCACCTACACACAAGAAGCAACACACGTTAACTCGCCCCGGGTGTTATTCAAGGACCAAGCTCCGGTGTGAGAATGAGTAATGGTACGAAATGTGGTGCGTGGTGTTATATGATGTTATGTGTGTGTTGTCAGAGTATTTAATAATGCTTTAGCAATAAATGTCAGGACTATATATAGGGTACTGTTGATACCTTGATGTAAACAGTTCATATCTTGTCTTCTTTCCTAAAACGGGTATGTGTACCTTATCGCGTCTGACACTGTACATTTCCTCTTTGAGCATACGCCAAGACCTCTAGTGGGGCCTTGGGTCAGGTGACGTCATCCATGACGTCATGGTACTGTTCTCCGTCTGCAGGCATCTGGTCCGGCCATCTATTCCGGTATCATCTCCGGTACGTGACACATGTCGTGTTCTCCGGTCGACTTCCGGGACCACACACGAACATTTGTGTGTTTTTTTAAGATGCTAAAAAAGTAGGTTTTTATAGATGAAAAAAGATAATTGAAAGGTTTTTTTTTAAATTAAAAAACAGTAGAATAAAAAAAATGGACCCAAATTTTATGTTACCTAGAGGTGGTTTTCTCCCTGTTAATGGGTTTTTTTCGTTTGGAAAACAAACCCCATACCTGGGGTTTGGGTGATTTTTATGAAAACTCACGCGTGATTTTTGGCCACGCCAGGACCCAAAAATGGGGTTTTTAACCTTTCCCTCTAACCTTACCCGCACAAGCGAACAATGTTCGCAATTGAAAACTTAAAATATCCGTTGTCCTCAAAATTATTTTGAATTACAAAAAGTTATGTTGCGTGTCATCAAAATTAATTTAAATTACAAAAAGTTTTGTTGTCCGCGTTGAACACAAAGCGACCAAGTTTTTTTTTTCTTTTTTCAAATTAATGTGGTGATGACACATATTAAGTTGGATGTCCATGTTATATTAGACGCGGCCATAAAGTTCAGTTTGAAGATTAGTAAGAAATTAGGGTTAGTGCACGACAGCTAGAGCCTCTAAGGTGTGTGTCCGTAAAAACTCCAAAACTTAAATTAAAAAAAATGGTAGGATAGCCAAAATGACCTAAATTTTATGTAACCGAGAGGTGGGTTTGTCACCGTTGATGGGTTTTTTTCATTTGGGAAACACACCCCACACGAGGGGTTTGAGTGAGTTTTATGGAAACTCACGCGTGACTTTTGGCCACGTAATAACCCACAAGTGGGTTTTTTAACCTTTCCCTATAACCTTACCCGCACAAGCGAACACTGTTCGCAATTGAAAACTTAAAATATCCGTTGTCCTCGAAATTATTTTGAATTACAAAAAGTTATGTTACGTGTCATCAAAATTAATTTGAATTACAAAAAGTTTTGTTGTTCGCGTTGAACACAAAGCGACCAAGTTTTTTTTTTTTCTTTTCAAATTAATGTGTGATGACACATATTAAGTTGGATGTCCATGTTATATTAGACGCGGCCATAAAGTCCAGTTTGAAGATTAGTAAGAAATTAGGGTTAGTGCACGACAGCTAGAGCCTCTAAGGTGTGTGTCCGTAAAAACTCCGAAACTTAAATTAAAAAAAATGGTAGGATAGCCAAAATGACCTAAATTTTATGTAACCGAGAGGTGGGTTTGTCACCGTTGATGGGTTTTTTTCATTTGGGAAACACACCCCACACGAGGGGTTTGAGTGAGTTTTATGGAAACTCACGCGTGACTTTTGGCCACGTAATAACCCACAAGTGGGTTTTTTAACCTTTCCCTCTAACCTTACCCGCACAAGCGAACACTGTTCGCAATTGAAAACTTAAAATATCCGTTGTCCTCGAAATTATTTTGAATTACAAAAAGTTATGTTACGTGTCATCAAAATTAATTTGAATTACAAAAAGTTTTGTTGTTCGCGTTGAACACAAAGCGACCAAGTTTTTTTTTTTTTTTCTTTTCAAATTAATGTGTGATGACACATATTAAGTTGGATGTCCATGTTATATTAGACGCGGCCATAAAGTCCAGTTTGAAGATTAGTAAGAAATTAGGGTTAGTGCACGACAGCTAGAGCCGGTGTGTGTCCGTAAAAACTCCGAAACTTAAATCACAAAGATTGATGATAATGAGAAGATTTCAATGTCGAAATATGTGTAATCTCAGAACTCCGTACTTTTATATTCAAAAAATTGTAAATATTTGTATCATAATGCATCTAGCACGCAATATACTTTTATGAAAAATCTACTTTGAATTTTTTTTTTTAAACATTGGATGCTTGTCAGGAAGTTCTTATTGTATATTAACGTTAGTTCGGTATATTTTCATCATCTTCCAGCTTCCATTAACTTTTTCTTATAAAGCACAACTAAAATATATTTTCTTCTTATAAATTCTTTTTTGGGTTAATACACAAATAGTTTACTAAAGTTTGACTAAATGTTTACGTAAGTTACTAAAGTATTTTAGGTAACAATTAGGTTACTATTGTATTAGATACGTGTTATACATGTTACTTAAGTATTGTTACAGGTTATGTATTAATGTGACAAGTCACATGCCTTTTTGACTATAGTTTTGTTTTTATTTACACTATTAAAATATTATCAGTTGACTTTTTATTTCTATGTGACAAAATATTTATTCTTTTTTTATAAAATAAGTTGTAGTTAAATATCATAAATACTTTATATACTATAACGTAAAGACTCATTATGATTAACGAACGCAAATAAATCTCATTATGATTAACGAACGCAAATAAATCTCATTATGTTGTAACACTCTTACATGTTACTTCCTGTGGTTATAATATCTTGAAGTATCTATCATTTTGCTTAGTGATTGTTTATTTTCACAATTATCTATTTGCATGACCTTTTAACTATTATTAATTTTAACTATATTTTGATTTTTTTTAATTCTTCACGTTAGTATTCAATTTTTTTACAAAATGGAACTTTTTTCGTACATAAAAAAATCTTATTTATTTAAAAACATAAAAAGGTTAAATCTTAAAAAGGTGTAACTTTTTTTTGACTCATTATAATATTTAAAATCTTAAAAGAATTTAAACATCAATTTTTCTTAAAAATATTTTTTTTCTACTTTCTTATTAGAAAAAAAATCTAAAAAAATGAAAATTATTTTTGTACTTCGTAATTTTATATATACAAAAAATAATTTCTTTTTCGACTCGTTATAATATTTATTATCATAATTTTTTAAATCCATAATAAAATAAATCTAAAAATTTCAGAATTATTTTGGTTACTATTAATTTTTTAGATAAATATTCTTTTCTAAAAAATAAATATGTGGTTTGGGATGCATTTTTGTGTTTGCTAAAATGTTTTTTGATTGATTAGTGAAAAGAATACAAATGACATAGATATATAAATAGAAAACGATTGTAAACGTACGTAAACGGATAAATAAATACAAACGGATGATAACGTACAAAACATATGAAAACGCACAAAAACGGATGAATAAGTAAGAAAATGGACGGAATAAAGATATATGTGTAATTATTTATTGAGTGTAACTTTTTCTAAAGTTCAGTAACCCGTTTGTTAAACTCGTGAACTATATATAGTAACTTATTTGTAACATATGAAACTTTCATGGACAATGAAACCGGTAATACCGGTTTTCCACTTTAGGAGTAACCTGGAGATAACTTTTCTAAATGTTCAGTAACCTGTATGAATAATCCGTATACTTGAGTAACCTAATTGTTACCAAGAATACTTTAATAAGTTAGATGAACATTTAGGCAAACTTTAGTAACCTATTTGTGTATTAACTTTTTTTTTTCGTGCCACAAACTAGAGGTTTAGAATAAAAATTCTAGCAAAAACAATGTCTTACAACCAAACCAATATAAAAGAACACAATTTCTAAGCCGACAAGTTAGTTCTACAAAATCTATTCCTTTTGGTTGATAACAAATAAATGGCAAAGTGTTACAAAAACACACGCTAAGATCATTTGTAGTCTTAGAGCACTCGGTAGAATAGCGCCAGGGACGGAGCTAGGGGTGTCCCGTGGGTGCCCAAATCACATATGGATTATTTTCGATTTAGTGTTATTTTTTGAAACAAACACCAATTTTTTTCAAATATATCTTAAATGCACCGGTGCTTTGAAATGAGTTTCCGGTCTTATTTATTACTATATTTAAAAAAATTGAATTCTATTATGCTATAAGGTTTAATTTTTTTTTGCCTTCAGTCATATTTTTTTCTGGCTTCGTCCCTGAATAGCGCGATAGCATGCGTTTGGGCTATGGCACCATAGTTTCTATGCCTCACCACCTCTTGATATGGAGTTTAATTTTATTTTTCTGCTTTTTTATATTTTAGTTGGTTATGTATAGACACGTGACACTATTTTTTCTCATGGCAGCACATTTTCTGGTACCAACGAGAGAACCTGAAAAATGTCGCGTTATAACTTTTCGTGCCATGAACACCTTTGCTGATGTGGTTTAATTTTTTTGCCCACACCTCAAGCCATGTCACAGCAGTGTAGTGTACCCACTGCTCTTAAATTGTAAACTATGATCTTGAGCTAGTCATAAGCTTAGAGCAGTGTACTTGTACCCACTGCTCTTAAATTGTAAACTATGATCTTGAGCTAGTCATAAGCTCTTTTTAGTTGGATAGGCCAGTGTAACTTTAGACAGTTGGAGATTACTTAAGCCATTCTATAGTTTGGACATGGCATTATTATAACTTTACTAGAACCTTGGTATATATATCTCTATATTATATATAGGTATAACTATGACTTGATACCACACCCCTAATCTCAGTCATATGTGACATGGCAGCTCTAAACCGATAGCATTTGTTTTATCCCTAAAAAGTCTCAAAAAAATTCGAAAGTCGTTACTTGAAAACGCAATTTTGACAAAAGCGGCGTTTTCAAAACACATGTATATATAATGCTTCTAAACTAGGTTTTTTTTATGCTATCACAACCGAAAAAAAACACACATATCCATAGCCGCCGAGGAAAATACACACACACACACAAACGATCTTCATTCCATCATCATCACTACAATCCCTCTTTCATAGCCCTAATCTTCAACAAAAAATCAATCAAGGTTGGTACACTAATTCGATTAATTAATTAACTAGGGTTTTGCCATTTGATTGTTTTTTGTTAACTAATATATTCGAATCAGATTGACTAAATTTTGGATCGATATGTTCTTGTGATGAATACAACAAATCGGAATTATTTGTGTTTAGGGTTTATATAATCATGTATTCTGAAGGTTTAATCATCTGTTAAATGAAGAGCATGCAATACTTAACCCATAAAGTAAAGTAATTATGTTAATTAATCAAATTAAAATCAATGAGTTGATTATTTTATGTGTTAATCGAAATTACACACCATATGTATGATATAATGTCTAAACGTGTTTGATTATCATGAAAGTATTTTGTTACCTATGCCTTATTTTTTTAAGGTTTCGATTTTTTCTTGGGTCTGCTGGTTGTTTCTTTAGGGTTTGTTTGCTTATATTATACATATGATACAATGATGGGCGTCTATTTTGTTGTTTGCTAGGTGGTGTTCTTGGGTATCACCTATTTTGTTGATTGGAGTATTTTGTTGTTTTGGATTGTGAGAGATGGATTGTAATGTTAAGAGTATTGTAGGTACGGGATCTACAGGTATTCGTAGTGGGGTTTTGGCTGAACTGATGAGGAAATCGAGGGAGCTCGCGTTCTCTACAGGTTCATTCTATAACCATTACTTCATAAGAATGCTTGCAATGATTAGTAATGGCCGATATCACGCTTTTTACGATGCAGGGAAGACGTATTTGTTTGGCGGAAATAGAGGTTATCAGCTGAAATGAGGAGGAGCTCAGGTTGGCGGAAGGATTTGGACCTGCAAAATAAGCTTCCTTATGTTTGACACAGGGTGGTGGAAGGATACTTTTGGATACTATCCATCTATTACGAGCCTCAACATCTTGAACAAGAATGTTCCTCATGGAAACATGCACATGGTTAGTCGTTTTTGATGATACGTTTGATAATTATGCAAGTTTGCTAATGTAGCTGTTTACTTATAACTGGTCCAACTATTTTTACATCTATGCGTCGATACTCTTACTCAATGTTAAATCATTACTTTTTCAGTCATGGCAGAAATACTCCACAAGTTCTGTTTCAATATGAACTTTGAATAGCTTTCTACTGCACTAGAGGAAGAATAAATAAGCAGGACTTTTGTTACTGATCTTTTACTTATTCTTAGTTGATTTTATATAATTTTCTTTTTATCTTTTTTTTGTTGTATTCAATCAGTATTTAACTTGAAATTCCACAGTCCAATAAAGTCGTGTACACGATTAGACGTGAAACTATCAATCTTGATGATACTATCCTTTCGTCTGACATGAGAAAGCTGTAGAAACATCCATTCAAGCCTGTCGAATCTCTTACTGTTGGGAGGTTTAGGAGCGACTAGAAATTAGGTTTTGTTAATGGTGTCTTTCACCCTATTAATTGCCTGATACCTATCAAAGAAGATCCTTCCAGCGTCTGCTGATCCATTTAAAGTTAAGTGTACTTTTCTGATTAGCCGCACCTGACAGAGATTGTTTTGCCTCAACATTCTTCTATGCTGATATTGCACTAGTAAAAAACCATGTTTCAATTTTATGTTATTTATTTGTAGCAAAGTTAGATCATTACCTTTTAGTCATGGCAGAAATGCTCCATAGGTTCTATTTCAATACGGGTGTGATTAAATTTGATTAAAATCTAAACAGGGTGCAAATGAGTCATACCTAAATATGTATTTTCAATAACATAATTGGATTATTGTTGAGATGATATAAGTTTAGTACTCCCATTTGTTACACTGTCTGTTTATAAACAAATCTAAAAGTTTTGAACAAAATGTGTTTCTTTCTAAGCACATAGGATCATTCCAAATTATCAGTTTGACCCACTACATCCAAAGGTCAAAATTTACATTCTAAGCGTATTTGAGCTGAACAGGTAAGCTATATACTTTGCATTAGTTTCATTATATTCGACATAGTTGCGTCACCATAACGGGACATATGGATTTGTCTCCATTTGCAGTTTATTTTTTCATGGAAACATAGGAGCATTTTAGCATAAACAACCCCGTGATAAAGACTCGTGATGAGACTGAAAAGAAATCTGGGATCCACAAGATTTTGTATTCAGAATCTCAGGATTGGATGGGTAGAAAGGGATTTTCGTGGCTGCGGAAAGAGAACAACTAAGCGGCATGAACAGAACAAACTTGGTAGTTTTTATTTGCTGGCCCATAGGTAAGCGTTTCTTTCGAAAGTTATTTTTTTTATTCGTATTGGTACACACTGCTTATTATTTGTACAATAGTTGTTTGGATATATAAATTGGGAAGTGATTTATTAACTGTATAAAGCATTTCGCCCATTGAAACACTATCTGCAGTGAAAGCACATCAAATTAAGGTAACCCCGATAGTAACTTTATTTTTGTTTTAATCATAAAGCCTTTCTTATTTGTTATTGATGAGAGAACAATATACAGTCACTTGTGCGCTTTGTATCAGCACACTTAAATCTACCACAACCAGCAGGAAATTCTTCTCATGGTCTTAATGATTTCTTCATTATTCTCGGGATCAGAATTCAGCCAAGTGATTTTAAGCCTGAACAATTATTTAAATTCAGATTGAATTTAATTTTTTTAATTTTTTTAATATAAATTTAACGTTAGTTAAGAGTAAAATATAACTAAAATATATTAAAGATTAAATTCGAAATACAATAAACTAAAAACGCACGCACAATAAACCTTCCGGAATAACAACAAACACAACCCCGCCCGTTGGGCGGGTTACGACGCTAGTATATATATATATATATATATATATATATATATATATACTAGCCTTTAGACCCGTCCGATGGACGGGCTAGCTTTAAGTATATATATTTTTAATGTAAATTGAATTTATGTGTGTTTGTATTAGAAGTTTAGTGGTAGTGTTAGTTATGGCATTGATATTTTAATAATGTAGTATAAAATAGACAAAAATAACGTAGTTTAAGATATTTTATTTATTTAAGAATATTATGAGTTAATTGAATTTGCATACGTTAATGGTATGCATACGTTCGTAACATTCAATTTTTTGTTAAGACATTGTTTCACCATCCTTCCTTATATATTTTTATAGAATTTTGTATTTAAGACATCATTTTTAATTCCCATATATATTTTTATAGAATTTTGTATTTAAGGCATCATTTGTAATTCCTATTTTATTGTTGAAGCATTTTATGGAATCATTTTTATAGAATTTTTTATCTAAGGATTGTTTCACCATCCTTCCGTATATATTTTTATATAATTTTGTATTTATGGCATCATTTGTAATTCCTATATATATTTTGATAGAATTTTGTATTTAAGGTATCATTTGTAATTCCTATTTTATTTTTGAAGCATTTTATGGAATCATTTTTATAGAATTTTGTATTTAAGGCATTGTTTCACCATCATTCCATATATACTTTTAAATAATTTTGTATTTAAGGCATCATTTGTAATTCCTATATATATTATTATAGAATTTTATATTTAAGGCATCATTTGTAATTCCTATTTTTTTTTGAAGCATTTTATGGAATCATTTTTATAAAATCAAATCAAATCAAAAACCCTTATATAGGAAGGATGGTGAAACAATTCTTTAAATACAAAATTCTATAAAAATGACACATGTAGTTCATTAAAGGGTTTCCATAAAATGTTTCAAAAAGAAAATAGGAATTCTAAATGATGCCTTAAATACAATATTTTATAAAAATATATAAGAAAGGATGATGAAACAATACCTTAAATACAAAATTCTATAAAAATGATTCCCATAAAATGCTTTAAAAATAAAATAGGAATTACAAATGATGCCTTAAATACAAAATTCTATAAAAAAATATATATAGGAATTACAAATGATGCCTTAAATACAAAATTCTATAAAAATATATAAGGAATGATGGTGAAATAATGCCTTAAATACAAAATTCTATAAAAATAATTCCATAAAATGCTTCAAAAATAAAATTGGAATTACAAATGATGCCTTAAATATAAGATTCTATAAAAATATATATAGGAATTATAAATGATGCCTTAAATACAACATTCTTTAAAATTATATATGGAATGACGATGAAACAATGCCTTAAATACAAAATTCTATAAAAATGATTCCATAAAATGCTTCAAAAATAAAATAGGAATTACAAATGATGCCTTAAATACAAAATTCTGTTAAAATATATATACGAATTAAAAATGATGCATTAAATACAAAATATATAAGGAAGGATGGTGAAACAATGCCTTAAATATAAAATTCTATAAAAACGATTCCATAAAATACTTCAAAAATAAAATAGGAATTACAAATGATGCCTTAAATTCAAAATTCTATAAAAATATATATAGGAATTACAAATGATGCCTTACATACAAAATTCTATATAAATATATAAGGAAGGATGGTGAAATAATGCCTTAAATACAAAATTCTATAAAAATGATTCCATAAAATGTTTTGAAAATAAAACAGGAATTACAAATGATGACTTAAATACAAAATTCTATAAAAATATATATAGGAATTATAAAAGATGCCTTAAGTACAAAATTCTATAAAATATATATAGAAGGATGGTGAAACAATGCCTAAAATAAATTTTTTTATAAAAATGATTCCATAAAATGCTTCAAAAATAAATTAAGAATTACAAATGATGCCTTAAATACAAAATTTTATATAATTATATATAGGAATTACAAATGATGCCTTAAATACAAAATTCTATAAAAATATATACGGAAGGATGGTGAAACAATGCCTTAAATAAAAAATTATATAAAAATGATTCCATAAAATGATTCAAAAAATAAAATAGGAATTACAAATGATGCCTTATATGCAAAATTTTATAAAAATATATATATGAATTACAAATGATGTCTTAACTAAAAAATTCTATAAAAAATATATAAGGAAGGATGGTGAAATAATGTCTAAAATAAAAAAAATTATATAAAAATGATTCCATAAAATGCTTCAAATTTAAAATTGGAATTACAAATGATGCCTTAAATACAAAATTCTATAAAATAATATATAGGAATTACAAATGATGCCATAAATACAAAATTCTATAAAAATATATAAGGAAGGATGGTGAAACAATGCCTTAAATACAAAGTTCTATTAAAATGCACAACAATAATATTAATTTCAAAAAAAATAATGTAAAAACCTTACTCATAACATTAACATATACAAAATTTATTACCTCATAAAATTCAAAAATACATAAAATATTTATAAAATATTATTAAAATTCTAAAAAAATTAATGTTACAAACTTATTCATACCTTTAACGTATGCAAATTCAATTAACTCATAATATTTTTAAATAAACAAAATATCTTAAAATACGTTATTTTGTCTATTATATGTTACATTATTAAAATATCAATGCCATAACTAACACTACATATACTAAACTTCTAATACAAACACACATAAATTCAATTGTCATTAAAAAGATACATATACTTAAAGCTAGCCTTTAGACCCGTTCGGTGGACGGGCTAGCTTTAAGTATATATTTTTAATGAAAATTGAATTTATGTATGTTTGTATTAGAAGTTTAGTATATGTAGTGTTAGTTATGGCATTGATATTTTAATAATGTAGCATAGAATAGACAAAAATAACGTAGTTTAAGATATTTTATTTATTTAAGAATATTATGAGTTAATTGAATTTGCATACATTAACGGTATAAATAAGTTTGTTACATTAATTTTTTTTAGAAATTTCATAATATTGTATAAATATTTTATGTATTTTTGAATTTTATGAGGTAACAAATTTTGTATATGTTAATGTTATGAATAACGTTTTTACATTAGTTTTTTTGAAATTAATATTATTGTTGTGCATTTTTATAGAATTTTGTATTTAAGGCATTGTTTCACCATCCTTCCTTATATATTTTTATAGAATTTTGTATTTATGGCATCATTTGTAATTCCTATATATATTTTTATAGAATTTTATATTTAAGGTATCATTTGTAATTCTTATTTTATTTTTGAAGCATTTTATGGAATGATTTTTATAGAATTTGGTATTTAAGACATTGTTTCACCATCCTTCCTTATATATTTTTATAGAATTTTGTATTTAAGACATCATTTGTAATTCCTATATATATTTTTATAGAATTTTGTATTTAAGACATCATTTGTAATTCCTATTTTATTTTTGAAGCATTTTATGGAATCATTTTTATAGAATTATATATATATATATATATATATATATATATATATATATATATATATATATATATATATATATATATATATAGAGTTAGGTTATTGTAGTGTAGTAGCTTAAAGTTGTTAAAATGAAAAGTCATCTTAACCATTGATTTTATTAATTAACATGTGATTTATTTAATATTAAACACAAAATAATAAACCTTATACATAAAAATTGGTATAAAAACACTTAAAAGTTTGATACGTAAAAATTTATAGCTGATACATATGATACATAGTTTTACTTCAAAAAATATTATTAGCATAAATAATCATTTATTCGTAAATTCAGTGATACATTATCACATGTTGCATTCGATATAACAAAATAATTGATACTCGTACACGAACTAAAACTTCCAACTGATACACGAAAAACTAGTAATATTCAAAATTGTGAACTAGCTACTCGTACACGAACTAAAACTTCCAAAACACTCGTACACGAACTAAAAAATCATAAACGAACCAAAACTAATCAATAAATGTGATATTTGCCCATTTTCTATTACTTCCATTTTAACAACTTTAAACACCTACACCATTTTATCTAAATTCTATATATATATATATATATATATATATATATATATATATATATATATATATATATATATATATATATATATATATATATATATATATATATATATATATATATATATATATATATATATATGTATATGTATTATTTTGTGGTTGCTATTGAGATTGATCATGTATCCCCTAAGACTTTGCAGGTCACTCAACTTAACCTTGTGATTTTAGTGTCATCACATATATTTTGTGTAATTGTGATATACTTGAGATAAAGGGCTTAATCGAGTATAGCTTACAGTCGAGTATGGAGAGTGCGGAGTGTACGCTCGTTCTGGCTAACTTGATACCGCCACGAACAAATGCGGGGGTTACGAGGGTCGCGCCCCCTTGCGGGCTCAAGGGGCAGCGCCCCTTGCGGGGTCAAGGCGCAGAGCCCCTTGCTGGGGCCCCTTTCTGTATTTATAGTTATTGCCTAAAATTCGGTTTTCCCCTTTTCCCAACAGGTATGACTTTTGGTAAAAAGTTGCATCTTTTCCCTGCAACCGTAAATAACTAATTGGTAACTGTCAGTTGGTTGGTGTTGAAACACACAGAACTTGATCTTTTCCAGAACATAACAAACATAACAACTTTCTGTGTATTGCTTAGATCTCTCGTGCCTTAGAGACTAAGTGCGATTCTCTGTCTTATCCAATTAAGGATTTCGTGATACCCGAGGCATATAGGGTCGAAATACTTCAATCTGAAAGTGATCTCTACATGATTCAGAGAAATATCAGGATTGTTGATTATTACCACCCAAAAAAAAAACTAACAAAGATTGAAGTATTTTCTGGTTTTAATCATGGCTGATTCGATGAAAGATATGACTACGAAGTTTGGAAAGTTAGAAAAGTTTGAGGGTAGTGATTTCAGGCGTTGGCAGAAGAAGATGCATTTCCTTCTCACTACTTTGAAGGTTGTGTATGTTCTGAGTGCCCCTATGCCAGAATTTGTTGAAGAAGAGACACTGGAACAGACAAGGAGGCGATGCAAGTGGGAGAACGATGATTACATATGTCGTGGGCACATCTTGAACGGTATGCCTGATGCTTTATTTGATGTATCCTAAAACGTGGAATTGGCAAAGGAGTTATGGAATCAACTTGTGTCAAAATACATGGCTGAAGATTTTTCTAGTAAGAAGTTTCTTATCAGTAACTTTAACAATCACATAATGGTTGATTCAAGGTCTGTGATGGAACAATATCACGAACTCCTTCGAATTCTGGGACAATACACCTAACATTGTTTGCACATGGACGAGTCTATCTCGGTGTCTAGTATCATAGACAAACTTCCACCATCTTGGAAGGATTTTAAACACATGTTAAAACACAACAAAGAAGAGTTGTCTCATGTACAACTTGGCAACCACTTCCGTATAGAGGAAACTTTAAGGATGGATGACAGTGGCAAAGGCCAGGGCAAGGAAATTGCTGGATCATCTTCTGTGAATATGGTTGAAGATGATAAGAATAAGAAAAACAACAAAAAGTCCAAGGGAAACAAAAGTAAGTTCAATGATAATAAGAACGATTCCAACAACAAAAAGCCAAAGGGGGCTTGTTGGAAGTGTGGCAAACCTGGTCATTTTAAGAGGGATTGTCGGGGTAAGGGGAACAATGGTTCAAGCGGTTCTGGATCGGGAAAAGGGTCTAAGGACCCAACTCCACAACAAGGTCTGATTATTGATCATGTTATAATACCTGTTACTAATTATGTATCACATATTTCTGAAATATGTTATGTACAGGATGATGAAATGGCTTGGTGGATTGACTCGGGTGCAACTTGTCATGCATGCAAGGATCGCTGCTGGTTTGATACATTTCATCCAGTAGATGATGGATCCGTTATTCATATGGGTGACGAGTCAACCAAATCAATACTTGGACGTGGAAATGTTGTAATAGAACTTAGTTCTGGAAAAACAATTACTTTGTTTAATGTTGTGTATGTACCTAGGCTTAGGAAGAACCTAATGTCTAGCCCTTTGTTGAATAAGTGTGGCTACACACAGGTCTACCACTCTGATAAGTATATCTTATCAAGACATGGTGTATTTATTGGTTTTGGATATTATAATAATGGCATGTTTATGTTAAATCTTAATAATGTTCCTAGTTGCATTAATTCTATTTATATGGCTTATTCCTATATTGTTGATTCAAAATTATGGCATGCTCGTCTAGGACACGCTCATTATAAACGCTTGCATGATATGTCTAAAGATAGTCTAATACCTTCCTTTGACATGAACTTGGAAAAATGTAATACTTGCATGTTAACAAAGATCACTAGACAACCTTTTAGAGATAAGAAAGGAATTCTGAATTGCTAGAATTGATATATAGTGATCTATGTGATTTCCATGCAACCCCATCAATAGGAAACAAGAAATATGTTCTTACATATATAGATGATGCCTCTAGATTTTGTTATGTTTATCTATTGCATGCTAAAGATGAAGCCGTAGATAAATTTAAAATCTATAAAACTGAGGTAGAGTTACAACAAAGTAGTTTAATTAAAACTTTACGCACAGATAGAGGTGGTGAATATTATGATCCTAGTTATTTCCAATCTGTAGGAATCATTCATCAAACTACGACTCCTTATACACCACAACAAAATTATGTGTCTGAAAGGAAAAATAGAGCTTTAAAGGAAGTGGTCAACTCCATGCTATCCTACTCGGGTTTGAGTGAAGGATTTTAAGGGGAGGCCATGTTAACAGCTTGTTATTTGTTGAACAGGGTTCCAAAAAAATAACAAGATCACCCCGTATGAACTTTGGTATAAGAAACAACCTAACTTGTCTTATTTAAGAGTTTGGGGCTGTCGGGCAGTCGTAAGACTTCCAGAACCCAAAAAGAAAAACTTGGGTGAAAAGGGTATTGATTGCATCTTCATTGGATATGGTGAGCATTCCAAGGCATATAAGTTTTATGTTATTGAACCTAATGATTATATATCTGTTAATTCAGTTATAGAATCAAGAGATGCAATATTTGATGAGAACCGTTTGTCCTCAATACCTAGACCAAAGGACATACCATCTAGCTCTAATGTAACTCGGTTTGGAGAGTTAGAAAGTGAACCTCCAAATGAAACCTCTGAACCCAGGATAAGTAAAAAAGCTCGGGTATCATATGACTCTGATTTTCAACTATTCTTAGTTGAGGTATCAAGAGATGAAATTGGACCTCAATATTCTTACTGTTACAGTATAGAAGAGGATCCAAAGACTTTTGATGAAGCTATGAAATCCCGAGATGTTGCTTTCTGGAAAGAAGCTTTAGATGATGAAATAGGATCAATAATGGAAAATAATACATAGGTCTTATCAGATCTGCCACCTGGTTGTAAACCTTTAGGGTGCAAATGGATCTTCAAAAGGAAGATGAAAGTTGATGGAAGAATCGACAAATTTAAGGCTCGATTGGTGATCCAAGGCTTTAGACAGAAAGAAGGCATCGATTATTTTGATACCTATGCACATGTTGCTGGTATCTCCACTATTAGATTGTTGATAGCTTTAGCAGCTACACACAATCTAGTGATTCATCAAATGGATGTCAAAACAACATTTTTAAATGGTGATTTGGAGGATAAAGTGTGTAAGTTAATTAATTCGTTGTATGGACTCAAACAAGCACCTAAACAGTGGCATCATAAATTTGATGAGGTTATATTGTCAAATGGATTTGTGTTGAATCAATCAGACAAATGTGTATACTGCAAATTTGATGAAACTCCTAAAGGAGTCATCATTTGCATGTATGTTGATGACATGTTGATTTTTGGTACTGACCAAAATCAAGTTGATAAAACTAAAGAGTTTTTGTCCTCAAACTTCTCTACGAAGGATATGGGGGAGGCGGATGTGATTCTTGGAATAAGAATCAAGCGAGACACCAAGGGTCTTGTGATTACACAATCTCACTACATTGAGAAAATTCTCAAGAAGTTTAATTGTGAAGATTGTGGTCCAGTTAGTACTCCCATGGAAGCAGGTTTGAAACTAATGCCCCATATGGGAAAACCTGTAAATCAACTTGAATATTCAAGGGCAATTGGGTGCTTGATGTATTCTATGACAAGCACAAGGCCATATATTGCTTATGATGTCGGAAGATTAAGCAGATTTACTAGTAATCCTAGTAATCATCATTGGGAAGCAATAATTAGAGTATTCAGGTACTTGAAAAACACAATGGATTATGGTTTGTCTTATGTCGGATTTTCTTCGGTTATTGAAGGATATTCTGATGCAAGTTGGATAACCAATAGTGAATATCATACTTCTACTACTGGTTGGGTATTCTTGCTAGGTGGAGCTGCCATTTCATGGGCTTCTAAGAAGCAAACTTGCATCACTGATTCGACAATAGAAAGTGAATTTGTAGCTTTAGCTGCTGCAGGAAAGGAGGCAGAATGGTTAAGGAATCTTATTTATGAGATTCCTTTGTGTCCAAAACCAATCTCTCCTATTTCTATGCATTGTGATAGTGCTGAAACTTTGGATAAGGCATATAGCCAAATTTACAATGGTAAGTCACGACACTTAGGTGTTAGACATAGCATGGTTCGTGAGTTAATCATGAATGGAGTGATTTTTGTGGATTTTGTTCGTTCTCAACAAAACTTGGCGGATCGCTTGACAAAAGGATTAGCTAGAGACTTAGTGCACAAGTCAGCTATCAGGATGGGTTTAAAGTCCATTCAAATCTCTAACTGTGAGATATCCAATTCCCTTCTAATACAACGTTAGAAGCTGAATTCAAAGCGGAAAGCTTTTAATTAAAGATTGGAACACATCATAACATCCCAAGGTATGTGTTCAGACTACAAGTGGGTTAGGTTGAAGTTTAACTTCTTAATAGTTCTTTTGAAAAATTGCATTGCAGGTACATGACTAAAAGGACTACCTATATGAGCATGGAGTGTCGCCGCTTCATGAAGCTACGACTTGGCTATTATATGCTCATGAAGAATATGGACACATGGCTTTGTAATAGTGTCAAGTATTTGTACATTAGAAACTTGTAGAAACTTATGTGTATATTATCTTCGAGTATTCAAACGAGTTGATGGGTTCAATCCGTGGGACACCCAGATTCTCGAATATTTGGAATGCGTAATATACTAAGTGAAAATTCAATCGTTGCGACATTTTCATTTATGCATGAGTTTGATTTGTTTTATTCATTTTAGTATGTTAAGGATTACACTAAAATGGGGGAGGAATGTTGCTGATTTTAGTGTCATCACATATATTTTGTGTAATTGTGATATACTTGAGATCAAGGGCTTAATCGAGTATAGCTTACAGTCAAGTATGGAGAATATGGAGTGCACGCTCGTTCTAGCTAACATGACAAAATAATATGGTAACAATGTGGTGGAACAAGTACGTTTATCAAAATACCTACAATCTCATATTAACATCGTTCAATCGGTTCAAATATATACAACCTAAAAGTTCAGATTCATAATGTAAATTAAAATCTCATATTTTATTACAAGATTCACTTAAGATAGTCATAAAACAATTTGGTTTTTTTGTATATCAACATTAAACTAGCCAAATACAACATAACCTTTCAGATTTATAAGAAACCCAACATTTGTCTTAAGAAACTACCCAACCAACCACTTATAATAAGGATCTCGCTACTCTCGAGCACGATTTCCTCCCATTAAGTGTTAGTTTTTTATGGATGGTAATAATCAACAATCCTGATATTTCTCTGAATCGTGTAGATATCACTTTCGGATTGAAGTATTTCGACCACTACAACAATAATGATTTTAGGGTCGCCCTTTTTCTAGGGTCGACTTAGTCGTCCCTAGATTAAGGGGGGCCCCACCAGTTTTACAAAAAAACTTGGTCAAAAGGTCTGAGGGGACAAAGTGGGGCCCAACAAACCTAGGGACGACTAAGTCGTCCCTAGGTTAAATAAACTTATTATTCCGTTTTTAAATATTTTTTATATATTTAAAATTAATATAAATTTTTTTTATTTAAAAAGTTTAAAAAGAAATAGCGGACCACAAACCCTAGGGACGACTTAGTCGTCCCTAGGTTAAATAAACTTATTATTCCGATTTTTAAATCTTTTTTATATATTTAAAATTAATAAAAAAATTTTTTATTTAAAAAGTTTAAAATGAAAGAGGGGACCACAAATCCTAGGGACGACTTAGTCGTCCCTAGGTTATCTTATTTATTTAAAATTATTTAAACTTTATACATATTTAAAAAAATATATATATTTAATTAAAAATAACTTTATACATATTTAAAAAAAACTTTATATATATTTAAAAAAAATTTATATATTTAGAAAAAAATTATACATATTTAAAAATAACTTTATACATATTAAAAATAACTTTATACGTATTTAAAAAAAACTTTATATATATTTAAAAAAAATTTATATATTTAGACAAAAATTATACATATTTAAAAATAACTTTATACATATTAAAAAAACTTTATACATATTTAAAAAAAATTTATACATATTTAGAAAAAAAATTATACATATTTAAAAATAACTTTATACATATTTAAAAAAAACTTTATATTTATTTAAAAAAAACTTATATGTATTTAAAAAATTTTTAGATATATATTTAACACTTACAAACTAGTTACAACGATAATAGATTCATAAATAAGAAAGAAAACACATTACAAACTAGTTAAAATACAAATTAACACATTAAAATAACAAATAGATTCATAAATAAGAAAAAAACACATTACAAACTAGTTAAAACTAAACGTACAGATTAACACATAATAATAAAATACAAATTAACACATTAAAATAACAAATAGATTACTACTCAAAGTTAAGATTTTTCATATCATTTAAAAACTCATGAAGTATTGCAGCCGATTGACATGCGTGGTCTTCAGGATGTCTTTCCATTTCTAGTCTTGTCTCTAGCATCTTTATCTTTAGATCTTTGATCTTGCAATTAGAGCACTCAGTTGGTGCAGATTGAGAAGGACCTGTAGAAGAACTTGGATGTGAACCTTGAGGTGTTGAAGATCCAGGGGAAGATCTTATACGGAGTTCGAGATCAAAATCATCCTTCCATTTAAAATATTTACATCCATAATCATCTGTTTTTGGCTGTTACAAAGTAAACAAATAACATGACATGTCATTTTAATAATCACACGTATTACATAACTAAAACATTTGATTGTTTACCTTCGAAAGAGGACATGCATAGTAAAGTTTACCAAAGCTATGAGGTTGATGTGACTGTCTCAACACAATATATCCCTTTCTACATGTACACTTATAAGCTTCAAGCGGATCCATATTATGAAAAATCGGGTGGTGGTGGTGGTGAGTTTGGTATGAGAGGATAAGAGTTTGTGAGGATAAGAGTTTGTGAGGATAAGAGCTACCATAAATAAAGATAAAAATTTAGGGTCGACACATTTAGGGACGACTTAGTCGACCCTAGCTTTCCCGCCAACATTTTCCCGCCAGCATTTCCCGCCAACATTTCCCGCCAATATTTGATCACTTGGACTCGTCGGTTGAACCTATAACGTACAACCCTAACATATGGACTCACCGGTTGAACCTATAACGTATAACCCTAACATATGGACTCATCGGTTGAACCTATAACGTATAACCGTAACATATGGACTCATCGGTTGAACCTATAACGTATAACCGTAACATATGGACTCATCGGTTGAACCTATAACGTATAACCGTAACATATGGACTCATCGGTTGAACCTATAACGTATAACCCTAACATATGGACTCATCGGTTGAACCTATAACGTATAACCGTAACATATGGACTCATCTGTTGAACCTATAACGTATAACCGTAACATATGGACTCATCGGTTGAACCTATAACGTATAACCGTAACATATGAACTCATCGGTTGAACCTATAACGTATAACCGTAACATATGGACTCGTCGGTTGAACCTATAACGTATAACCGTAACATATGGACTCATCGGTTGAACCTATAACGTATAACCGTAACATATGGACTCGTCGGTTGAACCTATAACGTATAACCGTAACATATGGACTCATCGGTTGAACCTATAACGTATAACCCTAACATATGGACTCATCGGTTGAACCTATAACGTATAACCCTAACATATGGACTCATCGGTTGAACCTATAACGTATAACCGTAACATATGGACTCGTCGGTTGAACCTATAACGTATAACCGTAACATATGGACTCGTCGGTTGAACCTATAACGTATAACCGTAACATATGGACTCGTCGGTTGAACCTATAACGTATAACCGTAACATATGGACTCATCGGTTGAACCTATAACGTATAACCCTAACATATGGACTCGTCGGTTGAACCTATAACGTATAACCGTAACATATGAACTCATCGGTTGAACCTATAACGTATAACGGTAACATATGGACTCGTCGGTTGAACCTATAACGTATAACCGTAACATATGGACTCATCGGTTGAACATATAACGTATAACCCTAACATATGGACTCATCGGTTGAACCTATAACGTATAACCCTAACATATGGACTCATCGGTTGAACCTATAACGTATAACCGTAACATATGGACTCGTCGGTTGAACCTATAACGTATAACCGTAACATATGGACTCGTCGGTTGAACCTATAACGTATAACCGTAACATATGGACTCGTCGGTTGAACCTATAACGTATAACCGTAACATATGGACTCATCGGTTGAACCTATAACGTATAACCCTAACATATGGACTCATCGGTTGAACCTATAACGTATAACCCTAACATATGGACTCATCGGTTGAACCTATAACGTATAACCGTAACATATGGACTCGTCGGTTGAACCTATAACGTATAACCGTAACATATGGACTCGTCGATTGAACCTATAACGTATAACCGTAACATATGGACTCGTCGGTTGAACCTATAACGTATAACCGTAACATATGAACTCATCGGTTGAACCTATAACGTATAACCGTAACATATGGACTCATCGGTTGAACCTATAACGTATAACCGTAACATATGGACTCATCGGTTGAACCTATAATGTATAACCGTAACATATGGACTCATCGGTTGAACCTATAACGTATAACCGTAACATATGAACTCATCGGTTGAACCTATAACGTATAACCGTAACATATGGACTCGTCGGTTGAACCTATAACGTATAACCGTAACATATGGACTCATCGGTTGAAACTATAACGTATAACCCTAACATATGGACTCATCGGTTGAACCTATAACGTATAACCCTAACATATGGACTCATCGGTTGAACCTATAACGTATAACCCTAACATATGGACTCATCGGTTGAACCTATAACGTATAACCGTAACATATGGACTCATCGGTTGAACCTATAACGTATAACCGTAACATATGGACTCATCGGTTGAACCTATAACGTATAACCGTAACATATGAACTCATCGGTTGAACCTATAACGTATAACCGTAACATATGGACTCGTCGGTTGAACCTATAACGTATAACCGTAACATATGGACTCATCGGTTGAACCTATAACGTATAACCGTAACATATGGACTCATCGGTTGAACCTATAACGTATAACCCTAACATATGGACTCATCGGTTGAACCTATAACGTATAACCGTAACATATGGACTCATCGGTTGAACCTATAACGTATAACCGTAACATATGGACTCATCGGTTGAACCTATAACGTATAACCGTAACATATGAACTCATCGGTTGAACCTATAACTTATAACCGTAACATATGGACTCATCGGTTGAACCTATAACGTATAACCGTAACATATGGACTCATCGGTTGAACCTATAACGTATAACCGTAACATATGGACTCATCGGTTGAACCTATAACGTATAACCGTAACATATGAACTCATCGGTTGAACCTATAACGTATAACCGTAACATATGGACTCGTCGGTTGAACCTATAACGTATAACCGTAACATATGGACTCATCGGTTGAACCTATAATGTATAACCCTAACATATGGACTCATCGGTTGAACCTATAACGTATAACCGTAACATATGGACTCATCGGTTGAACCTATAACGTATAACCGTAACATATGGACTCATCGGTTGAACCGATAACGTATAACCGTAACATATGAACTCATCGGTTGAACCTATAACGTATAACCGTAACATATGGACTCGTCGGTTGAACCTATAACGTATAACCGTAACATATGGACTCATCGGTTGAACCTATAACGTATAACCCTAACATATGGACTCATCGGTTGAACCTATAACGTATAACCCTAACATATGGACTCATCGGTTGAACCTACAACGTATAACCGTAACATATGGACTCGTCGGTTGAACCTATAACGTATAACCGTAACATATGGACTCGTCCGTTATTAATTATTACAATTTAAGTATAACGTATATTTTAATATTAATTATAATAATTTATTTTGATTTTTATTATTAATTTATATTATTAATTTTATTACATAGAAGGTAAAATGTATTTTAAATGTATGAAAAACACCTAGGGACGACTTAGTCGTCCCTAGATTACAAAGAAAGTCGTCCCTAGAAAAACCCTCCAACACTTAGCAAATTTTTGGGAAAATTGAAACTTTTTGGTGAAAATTTAAATAACCCGCTATGGGTTTTTGGTTTCCCGGTTTACACCTAGGGACGACTTAGTCGTCCCTAGGTTACAATTGGTCGTCCCTATGTTACTATAATAAACGAAAAAAAATAATAATTTATATTTAGCCTAGGGACGACTAAGTCGTCCCTAGGTTACAAAGAAAGGGTCGTCCCTAGGAAGCATTTACAGTAACATCATCTTGTCTATCTTCATCTCTCATTCATCTAAACAAAAAAAAAAAAAAAAACCGGGCGTCGCATATTCATTCTATCTTCATCCAACCCATCTTCATTCTATCTCCCATTCATCACCATCTTCATCAATACACCCATCCAACCCACCACCATCACCATTTTCGTTTATTTCCACCACCATCATCATACACCCATCCAACCCACCACCATCAATCCGACCCACCACCACCAATCCGACTCACCACCATCAATCATCCAACCCACCACCATCAATCATCCAACCCACCACCACCAATCCGACTCACCACACTCGCACACGAGCACAATTATGTTTACTTTTGTTTAATTTTGGATTGTTTATCTACTTAAAGGTAAATGATTATGTTTAATTTTATTTAATTTTTAATAATGTTTAATTTTGTTTAATTTTTAATTATGTTTAATTTTGTTTAATTTTTAATTATGTTTAAGTTTATTGACTAGAAACCAACACCACCCCGCGGCAGCAGTAGCCACCACCACTGTTGACAGTAGCAGTAGCCACCACCACCACTGTTGACAGTAGCAGTAGCCACCACCACTGTTGACAGTAGCAGTAGCCACCACCACCACTGTCGGCAGTAGCATCACCACCAAGGTGGGTGTATCTTTGTGAGCTTATTTGATTTCAGGAATTATGAGCTTATTTGATTTCAACTTATTAATAAGAAAGCAATTTATTTTATTTATGTAAGGCACAAGTTTGATTTTATTTTATATGTTTGTCGTAGCCGAGACCCGAGTCACAGCCGAGTTAGAGGGAAACCGAGTCGCAGCCGAGAACCGAGACCCGAGTCACCTGTTTGAAAGGTGTGTTTGAAAAGTGTGTTTGTTTCAAGCTTATCACGATATGCGCTTGTTAGTTGATTTCAGATTATATTTAAGCTTATGATTTCATATTATATTTAGGGCTTAACTGATTTAGGCTTAATAGATTTCAGCTTATATAGGCATAAGTTTAATTTTTTTGATATGTTTGTCGTAGCCGAGACCCGAGTCACAGCCGAGTTAGCAGGGAACCGAGCCGAGAACTGAGACCCGTGTCACAGCCGAAAAAAGGTAATGTTTTTTTTTAAATCGTTGTGGTGGTGTTTGTTTCAAATTAGAAATTTTTTTGGAAACCAACTAATTTAGGTTTTTTTTATGTTTGTGTTTGGTTAGCACCAGGACAGTCGGGACAACTTCCTCATCCGGACCTCTTTTTCTATCTTTATATCTTTGCTTATTCCAGTCGTGACCGAGGTGTGTAATTAATATTATGCATATGTTTATTATATTATATATATATATGATATATGATTGTTAGTCTTTGTAGTAAATAATTTTAGGAATATTTTAGGATTTTATCGATTAATTTCGGAAAATTCCCGTCCGAAGTTAATCAACCTATAGAAAACCCGTCCGAAATTAATTTATTAGGAATTAATTTCGGAAAGTCCCCTGTTTGGGACTGCTTTTTGATGTTTCGTCTCATTTAGGATATGAATGCGTATATCTGGTTTATTATTTGAGATGATTTCGACAGTGTTTCTCCTTTACTCCTACGAATATGTCTTTAAACACATATTTGGGGAGTAGAGGGGAAATGCTGCCGAAATTTACTCAAATAGTAAACCGGTTATACGCATTCGTATATGGGACGAAACATTCAAAAGGTGGGTTAGGATTGCCTTCCATAGTTGCACTAGGAAGAAAAAAAAGAGTTCATATTCATTTTGTTAGTATGACATTTTACGTATAAAAAAAATAATTTATCTGAGTATGTTTATTTGCAACGCAGTTATGACAATTGATAAGAGTTGGACCACTGTAAACAATCGTAATTCCAATGAGTTTTTAGATGGTCTTTTTGGATTCATCCAGGATTGTGAGAAATTTTTGCACCCCATCTCACAAAAGCTCCGTTGCCCATGTAGTCATTGTTGTAACCGTGAAAAGTTGGTTACCCTCGGCCAACTTGAGGCACACATATCCAAATTCGGGTTTGACAAACATTACACCACTTGGATATATCACGGTGAACCAATTCTTCCGTTACCTCCACTATTACCACATTCACCTGATCGAATTCACATGGATGCGTTCTTCGAAGATATTTCTGCAAATAATATTCCAAATCCACCATCTGAAACTCCACCCTCTCAAACTCCACCAACTCAAACAACCGGTCCTCAACCAACCCAAACATCGGGTCCTAGTAACGAGTTTGAAGAGTTACTCGCTAGGTCTGCCCAAAAGTTGTACCCGGGTTGTGATATGACCACATTGGAATTTACATCAGAGATTTCGCACATCAAGGTTTTACACAAAATAACTGATGCCGGGTTTAACAAAATTCTAGCTCTTCTCCAAAAGGCATGTTCCCCTAGTAAAGGATACAATTTCCCGTCTTCATACTATGAAATAAAAAAGACATACAAAAAGATCGGGTTAGGATACGAATCGATCCATGCTTGTATAAATGATTGTTTTTTATATTGGGGATCACCGGAAAACAAGGAGAGGCAAACTTGTCCAATCTGTAACGCGAGCAGATGGAAAAACCCAAAGAAGAAAAAGGGGACGCAATTAGTTGCCAACAAGGTGGTGCGTTACTTTCCGATAACACCTAGACTACAACGTATGTTCAACACAAAAGACATAGCAAAGTGGATGACTTGGCATGCGACCGGACAGTCTAAGGAAGACGGTAAAATGAATCACCCCTGTGACGGCAAAGCATGGAAATATTTTGACATGATGAAACCTGAGTTCTCTTGTGACCCTAGAAACGTTCGATTAGGGTTGGCTGCTGATGGTTTTAATCCTTATGGCATGATGAGCCAAACTTACAGCATGTGGCCGGTTATATTGACAACATACAACACACCACCGTGGATGTGTTTGAAAGAAACTTCTTTAATGTTGACGATGTTAATTCCCGGCCCTAAATCAGCTGCAAAGGACATTGATGTTTACTTGCAGCCTCTAATTAAAGAACTCAAAGATTTATGGGAGGGAGTCTGGACGAAAGACGCTGCTACGGGTACTCATTTCAAAATGAAAGCGGCGGTTTTATGGACCATCAATGATTTTCCAGCTCGAGGTAGTTTGTCTGGGTGGACTGGGCAAGGGTACCTCGCATGCCCTACTTGTAATGTTGACACTCCATCGATGCGTATCAACAGCAAAATCGTTTATGTTGGTTACAGAAGATGGTTAAGAACAAATCATCCAGATCGGAAAAAATCCAAGGAATTCTACGGTTTTCCCGAAAATAAGCCTAAACCAAGAAAGTTTTCAGAACTTGATATTCAATTGCAGATTAGTAAAGTCTTTAAACGTAAACCGGGGAAACATAAACTAATTCTCAAAGAGAACCGCCCCAAAAATCGAGATGTTGAATTGAACTGGAGTAAGCGTTCTATCTTTTGGGATCTTGAGTATTGGCCCTTTCTTCTACTAAAACACTGTTACGATGTCATGCACATCGAAAAGAATTTCCTTGAGGCTTTACTGAATACCCTGTTACAGAACGACAAATCCAAAGACACGCCAAAGGCAAGGCTAGACTTAGAAAAAATGGGAGTTCGAAAGGAGTTGTGGTTAGTTAAAAAAGATAATGGGAAGTTCGATAAGCCTCATCCAAAGTTCTCTTTCACTCCAGAAAAAAGAAAACTTTTTTGTAAATTCATTAAAGGAGTCAGACTACCTGATGGCTTTGGATCCAACTTCAAGAAAAAAGTGACCGCTGATGATGACAATATAACGAACTTGAAATCTCATGACTGTCATATAATGATGCATCGGTTACTTCCTTATGGAGTTCAACAATACTTGCCCAAAGACGTTGCAAAACCTATAATCGACATTTGCTTATTCTTTAAGCAGCTTTGTGCTCGAAGTTTGACTGTGCAGGACATGAAAGAAGCTAAAAACAAATTGATCATTATGATGGTTAATTTAGAGAAAATCTTTACTCCTGCTTTTTTCGACATAATGACTCATTTGGTTATACATCTACCCGATGAGGCTATTCTAGGTTCCGTTACTCGCGGCAGGTGGATGTATCGATTTGAAAGATACATGAAAAAGCTAAAGAATTATGTACGAAATAAAGCAAAGCCTGAAGGTTCTATTGCTGAGGGTTATGTTGCAGAAGAGGCATTAACTTTTTGTTCGCGTTACCTTAAGGATGTCGAGACGAGATTTAACCGCCTTGGCAGAAATGAAGACGATTTGCCTGGACAACCAGATAAATTTGAGGTGTTCCGGACCGTATGCACACCGACGGATGGAATCAAACCAACTCGTATGACTAATGACGACATGCAGGCAGTTACGTGGTTTATACTTAACAACAGTCCTGAAGTCGAAGCCGACATCTCAGCTTACAGCGAGTATGTTTCTTCCTATTTTTTATAATTTTGAAAATTATTCTTTCTCGATGACTTCTGCTAATATCATGAACCTTTGCAGAGAGGTGCCTGATAATGTGGAAACGAGTTTTCCTGCGTGGTTTAATAACATGGTAAATACATTAGATATATTACCTTGGAGTTATTCCTCATCTAATAAACCTTTTTGTATCTCATTTTTGTAGACTCGTGAAAAAAAAGTGAGTGTGGGCTGTAGTGACGAGTTATTCTCTTTGGCATGTGGACCTATTAGTTCATGTACATACCCCTCTTGCATAGTGAACGGTGTGAAGTTTGTGGTACGTGAACGCGATATACTTCGTACCACTCAATGCAGCGGAGTTTCAACACCCGGGGTTGATGGAGAGATGTATTATGGTCAACTCGAAGAAATTCTGGAGCTCACTTATATCGGCAACCGCAAGGTTTTGTTGTTTCGATGTAAATGGTTTGACACAATTAACCCTACCAATTGCACCAAACGCAACAGACGTTCTTACACTGAGCAAGGCATACATCATATTTTGACCGATAGGCTATTTCACCAAAATAACCCATACATTTTCCCGACACAAGCAACACAAGTATTCTACCTTGAAGACCTTGCTAGACGACCGCTTCATTAGAAGGTCGTCGAACAGGTTTATCATCGAGATGTGGTAGAGTCCGATGAAGATGTTATACATGGTAGCAGTTCATCAGATGTTACACTGTCTGTTGCTTTGCCTAATTTGGGTATTACGGATTTGAGTGTAAATACTCAACCAACGGAAGTGGACGCCCCACCGGTTGATGATGATATTATTAATATTGAAGATGATGAAGTAGTTGCACACGTCATTGGTGATGTTGATGATGATGATTTAGTGTCGGATGATGATGAAGTGAACCCTAATAATGATGTTCAAGAAGTTTTATCTAGCGATGATTCTGAAGATGATGACAATTGATATTAAGTTGTATTTTGAATGAAACAGTTGTTATATGCTTTAATGTGTAATTTTTTATTTGTAAACGATTGTTATATGCTTAAGTTGTTGTTTGAATGAAACAATTGTTATACGTTTAAATGATGATGAGTTGTTTTTATTTGTTTAAATGTGTAATTTTGTATTTTAATGAAAACGTTTTTATATGTTAAAATGTGTATATTGATATGAATTTGTGTATTAGTATTAATTGGTTAATTAAATTGTGTAATTTTGTTTTTTAATGAAAATGTTTTTATATGTTAAAATGTGTATATTGATAAAATGTGTATACTGATATGAACTTGTTATTTTACAGATGGCATGTGTAGCTCCTAGGTCACACGGTGGGGATGCTGGTGGTAGTCCACCCAGACGGCCCACACGTCCTGTACCGGCCGAGTGTCAGCGTAAGAAATCATTATATTTTTTTATAACACTGATATTTATAATTTATGTCACTTGAATTTTTACGAGTAAATAACATATCTTTTGTAGGTTCAAATCAACGCTTTGTGACCAACCTAGGAAAATTAAGGACGGCGTACAGAAATAATAACGAAAAACCTTTGACAATTGGCTTTGAATTTAAAGATCTGAAAACCTTCCATTTTCTGGGCGATTATGCATAATTGTTGACTCATCTTATGGGGGAATTAATCCGGTCACTTCCCCTGAACTGCGAATGGGACGAACTTCCAGAGTCTGATAAAGCTCATATTTATCCTACAATTGAGGTGAAAATTGTTTATTTTACTTATATTGTTATTGTTATCGACATTTAGATATGTGTGTTATGTTTAATTTGTTTGTTTATTTAAATTCATATGTTTTTATGCAGACATATTTCGACCTCGAGCCATGGTACAATGATCGTACTCAGGTGGTGTGTGGCACTGGTGTGTATGAGGTGTGTACTCGGGTTAGGCTTGCGTTGGAATATCATCTGAGGTTGCTGTATAGAAAATACAAGAACAGGATCAAGAAACATTTTTATTCGAAATATGAGACGCCCGCACTGGCACAAGAACATGTACCGCCGTCGAGTGTGTGGGACAGTAGAACCGAAGGTGATTGGGCTGAATTGGTTCAGTGGTGGTCAGACCCAAAGAGGGTGGAAAGAAGTGAGGTTAATACTGTTAATCGTTCCAAAAACACGGTACCGACCACTCAAGGCAAAAAACCATTCGCCCGAGGAAGGAATGAATACGTAAGACTCTTTATATTTTTTGTGATTTATTTAAAAGCGTTTATATTGTTTATTTATTATAGCTCATTACTAATTTATTTGAGATTTTACAGAAAGTCAAGGAAGGGGTTTACGAGGACCTGGTTGAAACATGGAGGAAGGGGCACTCAAGTGGTGGCACGTTTAAAAGTAAAGAAAACGAGGAAAGATATGTAAGTAATATATAACTCTTTACATGCCTTAGTAACTAATTTCATTTGTTTTAAATCGTTTTTTTCCCAGCAAAAGATGAAAGCCCTCAGTGACCAAGTGAGAGCCGGTATAGTCCCGCACATGTCTGATAAAGAAATAGTGGCTCAAATCATGCCAAGTCAAAATAAGCAAAATGTGTCGGGACAAGGCAGAAAGTTACCGGGTGGTGCCAATAACACAACTCGCAGGTTATATATCCTCAATAAAACAAAATGTAAATCAATTGTTCATATTTATGTCTTGTTGTATATAATGAAACATTGTTGTTGTAACTTATCGCAGGCGGGGTGCTCCACGTCGACCAGATGTTCCCTCTCGTAGTGAATTTCAAGAATTGATAGAACGAAATGAGCGACAGATGGAGCTGCTGAGGAAAGAGAATCAGGAGGCGCAGCAACGGGCTTACTTGGCAGCGTTAAAGGCAGATGCGGCGCAACAATATAGTCAAACGTCGTACCAGCATATGGCGCAATATCAGAGTCAATTGGGTGAGTTTTTCCAGAACTACAACTCAAATACTGATCACCCAATTAGACCTCCTACTTTTGTACCCCCGCCCCGACCCTTTGTTATGCCCACCCTAGCTCCTGATTGGGCTCATTTAGTCCAACCCCCTATCCTTGGGCACAACCAGTGCAACCTCCTTCCATCGACCCATACCGACCATCTTTGCCCGATAATCTCCAACCACTTCAACCTCCCTATACCGGCACTTATCCTATTGCTCCCGTCACCAACAATAACACATTTAACTATTGTTATCGTCCCACCACACACTCGGCTTATGAGATCGGCTCTACTTCACAATCCATACCCGGAGGTTCTCGTGTAATCACAAATCCCCATGAGCACGATTACCGGTCCGTTGACGAGTTGGGTCGAGATAGGAATGTACAAAACAGTGGTGACGACTTATCAGGCGATGACGAGGGGAGTGACGAGGGGGTGACGAGGAGGGTGACGATGGGGAAGGTGACTTTTCACCTAACGAGGATGCGGAGTAGAGGTTGTGGTAGTATTTTTCTTATTATGCATGTTTAATAAAGTTTGAGACTTGTAGCGTTTGAAACATTTGATTTAGGATTGAATAAGTGTATTTGATGAATATTGTATCGTGACGTTGGATAATTTATCGTAATATGGTATTGTAACGTTTATTGATTTGTTATGATTCTGTATTTGTCGAATTCTGCCATTTTGAATTGTGGATTTTGTCCGGAAAAAGTTCCGGAAAAAATCTGGAAACTGCAAAATAGCCCAGTTTTTTTTTAGCCCCCAGGTACACCTAGGGACGACTTAGTCGTCCCTAGGTTATTAAATATCATCCAGGTTATCACCCTAGGGACGACTTAGTCGTCCCTAGGTTTCAAAATGCCCAGGTGTCAATACCTGGGGACGACTTAGTCGTCCCTAGGTATTGAATACCTGGGCATTTTGAAACCTAGGGACGACTAAGTCGTCCCTAGGGTGATAAATATATTTTTTTTTATTTTCTAAAAATGTTTTTTTTAATATTTATAAAAAAGATTTTATTAAAAATAATAAAAAAAAGAATTTTTAAGAAAAATTTTGAAAAAGATTATTTTTATTTATAACCTAGGGACGACTTTGTCGACCCTAGGTTACAAAGAGGGTCGTCCCTAGGTTAGTCAATTTTTTCAACGTAGTGGGTTGCGGGACCCACTAAGTCGTCCCTAGGATACAAAGAGGAGTTCGTCCCTAGGATCCTAGAGACGAATTTTTAGGCACAACCTCCTAGGGTCGACTTAGTCGTCCCTAGGAGTTTAGGGTCGATTAGTGGCGTCCCTAGGGACGAATAAGTCGTCCCTAGGGTAGAAAATTGTTGTAGTATGCCTCGAGTATCACGAAATCCTCAATTAGATAAGACAGAGACACATAATCAGTTGAGAGAGTACATAGTATGCCAACTAGTGTATATAAATGAGGCTATCTTGGATGGGGAAAATAAAAGAAATCAGTCCTGTTTTCATACAAGCAAACATTAAATGAAATATACAAAACAAATTGACGAACATCTTCAATTCTTACTACAGCTTCGAGCACAGCTATGTAGTAACACGACAAATGAATGAAGCTATAAAATGTAAATTCAATTGGTACACTTTGAAGCATATTTTAAATGAACAAATATAGTAAAATAATGATTTGGAACCGGTGGACATTAAAAACTTAAAAGGAAAACATACCTCAAAAGCTCAAACTTCTCAAATGTCTTGAGATTTTAAAGTATTTGAATCTTTTTGTGATTCTAAACAAGGGTTAAAATTTTTGGCTTTTCAATGGCTCAACCGGATTGCTTGTCAATGGCCATACCGCGATACTAATCTCCCGATTATGATTTTTGAAAAAAGGTCCCTGTTGCAAATAAGAGCACACATAGTTAATTTCGATTTCAAGAATAAAATTTTCACGCATAGTAGTCGAACTCTTGGGAATCGAGTACCCTTGAAACGATGTGACTTGATCATTGACTCATAATTTACCTTCAGTTTTCGGAGTTGAAGTGACTCATACTTTAGTGTATTTTTTGAAAGAAATGACTAGTTTGATTATTCATTCAAGGAAATGTTAGATGTTCACCATTGATCCTCACCCCTAGTTGTTCACCATTGTTTGCCTTGAATTTTTATGACTTTGTCACTCACTTGATTTTTGTAGGTAAAGGCAAAAGGAAAGAAAATTTGGGCGGCAGAGCGGCCGGTAGGTTAAAAACTCGACCCATTAACAGAAATCTCAAGTTGCAGAAAGCCATTGAGATGAATGGCCCTGTCCCGATACGCTTTGAGTCGCGGGGACCTACATTCCGGCATCTCGGCGACCATGCTCAACATTTTGCTAACTTCATCGGGGAGTCTCTCAAGAGGCTCGTGCCATTTTACTACCCAAGTTAGAGAGACATCCCTGCAGAGCTCGAGGTGAACATTTGGGCTGAAATAGAGGTCAGTTATCATTTTTATGTTTATTATATTATTGTGTTTATTTATTTTATGGCGTATATATTTATCAAAATTTGTTTATTTATTTATATCATATAAATAAATAACAAATTTAAATAAATATACAAATTATATCTTATTTAATTATATCATATAAATAAAATAAAAAATTTAAATAAATATATATTTGATGAGAATAAGCTAATAAGCTTTTTCGGATAAGATGTTTTCAAACACCTTATCTTGATAAGCTTATCAGAATAAGATGTTTGAAAACAGCTTATCCGAATAAGTTTACCGGAATAAGCTGCTTTCAACCAGCTTATTCTGATAAGCTTATTAGAACAAGCTGTTTGAAAACAACTTATCTTGATAAGCTTATCAGAACAAGCTATTTTCAAAAAGCTTATTAGAATAAGCTGTTTGAAAACAGCTTATTCTGATAAGCTTATCAAGATAAGCTATTCTTATAATAAAATTTTTAATAAATATATACGCTATTAAATAAATAAACACAATAATGTATAAATTATATTTATAACTCTAACTCTGTGTTTGTTTTATTTGTTGTATATGATGTTGCTGATTTTGTATTACCAATAATAATTTAAGTGTAATGGATTGACTTAGTTGACCAATGTGTAATCGTGATGAACGTTCATCAAGTCGTAGTTGTGCGGAGTGCACACTTGTATGACATTATTACGGTTACCATACGGGGGTCCGAGGGCAGCGCCCCTGGGCAGGGTCCAAGGTGCGGCAGCCCCTGGCAGTTACAACCGTAGGTTGAAAATCTGTTGTTGGCAGTTACAACCGTAGGTAGTTACACCGTAGGCAGGTACAACCGTAGGCAGTTACAACCGTAGGCAGTTACAACTTAGGTTTTTTGCCCGTTTTTCACCTTTTCTGTTGTTGGATAACTGCTAGGCACTTACAACCGTAGGTTGAAAACCTGTTGGTCATATATGCAGTTTTCTGTTCTGGTTCTGTTCATAACAACAAAAACATATTAACAGTTCGAATCTGAGTTTTATCCGATTAGAGATTTCGATAGAACCATCAAAATAATTTGATCTGAAAGTGTATAAACGAATCACAAATTACTGATCCACTAAATCTCTAAGAAAGATCAAAGTATTTCGATGATCATGGCGAACAGAGAATCTGTGGACATGACGAGAAAGTTCGATAAGTTGGCTAAGTTTGAAGGTCAGGATTTTCGTCGTTGGCAATAGAAGATGCACTTTCTTCTTACCACTTTGAAGGTTGTGTATGTTCTGAATACACCAAGTCCCGAATGGTCGGAGGATGAAACGCTGGAAACCACTAGGCAGCGGATGAAGTGGGAAAACGACGACTACATCTGCCGTGGTTATATTCTGAATGGTATGTCTGACTCACTCTTTGATATCTATCAAAATACTGAATCTGCAAAGGCATTATGGGAGTCCCTAGAATCCAAATACATGGCTAAAGATGCTTCTACAAAGAAGTTTCTGTTAAGAAATTTCATGAACTACAGGATGGTTGATTCCAGATCTGTAATGGAGCAATATTATGAGACGTTAAGGATTCTGGGACAGATTACCTAACACAAACTGTTGATGGATGAGGCCATCTCGGTTGCAGTTATCATTGATAAACTGCCCCCTTCTTGGAAAGAATTCAAACATGGTTTGAAACATAAGAAGGAAGAATTAAATTTAGTTCAACTCGGTAGTGCTCTCCGAATTGAGGAAGGGTTAAGAACTCGGGAACTTGAAAATAACCCTAATGGAAAGAACCGAATTGGGTCATCTTCTGTCAACATGGTTGAAGGAGATGGAGCCAAGAATTCAAACAACAATAAGAACAAACGTAGGTACAACAACATGGGTGATAATAAATCTGCCAACAAGAAGGCACTGGGGGCTTGTTGGAAATGTGGCAAGCCTGGTCAAATGAAGAAGGATTGTCGCTCTAAGGGCAAAAATGGCGCAAGTTCAAATGGGTCTAAGGATCCTGAAAAGAAATAAGGTTATAATTCTGATCTTATTCAGAATAGTGATAATGTTTTACATTATATTTCTGTTATTTCTGATGCATTTTATGTTCAGGATGATGATGTTGCTTGGTGGGTTGATTCGGGTGCAACAAGTCATGTTTGCAAGGATCTTCGTTGGTTTCAAGCCTGTAAATCAATTGAAGATGGATCATTTGTAAAGATGGGAAACGTTGCTACTAAACCAATCAAAGGAATAGGACGTGTTTTATTAACTTTCACTTCGGAAAAACTTTATGTTTAGATAATGTGTTATATGTACCCGGGATTCGAAATAATCTCGTTTCTGAAATTGTGTTGAATAAGTGTAGCTACAAACAAGTGTTAGAAAGTGACAAGTATATCTTGTCAATACATGGTACTTTTGCTGGATTTGGTTATGTATGTAATGGAATGATCATATTAAATCTAAATTATCCTTTGTTTAATGCTTCTGCTTGTATGATTAGTTCTAGTCATAGTAATGATGTAAGTAATTATGAATTATGGCATGCTAGATTAGGACATGTTCATTACAGGAGAATGATAGATATGGCTAAAATGAATTTAATACCTGCTTTTGACATGACAAATAAAAGTTGTAACACTTGTATGTTAACAAAGATTACTAGACAACCTTTTAAGGGTGTTAATCGGGAAAGCAAAGTATTAGATCTCATACATAGTGATCTATGTGATTTTCATGCCAATCCTTCACTAGGACAAAATAAGTATGTTATTAATTTTATTGATGATGCTTCTAGATATTGTTATGCATATCTATTGCATGCTAAAAATGAAGCTCTAGATAAATTTAAAATTTATAAACAAGAAGTAGAACTTTAAAGACAAGATTCAATAAAAGTATTTCGTATTGATCGTGGTGGTGAGTATTATGATCCAGTATATTTCCAATCTACTAGAATAATACATCAAATCACGGCTCCTTACACACCACGATAGAATGGGGTGGCTGAAAGGAAGAATAGGACTTTAAAGGAAATGGTAAATTCCATGTTATCCTATTCTGGTATAAGTGAAGGGTTTTGGGGTGAGGCAGTGTTGACAGCCTGTTATATTCTGAATAGAACTCCAAACAAACATAACAAACAAACTCCTTATGAAATTTGGACCAAGAAGGTACCAAATTTGGCTTATTTAAGGGTTTGGGGCTGTAGAGCAGTCGTAAGGTTGACTCAACCCAAAATGAAAAATCTGGGTGAGAAGGGTATAGATTGTATCTTCATTGGGTATGCTGAGCATTCCAAGTGTTACGGGTTTTATGTTATAGAACCTAATGATTATGTGTCGGTGAACTCTATAATAGAGTCAAGAGATGTAATTTTTGATGAAGAACTTTTTTCATCTATACCTAGACTAATATAAGGATTTTAAACCAAGTATCAAAATTGTTCGTTGATTCCGATCTCTTCGAATTGATTACCGTTAATTAGTGCGACTCAATTGTCTTATGGTGATCAAGAGGATGGTTTGTTTGATTATCTATTTTTAAACTAAAAGCAAATAATTGTCGTTGAGTAAAATAAGAAATTTTAAAACTTAAACTACAAATAAAAGCGTGCAATCTTTGGAAATTAAATGTAAATGATTGAAAACTTGAAAACTTAGTAAAAAAGTAAGCTAAGACAAAAGGCGGGAAAGATTAAATGTAAAATCTAAGGAAATTAAAACAAAAACAACAACAGATCGCAACGCGATCGTACCCAAATAGTAAGATGGATAGTGACCCCCGATCACACTCAATGCGAACGCAACCTAGGAATCCGATCGCACTCAGCAGTGCGATGGGTAAACGTGATCGTACTCCCATATCGCAACCACGATCGCAACAAGTGGATCGTGGTCTTTGATCGTGGTTTGTAATCGCAACACAACTGATCGCAATCAATGCGATCGCAACTAGGAATCGTGATACACCATCGCACTCACATATCGTAATCAATGATCGTGGTGTGGATTTGTATTGTAGCCAAAGAAAGAACACAGGATCGCACTCAATGCGATCGTAGCCCAAGATCGTGACCAAGAAAAACCCTCCTAAGATAGAAATGGCGTCCAAGAAGTAACTAAGCTTAAATGAATAAGCTGTTACCAATAAGCACTTTCAAACTTCTAGACAAAGATAAATAAGCACAAATTCGAAAACTTTTGAATCTAAACACATGAACTTAATAATACGAGCTTTAAAAAGATGAACTTTTTAAGAAAGTTTAAAAGTTAATAAGCTAAAACATTCGAATAAGCCACTAAGCATAAAAAGCTTATAACTTATACGTATGAAAGTGATACTCGGTTTTTCACTGGGTTCAGATTTAATTCTCGGAATCTTCTCGAATCGATCACGGTTCAAAGTGGAATAGTTGTTCTTAGTTACTAAAAAAAGTTTTGGTTTTCTATTCTACTAAAAAGGTATAAAAGAACAAGTCGTGAAAATAAGCTAAGACAATTGACAAATGAAAATCAAGTTAAAAGAAATAAAGATGAGTTTAAAATTAAACACTAAATGAAAAGTAATTAAAAACGTAACTTAAAAACTTAGAAAATTAAAACAAGAAAAGCTGGAAGAAATGCTCATTCGGAATATATAAACCTAAAACCTTGATTCGGAATAAAGAAGGAAAAGTCGTTGATCCGGAATGTTAGGTGATCCGGAATAAAATTGGTGATCCGGAATAATGTCGTTGATCCGGAATAAATGAAAGGAATTGCTTGATTCGGAATGTAAGGTGATTCGGAATGTAAGGTGATGCGGAATAATGAAGGTTGATCCGGAATGTTAGTGCTATCCGGAATAATTTGAAGAAATGCTCTATCCGGAATAATCAACAATGATACTTCATTCGGAATACAAGGTTTATTCGGAATAAATGGGAAAAAGGCTTCATGCGGAATATTTTCAGTTCATCCGGAATAATTAACAAAAGGTGGTTGATCCGGAATATTAAAGCTCATCCGGAATAAGGGTGTTGATTCGGAATGAAAATGAAGAAAATGACTGATCCGGAATATCCTGTTGATCCAGAATATCCAGTCGATCCGGAATAAAATGTGAAGTTACTTGATTCGGAATACTGGATAAAATGAAGAACTCAAAAAAACAAGGGAAGTTGGGCAACACGATTTTTATCAAATCAAGCCAAAATTAACCAAAAGCTTTAAACCAAACTAACCACTAATCATTTATTAACCATAAACATCAAATCCCAACAATAAAAACACAAATCCCACTAACTTTTGAAGATCAAATCAACCAAATAAAAACCTTGAAAACTTTAAATCAAAAGAGAGAGATGAACAAGATGAAATTAAAGATTGTATTAAAAGATTAATGTTAAACAAACAACGGGAAATATTTAAAACTACAAATCTGAAATGGAATCAAGAAGAATAAAAATCACCAACACCTTAGTGGTGTTGGCTTCTTCCCTACTAAACAAAAAGAAAGAAAGAAGAAAAATAAAAGCTGGCTTCCAAAGTTGTGAGGAGATCCCTATATATAGTCCTTGTGGGTGTTTGGTGAGTGGGCTTTCCTTCTCTCTTTTCGTCTTCTCGTCTTTTCAGTAAAGTTGACGTTTTCGACTCAGATTCGGGATTTGTCGATGAATAAATTCAACTCGCCTTTTAATTTCTTCGTTTAATTGACTTGAGTTCTTCGACATATATAAATCTTCCATCTTTGGTCCTTTTCTTCGATAAATCTTCAAATAGGCCCAATGACTTCAAATCTTTTGCATCTCTTGGACAATAGACTTCGTCTTGAGTCCTTTTCTTCGATAAAACCCGTGCAATCCCATGTTTTCTTCAATATTTATCCGGTTGGCTCTGAAAACACAACAAACATACAAACCACGCATAATTCCAAACAAATGATATTAAATACGCGTTTTGGTCTTGTTTTAGCAAGAAATAAGTGGTAAAAGGATGGGTGTTTTCACACCTATCAAATCCCCTACACTTAACCATTGCCATGCCCTCATGCAATACTTAGTGATAAGCAATTTTACACTTTTCTCATAATCAATCAACCTTGGCCTTATTAACATACTACTAAAACAAAAATTAGAGTACTAAGAGAAATTAAAACTTTAAAGGAAACAAAAGGATAGAAAACCATTTTCACTTGAAAATAGCTACAAGGAAATAACTTGCAAAGAGATCTAAGACTTACATTAGGGCTTCGGTGCTGCGAAGATTCATCACCCTCAAGTTTCACGTTCCCCAAACTAAGCTTAAAAACGAGATCATTGTTATTATAAGTTAGCAAATCAAACACTTACACACATGGCTTAATTATATGCTTAAACTCTCTTATTCCTAGGTGTATCTCTTATATTTTATTGTTGTCTTAGAATGATCACGAAGATGCATTTTTGGACTTATTGCGATAGTTTATTTAGGCTGAAAGCAAAGTAGGACGATTTGATTAATAGATAGCTAAAGGACAAAATCTCTTAAAACTGCTTGTCGGGATATCAAAAAGTTCATATCTTGGCATAACTCGCTTCACGATTTGAGACCTTTCTCGGGCCGATATTTGGCATGTACTTCATACTTCATATCTTGAGAGACGTTCTTGAGATAATGGTCTTCTCTTCATTAATAGAGTTTCTTCACTTGGATACTTTTGAGGGATACTCCAACTTTGTTGACCACGACTTCATCATTATTTCTTCAATCATTAGTTGGGATTTTGAGATAACAACGATCCGCCTCCTTTTCAGACTTGGATCTATTTATCCTCATACCTTGTTAGGGTCTTTTCGGATAGACTTATCCATGATCTTTATGGGAGTTGATTGCTTTTTGTCGTGAGTCTTGATCCTTCATATTGATTTTGGGAATAATGCTTTTCACATCACCTTGGATCTTTAGCAATAAAATGGAATCCTCATGCCTTGTTAGGGCCTTTTCGGACTCGCCAATCTTCGCGCCCCGCTTCATAAGTTATGCCTTGGCTATGAACTCTTATCATTACCGAGCAACTTTTAAACGATATTGGGCTAGAAGCTAAGTAACTTTTCAAATCGTACGACCTTACTTATTGCAGATAAATTATTAGCAAGTGATGGGAAAATAGGTAAATAATCACACCAAGTGTGCTTGTGCAAGAATACCGACTTATAATTGACTCTATCATTTCTCCTTCTCCACAATTTAAAATTTCAAGTAATGAGACTCGTGGATGCTTAGCCTAATAAACCAATTAAGGTCTAAATGGTTAAGGATACTTGCTAGAATAAACTTGGATAAGTCTATTCGGGTTGAGTCAAAATAATCGCAATGGGCCTAATATGGCAAAGACTTCAAAACTAGCTACACCACTTTATTAATATTTTTGACTTTATTGCGGGATATATACATATGAAAGCAACGATAAAATTAAAAATTACGACTATATGGCCAAAGTTAATTAAAAATTTGAAAAATGATGAAAAAGATGATTTTCCGGTTAAATGAAGGCATTTTAATGGAAAAGTCCACTTAAAACTTCGATAGAAGTCCCCCTACACTTAAGATAAACATTGTCCTCAATGTTTAAGCATGTGGGAAAAGTCTCCCCTACACTTATGACATTGTGCACGTTGGTTAAATCAAGCTAAGGAAGAGACGACTAAAGTGATCAATTTCAAATGTGAGTATGAAGAAAATTGAATCACGATAGTTCAGAGATAGAACCGGATTTCGGATAACACGGGAGCACGGTTCTTCAAAGGTTCCAAAAGTGCATTCATCCCTGTAATCACATCACCACACAAACACAAACAACCTATAGAGGTCCCCCTACACTTAGGAGGTAAAACGGAAAAGGATAGATACTCGGGTTGCCTCCCGAAGAGCGCTTGTTTTTGATAACCGAGTCACGAGTCTGACTCGACCTAAAACTAGTTCATGGGAAACGTGGTGAGGGATGGAATCATCTCATGAGAGATGTCCTGACCAAAGTACAACTTCACTCGTTGGCCATTCACCTTAAAATTAGGTCCATTAGGTTGAGCGAGCTCGAGAGTACCATATGGAAAAATTTGGGCAATGGTGAATGGGCCGGACCAACGAGATTTCAGCTTGCCCGAAAAGATTTTCAACCGAGAGTTCAAGAGTAAAACTTTGTCTCCAACTTGGAACTCTCGGTTTTTTATCTTAGAGTCGTGAATGAGCTTAGTATTTTCCTTATAGATCAAAGAATTTTCATAAGCCTCATTTCGGAGTTCATTCAGCTCATTGAGTTGGATTTTGCGTAGGTCACCGGCTTTGTTGATGTCGAAATTAGCCCACTTCAAGGCCCAGTAAGCCTTGTGCTCCAACTCAATGGGGAGGTGGCATGCTTTCCCGTACACGAGACGATATGGTGTACAACCAATCGGAGTCTTGTATGCGGTACGAAAAGCCCACAGAGCATCATCAAGTTTATCGGCCCATGAGGCACGATGCTCTCCCACGGTTCGTTCAAGAATTCGCTCTAACCCTCGGTTAGATATTTCAGCCTGGCCATTAGTTTGTGGGTGGTATGCGGTGGAAAGACGATGATTTACATCATACTTAGCCATGACTCTTGCGAATTGATCATTGCAAAAATGAGTCCCGCGATCACTAATAATGGCACGAGGCACACCGAATCTAGCGAATAGAGACTTCAAAAAGTTACAAACAACCCTTGCGTCATTAGTGGTAAAGCTTTGACTTCAACCCATTTAGAAACGTAGTCAACGGCTACAAGGATGTATTTGTTTCCTTTAGATGAAGGGAATGGCCCCATAAAGTCGATACCCCATACATCAAAGATTTCACATTCTTGTATGAAAGTTTGAGGCATCTCATCTTTATGTGTGATCTTGCCTTGTTTTTGGCAAGCATCACAATGTTTAACCATCTCGTGAGCATCACGATAAATGGTGGGCCAATAAAATCCCGAGTCAAACACTTTTTTGGCGGTGTAGTTGGGACCAAAGTGACCACCGGTGGGTCCTTTGTGGCAAGCGTCAAGGATTTGTACCGCTGCCGGTCCATCAACACATCGGCGAATAATCAAATCAGCGCATTGTTTGAAGAGATACGGGTCATCCCAAAAGTAAGTCTTAATGTCTTTAAAGAACTTCTTCTTTTGTTGGGATTTTAACCCGTCAATGAGAATTCCACCCGGCAAGTATTTTGCAATGTCCGCAAACCACGAGGTCTCATCTTGATTCGAATTGATAGACATTAAGGTCTCAAGGGGAAAAGAGTCATTGATCTCTTTGTTCGGATGATCCCCTTGATGAGGAACCTCAAGTCTATTGAGATGATCCGCGGCTAGGTTTTCAGCTCCCTTCTTATCACGAATTTCGATGTTAAATTCTTGAAGTAGCAAAACCCAGCGAAGAAGTCTTTGTTTAGAATCTTGCTTAGTTAACAAGTACTTCAACGCGGAATGATCGGTATACACGATGGTGGTAGAAAGGACAAGATAGGGGCGAAATTTTTCAAAAGCATAGACAACAGCTAAAAGCTCTTTTTCGATTGTCGTGTAATGCAATTGAGCCCCTGTCATTGTCTTGCTAGCGTAATGGATCGGTTGGAAGTGTTTGTTCACTCTTTGGCCCAAAACCGCTCCAATAGCAAAGTCGCTAGCATCGCACATCAATTCGAAAGGTAGCTCCCAATTAGGGGTAACCAAGACCGGTGCCTTAGTTAGCTTATCCTTAAGAAGGTTGAAGGCTTCAATACACTCTTTGGAAAAGATAAAAGAAGCATCTTTTTCCAAGAGGTGGGTCATCGGGCGAGCGATTTTAGAAAAATCTTTGATAAATCGACGGTAGAAGCCCGCATGACCGAGGAAACTTCTCACACCCTTCACGGTTGAAGGTGGAGGCAATTTTGCAATAACATCGACTTTAGCACGGTCTACTTCAAGACCGGCTTTGGAGATTTTGTGTCCTAGCACGATGCCCTCTTTTACCATGAAATGGCATTTTTCCCAATTAAGAACAAGGTGAGTGTCTTCACACCGCTAAAGCATACGTTCTAAATTGGCAAGGCAAGCAGAGAAAGAATCGCCATAAACCGAGAAATCATCCATGAAGACTTCCATAGTTTCTTTAACCATGTCATGGAAGATAGCCATCATACACCTTTGGAACGTCCCCGGAGCATTTCATAAACCGAAAGGCATGCGTTTGTAAGCAAATGTTCCGTAGGGACAAGTGAATGTGGTTTTCTCTTGGTCTTTGGGATCGATGGGAATTTGAAAATACCCGGTGAAACCGTCTAAGAAGCAGTAATAGTCATTACCCGCTAGACGCTCGAGCATTTGATCCATGAAAGGAAGAGGAAAGTGATCTTTTCTCGTGGCATCATTAAGTTTGCGATAGTCGATACAAACTCTCCACCCAGTAACGAGACGAGTAGGAATCAACTCGTTGTGTTCATTGGGAACAACGGTTATTCCGCCCTTCTTGGGCACACAATGGACGGGACATACCCATGGCGAATCCGAAATAGGGTATATCAAGCCGGCATCAAGAAGTTTGATAACCTCTTGTTTGATGACGTCATGAATGCGAGGATTAACCCTTCTTTGGCTCTGGATTGTGGGTTTAAAGTCATCTTCCATGAGAATCTTGTGAGTACAAAAGTTTGGATCAATTCCGCGGATATCGGAATTTTTCCAAGTTATTGCCTTCTTATGATCTTTAAGCACGGCGATAAGGTGAGATTTTTCTTCTTCTTTCAAGTCCTTAGCAATGATGACGGGCGACTTCTTCTTGTCTTCAAGGAACACGTACTCGAGGTGAGATGGTAACTCCTTAAGCTCTAAATCCGGAGGATTTTCGAGGGGAGGCGTATTCAAATTCGGTTCATTGATAGCAATATCCTTGGGAGATGGTGGAGAAATATGGTCCTCTTTGAGAAGTTTCTCAATGAGACGAATGTCTTCATCCCAATCGGTGGGAGAATCGTCATATTCTAAGTTCAAATCTCCCATGGTTGCTTCAAAATCTTTCCAAAGGAAATCACTTTCTCCAAATAGAGTTTGTTGATCCCAAACTTAGATCGATTTAGCTTTATGTATACGAGATTAGATCAAGTAATACACTTAGAGAAACCTTTGTATATGTATATGATAATCTAAGTGTTATGGAATTAACACTTAAACAAGAACACACAAGATATAAACAAACTTTCACTTTGATTAATGATATCAAACTTGCTTACAATGAAAGTAGTTTACGAATGAAAACTTATATTGAACATTAACCTAAAGGTCTTCTTTTATAGACATAAGAAGCCTTGTACAATAATCTACGTATCAACTATTCTAGGTAAAGATAAATATAGAAAATACATTGTTGTTCCTATCTTTACTAGAAGTAATCTAGAATACAATAAACGCGTAGAGTATATCTTCCCATCAGTGCTTGTCTTCAATGTATCAACGCTTGACTTTGTCTTGTCAACGCTTGAGCTGTCAGCGTTTGTTTTACTCATGTCAACGCTTGTTTTACTCTTGTCAGCGCTCAAGTAGACTGGCCATAATTTATTCCCAACAATCCTCCCCTAAACTTGATATCTACTCCAATGATCAAGTTTCTGAATAAACATTAAGTACTAGGAGGAATCTTACAAACCTTCTCATATTGGTTATAAATAAATCTGAGCAAGTCTTTTGCCACGTCACTTGAATAATCAATTTCCAGCTGAGTGTTCTTCATCTTCTCCAAGACTTCCTTGGACATGAAGTACTGACCATCCACAAGTAGATACTCAACAAACTTTGTAGAACTTAAATAATAAACACCAGCAGCTGAATACAATCTCCATTGAAGACCACTAAGGTCATCTTCAATATCCTTCCAAATAACAAGATCTTCATCAATTGGTCCACACATTCTCTTGAATGTGGACCACAGTTTTATTCCATAGACTGAAGTTGGTGCTTCAGTCACATACTTGACTTCCAATAACCTTCATAGGTCTACCAAGTCTTCTCTGTCAAAACTTGCAAACAAAGATATAAGGGTGGTAAAAGTGTGAACCTCTTTTCCATACCTGCCAATCTTCCAAAATCCACATTCATCTTCTTCATAGCTCACAATTGGATTTCTGGAATCTAGTGGTAACACTTGTACCATATCTGAAGCTTCTAATGGTGAGAGCTTGAGGCTCTTTCTTATGACAGCTTTAGTTGGATGTAATGGATCCATATCTTTGGGAAACTCAAGAGAAACTCCCTTTTTCACTGGTCTGGGAACAAACATTGCTTTCTTGAGCTCCATTTCCTCTGCAAGTTCTTCTTTTCTTTCATCAGAAAGAAGTCTTAGAGTGTTTGCTTCCTGCACTCTAACCCAAATGGGATAAGCTCTACGTTCCAACTCATCAAATGTCAATGCCTTCATTTTCTGATAAGTCCACCCTGTTCCATGACACCTGAGCAACATGCAATACAACTCCATTCTATCCCTTTTCAACTCTGAGAGAACATTGCTTGCCTTGTGTTTCAAAATGACTTTGCAATCCTTTTGTACTCTGAGAAGAATCTCCAAACCCCATATCTGATTTGAAATGGTCAAGTGTTGATTCTCCATACATCTTTCTTCCCAAGCATTATACATTTGAACCACCTCTGGCATATCAAAATCAACCTGCAATTTCAACTCTCTCAATTTCTCCTTGGCTAACTCATCTCCATACTCAAGTCTTTCTGGCTGTTCTATGATCATAACACTTGAGTCTGAGCTAGCATCATCACTTCCTTCTTGCTCTTCTGAAGTGACAACAAATGGTGACTCTCTCACCTCCTTTCTGTCTTGTTCCACAATTTGTGCAGCCAACTTTCTATCAAACTCAATTTGAGCTGCATTCTTTGGAACAACCTCTTCTACCATAATACCCTTACCCTTATCTAATGGATCAATTGTTGGTAATGTAGATGGTGATACCTGTGAAGAAACCTCCTTGATGATGGATGATGACTGGGATACATCACCCTCATTTGCAGGTCTGTCAACGCTCACTTTTGCTCTGTCAGTGCCCAAAATACTCATGTCAGCGTCCAAATTCTCCTTGTCAACGCTCAAATTTCCTGCCTCAGCGCCTTTTGCAATTTCCTCTAACATGACTGTAAATGATAAATTTAAGTTTGTAGGAGAGACTAGAGACGTATCAAAACCTGTCTGTTTCTTCAAACTTGTTAGGCCTCAGCAACATCCAAAGATTGACCATCATGGCTGCCCTTATCACTCACATTTATTTGATCATCCTCCCCTTTGGAAGAATCCTCCATCCCTCTCCTTGCACTAGCAGTCTCCAAAATAACAATCCTCTCCCTCAATTGCTTGGGTTGGGGATCTGGTTGGGGTTGAGCTGCTTCAATAACAGCAATCATAGCTGGGGTTAGGGGTAGGTCACGATGTGGGGGTGAGTTCCTCTTCATAAAATTGCTTTCTTTTGCACAGGGATCTCATAAAAATCATTATGATCCCTTGTGCAGTATCCTTGAACATCAAAAACCATTTGTAAAAATCTGGGATAAGCTAAAGTCATTTTGTTCCCTTTATTTTTACACATGCCCTCAAAAATCATTTTAGAATAATTAAATTTTTGCCCAGTAGCAATACACACAATAGCACTGGCAATAGATCTATTGATCTCATTGTGTGCAGTGCACTTGGGACTCAAACATTGTAGGAGGACATGTATTAGGTACTTCCAGGCTGGGGGAAACTCCTGTTTATGATATTTATTTAAAGTTCCTTCATCAGGAAAAGGATAACCCAAAGCCCTTAGTCCTTGTTCTATTTCACTAATGGGAAGGGTAGTTATACCATCAGCATCATCAAGATGCAAAGCTTGGCGTACCAAAGCTTCAGTAACCACCCAAGTTCTCCCATGAACAATAGAAGATAATGTAGTCACTCTATTAACTGTGGAGGAACTAACAGTGTTCCAAAACTGTTTAATATGTGTGACAGGAATGAGTGGTGCATGAGAAAGAGCATACCTAATAGGAGATGCATTCAAATACGCCACCATTTGTGTGTATTGGGGAAACAGAGTATCATCAGCTTCAAGATACGCGATCATGTTGTGTTGGCTTCTGAACCCCAATTCCAAATCTGATGGTTTAAACTTTGGTGCCATTGTTGAAAGCTGTTAAAATGATTGATGAAGATGAAGTTGATAAGAGAAAATTGTGTTAGACAAGAATAATAGGTACCCTGTTTAAAAATAGGAGCCAAATTTATAGGAGAAGAAAATGCATGTGATTGGCCCAAAAATAGGCAAGTATTTTCAAAACACAACCATGAAAATATTGAAAAAGAATAATTTTATCTCATGCATTAAATGAGGTTTATCTGCTCCCAAAATTACGGCCTAAAAATATGTCAAAAAGTAACAACTGGGTAGGTCCCATTGAGTGTCAACGGTCAAAAGTAACCTATCAACGCCCAACGGCTATATTCTTCTCAACGTTTGCCATAGCCATGTCAGCGTCTAAATTGGTCACAACAACGCTTGGAAAAATACTTGTCAGCGTCCAAAAATAAAAATGTTTAAAAATGAAAAAGGACCTTAACAAAGTATTTTATCCTAGAGAAGATAACCAAAAAGCTGATAATTATTATAGGGCGGAAGCACTGTCCAGTTATGCACACTTGCTTATGCAAGATAGATATAACAGTCCTCTAGTGTCCCTTGCTAACCAAAACTCTTAGCAACTAAGTTACCTTATAAAATTCCTTGTTACTCCCAGGTAAATCCCATGATAAAATCATTCCCAAGTCTCCCAACAGACCACAACCAATTCTAGGACAAAAATGTCTTGGCAGCATGCATAGTATATCAACTTTGCATGCTACAGTGCCTCATGATTTAGTAAAACTAACTCATACTCACCTGTGGACACAATCTAGAATTGTGATGAGAGTATCATATGGATACCCAAACATCCTAAAGGTTCCTAAAACCTCCCCTTGAACTATGATACATAAGTTGCTAAAAATATGCATGAACATAAAAAATTTATGTCAAGATAGGAATTAACAATTCCAACCATCATCCATAAATAAAAACTTGTCCAATTGCTTCTCCATTGATCCATAAGCAACTCTGTATCCAATGGTATACTGCTAACACCATCTGCATATTTAGATTGAAAACCACAAAACTAACATTGTTGCTGACAACGCCCCGATAACACATAACAGCGTTGAGGGAAGCTTTGTCAGCGTTAGACAAATATATTGCTGACAACGTCACAAAAACACTTATCAACGTTCAAGCAACCTTTGTCAGTGTTAGAAAAATATAGTGGAAAATCTGAATCCTCAAAAAGACTAATAACAATGCATCATCCTGTACATACTTTTACAAAAAGACTCCAAAACACATATTATGTGAGATTGATCATTCCAATACTTGTTACCAAGTATTGAAACCTCCCAGCATCAAAAGGTTTAGTTAGTAAATCTAACACATTTTCTTCTGTGTCAAACCTATCTGGTTGTATTAAACCCTTTTCAAAACAATCTCTTATAAAATGGTGTCTAATTTCTATGTGTTTAGTTTTAGAATGATGTACAGGATTCTTAATAATGCATAGAGTGCTGTTATTGTCAACAAATATCTTGGTATGCATGAAATTATACCCATAGTCCAACAGCTGGTTCTGAATCCACATAACTTGTCCACAACAAGCAGCTGCAGCCACATACTCTGCTTCAGTTGTAGAATTAGCCACCACTGTTTGTTTCTTGCATTGCCAAGATATCAATCTGCTCCCAAGAAACTGACATCCACCAGTTGTGGATTTCCTATCAAATTTATCACCTCCATAGTCACTGTCTGAATATGCAATCAGCTCCAATGGTGAATCCTTTGGGTACCACAAACCAAGACTAGGATAGCATCTTAGGTACCTAAAGATCCTCTTCACAGCATAAAGGTGACATTCTTTGGGAGTCACTTGATGGCGTGCACAAGCACACACAACAAACATGATGTCAGGTCTGGAGGCTGTAAGATACATCAATGATCCAATCATGGATCTATAATGCTTGACATCAACATCTTTCCTATCTCCAATCTTTCCCCAAGGGTGTTCTCTATCCATAGGAGTAGTAGCCCTCTTTTCATGTGGAGAAAAGCCAAACTTCTTCAAGATCTCAGCCACATATTTATCCTGGGAGATGAAGATACCATCTTCTTTCTGCTGAACTTGTAAACCAAGAAAGAAGTTCATCTCCCCCATAGCACTCATCTTGAATTTGTCTGTCATCAGCTTGGAGAAATCCTCACTCATCTTTGGATTAGTAGACCCAAAAATGATGTCATCAACATAGACCTGAACAAGCAACACATCCTGACCTTTCTTATTTGTAAATAGTGTCTGATATATGGTGCCCCTCTTGAATCCATTGTCCACTAAATAAGTAGACAAAGTACCATACCATGCTCTTGGGGCTTGATGAAGTCCATACATAGCCTTTTTGACTCTATACACCTTGTCTGGATTCTCTGGATCCTCAAAACCAGGAGGTTGCATCACATATACCTCCTCAACAATTGTACCATAGAGGAAGGCACTCTTGACATCCATTTGATAGACAGTGAAGCCCATGCAGGATGCATAGGCTAAAAAGATCCTAATAGCTTCAATCCTTGCAACTGGTGCAAAGACCTCCTCATAGTCTATCCCCTCCTATTGTGTATATCCCTGAGCCACTAACCTTGCCTTGTTTCTGACCACAATTCCTCTTTCATCTCTCTTGTTTCTTAGAACCCATCTTGTCTCTATAGTTCTGACATATCTGGGACAATCAACCAGCTCCCAAACATCCTGAATTGAAAATTGGTGAAGCTCATCTTGCATTGCTTCCACCCAACTTGGTTCTTTGAGAGCATCAAATATCTTTCTGGGTTCCTGTTGTGACAGAAAACAGGCAAACAAACATGCTTGCACAAGAGGGGTATCAACCTTCTTGTGAATATTGGCAATAAAACCACCAAGACCTTGATGAGATCTTCTAGTCTGAACAGGAGTCATAATATCACCAATGATTTGAGAAGTGGGGTGATTCTTCATAGTAGAAGTGAGAACTCCTCATTCAAAAAGTCTGGTATCCTCGACCTCATTCTCCATCTTGCCAATATCTTCTTCTTCAGACTCTATTTCATCAACATGAGGATGAACCTCTTCATATAAATTGGAAGTTTCACCTTGTTCAAACATGGAAGAGAAAAGATGTGCAGAATCATTGTCAACGTCTGAACCTTGTTTGCCAGCGTGTGAGCTAACAACGCTTGAACTATTGTTGTCAACGTCTGAGCCATCAACGTTTGAATTGGTCTTGTCAGTGCTAGATTTGCCTTTGTCAGCGCTTGAAGGACCATGCATGTTGTTATCTGGTGGTACTTGGGGACCACCATTATCTTTTCCAGCAGCAGCAAAAGCATCTGTCCATATAGGGATTGTAACATATTCTTGTATAGGAGATGACTTTTCTGCTTGTGATCCAACCTTTTCATGAACCTGTGTACCTGAAACATCAACAACTTGTTCTTCCACAGCACTTTAAGTTACCTTCACAATGTCTGGATTAGTGACAGGCATATAATTTAAAGTTCTAGATAAAGGTTCCAAGTCAAATAACCAATTAGGACCACTTTCAGGATCACTAGGTTTATTCTCTCAAAACCTAACATGTACTCTTTCAAGTATACGTTTTTCCTCTTTAAGATAAACCCTATATCCCTTGCTCTGCACTGAATACCCCATGAAGTAGCCTTCATCACCTTTTGCACTAAATTTACCTAAGGCATCACTTGTGTCTAAAACTACTACATGACAACCAAAAGGTGTGAGAAAAACAATATTAGGTTTTCTTCCCCATAGTAACTCATAAGGTGTTTTGTTCTGATTTTTGTTAACCAATGCTCTATTTTGAACATAACAAGCTGTATTAAAAGCCTCAGCCCAAAAAGGCTATAGGAAAATGAGCATCAGCTAACATGGTTCTGGCTGCTTCAATTAGGGTTCTATTTTTCCTCTCAGCAACCCCATTTTGCTGTAGGGTTCTGGCAACACTAAATTGCCTAGTAATTCCTTTCCTGGCACAGAAATCATCTAACTTTTTATTCCTAAATTCACCACCATTATCACTCCTAAGCATTTTAACTTCATTGCCAGATTTCTTCTCAATCTAAGTGATAAAATCAATTAAAGTATCAGCTGTATCACTCTTCATAGCTAGAAAGAAGGTCTAAGTAAACCTAGAAAAGTCATCTGTGATGACAAAGCAATAAGACTTTCCATTTAAACTTTCTATATTGGTTGGACCAAAGAGGCCCATATGAAGCAAATGAAGAGGTCTAGTACTAGAGTGCACCTGTTTGGACTTGAATGAGACCTTGTGCTGCTTGCCTTTAAGACATGCAACACAAGAGTGGTCATTGTGGAAGGCCTTCTCAGGCAAACCATCAACCAAGCCAAGTCTCACAAGCCTGTTTATATTCTTAAAATTTGTGTGCCCTAATCTCCTGTGCCACAAATTACTTTCATTTACTGAAGCTTTAGCATAAAAACAAGACATATTGTTATTCATTCTAATCCCATTCAGATTCACATTGTATATGTCCTTATGCCTAGGTGTTCTATAGTCAATATATTTCTCATCAGGGATCTTATAATCCTTGCTTAACACCAAACATTCAGTATCAGTAAACAGAACTTTATTTTTGTTATCACAAACTTGTGATACACTAAAAAGATTGTAGTCAAGTTCCTTTACCAAAAATACGTTCTCAAAACGTAAGTTCTTGGTGAGAAGGGTTCCTTTGCCAGTGATAGTACCATATCCGCCTCCAAAGTAAACCTTATCACCATCCTTAATGGGAGTGAAGTTTGTGAGATAATCTTCCTTCCCTGTCATGTGCCTTGAGCATCCACTATCCTAATATCCATAATCATTGACCTGTTTTTGAATGCCCTGCACATAAAGAAAACAAATTAGTTTTCTTTGGGAACCCAAGCCTTAGAAGAATTGGATTCATCTGGTTGTTCAATAAGAACAGACTTAGTTCTCATAACAACCCCATTTTCATCCTTCTTAGGATGAAATACCCAATTAACCCCAATAGGTTTTGTAATGACCTTTGAAATGTAATTAAATCTGTTGCAGGTCATTGAAATCCCATTATCATTAGGGATTTGATCTTTCTTTGGTCTCCATGTTAAGCTTGAAGAAGCTTTAGACCCCTTACCCTATGGTTGCAAATATTTAGGTCTGATCACGTTTCTGTCAGCGTTGAAATTGGTCTTGTCAACGCTGAAATTTCCCTTGTTAGCGTTGAACATAGGGTTTGCTACAGAAACCCATTGCCTATTAGACCAAGTGTTTGTCTTTTGAAATGGTCTTTGTCCATGAGTGTTAGACCCTCTAGTGAAGAATGGGGCAGGTCTAATCACTTGTGGACTTTGCTGCACACAAGGTTTGGGTCTGACAACGTTTGACTTTCTAACAACGTTGACTTTGTTCCTGTCAGCGCTGAATTTGTTCCTGTCAGCGCTGACTTTGGGAGCGTTGACACACTTATATGCCAAGTGTGAAAAGCTACCACAAGTGTAACAGGCTTTTCTAGATACAACCCTAGGTCTAGAAGAGAAGAAGCCTATTCTATCATTGCTAACTTGGCTCTTAGGTGACCTAGTATTCCTATACATCTCTGCATACTTAATGCTAGGTTTTCTAATAGTGTTTGAGCCAAGGTCAACAGCTTTACCAGTGATTGGGTTAGTAACCTTAATGGGAGTTGACTCATTAGGACTTTCACATAGCAAGCCACCCTTAACAAATAATGTAGGTTAGCTTTCTTCCATTCATTCAGGTCAGTCAACTTTTGTTGATACTCTTCAACTGGGGTGACAACTCTTGGTGGAGGAATGAATTCCTCCTCTTGGAGTTCTGGCAAACCAGTCCAAGATAGGTCCTTTTGTTGGACACCATAGAAGTCACCAGCTGGTGGTGGAACCACAGAGTAGTCTTTCATCCCAATCCCAGTCATGTCCTTAGGATCACTTTGTTTATTCACACAATCTCCTAGGGTTTGTGTGGCTCTATCAAATCTTTGAATTTTAAGGCCAACATTATCTTTATTCTTAATGGCCTCATCTAACTTAGCCTGTAACTCACCATTAACCCTTTCCATGATGTTTCTAATATCCATACTAGCATTTAACTCATATTTTAAGATATTTATTTTATCTTTTAAGTCAAATTCCATTTTCTTGTATTCAGAAACTGTCTTCTCAGTTTTAGTGAGAGCTAGTTGATAATTAGACAGTTTGCATCTTTCAGTACTCACATCATCTAATAATCTTAACACCTCTTTGTTAAGTTTCTCAGTATTTAACCTACAACCTTTACTACAAAAAGCATCATCGTATACCTCATTATCAGATGAAGAGGAGGAGTGTGCCATGAGAGCATATTCAACATGCTCTTCTTCTTCAATTTCAGCAACCAAAGCTTTATCCTCTTCCACATCCTTAGCCAGATAGCTCCAATCCCATCCCATACCATCAATTCCTTGAACTGCAACCATGGCTTTAGGATCCTGAGCTTTAACAACCTGACTTGAGGGTTTACCAGCATCAGATCTTCTAAGAGATCTGCATTCCCTCATGAAGTGCCCATCCGATGACAGTTGTAGCATTCAACTTTGGATTTATCAAATCCAGCTGTGTCCTTTGCATTGAAGGTCATCTTATTCTTAAACCTTCTGTTCCTTCTGTTTGCTCTTATACTAGCGAGAGCCATGTTCCACTTAATGTCCATCTCTTCCAAGTGCTCATCACTTATCTGCTCAAGGTCCTCATATGTAATCACTGAACCATTGGGCAAAGAAGCAATATAAGAACATACAATATCAAGATCCAAACCAGCAGGTTTAACTCTTGGTGAGTCACTCTTGAATGTGTCAGCGTCTGAAAAGGAGACGTTGACAGGACATGTTCCAGCGCTGACACATGATGATCCAGTAACTGGATGCATGTAGGAGTCCTTCTGATTGAATTGACCTTCACTATGAGAAAAGAAGGCCATGTTACTATTGGTGGACTTTCTTCCATGCTCTAAAAGAGTTTCATCTTCCAACAGCCTTAGTTTGTTGTAGATATCATCAAACGTGGAACTTTTGTGAGTATTATTGGCAAGAATAGATCTTGCCTCAATCTTCCACGCCTCACCAAGACTTTTAAGAAAAGTAGCATTGATGTCAACATCACCAAGTTGTGTCCCCATGAAGGAAAATTTGCTTGTAATATCAAGCAATCTGCTTCTCACACTACTGAGCTTTTCATTAGGTTGAGCTTTGAAGACAACATAATCATGCATGAGTTGCTTCTTCTTCTCTTCCTTAGTATCTTCATTGCCACCATATGCAACTTCAAGAGCTGCCCAAAGGTCCTTAGCAGATTCATAACCTTTGTATTTATGTTGGTTCTCTTGTCCCAAAGAGAGTTTCAGAATATTTAGGGTTTTCATGTCAACCCTTTTCTTTGCTATGTCTTCAGCAGACACAGCTCTACCATCATCAGGTTTTTCCTTCTTATCTGCTTCTGAACATCCAGCAACAGTTGTTCTTGCAGCAATGGCATTAGCAATCTTTTGAGCCTTATTGAATGTGTTTCCATATTCAATAATCTCCCAGAGTGTGTAGTCATAGATCCCCAGGTATTGTTCAAAGTTGAATTTCAACAATTCAAAGTTGGTAGCATCAAGCATAGGAATCTTGATGTTTGGTAAAGGTGAGGAAGAGGAGGTTAGTTCTGGATTTGACATGATGTTGTTAGGGTTCTTGAGAAAGTTAGGGTTTTGGTGATTTTTAGGGTTCTTGTGTTCTTTATGATCAAAAGTTCCTCAACAAGCTCTGATACCACTTGTTGATCCCAAACTTAGATCGATTTAGCTTTATGTATACGAGATTAGATCAAGTAATACACTTAGAGAAACCTTTGTATATGTATATGATAATCTAAGTGTTATGCGGAATTAACACTTAAACAAGAACACACAAGATATAAACAAACTTTCACTTTGATTAATGATATCAAACTTGCTTACAATGAAAGTAGTTTACGAATGAAAACTTATATTGAACATTAACCTAAAGGTCTTCTTTTATAGACATAAGAAGCCTTGTACAATAATCTACGTATCAACTATTCTAGGTAAAGATAAATATAGAAAATACATTGTTGTTCCTATCTTTACTAGAAGTAATCTAGAATACAATAAACGCGTAGAGTATATCTTCCCATCAGTGCTTGTCTTCAATGTATCAACGCTTGACTTTGTCTTGTCAACGCTTGAGCTGTCATCGTTTGTTTTACTCATGTCAACGCTTGTTTTACTCTTGTCAGCTCTCAAGTAGACTGGCCATAATTTATTCCCAACAGAGTTAGTGATGAATCAATAGAGGCAACGGTCTCAACATTGGAAGGAGAGGTAGGAATACTTTTACAAGCATCTTTAAAATGTTCTTCACAAGCCTCATCAAGAACGTCGATACAATTAACACTCTCGTATGAATAAGGCTGTTTAGAAATCTTACCCATGTTGAAGACAATTTGATCGTCACCAACTCTCATGATAAGCTCACCCGCTTCTACATCGATGAGAGTGCGACCGGTCCTCAAGAATGGACGCCCAACGATTAATGGAACACGAGGGTCCATCTCGTAGTCGACTACGACGAAATCGGCGGGAAAAGTGAATTTGTCGACTCCTACAAAAACGTCTTCGGCTATCCCCACTGGATAAGCAACCGTACGGTTAGCTAATTCCAAAGTCATTTTGGTGGGGACTAGCTCAGGGAGAGATAATTGCTTCCAAACACTTAAAGGCATTAAGTTAATACTGGCACCTAGATCGGCTAGGGCCATGCAATTCTCTACTCCCGGGAAGTTGCAAGGGATTAAGAAGCGACCGGATCACCAAGTTTGGTTGGCAATTTCCTTAAGAGCACTGCAGAGCAATTCTCGTTAAGTTGGGTATTAGCAATATCAAGAAGCTTCTCCTTGTCACTAAGAAGATCTTTAAACATTTTCACGTATTTAGGCATGTGAGCGAGAGCCTCAGCGAAGGAGATGTTGAAATTCAATTGTTTAAACATTTTGAGAAAGTTCGAAACTTGAATATCGTCCTTGCTTTTGAGCTTCTCTTTCCTCAACCTTGAGGGATAAGGTATATCGGAAGAAGAGGAAGTCTTTGGGATAGTAGGATCACTCACATCCTTGGGTGGAGGAGGGGTAGAAGTAAGAGGTGGAGGAATTGGAGATGGAGGATTCGGAGAAGGAGACTCGTTTTCCTTAGTCACAATCACCAGTGTAGGTATAGGAAGCTCGGGTTCCTTGGTACCTTTGCCACTGCGAGTGGTGATTGCTTTCATCTCCCCTCTTAGATTAGCCACGGTGTTACTCGGAAGAGTACCCGAAGAAGAGGTTTGATTACCTTGGAAGAAACCAGCCATCATGTTCCTTAAGTCATTCGTTTGACTTGCCAAAGTGTGTCACATATCAGCTCGAAGCTCATTCCCTTGCTTCACCATATCTGCTTTCATGTTGGCCATTTCCCGCTGGAGATTTTCCACAATCACATCATTAGTCCTCATGTAGGTTTCAACATCTTGGTGTAATGCGGTGGGTTGGTTGGGAGGAGGAGCATGGTAGGCGGGTGGTTGATAAGCAGGTTGTTGGTAAACTTGGTTGTTTCTTTGAGGTGGATATGGGTTTCTTTGGTTTTGATATGGAGTTGGAGCACGTGGTTGGTTTTGATTTGTTCGGTTAAGGTTTTGTTGTTGGTTTTGATTGATTGGAGGAAAACCGGGCGGAGAAAGAAAGTTGTTTGAGCGATAGCTGAGCAAGTTGCGGTCTCCTTGAGGACGAGCTTGATAACCGGCCGGAGGATAGGTACCGTATGCCGCGTTAACATTCTCAGGAGGATAGTCTTGGGTGGAAGTACAAGTAGTGTAAGAGTGAGGACCCCCGCATATTTCACATGGTTGGCTTACAGCATTGACTTGAGCGTTTTGAGCGTTGATGCTTTTGGTGTTGCTAGCGGTTTGGGTAGCAAGCGATTCAAGAAGCGACGTAATTTTGTCAAGTCTCTTGTCATTGTCACTAGTACTAGCACTAGCACCATTGGTCCGAACACTCTTGGTTTGCACTCTAGACTTATTCTCAATAATATCCCAAGCGGCATTAGAACTCTTAACCAAAATATTACCCCCCGAGGCACTATTTAGTGAATCTTGGTCATTCATGCTTAAACCATTGTAAAAAGTATTAATTTGGTGAACTTTGGTAAAACCATGTTGTGGGCACTTTCTTAAAAGTTCTTTAAAACGGTCCCAAGATTCACTAAAAGTCTCATCGTACTTTTGTTCAAAATTAATAATTTCATTCCGCAAAGCGGTAGTACGAGAGGGTGGGAAAAAGTAGTTTATGAATTTGGTCTCCAAGTCCGTCCACGTAAGAATACTTTGTGGCGGTTCCTTTGCAAGCCAATGTCGGGCTTGTCCCTCTAAGGAGAAAGGAAAAAGTTGTAAGCGGATTACCTCTTGTGGAACACCATTGAATTTGACCGTATTTGTGAGTTGCAGAAACCTTTTGATGTGGTCATGAGGATCATCAATGGTACGCCCCAAGAATGGTTGAGCTGAGACCATCTGAATAAAGCCGGATTTGAGCTCAAAGTTGTTGGCTGCAATCGCGGGTATGACAATTGGATCGTTGTTGCCCTCTACACGTGCTTGCAAAAGTTCAATCATAGGGCGATTGTCCGGTAGAGGTTCATTGTTGTTGTTATTCATGTTGTTTTGAGGTGGATTGTTATTGTTGTTGTGTACACCGGCCATGTCTAAGTTATGGAGAGTCTCGGGCTCTTGATAAGACGTTGATCGAGTGCGCATACACCTGCAAAAGAACTAACAAAGCAAGAAATATTTTTTTTTTGATTTTTATGTTTTTTTAATTTTTTTTTGTATTTTTGAAAATTTTATATTTTTTAGGATTTTTGAAAATTTTTGATGATGAAAAAGTAACGTTCACGGCGAACGAATCCCAAAATCCAAGTTCTCACAAAAAACTGTCAATCTTTACGAGAAGAGCCGGCAGCGGCGCCATTTGATACTCGGCTTTTCACTGGGTTCAGATTTAATTCTCGGAATCTTCTCGAATCGATCATGGTTCAAAGTGGAATAGTTGTTCTTGGTTACTAAAAAAATTTTGGTTTTCTATTCTACTAAAAAGGTATAAAAGAGAAAGTCGTGAAAATAAGCTAAGACAATTGACAAATGAAAATCAAATTAAAAGAAATAAAGATGAGTTTAAAATTAAACACTAAATGAAAAGTAATTAAAAACGTAACTTAAAAACTTAGAAAATTAAAACAAGAAAAGCTGGAAGAAATGCTCATTCGGAATATATAAACCTAAAACCTTGATTCGGAATAAAGAAGGAAAAGTCGTTGATCCGGAATGTTAGGTGATCCGGAATAAAATTGGTGATCCGGAATAATGTCGTTGATACGGAATAAATGAAAGGAATTGCTTGATTCGGAATGTAAGGTGATTCGGAATGTAAGGTGATGCGGAATAATGAAGGTTGATCCGGAATGTTAGTGCTATCCGGAATAATTTGAAGAAATGCTCTATCCGGAATAATCAACAAAGATACTTCATTCGGAATACAAGGTTTATTCGGAATAATTGGGAAAAAGGCTTCATGCGGAATATTTTCAGTTCATCCGGAATAATTAACAAAAGGTGGTTGATCCGGAATATTAAAGCTCATCCAGAATAAGGGTGTTGATTCGGAATGAAAATGAAGAAAATGACTGATCCGGAATATCCTGGTGATCCGAAATATCCAGTCGATCCGGAATAAAATGTGAAGTTACTTGATTCGGAATACTGGATAAAATGAAGAACTCAGAAAAACAGGGGAAGTTGGGCAACACGATTTTTATCAAATCAAGCCAAAATTAACCAAAAGATTTAAACCAAACTAACCACTAATCATTTATTAACCATAAACATCAAATCTCAACAATAAAAACACAAATCCCACTAACTTTTGAAGATCAAATCAACCAAATAAAAACCTTGAAAACTTTAAATCAAAAGAGAGAGATGAACAAGATGAAATTAAAGATTGTATTAAAAGATTAATGTTAAACAAACAACGGGAAAGATTTAAAACTACAAATCTAAAATGGAATCAAGAAGAATAAAAATCACCAACACCTTAGTGGTGTTGGCTTCTTCCCTACGAAACAAAAAGAACCAAAGAAGAAAAATAAAAGCTGGCTTCCAAAGTTGTGAGGAGATCCCTATATATAGTCCTTGTGGGTGTTTGGTGAGTGGGCTTTCCTTCTCTCTTTTCGTCTTCTCGTCTTTTCAGTAAAGTTGACGTTTTTGACTCAGATTCGGGATTTGTCGATGAATAAATTCTACTCGCCTTTTAATTTCTTCGTTTAATAGACTTGAGTTCTTTGACATATATAAATCTTCTATCTTTGGTCCTTTTCTTCGATAAATCTTCAAATAGGCCCAATGACTTCAAATCTTTTGCATCTCTTGGACTATAGACTTCGTCTTAAGTCTTTTTCTTCGATAAAACCCGTGCAATCCCATGTTTTCTTTAATATTTATCCGGTTGGCTCTGAAAACACAACAAACACACAAACCACGCATAATTCCAAACAAATGATATTAAATACGTGTTTTGGTCTTGTTTTAGCAAGAAATAACTGGTAAAAGGATGGGTGTTTTCACACCTATCAGAAAGCTTATGAAGGGATAAAAGATTAACTTTTTCTTGACTAAAACATCAAAATCAATCACGCATTAAGAACTAATCGGATCAAATATGAAGTTTCGGATCAAGGAATAAGTGAAATCAAGAATTGTAGAAAGAGATTAAAGAACAAAAAGCTTAACTTGAACTTGAAATTAAAATAACATCAAAATACAAGAATGATTCAAACCTTAAACTTGAAAGAAAAAGATGAAACTTAGTGAGAGAAAGTTGGGAACTTTCTCTCTCTAAAAACTAGAAAGGAAAATGAAAAACTAAAACTAGCTAACCACCCTCCTAATGCGATTAGGAGGGTATTTATAGGGAAATGGGGAGTGCATGTGGTGTGCTTCCTTCTTTCTTTTCTTCTCGACTCGATTTAAATCTTTGTCTTTTCTCGACGTCGTCTCGGGATGTGAACTTGTCTTAATAATTTTCTTCTATAATTTAGACTTGAGTTCTTCGACTTCATTAAACTTCCGTCTTTAGACTTTTTCTTCGATAAATCTTCAGAATAGGTCTTGGACATCCGTTCTTTTAGCACTCTTGATCTTTTGACTTCGTCTTTTCTCGTTTTCTTCGATAAAAGCCCGTGAAAGCCCGTGTTTTCTTCCTTTTTCATCTTTTTGTCCTAAAACACAATAAAAACACAAACCACGCATAATTCCGACTTTTACGATATAAATTACACGTTTTGGTCTTGTTATTATTGGAAATAAGCGGTAAAAGGATAAGTGTTTTCACACTTATTAAATCCCCTACACTTGACCATTGCAATGCCCTCATGCAATGCATTAATTTTAAAGCACGGTTGATATTTTCCATCATAAATAACCCACATTGACCTTTATTAAATATTAAACTTTAAGGAAAATAAAAAGATAGAAACAAGTAAAGAAATTAAAGACTTACATTGGGTTTTGGCTGCCATGAAAGTTTATCATCCTAACGTTTCACGTTCCCCATACCAAGCTTAAAAACGAGATCATTGTTATTATAAGTTAGCAAACTAACACGAATTCATGTGGGCCAATTATTTACTTAGGCTCCCTTATTCCTAGGTGTATCTCTTATATTTTATTTTTGTATTGAACGATCAAGAGGATTCATTGTTTGACTTATTTCGATAGTTTATTAAGGCTAAAAATAAAGTGGACGATTTAATCAATAGTTAGCTAGAGGACAAAATCTTTTAAAACTGCTTCTCGGGACCTCTTAAAGTTTATATCTTGGCATAACTCGCTTCACGATTTGAGACCTTTCTCGGACCGATATTTGGCAGCGAATTCATACTTCAAATCTTGAGAGACGTTCTTGAAATTATGGTCTTCTCTTTATAATAGGAATTTCTTCACTTGAACTTTTTGAGAGATTCTTCATCTTTGGACCACGACTTCTTCATTTTTCTCCAATCTTTATTTTTGAATTTGATATACAACGATCCGCCTCCTTTTAGGACTTGGATCTATTTATCCTCGTACCTTGTTAAGGCCTTTTTGGATAGACTTCTCCATGATCTTTTGGGGAGTTTTTTCTTTTCGTCGTGTGTCTCGATCCTTCATATTGATTCTCGATAAATGATTCTTCACATCACTTTTGGATCTTTAGCAACAAAATGTAGCCCTCATGCCTTGTTAGGGCCTTTTCGGACTCGCCAATCTTCGCATCCCGCTTCAATAAGTTATGCCTTGGCTATGAACTCTAATTAATACCGAGCAACTTTTAAACGATCTTGGGCTTGAATCTAAGTAACTTTTCAAATCGTACAACCTTATTTATTGCAGATAAATTTATTAACAAGCGATGGGAGAATAGGCTCATAATTAACTCACATAAATTCACGAAAGAATACCAAACTTATAATTGACTCTATCATCTCTCATCCTCCACAGTTTAATATCTCAAGGAATGAGACTCGTGGATGCTTAGCCAATTAAATCAAAGTTTTGGGTTTTCGATCCGTCTATAGGATCTTGCAAACTCTTAGACTTTTTCAAGTTTAGAATTTGCATTTTAAAGTTCCCTTGATAAACGACTCTCTAAGATCAATTATAGGAACTTGCGAAAAGTTCTTGTTCTTAACCCGTGAGAGTTAAGACTTTCGCGTTTTAAAGTTCCCTATATAAAAGCCTAGCAAAACTTGAATTAAACACGTTAAGGATACTAGCTAGAGTAAACTTAGATAAGTAAACTCGGGTTGAGTCAAAATATTCACGACTTTGAAAAATTTAAAACCACTTTATTAAACTTTTATTTTTAGCAAGTAAAGTAAATAACGATAGCAAAGGAAAACTACAAGGCCAAAATAGATTAAAATTTTTGAAAAATGTCGAAAAATCAAGTTTGTTCTGTTAAAATGAGGGCAAATTCATGGAAAAGACCACTTACTTCGATAGAAGTCCCCTACACTTGATATAAACATTGTCCTCAATGTTTAAGCATGTGGGAGTAAACTCCCCTACACTTAGGACATTGTGCATGTTGTTTAAATCTTGCTAAGGGAAGGACAACTAAAGTGATTTCAATGTGAACATATAAGATATGAAATATTGAATCACGATAGTTTAGGATAAAACCAGGAAGACGGGAACACGGAATCACGGTTCGTCAAAAGTCATCGAGGTGCAGTTTGAAGCTTGAATCCCTGCAGAGAATAAGAAACAAGACAACAAACACATACGTGGCTCCCCCTACACTTATTATGAAAGCGGTAAAGGATAGATCACGGGTTGCCTCCCGAGAAGAGCTTGTTTTTGATAACCGAGTCACGAGCCTGACTTGACCCAAAACTAGTTCATGGGAAACGTGGTGAGGGATGGAATCATCTCATGAGAGATGTCCTCACCAAAGTACAACTTCACGCGCTGGCCATTCACCTTAAAATTGGGCCCATTTGGCTGAGAAAGCTCAATGGTGCCATAGGGAAAGACTTTGGCGACGGTGAATGGACCAGACCAGCGGCTTTTCAACTTGCCAGAGAAGATCTTCAACCGAGAGTTAAAAAGTAAGACTTGATCACCAACGTGGAACTCTCGGTTCTTAATTCTAGCATCGTGGATGATCTTGGTCTTCTCCTTGTAGATCAATGAGTTCTCGTAAGCTTCATTCCTCAGTTCATTTAGCTCGTTGAGTTGAATCTTCCGAACATCACCAGCTTTGTTGATGTCGAAGTTGGCCCACTTCAAGGCCCAGTATGCCTTATGTTTCAGCTCGATAGGAAGGTGGCATGCTTTCCCGTACACAAGACGATAAGGTGTACAACCAATCGGGGTCTTATATGCGGTACGGAAAGCCCACAAAGCATCATCTAACTTATCGGCCCACACGGCACGATGCTCTCCCACAGTACGTTCCAGAATTCGCTTCAATCCATGGTTGGAAATCTCGGCTTGCCCATTGGTTTGGGGATGATAGGCGGTGGAAAGACAGTGATTGACGCCATACTTAGCCATGACTCTTGCGAATTGATCATTGCAAAAATGAGTCCCGCGGTCACTGATGATAGCACGAGGAACACCGAATCGAGCAAAAAGCTGCTTCAAAAAGTTCACAACCACCCTCGCATCGTTCATAGGAAGAGCCTTAGCTTCAACCCATTTAGAAACGTAGTCAACGGCTACGAGGATGTACTTGTTCCCTTTGGATGATGGAAATGGCCCCATAAAGTCGATGCCCCATACGTCAAAGATTTCACATTCTTGTATGAAATTTTGAGGCATCTCATCTTTATGTGTGATCTTGCCTTGTCGTTGGCAAGCATCATAATGCTTAACCATTTCGTGAGCATCACGATAAATGGTGGGCCAATAGAATCCAGAGTCAAACACTTTCTTTGCGGTGTAGTTGGGACCAAAGTGACCACCGGTGGGTCCTTTATGGCAAGCATCAAGGATTTGTAAAGTTGTAGGCCCATCAACACATTGACGAATGATCAGATCAGCACATTGTTTGAAGAGATAAGGGTCATCCCTGAAGTAATTCTTAACATCTTTAAAGAACTTCTTTTTTTGTTGGGATGTTAACCCTTTGCTGAGAATACCACCCGCTAAGTAGTTTGAAATGTCCGTAAACCACGGGGTGTCATCAAGATTGGAGTGAATAGACATTAAGGTCTCAAGGGGAAAAGAGTCACTGATCTCTTGATTTGGATGATCCCCTTGATAAGGATCCTCAAGTCTACTTAGATGATCCGCGGCTAGGTTTTCGGCTCCCTTCTTGTCACGAATTTCAATGTTGAATTCTTGAATGAGCAAAACCCAACGAAGACGTCTTGGCTTAGAATCTTGTTTAGTCAATAAGTACTTCAACGCGGAATGGTCGGTATACACGATGGTGGTAGAAAGGACAAGATAGGGGCGAAATTTTTCAAAAGCATAATGGATTGGTTGGAAGTGTTTGTTCACTCTTTGGCCCAAAACCGCTCCAATAACAAAGTCGCTAGCATCACACATCAATTCGAAAGGTAGCTCTATCCTTAAGAAGATTGAAGGATTCAAGACACTCTTTGGAAAAGATGAAAGGAGTATCTTTTTCCAAGAGGTGGGTCATCGGGCGAGCGATTTTAGAAAAATCCTGAATAAAACAACGATAGAAGTCTGCATGACCTAGGAAACTTCTCACACCCTTCACGGTTGAAGGTGGAGGTAATTTCGCTATGACATCCACTTTAGCACGGTCCACTTCAAGACCGGCTTTAGAGATATTATGTCCCAGCACAATGCCTTCTTTCACCATGAAATGGCATTTTTCCCAATTTAGAACAAGGCGAGTGTCTTCACACCGCTTAAGCATGCGTTCCAAATTGGCAAGGCAAGTAGAGAAGGAATCACAATAGACCGAGAAATCATCCATGAAGACTTCCATAGTTTCTTCAACCATGTCATGAAAGATAGCCATCATACACCTTTGGAATGTCCCAGGAGCATTGCATAAGCCGAAAGGCATTCTTTTGTAAGCAAATGTTCCATAAGGATAAGTGAATGTGGTTTTCTCTTGGTCTTGGGGATCGATGGGTATTTGAAAATAACCCGAAAAACCGTCTAAGAAGCAGTAATAGTCATTACCCGCTAGACGTTCAAGCATTTGGTCCATGAAAGGAAGGGGAAAATGATCCTTTCTCGTAGCATCATTGAGTTTGCGATAGTCTATACAAACTCTCCACCCTGTAACGAGACGAGTAGGAATCAACTCGTTGTTTTCATTGGGAACAACGGTGATTCCGCCTTTCTTAGGCACACAATTGACCGGACTAACCCATGGTGAATCCGAGATAGGATAGATCATGCCCGCATCAAGAAGTTTGATAACCTCTTTTTTGATAACGTCATGGATCTTGGGATTCACCCTTCTTTGGCTTTGAATAGTGGGTTTAAAGTCGTCCTCCATGAGAATTTTATGTGTGCAAAAGTGAGGATCAATTCCACGAATATCGGAGATTTTCCATGCAATAGCTTTCTTATGATTTTTCAGCACGGCGATAAGTCGGGATTTTTCTTCTTCTTTCAGGTCCTTTGCGATGATGACGGGTGACTTCTTGTTGTCTTCAAGGAAAACGTACTCGAGATGAGACGGAAGATCCTTAAGCTCTAAATCCGGAGGATTTTCGATGGACGGCGGAGTCAAAGTCGGATCATCGATAGAGATATCCTTAGGAGATGGTGGAGAAATATGGTCCTCATTGAGAAGTTTCTCAATGGTACGAATGTCTTCATCCCAATTGGAGGGAGAATCATCGTATTGCAAGTCCACATCTCCCAAAGTTGCTTCGAATTCCTTCAAGATGAATTCACTTTCTCCAAATGGAGTTAGTGATGGAGCAATAGAGGCAATGGTCTCAACAGTGGGTAGAGAAGAAGAACCACTTTTACAAGCGTCTTTGAAATGTTCTTCACGAGCCTCATCAAGAACGTCAATGAAATTAACGCCCTCATTTTCAGAAGGCTGCTTAGAAAGTTTACCCATGTTGAAGACGATTTTATCATCACCAACTCTCATGATTAATTCGCCAGCGGCTACATCAATGAGAGTGCGACCGGTCCTCAGGAATGGACGTTTCAACGATTAATGGAACACGGGGGTCCATCTCGTAGTCAACGACAACAAAATCCGCCAGAAAGGTGAATTTGTAGACACCAACGAAGACGTCTTCGGCTATCCCCACTGGATAAGCAACCGTACGGTTAGCTAATTCCATAGTCATTCGTGTAGGGACTAGCTCGGGTAGAGACAATTGTTTCCAAACGCTTAAAGGCATTAAGTTGATACTAGCACCTAGATCGGCTAGGTCCATACAATTCTCTACCCCAGGAAAGTTGCAAGGAATTAAGAAACGACCCGGATCACCAAGTTTGCTTGGTAATTTCCTTAAGAGGACTGCAGAGCAATTCTCATTAAGTTGGGTCTGAGCGATATCAAGGAGTTTCTCCTTATTACTGAGAAGATCTTTAAACATTTTGGCATATTTTGGCATGTGAGTGAGAGCCTCAGCAAAGGAGATATTGAAATTCAGTTGTTTAAACATTTTGAGAAAGTTAGAAACCTGAATATCATCCTTGTTCTTCAATTTCTCTTTCCTCAACCTCGAAGGATAAGGTATATTGGGTTGAGATGAAGGCTTTGGTATGAAATTCTCACTCACATCCTTGGGTGGTGGAGGGGTGGAAGTATAAGGTGGTGGAATTGGAGAAGGGGGCTAGTTTTCCTTTGTCACAATCATCGGTGTAGGTGTAGGAATCTCAGGTTCCTTGAAACCTTTGCCACTGCGAGTGGTGATTGCTTTCATCTCCCCTCTGGGATTAGCAACGGTGTTCCTCGGAAGAGTACCCGAACTAGAGGCTTGATTACTTGGGAAAAAACTAGCCATCATATCCCTTAAGTTATTCGTTTGATTGTTCATAGAGTTTCTCATGTCGGCTTGAAGAGCATTTCCTTGCTTCGCCATGTCATTCCTTAGCTCGGCTCGAATATCGTTCCCTTGTTTTGCCATGTCACCTTTCAAGTTAATGAATTGGCTTTGAAGATTCGTCACCATCTCTCTGTTAGTCCTCATGTAAGCTTCGAGGTCTTGGTTCAATGCCGTGGGTTGATTGAGAGGTGGGGCTTGGTAAGCTGAATTATTTCCTTGAGGTGGATATGGGTTTCTTTGGGATTGATATTGATTGGTAGCTCGAGGTTGGCTTTGATTGTTGCGGTTGAAATTGTTTTGGTTTTGGTTTTGAGGAGAAAAACCGGGTGGAGATAGATAATTGTTGGAGCGATAACTTAGCAAGTTACGATCTCCTTGAGGACGTGCTTGGTAGCCAAAGTTACCGTTAGCGGCGTACACATTTTCCGGATTGTCAAGAGTAGAAGGACAATTGGTGTACGAATGAGAACCCCCACAAATCTCACAAGAAGTGGCTATAGTTTTAGCTGGTTGAAATTGGTTTGTAGCCATGGTTAAGAAGTTTTTATTCATCTCAGCTATTTGGCAAGTAAGTTCGGTGAGATCTGGGTTAGATGATGCAGAAGAAACATTGGCTCTCTGGATATTCCGTGAAGATGCAAATGAGTCCCAATTTTTGTGGTGAGTGGTCATGTTCTCTATCAGCTCTCTACACTCCCCAGGTCTTCTCTTCATGAATGTACCACCAGCGGCAGCATTAATCGTATCACGATCACGAAAAGTTAGACCATTATAGAAAGTATCAATCAAAGTAACGGGGAGCATGTTATGGTTCGGACAACGGTCGATCAAAACATTATAGCGTTCCCAAGCATCGAAAAGCGACTCATCAGGTTCTTGTGTGAATCCACTGATTTGGTTGCGAAGACTAGTGACCATGGATGGTGGAATGTAGCGCGACAAAAATTTTTGAGTCATGTCATCCCATGTTTGAATTGAGTTTTTGGGGAGACGATCAAACCATTTTTCGGCATGATGGGATAAAGTGTGTGGAAAAAGGTGAAGGTGAAGAAAATCCATGGAAGCACCAGGTAGTTTCATGCTTTGAGTGACGGTAATGAACTTGTCTAGATGTTTGTTGGCATCATCATCCGGTAATCCACGAAACGGGCAAGCGTTTTGAACTTGCTGGATCATGTGATGCTTCAACGAAAATTCAGGAGCCGTGATTTGCATCGGCGCAATCGGTCCTCCGCGTCCGTTCATGGTGGGTTGACACAGTTCCTCCATTGTTCGTAAATCGGGTAGGGGAACATTGTTGTTGTTGTTATTCAAATGGGGAAGAGGTGGGTTGTTATTGTTGTTATGCACACCAGCCATATCTAAATCTTCACGAGTCTCGGGCTTAGAATAATTTGAAGATCTAGTACGCATACACCTGCAGAAGAGAAAAGTACCAAAGAAAATATATATAATCTTTTTGGTGCAAAACCTTTGGAAAAGAATTGCTTTTTATGATTTATTTTTTTTATAATGTTTTTGTATTTTTGAAAAGTTTTTAATTTTTGTGGATCTTTGAAATTTTTAGCAAGGAAAATAACGTTCCTAAAAGAACGGATCCTAAAATTCAATGCGTCTCTCACTAGAAACCGTTAATCTTAACGAAAAGAGCCGGCAGCGGCGCCATTTAATACAAGAATTTTAAACCAAGTATCAAAATTGTTCGTTGATTCCGATCTCTTCGAATTGATTACCGTTAATTAGTGCGACTCAATTGTCTTATGGTGATCAATAGGATGGTTTGTTTGATTATCTATTTTTAAACTAGAAGCAAATAATTGTCGTTGAGTAAAATAAGAAATTTTAAAACTTAAACTACAAATAAAAGCGTGCAATATTTGGAAATTAAATGTAAATGATTGAAAACTTGAAAACTTAGTAAAAAGTAAGCTAAGACAAAAGGCGGGAAAGATTAAATTTAAAATCTAAGGAAATTAAAACAAAAACAACAGCAGATCGCAACGCGATCGTACCCAAATAGTAAGATGGATCGTGACCCCCGATCGCACTCAATGCGAACGCAACCTAGGAATCAGATCGCACTCAGCAGTGCGATGGGTAAACGTGATCGTACTCCCAGATCGCAACCACGATCGCAACAAGTGGATCGTGGTCTTTGATCGTGGTTTGTGATCGCAACACAACTGATCGCAATCAATGCAATCGCAACTAGGAATCGTAATACACCATCGCACTCACAGATCATGATCAATGATCGTGGTGTGGATTTGTATCGTATCCAAAGAAAGAACACAGGATCGCACTCAATGCGATCGTAGCCCAAGATCATGACCAAGAAAAACCCTCCTAAGATAGAAATGGCGTCCAAGAAGTAACTAAGCTTAAATGAATAAGCTGTTACCAATAAGCACTTTCAAACTTCTAGACAAAGATAAATAAGCACAAATTCGAAAACTTTTGAATCTAAACACATGAACTTAATAATACGAGCTTTAAAAAGATGAACTTTTAAGAAAGTTTAAAAGTTAATAAGCTAAAACATTCGAATAAGCCACTAAGCATAAAAAGCTTATAACTTATACATATGAAAGCTTATGAAGGGATAAAAGATTAACTTTTTTCTTGACTAAAACATCAAAATCAATCACGCATTAAGAACTAATCGGACCAAATATGAAGTTTCGGATCAAGGAATAAGTGAAATCAAGAAATATAGAAAGAGATTAAAGAACAAAAAGCTTAACTTGAACTTGAAATTAAAATGAAATCCAAATACAAGAATGATTCAAACCTTAAACTTGAAAGAAAAAGATGAAACTTAGTGAGAAAAAGTTGGGAACTTTCTCTCTCTAAAAACTAGAAAGGAAAATGAAAAACTAAAACTAGCTAACCACCCTCCTAATGTGATTAGGAGGGTATTTATAGGGAAATGGGGAGTGCATGTGTGGTGTGCTTCCTTCTTTCTTTTCTTCTCGACTCGATTTAAATCTTTTTCTTTTCTCGACGTCGTCTCGGGACGTGAACTTGTCTTAATAATTTTCTTCTATAATTTAGACTTGAGTTCTTCGACTTCATTAAACTTCCGTCTTTAGACTTTTTCTTCGATAAATCTTCAGAATAGGTCTTGGACATCCGTTCTTTTAGCACTCTTGATCTTTTGACTTCGTCTTTTCTTGTTTTCTTCGATAAAAGCCCGTGAAAGCCCGTGTTTTCTTCCTTTTTCATCTTTTGGTCCTAAAACACAATAAAAACACAAACCACGCATAATTCCGACTTTTACGACATAAATTACACGTTTTGGTCTTGTTATTATTGGAAATAAGCGGTAAAAGGATAAGTGTTTTCACACTTATTATAGACCAAGAGGTATGATAAAACCATCTTCAAGTGAGATAGCTGAAGATGAGATTGAAGGTGCAGATGATGTACCTGGTCCATCGGTTCCTAGGAAAAGTACTAGAATAAGAAAAACTAAGTTTTTTGGTTCTGATTTTCAACTTTATTTGGTTGAAGGAACGAGAGATAAGACTATATCTCTATGTGAATATTGTTTCATTATTGAGGAGGATCTAAAGACCTTGAGTGAGGCAATGGCATCCAGGGATGTTGCCTTCTGGAAAGAAGAAATTCAAAGTGAGATTGATTCCATCATGCAAAATGATACTTGGGAACTAGCTGATTTACCTCCTAGATGCAAGGCATTAGGATGTAAATGGATCCTAAAAAGGTAAATGAATGTGGATGGAAGCATAGATAAATTTAAAGTCAGATTGGTGATCCAAGGCTTTAGGAAAAAGGAGGGAATTGACTTCTTTGATACTTATGCTCCTATTGCCAGGATATCTACTCTTAGATTGTTATTAGCTATTGTAGCTATTAATGATCTTGTTATTCACCAAATGGATGTAAAAATTGCATTCTTGAATGGTGATTTGGATGAGGAAATTTACATGAAACAACCTGAAGGGTTTGTGATGCCTAGACATGAAAACAAGGTTGTAAATTGAAGAAATCATTGTATGGTCTAAAACAAGCACCAACACAATGGCATCAAAAGTTTGATAATTGTGGTGTTGTCTAAAGGTTTTTCCTTAAACCAATTTGACAAATGTGTGTATAGAATATTTGATGCTTCTGGTAAGGGAGTAATAATTTGCTTATATGTAGATGACATGTTGATCTTTGGCACTGACCAAGATCAAGTTGATAAGACAAAGGAATTTTTGTCATCTAAGTTTGATATGAAAGATCTGGGGGAGGCTGAGGTGATTCTTGGTATTAGAATCAAACGAGGAAACAATGGTATCTCGATTTCTCAATCTCATTATATTGAGAAAATCCTAGCAAATTTTAACTTTGTTGATTGTATTCCTGCTCATACTTCATTCGATTCTACTGTAAAGTTGATTCCTAATAAAGGAATTGCAGTGTCTCAGCTAGAATACTATAGTGCTATTGGATGTCTTATGTATGCCATGATTAGCACTAAGCCTGATATAGCTTTTGTTGTAGGACAGCTTAGTAAGTATACTAGCAATCCTAGTGCTCTACATAGGCAAGCTCTATCTAGAGTGTTTCAGTATTTTGAAAGGAACCATGAATTTTGGTTTGACTTATAGCGGTTACCCTTCTGTGATAGAGGGTTACTCAGATGCTAGTTGGATTAATAACATGGAGGATCACTCGTCTGCAAGTGGCTGGGTATTCCTACTTGGAGGAGGTGCTATTTCTTGGGCTTCAAAGAAACATACATGTATTACAAGCTCAACTATAGAGTCTGAGTTTGTGGCTTTTGCTGCAGCTGGTAATGAAGCTGAGTGGCTAAGGAATTTGGTTTATGAAATTTCTTTGTGGCCTAAACCGGTATCTACCATTTCTATCAAATGTGATAGTGATGCTACCTTGGCTAGGGCTTATAGTCAAGTGTACAATGGTAAGTCTAGACACTTAGGTGTTAGACATAGTATGATTCGTGAGCTTATCATGAATGGTGTGATATCTGTGGAGTTTGTAAAAACTCAGTTGAATTTAGCCGACCATTTAACCAAAGGGTTAGTAAGAGATCTCGTACGCAAGGCAACTATTGGGATGGGTTTAAAGTCCACCTAATTAAATCCTTATATCAAGATACCCCATTCCCATCTAACACAATGTTAGGTGCTGAATTCAATGTGGAAAGCTTGATATTTTGGATTGGAACGCATAATTACATCATCCCACAATATGTGTTTAGAACTGCAAGTAAAGGAGGTTGAAATTATATTTCTTAATGATCTTTTGACAAATTGCATGTGTAGGTGCAAGAAGAAAAGATCACCTATATAAGCATGAAGTTTAGCTGCTTCAAGAAGTTTGGGACTTGGCTTTGATATGCTTATTGAAGGATAGGCCACAAGCAAGTAAAAAATAGTGTCAAGTAGAACATGTAAATGTGTAAACTGTTGTGTATATTATCTTCAGGTATTCACGATGAATAGAAGAGTTCAATCCTTAGTGACACTCTAATATTTGAATATTTGGAATGCTAATATACTAATGTGAAATTCAATCATGTCGACATTTCATTTATGCATCACTTTGATTGTGTTATGATTTTCTTTAAGTTACTCAAGATTACACTTAAATGGGAGAGGATTGTTTGTGATTTTGTATTACCAATAATGATTCAAGTGTAATGGATTGACTTACTTGACCAATGTGTAATCTTGATGAACGTTCATCAAGTCGGGTTTGTGCGGAGTGCACACTTGTATGACATTATTACGGTTACCATATGGGGGCGAAGCCCCCATACGACAGGGGTCCAGGGGCAGCACCCCTGGGCAAGGTCCAAGGGGGCAGCCCCTAACAGTTACAACCGTAGGCAGTTACAACCGTAGGTTGAAAAACTGTTGTTGGCAGTTACAACCGTAGGCAGTTACAACTATAGGCAGTTACAACCGTAGGTAGTTACAACTCGGTTTTTCTGCCCGTTTTTTCACCTTTTCTCTTGTTGGATAACTGCTAGGCAGTTACAACTGAAGGTTGAAAACCTGTTGGTCATATATGCAGTTTTCTGGTTCTATTCATAAAAACAAAAACATATTAACAGTTTGAATCTAAGTTTTATCCAATTAGAGATTTCGATAGAACCATCAAAATACTTTGATCTGAAAGTGTATGACACGACTCTCAGATAATTGATCCACCAAATCTCTAACATGTGAATGCATGTTAACTTTGATTTAAGACCCAACAAGTTGGATGGAAAATGGGAAACCATAAAGGTCGGCATCACTGCTTTGATTCAGAAGTCATACATGTTGATAGAAGAGATTTTATATGTTGAAAGTTCATTTCTCGGAATCCCCTCGAATTGATCACAGTTCTAAGTGGAATGATTTGTTCTTGGTGACAAAAAGTGGGTTTGGTTTTCTATTCTACTTAAAAAGATAAATGAGTAAAGTAACTAAAAGGGAAGCTAGAAAGAATTAATCATCAAAAGTAAAACTTGAATTAAAATGTAAATAAACAGTAACAGTAACTGAGAAATACCCTCACTGAAAATGCTCTATTCGCAATGTTTATCATGCAGAATAAATGGTTATACGGAATGAACTTCCCATGCGGAATAAGTAGCTCTATGCGGAATATTTGGGTTATTCGGAATACAAGTACTATTCGGAATAAAGACCTTACTCGGAATAAAACGACTACCCGGAATATTGGGCTATCCGGAATAATAGATATTCCGGATAGAGGAATTCTATGCGGGATAACTACAGCTACTCGGAATACTCTATGCTATGCGGAATATAGATGACTATGCGGAATAATTGAAATATTCCGAATAAGGAACAAATTGAGAAGGCTCCCCGGAATATATAATATTCCGAATATAAGACAAAATAAACAGGCTATTCGGAATGTTAGAACATTCCGAGTAAGGGACAAAACAGATGGACTATCCGGAATATAGCTGGAAATGAAGAACAGTAACAGACATTTAAAACAGTAGACACGAATTTAAACCAAATCAAGCTAAATAATCAAAAAGGTTTAACCAATTTAACCACAAATCGTCTATTAACCACAAGGATCAAATCCCAATCATAAAAACACAAAATCAACAACTTTTTAAGATCAAAACTCAACTAAATAAGAACTTAAGAACTTTGAATAAAAAGATGATGATGAACAAGAGGAATGAAAATATTGAATAAAAACTTGTATTGATGATTAAGATTCAGTAAACAAAATGAAGGATTAAACTTACAAGATTTAAGAACAAAAACAAGAATCAAAATCACCAAACACCCTAATGGTGTTGGTGATGCCTACGAACAGAAAGAGAGAAAAAAGGAATGAAAAGACTCCATGAAAAGTGTGAAGGGAAATCTTTATATAGGTCTCCCTTTTGGTTGGTGAGTGGGCTTTCTCCCTATCTTCTTGTCTTCTCGTCTTTTCAGAAAAGTTGACGTTTTCGATCTGATTCGGGATCTGTCGACGATTAAATTCAACCCGTCTTTTAATTTCTTCCTTTAATAGACTTGAGTTTCTTCGACATATGTAAATCTTTCATCTTTGGTCCTTTTCTTCGATAAATCTTCAAATAGGCCCATTGACTTCAAATCTTTTGCATCTCTTGGACAATAGACTTCGTCTTTTGTCTTTTTCCTTGATAAAACCCGTGCAATCCCATGTTTTCTTCAATATTCATCCGGTTGGCTCTGAAAACACAATAAACACAAAAACCACGCATAATTCCAAACAAATGATATTAAACACGCGTTTTGGTCTTGTTTTAGTAAGAAATAAGTGGTAAAAGGATGGGTGTTTTCACACCTATCAAATCCCCTACATTAACCATTGCCATGCCCTCATGCAATGCTTAGTGATAAAGCAAATTTACATTTTTCTCATAATCAATCAACCTTGGCCTTATTAACATACTACTAAACAGAAATTAAAGTAATAAGAGAAATTAAAACTTTATAGTAAACAAAAGGATAGAAAACCATTTTCACTTGAAAATAGCTATATGGAGATAACTTGCAAAGAGATCAGGGACTTATATTAGGGCTTTGGTCTGCGAAGATTTAACACCCTCAAGTTTCACGTTCCCCAAACTAAGATTAACAACGAGATTATTGTTATTATAAGTTAGCAAATCAAACACTTACTCACATGGCTTAATTATATGCTTAAACTCCCTTATTCCTAGGTGTATCTCTTATATTTTATTTTTGCCTTAGAATGATCATGAAGATGCATTTTTGGACTTATTTCGATAGTTTATTTAGGCTAAAAGCAAAGTAGGACGATTAGATCAATAGTTAGCTAAAGGACAAAATCTCTTAAAACTGCTTCTCGGGATATCAAAAAGTTCATATCTTGGCATAACTCGGTTCACGATTTGAGACCTTTCTCGGGCCGATATTTGGCATGTACTTCATACTTCATATCTTGAGAGACGTGCTTGAGATAATGGTCTTCTCATCGTTAATAGAGTTTCTTCACTTGGAGACTTTTAAGGGGTACTCCAACTTTGTTGACCACGACTTCATGATTATTTCTTCAATCTCTGATTGGGATTTCGAGATACAACGATCCGCCTCCTTTTCGGACTTGGATCTATTTATCCTCATACCTTGTTAGGGTCTTTTCGGATAGACTTCTCCATGATCTTTATGGGAGTTGATTGCTTTTCGTCGTGAGTCTTGATCCTTCATATTGATTTTGGGAATAATGCTTTTCACATCACTTTGGATCTTTAGCAATAAAATGGAATCCTCATGCCTTGTTAGGGCCTTTTCGGACTCGCCAATCTTCGCGCCCCGCTTCATAAGTTATGCCTTGGCTATGAACTCTTATCATTACCGAGCAACTTTTAAACGATCTTGGGCTAGAAGTTAAGTAACTTTTCAAATAGTACGACCTTACTTATTGCAGATAAAGTATTAGCAAGTGATGGGAGAATAGGCATATAATTACACCATGTGAGCTTGCGCAAGAATACCGACTTATAATTGACTCTATCATTTCTCGTTCTCCACAATTTAAAATCTCAAGTAATGAGACTCGTGGATGCTTAGCCTAATAAACCAATTAAGGTCTACATGGTTAAGGTTACTAGCTAGAATAAACTTGAATAAGTCTATTCGGGTTGAGTCAAAATAATCGCAACGGGCCAAATATGTCAAAGACTTCTAAACTAGCTACACCACTTTATTAATATTTTTGACTTTATTGCGGAATATATACATATGAAAGCAACGATAAAAATTTAAAAATTACAACTACATGGCAAAAGTTAATAAAAATTTGAAAAATGTTGAAAAAGATGATTTTCCGGTTAAATGAAGGCATTTTAATGGAAAAGTCCACTTAAAACTTCGATAGAAGTCCCCCCCTACACTTAAGATAAACATTGTCCTCAATGTTTAAGCATGTGGGAAAAATCTCCCCTACACTTATGACATTGTGCACGTTGGTTAAATCAAGATAAGGAAGAGACGACTAAAATGATCAATTTCAAATGTGAGTATGAAGAAAATTGAATCATGATAGTTGAGAGATAGAACCGGATTTCGGATAACACGTGAGCACGGTTCTTCAGAGATTCCAAGAGTGCATTCATCCCTGTAATCACATCACCACACAAAGACAAAGAACCTATAGAGGTCCCCCTACACTTAGGAGGTTAAAACGTAAAAGGATAGATACTCGGGCTGCCTCCCGAGGAGCGCTTGTTTTTGATAACCGAGTCACGAGCCTGACTCGACCCAAAATTAGTTCATGGGGAACGTGGTGAGGGATGGAATCATCTCATGAGAGATGTCCTCACCAAAGTATAACTTCACTCGTTGGCCATTCACCTTAAAATTAGGTCCATTAGGTTGAGCGAGCTCGAGAGTACCATATGGAAAAATTTGGGCAATGGTGAATGGGCCGGACCAACGAGATTTCAGCTTGCCCGAAAAGATTTTCAACCGAGAGTTAAAAAGTAAAACTTTGTCTCCAACTTGGAACTCTCGGTTCTTAATCTTAGAGTCGTGAATGAGCTTAGTATTTTCCTTATAGATCAAAGAATTTTCATAAGCCTCATTACGGAGTTCATTCAGCTCATTGAGTTGGATCTTGCGTAGATCACCGGCTTTGTTGATATCAAAATTAGCCCACTTCAAGGCCCAGTTAGCCTTGTGCTCCAACTCAATGGGGAGGTGGCGCGCTTTCCCGTACACGAGACGATATGGTGTACAACCAATTGGAGTCTTGTATGCGGTACAGAAAGCCCACAAAGCATCATCAAGTTTATCAGCCCATGAGGCACGATGCTCTCCCACGGTTCTTTCAAGAATTCGCTTTAATCCTCGGTTGGATATTTCAGCCTGGCCATTAGTTTGTGGGAGGTAGGCGGTGGAAAGACGAAGATTTACACCGTACTTAGCCATGACTCTAGCAAATTGGTCATTGCAAAAATGAGTCCCGCGATCACTAATAATGGCACGAGGCACACCGAATCTAGCGAATAGCGATTTCAAAAAGTTACAAACCACCCTTGCGTCATTAGTAGGTAAAGCTTTGGCTTAAACCCATTTTGAAACGTAGTCAACGGCTACAAGGATGTATTTGTTTCCTTTAGATGAAGGGAATGGCCCCATAAAGTCGATACCCCAAACATCAAAGATTTCACATTCCTGAATGAAATTTTGAGGCATCTCATCTTTATGTATGATTTTGCCTTGTTTTTGGCAAGCATCACAACGTTTAACCATCTCGTGAGCATCACGATAGATGGTGGGCCAATAAAATCCCGAGTCAAACACTTTTTTGGCGGTGTAGTTGGGACCAAAGTGACCACCGGTGGGTCCTTTGTGGCAAGCGTCAAGGATGTCTAAAGCTGCCGGTCCATCAACACATCGGCGAATAATCAAATCAGCACATTGTTTGAATAGATATGGGTCATCCCAAAAGTAATTCTTAATGTCTTTGAAGAACTTCTTCTTTTGTTGGGATGTTAGCCCGTCAACGTGTAACACTCTCATTTTTCGTATCGGTACAACGGAAGGGTCTTTCAGAGTGTTACGGGATAGCACAATAACTCCAATCATAGACAACGCATAAAAATGGTTGTACAAGGTTTAACAAACATTCATTCGATAAAAAGTTTCAAAAGTGTACAACAGGTCCCAAATTATACAGGTCATTAAGTTTACAAAACACAGATCGAATGAACATTTTTAATATTAAGTGTGGGCCATCAGAGTCGATCTCCATCCGGATTACCTTCAAGCACCTGAGATAGAAAACATGCAAAAATCATATCAGCGAATGCCGAGTGAATTCATAGAGTTTAATGAAAACCGTTATATAAAACAATCATTTACAATCATTTAAAATCAGAACACAAGTATAATATCGGAAGTAAGTCCACATATTGCTAGTCAGGCAATATATAAATCAAGCATACATCTGAAACCGTCCATGAGACCGTAGTCTCTATATTACCATGATAGGTAATATATTCATCGTAATAGCGTCGTTATCGTTTATTATTTATGTCTTATAGCATACGTTGTATATTGTATAGGTTGTAGGATTATTATTAGCCGCATGACATTGTTACCTTACTGTGAAAACAGCGGGCCGCGAACCCGACAAACAATTTGCCCATCTAAGTTAGCGTGTCGTCACAAAAATCACGCTATGGAATCTTCTCATACATAAATTCGCTTACCAATCAATGTGGTACGACGGGGATCAACCGTCAAGGCGCGAACTGGGGTGATCGTCCCCAAATAGTACTATCAAATGCATAAGCGTCTACCAAATCCCGGTAGTTCACAATTCATGCTAATGGGACTTTAAGTGACATAACCTAACTACTAATAATCCTTTTAGTCTCGAATATAGGGTCATATCATCATTCGGGTCCATATCATTTAGCATACAATCGGGACTACTTGTGTTCTATTTTTATAAAAATCTAGCATGTTATCTCCCTCGCGGGTTTACAAATCATTTTATAAAATATTTAAAAGAGTGCGAGGCTATGAACTCACGTTGTTAATGAAAGGCGGATTATCGGCTACGGGCGTGCTTCGGTCACGGAAACCTATATAAATAATAATCGGTCTTAGACTCGGTCCAATGACTTTTATCAAAATAACAATATACATATGATGATTTTGTACATATGATGATGATCAAGTGGGTTTATAAATCCTCATTTACTCATTTTAGCGTTTACGTTTTGGTAACATCTTACTAGTTCACTAGTTTTACCGATTTTACCTATTTTAAGTTCATTAAGTCTTTTATAAGTTCTTTTACTTGTTTTTACCCATTTTATACCTATATGATCAGTATATATATCTTTCATGTTGGGCCCAAATGGGTTAAGCCCAAATAATTCTTTTTACAAGTATTTATCTTATTAAGTCCAATTATTAGTCTAATAAGTTTAGTTAGCTCGTAAATGTCCGTAATTCTTATAGTTCGGGTTTTATCGGTTTTTATTTGTATTAGTTACTTATACATCAGTATATAACCTTTATAAACTTTACATTAGACGGGTTTGGTCGTCTAAGTTTTATTTGATGAAAAACGTTAATTTCACGGCGATAGCCGAAAAAGTCATAAAAATCAAGTTTATAGTTTTTATTACTTATAAATATTATTTTTACCACCATTTATCTAATTTACCCATTTAATTAATCTTTTATACATTTATATAAATAAGTTTTATAAGTTAGTGGGTTTACATTTTACATTTTATAGATTATAATGTGAGTGCTTATATAATAATAATAAACATTATTTCCAAAATCTGATTTTTAACTTCATATTCACCATTTTTACCATATCTAGAGTTCTACAATGACTTAGAAGCTCATTTTTGGATGACAACTTCTTCATAATATGTGCTACATATAACTTAGTTATAGCTACTGTCCATTTTGAGTCTAAGTTGCCTTAACAGTCCCTACCAAACTGCTTATTCAGATTGTACCACCTAACTTGTTTTGATCATATCTCACTCATTATTTTGATTCCATTGCATGGCCAACTCTCACATGTGTATAACATCATCTACTTACTGTAAATAGATCAAACCATGCATTTTTATCAGTTCATCATTTAGTTATCTACTGTTTTTATACAGCCAACTAATTAGTCATGATTTTAGCTTCATTTCTTATGGTTATCATCATTTTTAAGCATGTTTATCAACACTTGATCCCCACACAACATTTTTATCATCATATATACATCATATACATATACAAAATGAAAGAAAATACATTTGTTCTTTACAAAATAATAAGAGAAAAATGTAGAGGATGATCTTCTTTACCAATCCAAGTGGATTTCTTGTTTTAGGAAGGCAAGAACTTGATGAACACAACAAGTACCTCCAAGACCATCAAATATCAAGATCATATGTTGAAAAATAAGCCCTAGGACACAAGCAAATCACCTCCAAAGTTGTTTATATGGCCACCAAATGATCAAGGCTTCAAGGAAACACCTTAATAGGACTAGTAAACATGTGGTTTGTAGCTAGAAAAGATCAATGATGGTGTTTGTTGCTTGATTTGGGACGGAACAAAGGGGTGAGTTGAGAGAGTTTGAGAGTGAATTGCATGTAGGAAATGGTAAGAATGAAACCATTAGCTAGTTTTGTTTAGTTAGTGGGAAGGGTTAGCTTAACAAGTAAGCACAAGCTTACACTTGTGTAACTTGTTGTTAGCTTGATGCCACCTATGTGTGGTGTGTCAACATTGCCGTCCCATATAAGCTAGTGGGATGGGGCAAAGTGTTTTGTCCCATCTCACTAGTTTACGGGTATTTCTCGATTCTAGTTTTCTCGATTTGCGTGCCCTCGGGTCGTTTTACGAAAAACGTTTTTATAAATTATGAATCACCGTCACAAAACGAATCCAATAAAAATTGTCTCATCAAAAACGGAGTTCAAAAACGTAAATACGTAATCCTAAGGTTTCCGGTTTAGTCGTAAAAGACGCCAAATTATGCACGTAAGCCCAAATTTAAATCCGTAAATTGTGAGTTCGTCAACCAACACAAAAATAAGTTTCAAAATATTATACAAGAAAATATTTCACTACCTGAAAATGTTAGATTTGTCACAGCTTTTCCTCCTAAAAGGGATCAACGTCCTCGTGATCCATTTCATTTGGATGTCCGTTTCTTATTGAAATCGAAGAGGTGCGGATATTTTTCCACATTTCATCCTCTCGCTCCCAAGTATACTCCGGTCCATGCTTTGAATTCCATCGGATCTTGACAATAGGTATCCGACGTTGTTTCAGTTGCTTTACCTCACGGTCCATAACTTCTACGGGCTCTTCGATAAAATGCAACTTCCCATCTATTCGAACCTTACCTAACGGAATTTTCTCATCACTCACTGCTAGACATTTCTTCAGATTAGATACATGGAATGTGTTGTGAACACCATGAAGTTCTGGGGGTAACTCTAGTTTGTAAGCCACCGGACCTACTCTAGATAAAATCTTAAAGGGTCCAATATAACGGGGATTCAATTTCCCTCGCTTTCCAAATCTGATAACGCCTTTCCATGGCGATACTTTCAACATTACTCGGTCACCCACTTCAAACTCCATTGGCTTCCGCCGCACATCCGCGTAACTTTTCTGTCTACTACGGGCAGTCAACAACCTCTTCTTAATCTGAACTATCATCTCCGTAGTCTCCCGGATCAATTCCGGTCCCGTGAGCTGGGTATCCCCAACTTCACTCCAACATACAGGAGATCTACACTTCCTACCATACAAAGCTTCAAACGGTGCAGCCTTAATACTAGAATGGTAACTATTGTTATACGAAAACTCTGCTAACGACAAATGTTTATCCCAATTCTTACCAAAGTCTAACACACAAGCTCTCAACATATCTTCCAGTGTTTGTATCGTCCTTTCACTCTGCCCATCAGTCTGGGGGTGATAAGCAGTGCTCATATCGAGATTCGTTCCCAAAGATCTTTGGAGAGATTTCCAAAAATTCGATGCGAATCTAGGATCTCGATCTAAAATGATCGATACAGGCACTCCATGCTTGCATACAACATTATCAAGGTATATTCGAGTCAGCTTCTCCAGTGAGAACTGCTCCTTAACCGGAATGAAGTGTGCTGATTTGGTCAGTCTATCGACAATAACCCAAATCGAATTGTTTCCAGATGATGTTCTAGGAAGCTTGGTGATAAAGTCCATTGTAATTCGCTCCCACTTCCATTCAGGAATCTTTGGTTGTTGAAGTAGTCCTGATGGCTTTTGATGTTCAGCTTTAACTCTAGCACAAGTCAAGCATTGAAGAACATACATAGCTATGTCAGCTTTCATATTCGGCCACCAGTACAACTTCTTCAAATCATGGTACATCTTATCAGATCCCGGATGAATGGAATACTTAGATTTATGGGATTCTAACATAACCAAATCTCTTAAGCCTCCAAACTTAGGTATCCACATACGACCTCTTAAACATTTCACTCCATCAGCTCTAACCTCTAAAGGATCTTCTTCTCCTCGGAACCCTTCATTAACAAAATTCTCCTTCTTACAAGCTTCTATTTGCGCATTTCTAATTTTCTCAGGCAAATTATTGTGCACGGTCAAGACTAGAGAACGCACCCTGATAGGCTCTCTATCTTTCCTACTCAACGCATCAGCAACAACATTGGCTTTTCTTGGGTGATATTTTATATCACAGTCATAATCACTTAAAAACTCTATCCATCTTCGTTGCCTCATGTTCAATTCCTTCTGGTCGAGAATATACTGTAGGCTTTTGTGATCGGTGAATACCGTACACTTGGTGCCATACAGATAATGTCTCCATAACCTAAGAGAAAAGACCACCGCTCCTAACTCAAGATCATGAGTAGTATAATTCTCCTCATTCTTCCTTAATTGCCTAGAAGCATAAGCTATCACCTTCTCTCTCTGCATCAAAACAACTCCATAACCTCTAAGAGATGCATCACAATACACTACAAAATCTTCACTCCCTTCGGGTAATGATAAGATTGGCGCACTACATAATTTTTGCTTCAATGTCTGAAATGCTCCATCTTCATCACTTCCCCAAACGAAATGTTTATTCTTCTGCGTAAGCTTAGTCAAGGGTTTAGCTATCAAAGAAAATTCTTTAATGAATCGTCTATAATAGCCAGCCAATCCTAAGAACTGTCGCACTTCCGTTGGCGTTGTCGGTGCAGACCAATTCTTAATAGCTTCAACCTTTGCAGGATCAACATGAATTCCATCTTTGTTAATCACATGACCAAGAAATTGCACATAATCTAACCAGAAATCACACTTCGAAAACTTAGCATACAACCTTTCATCCTTCAACAAATTCAAAACAATCCTCAAATGTTCTCTATGCTCATCTTCATTCTTAGAATAGATTAGAATATCGTCAATAAACACAATCACAAATTTATCCAAGTAGGGCTTGCACACTCGATTCATTAAATCCATGAAAACCACAGGTGCGTTAGTTAACCCAAATGGCATTACTTGAAATTCATAGTGTCCATAACGAGTTCTAAATGCAGTTATAGGAATATCTTCTTCACGAACGCGAAGTTGGTGATATCCTGACCGCAAATCTATCTTAGAATACACACTAGATCCTTGCAGTTGATCAAACAAATCATCAATCCTAGGTAAAGGATATCGATTTTTAATTGTCAACTTATTCAGTTCCCTATAATCGATGCACATACGAAAAGATCCATCCTTCTTCTTAACGAACAAGACTGGAGCTCCCCAAGGCGACGAGCTCGGTCGAATAAAACCTTTACCAGACAACTCCTTAAGTTGCTCAGATAACTCCTTTAATTCAGAAGGGGCTAATCGGTAAGGCGCACGTGCCACCGGTGCAGCACCAGGAATTAAATCGATTCGAAACTCTACTTGCCTTATCGGTGGAAGTCCTGGTAAATCTTTAGGAAATACCTCAGGAAATTCACAAATAATAGGTACATCTTCCAATCGTTTCTCCCTAGACTCATTCCCGGTCACTTGAGCTAAGAATAACTCACAACCGTTCCTGATGTACTTTTGGACTTTAATACATGAAACGATTTTCAAACGGGATTCACCTCGACTACCATCAATTACTAACGTCCTATTCCTAAGAGGAATCTTAACCTTCTTCTCTCCACATAAAATAGTAGCATTATTCAACGACAACCAATCCATACCAATAATAATATCAAAACTACCTAATTCTATCAACATCAAATCAATCGGAAAGGAATGGTTCAAGAGATTTAGAGAGCATCCTTCTAATAGCTTATTAGTTTTCACTAATTTACCATCAGCCAATTCCACCTCGTAACTGGTACTTATCTCAACAGGTTCAATATCAATAAGGGCACTAAATTTAGTGGATACAAAGCTCCTATCGGCACCCGAATCGAATAAAGCAACAGCATAATGATTGTTGAGTAAAAACGTACCGGTAACGACATTTAGATCCTCTTTCTTCACCTCAATTGTTCCAAGTTGGTAGATACCACCCTGGGGGTTTCTTCCAGGTACAATCGCTTTCAACTTGGGGCATTCCGATTTCCTATGACCTTCTTCATTACAGTTGAAGCAAATCGTTCCCTTCTTACACCTTTCAACCTTGTGTCCAAGCTTTCCGCAATTTCGGCACTTCCAGCAGTCGCCAGGATGCCTCTTGTTGCCACACTTAGGACATCTATCATCGTTGCGCGGTGCATTGTTGGTAAGAGCATTTGCATTCCCCTTTCTCTTGTTCTGACGGCGATTGAAATTCTTCCTATAATCACCTCTATCTACATGCTCACCGTCTCCCTTTCTTTTCTCACCAACACGGGCTTCATCTTCCTTATCCTGAATTATCTGTCCAATGAGTTGGTAAGCCATTCGAACAGCATCATCAATGGTCAGTGGTTTAGATGATGTTACGTCCCCCCGGATATTCCTGGTCAACCCTTTCACATATTGCTCAATTCGGATCTCTTCGGGTTCAACCAATCGAGGACATAGCAAGGCCAACTCATGGAATCGATTCGTGTAACTATCAATGTCCACACCTTTCATTCTCAGATGAATCAACTCTTGTTCTAACCTAATGATCACACTACGAGGACAAAACTCCAAAGTCATCCACTTCTTGATTTCAGCCAAAGGAGTAGCATTAGCAGCATCAAGACCCATGAAAGCAATTCTCCCGTTCCACCAAGTCAACGCACGACCTTTAAGAGTAGCAATAGCAAAAGTCACCTTATCTTCCTCCTTACACTTACTAATCCTAAACACCGATTCAATCTTCTTGATCCACTGGCTTAGTCCTACAGCACCTTCAGTTCCATTAAAAGGTAGAGGTTCACACTTCATGAACGTCACATAAGTACAACCACCAACTTCAGGTGCATTCGTTCCAAGTCCTCCTATATTTCCTCCAGCATTAGCATTCACATTATTAGCATTCACATTCACATTAGTACCGCCAATTCCACTACCGCCAGCTCCACTACCGCCAGCTCCACTACCGCCAGCTCCACTACCGCCAGCTTCATTTCTAGCATTTGCCATAAATTCTGTCATAGATGCGGTAACTTGCTCCGTAATAATCCTACGTACATCATCCTCAGTCACAACCTTCTTGGGCGGCATAGTTCTATAATTCCACAATTTCAAAGTATTAAGCATTCATCCAACAAGGATTCATATAATATGGATCGAATTCATAATCAAGATACAAATAAGGCACAATATGGAATTCAAGACAAGATACATATTTCATTCAATCTGAAACAAAAGTATTGTCTTAGTACATCCATATCAAAGTTCTAGCACTATATACACTCAAAATTCGTGCCAAGTCTACTACTAACAAGTCGGTTCAGTCAAAGCTACAAGCACAAAAGATATAAAGGTCACTACTAAATACAAACTGGTCTACTGAGAACCGCCAGATGGTCCATCATCTATCGTCTTCTGGATCTTCGTCGGACGATCACTAGACACATCTTCAGCTGGGCGCTTACGGATTACTCCTCTTTCAACCATGTCGGCATAAAATCTACTGTTCCAACCCACAGATATATTCAACTCCTTTTCGGCTTTCTCACGCATCGCACGAGCCACACTCAACTGAATCTCCATAGAATTCACTTTTCTCTTCATAGCAGCATACTCACCACTTTCCAACACCGATAACCTCCTAAAAGCCTCATTCAAACCACGTTCTACATCACTCAAATCCAAACTAAGCAATTCTCGCTCTTTCTCGCCAATCTTAGCCTTCGACTCCAAATAAGCAACTTGAGTCTGAACAACACCTAATCCAACCTCTGTCACACAACTCTTAACACGGGAAGCATCTAGATCACGTCTCAAGGCCCATGGTGCAAGACCATCAATATGAGTAGCCTCTCGAGTACTAGACGACTCTCCTATCTCACGTCTACGAGTAGCAATACCATCAGTATCGTCAGGTGCATCGTCATCCTCATCCTCCTCTGATTCAGAATCAGATTCAGATGATTCAGACATTTCATCCCTAGGTAACTCATCCTCAGAATCAGACAAACAAACTGGTGGGGGCAAAGGCTCGCCCTCTGGAACATCATACGGATAAATAAGCTCAGCTTCCTCATCGTCATCAAACTCAACATCTATACCTACATCCTCCTCGACATCCTCGTCGTCAATCTCATCATCTAAATTATCTAACCCAATCTCATCATCATTCTCAATATCAACATTCTCAATATCCACATTCTAAATATCCACATTCTCAATCTCATTCTCTACCAAGTCAACCTGAGGGGCAATCTGATCTCCTAGTCCTAACTCGGGCTCGGGATCCTCAAATGGTTCCTCCTCATCATCAATATCAAAATCTACTAAGTCTAAATAAGGATCATCTTCTATATTAGGTTCGGGAATAGCATGGTTTTCTACAGGAATATTAGGGTCAGCCATGACAATCTGCATTTATATATATTTATCTCGTATTAGGATAACATACTACTTAAACAATTACATAATGAAATCACGATATATACATATATATAAATTAAATTATATATATCAAAATATATATCTTCTTAATAAGGCTTGTTGGTAACGTCGGAGATCTCTGGCACCGTTATAGTCAAAAGATTTTTCAAATATTTTCTCAAATGTTCATTGTCAAAAGATTTTGAAAAGTTTTGTTCAAAACCTTGGTTTTTAAAATCTTTTGTTCTCTACAACGAGAGCTCTGGTACCAAACTGTAACACTCTCATTTTTCGTATCGGTACAGCGGAAGGGTCTTTCAGAGTGTTACGGGATAGCACAATAACTCCAATCATAGACAACGCATAAAAATGGTTGTACAAGGTTTAACAAACATTCATTCGATAAAAAGTTTCAAAAGTGTACAACAGGTCCCAAATTATACAGGTCATTAAGTTTACAAAACACAGATCGAATGAACATTTTTAATATTAAGTGTGGGCCATCAGAGTCGATCTCCATCCGGATTACCTTCAAGCACCTGAGATAGAAAACATGCAAAAATCATATCAGCGAATGCCGAGTGAATTCATAGAGTTTAATGAAAACCGTTATGTAAAACAATCATTTACAATCATTTAAAATCAGAACACAAGTATAATATCGGAAGTAAGTCCACATATTGCTAGTCAGGCAATATATAAATCAAGCATACATCTGAAACCGTCCATGAGACCGTAGTCTCTATATTGCCATGATAGGTAATATATTCATCGTAATAGCGTCGTTATCGTTTATTATTTATGTCTTATAGCATACGTTGTATATTGTATAGGTTGTAGGATTATTATTAGCCGCATGACATTGTTACCTTACTGTGAAAACAGCGGGCCGCGAACCCGACAAACAATTTGCCCATCTAAGTTAGCGTGTCGTCACAAAAATCACGCTATGGAATCTTCTCATACATAAATTCGCTTACCAATCAATGTGGTACGACGGGGATCAACCGTCAAGGCGCGAACTGGGGTGATCGTCCCCAAATAGTACTATCAAATGCATAAGCGTCTACCAAATCCCGGTAGTTCACAATTCATGCTAATGGGACTTCAAGTGACATAACCTAACTACTAATAATCCTTTTAGTCTCGAATATAGGGTCATAGCATCATTCGGGTCCATATCATTTAGCATACAATCGGGACTACTTGTGTTCTATTTTTATAAAAATCTAGCATGGTATCTCCCTCGCGGGTTTAAAAATCATTTTATAAAACATTTAAAAGAGTGCGAGGCTATGAACTCACGTTGTTAATGAAAGGCGGATTATCGGCTACGGGCGTGCTTCGGTCACGGAAACCTATATAAATAATAATCGGTCTTAGACTCGGTCCAATGACTTTTATCAAAATAACAATATACATATGATGATTTTGTACATATGATGATGATCAAGTGGGTTTATAAATCCTCATTTACTCATTTTAGCGTTTACGTTTTGGTAACATCTTACTAGTTCACTAGTTTTACCGATTTTACCTATTTTAAGTTCATTAAGTCTTTTATAAGTTCTTTTACTTGTTTTTACCCATTTTATACCTATATGATCAGTATATATATCTTTCATGTTGGTCCCAAATGGGTTAAGCCCAAATAATTCTTTTTACAAGTATTTATCTTATTAAGTCCAATTATTAGTCTAATAAGTTTAGTTAGCTCGTAAATGTCCGTAATTCTTATAGTTCGGGTTTTATCGGTTTTTATTTGTATTAGTTACTTATACATCAGTATATAACCTTTATAAACTTTACATTAGACGGGTTTGGTCGTCTAAGTTTTATTTGATGAAAAACGTTAATTTCACGGCGATAGCCGAAAAAGTCGTAAAAATCAAGTTTATAGTTTTTATTACTTATAAATATTATTTTTACCACCATTTATCTAATTTACCCATTTAATTAACCTTTTATACATTTATATAAATAAGTTTTATAAGTTAGTGGGTTTACATTTTACATTTTATAGATTATAATGTGAGTGCTTATATAATAATAATAAACATTATTTCTAAAATCTGATTTTTAACTTCATATTCACCATTTTTATCATATCTAGAGTTCTACAATGACTTAGAAGCTCATTTTTGGATGACAACTTCTTCATAATATGTGATACATATAACTTAGTTATAGCTACTGCCCATTTTGAGTCTAAGTTGCCTTAACAGTCCCTACCAAACTGCTTATTCAGATTGTACCACCTAACTTGTTTTGATCATATCTCACTCATTATTTTGATTCCATTGCATGGACAACTCTCACATGTGTATAACATCATCTACTTACTGTAAATAGATCAAACCATGCATTTTTATCAGTTCATCATTTAGTTATCTACTGTTTTTATACAGCCAACTAATTAGTCATGATTTTAGCTTCATTTCTTATGGTTATCATCATTTTTAAGCATGTTTATCAACACTTGATCCCCACACAACATTTTTATCATCATATATACATCATATACATATACAAAATGAAAGAAAATACATTTGTTCTTTACAAAATAATAAGAGAAAAATGTAGAGGATGATCTTCTTTACCAATCCAAGTGGATTTCTTGTTTTAGGAAGGCAAGAACTTGATGAACACAACAAGTACCTCCAAGACCATCAAATATCAAGATCATATGTTGAAAAATCAGCCCTAGGACACAAGAAAATCACCTCCAAAGTTGTTTATATGGCCACCAAATGATCAAGGCTTCAAGGAAACACCTTAATAGGACTAGTAAACATGTGGTTTGTAGCTAGAAAAGATCAATGATGGTGTTTGTTGCTTGATTTGGGACGGCACAAAGGGGTGAGTTGAGAGAGTTTGAGAGTGAATTGCATGTAGGAAATGGTAAGAATGAAACCATTAGCTAGTTTTGTTTAGTTAGTGGGAAGGGTTAGCTTAACAAGTAAGCACAAGCTTACACTTGTGTAACTTGTTGTTAGCTTGATGCCACCTATGTGTGGTGTGTCAACATTGCCGTCCCATATAAGCTAGTGGGATGGGGCAAAGTGTTTTGTCCCATCTCACTAGTTTACGGGTATTTCTCGATTCTAGTTTTCTCGATTTGCGTGCCCTCGGGTCGTTTTACGAAAAACGTTTTTATAAATTATGAATCACCGTCACAAAACGAATCCAATAAAATTGTCTCATCAAAAACGGAGTTCAAAAACGTAAATACGTAATCCTAAGGTTTCCGGTTTAGTCGTAAAAGACGCCAAATTATGCACGTAAGCCCAAATTTAAATCCGTAAATTGTGAGTTCGTCAACCAACACAAAAATAAGTTTCAAAATATTATACGAGAAAATATTTCACTACCTGAAAATGTTAGATTTGTCACACAACGAGAATTCCACCAGCCAAGTAGTTTGCAATGTCCGCAAACCACGGGGTTTCATCAGAAGTCGAGTTGATAGACATTAAGGTCTCCAGGGGAAAAGAATCATTGATTTCTTTGTTCGGATGATCCCCTTGGTAAGGATCCTCAAGTCTACTGAGATGATCCGCGGCTAGGTTTTCAGCTCCTTTTTTATCGCGAATTTCGATTTTAAATTCTTGGAGTAGCAAAAGCCAGCGAAGACGTCTTGGTTTGGAATCTTGCTTAGTCAACAAGTACTTCAACGCGGAATGATCGGTGTAAACGATTGTGGTGGAAAGGACAAGATAGGGGCGAATTTCGATTTTAAATTCTTGGAGTAGCTAAAAGCTCTTTTTCGGTTGTCGTGTAATGCAATTGAGCCCCAGTCATTGTCTTGCTAGCATAGTGGATTGGTTGGAAGTGTTTATTCACTCTTTGTCCCAAAACCGCTCCAATAGCAAAGTCGCTAGCATCGCACATCAACTCGAAAGGCAGCTCCCAATTAGGGGTAACCAAGACGGGTGCCTTAGTTAGCTTATCCTTAAGCGAGTTGAAGGCTTCGATACACTCTTTGGAAAAGATAAAAGGAGTATCTTTTTCCAAGAGGTGGGTCATCGGGCGAGCAATTTGAGAAAAATCTTTGATGAATCGACGGTAGAAGCCCGCATGACCAAGGAAACTTCTCACACCCTTCACTGTTGAAGGTGGAGGCAACTTAGCGATAACGTCGACTTTAGCACGGTCTACTTCGAGACCGGCTTTGGAGATTTTGTGTCCTAGCACGATGCCCTCTTTTACCATGAAATGACATTTTTCCCAATTAAGAACAAGGCGAGTGTCTTCACACCGCTTCAGCATACGTTCTAAATTGGCAAGGCAAGCAGAGAAAGAATCGCCATAAACCGAGAAATCATCCATGAATACTTCCATAGTGTCTTCCACCATGTCATGGAAGATAGCCATCATACACCTTTGGAACGTCCCAGGAGCATTACATAAACCAAAAGGCATGCGTTTGTAAGCAAATGTTCCATAGGGGCAAGTGAATGTGGTCTTTTCTTGGTCCTTTGGATCGATGGGAATTTGAAAATACCCGGAGAAACCGTCTAAGAAGCAGTAATAGTCATTACCAGCTAGACGCTCGAGCATTTGATCCATGAAAGGAAGAGGAAAGTGGTCTTTTCTCGTGGCATCATTGAGCTTGCGATAATCAATACAAACTCTCCACCCAGTAACGAGACGAGTGGGAATCAACTCGTTGTTTTCATTGGAAACAACGGTTATTCCGCCCTTTTTGGGCACACAATGGACGGGACTTACCCACGGCAAATCCGAAATAGGGTAAATCAAGTCGGCATCTAGAAGTTTGATAACCTCTTGTTTGATGACGTCATGAATTTTAGGATTAACCCTTCTTTGGCTCTGGATTGCGGGTTTAAAGTCATCTTCCATGAGAATCTTGTGAGTACAAAAGTTCGGATCAATTCCGCGGATATCGGAAATTTTCCAAGCAATTTCCTTCTTATGATCTTTAAGCACGGCGATGAGGCGAGATTTTTCTTCTTCCTTCAAGTCCTTCGCGATGATGACAGGCGACTTCTTGTTTTCTTCAAGGAACACGTACTCGAGATGGGGCGGCAACTCCTTAAGTTCTAAATCCAGAGGATTTTCGATGGGAGGCGTTTTCAAAGTCGGAGCATCGATAGCAATAACCGTGGGAGATGGTGTAGAAAGATTGTCTTCTTTAAGAAGGTTCTCAATGAGGCGGAGATCTTCATCCCAATTGGTGGTAGAATTGTCATTAGCTAAGTTCACATCTCCCATGGTGGCTTCAGAATCTTTCCAAAGGAAATCACTTTCTCCAAATAGAGATAGTGATGAATCAATCGAGGAAACGGTCTCAACATTGGGAAGAGAGGTAGGAATACTTTTGCAAGCATCTTTGAAGTGTTCTTCACAAGCCTCATCAAGAACGTCAATACAATTAACACGCTCGTTAGAATAAGGCTGTTTAGACAACTTTCCCATGTTGAAGACAATTTTATCGTCACCCACTCTCATGATAAGCTCACCGGCTTCAACATCGATGAGAGTGCGACCGGTCCTCAAGAATGGACGACCAACTATCAATGGCACACGAGGGTCCATGTCATAGTCCACAACGACGAAATCGACAGGAAAAGTGAATTTGTCGACTCCTACAAAGACATCTTCGGCTATCCCCACTGGATAAGCAACCGTACGGTTAGCCAATTCCAAAGTCATTTTGGTGGGGACTAGCTCAGGGAGAGATAATTGCTTCCAAACGATTAAGGGCATTAAGTTAATACTGGCACCTAGATCGGCTAGGGCCATGCAATTCTCTACTCCCGGGAAGTTACAAGGGATTAAGAAACGGCCCGGATCACCAAGCTTGGTTGGCAATTTCCTTAAGAGCACTGCAGAGCAATTCTCATTAAGTTGGGTGTTAGCAATATCAAGAAGCTTCTCCTTGTCACTAAGAAGATCTTTGAACATTTTCGCGTATTTAGGCATGTGAGCGAGAGCCTCAGCGAAGGAGATGTTAAAATTCAATTGTTTAAACATTTTAAGAAAGTTTGAAACTTGAATATCATCCTTGCTTTTGAGCTTCTCTTTCCTCAACCTTGAGGGATAAGGTATATCGGAAGAAGAGGAAGGATTTGGGATCGAAGGATCACTCACATCCTTGGGTGGAGGAGGGGTAGAAGTAAAAGGTGGAGAAATTGGGGAAGGATAAGGATGAGGAATAGGAGCAGGTGACTCGTTCTCCTTAGTCACAATCACCAGTGGAGGTATAGGAAGCTCGGGTTCCTTGCTACCTTTGCCACTGCGAGTGGTGATTGCTTTCATCTCCCCTCTTGGATTCGCAACGGTGTTACTCGGAAGAGTCCCGAAGAAGAGGGTTGATTACCTTGGAAGAAACTAGCCATCATGTTCTTTAAGTCATTCGTTTGACTATCCAAAGTGCTTCTCATATCAGCTCTCAGATCGTTCCCTTGTTTCACCAGGTCTGCTTTCAAGTTGAGCACTTCCCGCTGAAGATTTCCCACGATCACATCGTTAGTCCTCATGTAGGTTTCCACTTCTTGGTGTAAAGCGGTGGGTTGGTTGGGAGGAGCATTGTATGCGGGTGGTTGATAAGCAGGTTGCTGGTAAACTTTGTTGTTTCTTTGAGGTGGATTTTGTTGTTTGTAAGGTGGTATGTATGGTCCCCGAGATGGTTGTTGTTGTTGAGGAGGGCGGTTGAGGTTTTGTTGTTAGTTTGGGTTGTTAGGAGGAAAACCGGGTGGGGAAAGGAAGTTGTTGGAACGGTAGCTAAGCAAGTTGTGGTCACCTTGAGGACGAGCTTGATAAGCGGGTTGAGGATAGGTACCGTATGCTGCATTCACATTCTCAGAAGGGTAGTCTTGAGTGGCAGTACAAGTGGTGTAAGAGTGAGGACCCCCGCATATCTCACATGGATGGCTAAAAGCATTGACTTGAGCGTCTTGAGCGTTTTTAGCATTGATGTTGTTGGTGTTGTTGGCGGTGTGGGTAACAAGCGATTCAAGAAGCGTAGTAATTTTGTCAAGTCGCTTATCGCTGTCACTAGTACTAGCAACGTTGGTCCGAACACTCTTGGTTTGCACACGAGACTTATTCTCAATGATATCCCAAGCAGCATTGGAAGTCTTAGCCAAAAGATTACCCCCCGAGGCATTTTCTCAAGCAGCATTGGTGCACTTTGGTAAAACCATGTTGTGGGCATTTTCTCAAAAGGTCTTTGAAACGGTCCCAAGATTCACTAAACGACTCATCGTACTTTTGTTCAAAATTGATAATTTCATTCCGCAAAGCGGTAGTACGAGAGGGTGGGAAAAAGTAGTTGATAAACTTGGTCTCCAAATCCGTCCACGTAAGAATACTCTGTGGCGGTTCCTTAGCAAGCCAATGCCGGGCTTGTCCCTCTAAAGAAAAGGGAAAAAGTTGTAAACGGATTACCTCTTGTGGAACACCATTGAATTTGACCGTATTAGTGAGTTGCAAGAACCTTTTGATGTGGTCATGTGGATCATCAATGGTACGCCCCAAGAATGGTTAAGCAGAGACCATCTGGATAAAGCCGGATTTGAGCTCAAAGTTGTTGGCTGCAATCGCGGGTATGACAATTGGATCATTGTTACCATCTACATGTGCTTGCAGAAGTTCAATCATCGGCCGATTATCCGGTAGATGCTCATTGTTGTTGTTATTATTGTTGTTGAAAGGTGGATTGTTATTGTTATTATTATTGTTTTGAGGTGGGTTATTGTTGTTGTTTTGTACACCGGCCATGTCTAAGTCTTCGAGAGGCTCGGGCTCTTGATAAGACGTTGATCGTGTACGCATGCACCTGTAAAAAGAACTAACAAGGCAAAAACAAAGCAAAATTTTTTTTGGTTTTTATGTTTTTTAATTTTTAGGATTTTTGAAAATTTTATATTTTTTAGGGTTTTTGAAAATTTTTTATGAAAAAGAACGTTCACGGGGAACGGATCCCAAAATCCAAGTTCTCACAAAAAACTGTTGATCTTAACGAGAAGAGCCGGCAGCGGCGCCATTTGATAGAAGAGATTTTATATGTTGAAAGTTCGTTTCTCGGAATCCCCTCGAATTGATCACAGTTCTAAGTGGAATGATTTGTTCTTGGTGACAAAAAGTGGGTTTGGTTTTCTATTCTACTTAAAAAGATAAATGAGTAAAGTAACTAAAAGGGAAGCTAGAAAGAATTAATCATCAAAAGTAAAACTTGAATTAAAATGTAAATAAACAGTAACAGTAACTGAGAAATACCCTCACTGAAAATGCTCTATTCGCAATGTTTATCATGCGGAATAAATGGTTATACGGAATGAACTTCCCATGCGGAATAAGTAGCTCTATGCGGAATATTTGGGTTATTCGGAATACAAGTACTATTCGGAATAAAGACCTTACTCGGAATAAAACGACTACCCGGAATATTGGGCTATCCGGAATAATAGATATTCCAGATAGAGGAATTCTATGCAAGATAATTACAGCTACTCGGAATACTCTATGCTATGCGGAATATAGATGACTATGCGGAATAATTGAAATATTCCGAATAAGGAACAAATTGAGAAGGCTACCCAGAATATATAATATTCCGAATATAAGACAAAATAAACAGGCTATTCGGAATGTTAGAACATTCCGAGTAAGGGACAAAACAGATGGACTATCCGGAATATAGCTGGAAATGAAGAACAGTAACAGACATTTAAAACAGTAGACACGAATTTAAACCAAATCAAGCTAAATAATCAAAAAGGTTTAACCAATTTAACCACAAATCGTCTATTAACCACAAGGATCAAATCCCAATCATAAAAACACAAAATCAACAACTTTTTAAGATCAAAACTCAACTAAATAAGAACTTAAGAACTTTGAATAAAAAGATGATGATGAACAAGAGGAATGAAAAGATTGAATAAAAACTTGTATTGATGATTAAGATTCAGTAAACAAAATGAAGGATTAAACTTACAAGATTTAAGAATAAAAACAAGAATCAAAATCACCAAACACCCTAATGGTGTTGGTGATGCCTACGAACAGAAAGAGAGAAAAAAGGAATGAAAAGACTCCATGAAAAGTGTGAAGGGAAATCTTTATATAGGTCTCCCTTTTGGTTGGTGAGTGGGATTTCTCCATATCTTCTTGTCTTCTCGTCTTTTCAGAAAAGTTGACGTTTTCGATTCTGATTTGGGATCTGTCGACGATTAAATTCAACCCGTCTTTTAATTTCTTCCTTTAATAGACTTGAGTTTCTTCGACATATGTAAATCTTCCATCTTTGGTCCTTTTCTTCGATAAATCTTCAAATAGGCCCATTGACTTCAAATCTTTTGCATCTCTTAGACAATAGACTTCGTCTTTAGTCTTTTTCCTTGATAAAACCCGTGCAATCCCATGTTTTCTTCAATATTCATCCGGTTGGCTCTGAAAACACAATAAACACAAAAACCACGCATAATTCCAAACAAATGATATTAAACACGCGTTTTGGTCTTGTTTTAGTAAGAAATAAGTGGTAAAAGGATGGGTGTTTTCACACCTATCACATGTCACACCCCACCATGGCGGAATATGGGGCGCGACGTATGGATATCATCACAACATGGCGTGTCTATAGAGATAACTATATGAAATAAGAAATGTCATAAAATGGTGACACGAAGGTCATGACAATATCTCAACAAATGCAAGGGGTCTAGGTAAGTAAGTAACAGTCCTACTTCTTACCCAAGACAACAAATAACACAAACAAAACAAACATATAGGTGCCAATAATATCACTTATTAAACAAGCAAAAGAAACTAAGAAGGAACGGGGATCTCCTTCTATATGCAATCCTAAGGCATCCAAGTCTAGCCACTTCTATCCTCAAGCTTAAACACTTTCACACCTGAAAGAGACACTAAAACACGTCAACATAAAGTTGGTGAGAGTCATAGGTTTAGACTCCAACGCTAAAACAGTTATAAGCTGTGAATATCAAACATCAACACAATAACATATGGACCATGTGCTACAATAATGTATTAACAACTAGCACTCAAGTTCAATTAATCAATACAATTTCAAGGCATCACGCCTTACCAACGACCACAATTACCAAGGCATCATGCCTTACCAACAACCATAATTTCCAAGGCATCACGCCTTACCAACAACCATAATTTCCAAGGCATCACGCATTACCAAACACTATGGTACCATAGGCGCCCATACACCTATATACCCTTCCGATCCAAACCATACACAAACAAGAACCACATAGCAGTTAAACACATACTGTACACACAAGCCCAATCTCAAACCTTAAAAACATACACAGCTTTAATTTATAAACAACTCCACACAGTGTCTCTTCCATCCCATCTGGAAGTCAAAAACAATAATGAACATGGGACTACGAACACTCACCTGATAGCTCCTTCACAAGTCCTTGCACTAGCAACAGGCTAACAAACCAAAAGCACGCAATCAATATACGAACCAATCACTAAGATGGCTCATTAACCTATGATGGACATCTAGCCTATTCCCACATATTTACCTCATTGATAAGCTCTAATCACCCCATTACCCTTCCTTAACAAGTCCTTAACTTGGTTAAGTTTAATAACTAACCCGTTCATATTTTACCCAAAACAGTCCCAGTTTTTAGGTCTCAAAACTTTAAGTCAAACGTCCACTTAAACATACCCATGGTTTCTGTAAAAGGAATATTCATACCCTTACATATGTTGGCTAACACCTCCCACTTGCCCTAACCTTAAATCTACTGTTAAGGTCCCGATATACATATATCTACTTTTGTCATTCCAGATTTCCTGATTTTAAACGTACTAAAAGTTTGTTACCATTAAGGGGTCTTACCCTAAACCACAACCTTAGCCCAAGTGCAGATACTTACTACAATATATAAACCATCTCTCACGTTCGTGATAAGATCCCAATGCAACCCTAAGTACCCCAAACAACCCAAAACTTAAAAAGAAAACAAGCTGAATTCAAAACTGTTTTGACCTCCGACTGTTGTAACCTGTTTTTGACCCACTTCCCGACCTCCAATTTAGTTCTCGTTTCTTACATTGGAAAGCCACTTCAAATATCTTTCCAGGGTACTTGGATCGTAAAATAAGAGTTTATAGAACTCCCGATATGATCAAAACAATTGACTCAAAATATGCCCAGTTTTTAAAAACGGGTTTAAACAAATTGAACTAATTAATTACCCATAAACCCATCTAATACAAGCCCTAGATTATATGAGCATCATATTATGATTATAACATCATTAATTTACTGATTTTATATAAACCCTAACCCTAATCCATCATAAGAATGATTAAGAAATGTTGGAAATTTAGTGCAATTGTGGGAACGGGTAATACTTGTAAATGGGTTTGGAGGTACGGAGTGTACACCCATTAAGTCCCTTACCTCCATGGACTCAATATAGTGGTTGTGATATCAGTAGGAAGCTGCTCCTGGTCAGGAAGTTGCTTCTGGTCAGGAAGTTGCTCCTGGTCAGGAAGCTGCTCCTGGTCAGGAAGCTGCTCCTGGTTAGGACGTTGCTCCTGGTGATGCACAAAGTCTTTGTAACCTCTTTGACCAGTTAATGAGGGTTGAATATTGACTTGATGACCAGATTTCTGGTCATGTAACCACTATGCTTTATGAAGGTTATTATGAGATTAATAGGCCGATTAATGCTATTAATACCTTTGACTAGGAGTTACATTCCTTAAAGGAATAGGATCACTATAAATAGTGATCATATTTTGCATGATGAGAAATAGAAAAAAAAGAAAAACTTACACGCACAGGGTTCTTGATTTGTGCCTAAAACAAGAACTAACTCTTGGTTTTATCCCAAGGAGGTATTCGTGTTAACCCAGGCATAGGGTCGAATAATCTTCTTTGGAAAGTGATTACACGACTCCAAGAGATATCCGATAACCATTCATTGGTACGTAGTTAGGCTATTGATTATCTTCACCCTGTTGGAACGAAGTAAACCCCAACAATCAAAGAAGATTATTTTGTGATAATCAATGGCGGCGACAATGAAGCATATGGTGGCTAACTTCTCCAAACTGGACAAGTTTGAAGGGGTTGATTTTAGGAGATGGCAGAAGAAGATGCACTTTCTTCTTTCTACCATGAACGTGGTGTACGTGCTGACTACTCCTATTCCTGATGGTGGTGATGATGCTACTTTGGAGGAACTGAGGAAAAGGAGCAAATGGGAGAATGATGATTATGTATGTCGCGGCATAATTCTCAATGGTATGTCTGATTCTTTATTTGATATTTACCAAAATGTTGAATCTGCTAAAGAACTATGGGATTCCTTGGAAGCCAAATATATGGCTGAGGATGCATCAAGTAAGAAGTTCCTTGTGAGTGATTTCACAAATTACAAAATGACTGATTCAAGACCAGTCATGGAACAATACAATGAACTTCTTGGAATACTTGGCAGATTTACACAACATAAAATGAACATGGATGAGACCATTCAGGTCTCGTGTGTCATTGACAAACTACCTCCTTCTTGGAAAGATTTCAAGCACACCTTGAAACATAAGAAGGAGGAGTTAACTCTTGTTGAGTTGGGCAGTCATTTGCGCATTGAGGAATCCCTCAGGGTGCATGAAAGTGATAAGCCAAAGAGCAACAATGTTGCTGGTTCATCTGTTGTCAATATGGTGGAGCATAACAACTCCACCAGGTACAATGACAACAAGGGCAAACGTAAGCATCAGGATAACACCAAAGCTAATCCTAACAAGAAGTCATCAGTGGCTTGTTGGAAGTGTGGGAAACCTGGACACTTCAAAAGGGATTACAAAGGTGTTAGCATTGGCAACCAAGCTAATGGATCAGGCACAAAAGGTCAGAATATGTTTAATGAATCTCTCCAGATTTATTATGTTACATATGTATCTGAAGCTTACTTTGTGTAGGATGATGATGTTGCGTGGTGGGTTGACTCTGGAGCAACAGTACATGTGTGTAAAGATAGATGCTGGTTCAAGACTTATGAGTCAATGAATGATGGATCTATTCTTCACATGGGAAATGAGTCAACAACCCTAGTGCATGGACATGGTTGTGTAGATCTAAAATTTAGTTCTGGAAAGATTGTTTCTTTGTTTAATGTTTTGCATGTTCCTAATATTAGGAAGAACTTGGTTTCTAGTAGTGTTTTGAATAATTATGGTTATAAACAAGTGATTGAATCTAATAAATTTGTTTTATCAAAACATGGTGTGTTTATTGGTTTTGGCTATTTGAGTAATCAAATGTTCAGGCTTAATATTGATTCTAGTATAAATGTTGATTCTGTCCTGATGACTACCACTAAACTGAATGATTCATCACTATGGCATGCTAGACTAGGCCATGTCCACTATAAGAGGATGCAAGATATGTCTAAGGATGGGTTAATTCCATCTTTTGACATGGACACTGATAAGTGTCAGACTTGTATGCTGAACAAAATTACTAAGAAACCATTTCAGGATGTAAAACGTGAAACTACAGTTTTGGAGCTAATCCATAGTGATCTATGTGATTTGCATGCTACTCCCTCATTAGGGAATAAGAAATACTTGGTAACATTTATTGATGATGCTTCTAGGTTTTGTTATGTCTATTTGTTACATACTAAGGATGAAGCATTAGATAAATTTAAAGTATTTAAAACTGAAGTTGAATTACAACAAGGAGTCCAAATCAAAAGATTTAGGACTGATATGGGAGGTGAGTACATGAATACTCAGTATTTTCAGTCTGTTGGAATAATCCATGAAACAACTGCCCCCTATACTCCACAACAAAATGGTATATCAGAAAGGAAAAATAGAGTACTAAAAGAGATGGTTAACTCCATGTTGTCCTACTCAGGACTGAGTCAAGGGTTTTGGGGAGAAGCTATGTTAACAGCTTGCTATTTATTAAATAGGGTTCCTAATAAAAGGAACAGGATTACCCCTTATGAACTCTGGACTAAAAGGAAACCAAACTTGAACTACCTCAAAGTTTGGGGTTGTAGGGCTGTTGTAAGACTCCCTGATCCAAAGGTGAAAACCTTGGGTGAAAGAGGCATTGAATGCATCTTTGTTGGATATGCTGAGCATTCCAAGGCTTATAGGTTCTATGTTATTGAACCTAATGATTCAGTTTCAATAAACTCAATCATTGAATCAAGGATGCTAACTTTGATGAGACTAGGTTCTCATCAGTCCCTAAACCAAGCCTTAGGACTCCTATAGGAGCTGAGGACACTGGTGTTTCAGTGGAACCTGAAAGGGTCACTGATGAGGTTGTGGTTCAGCAACCTGAGCCTGAGCTTAGAAGAAGCACAAGGCATAGGACTCCAAGGAATTTTCGGCCTGAGTTTCAACTATACTTAGTTGAAGGAACAAGGGATGAGGTCTCTGATCAATACTCCTATTGCTTTAATGTTGAGGATGATCCCAAAACATTTGATGAAGCAATGAAGTCCCAGGATGTTGCTTTCTGGAAAGAAGCAATAAATGATGAGATGGACTCCATCATGGGCAACAACACTTGGGTGTTGGTTGATCTACCTCCTGGTTGCCATCCACTTGGTAACAAATGGATTTTCAAAAGGAAAATGAAGGTAGATGGAACTGTTGAAAAGTTCAAGGCAAGGTTAGTCATTCAGGGCTTTAAACAAAAGTCAGGGATAGACTATTTTGATTCTTATGCTCCAGTAGCACGTATCAGTACCATAAGAATGCTGATTGCTCTAGCAAGTATTCACAATCTGATTATTCATCAGATGGATGTGAAGACAGCATTCTTGAATGGTGACTTGGATGAGGAGGTTTATATGAACCAACCTCAGGGCTTCATCATGCCTGGTCATGAAGGTAAGGTGTGTAAACTGATTAAGTCCTTATATGGACTAAAGCAGGCACCTAAGCAATGGCACCAGAAATTTGATGAAGTGGTTTTGTCTAATGGTTATTCACTTAACCAAGCTGACAAATGTGTATATAGCAAATTTGATGAATCTGGTAAAGGAGTCATCATTTGCCAATATGTTGATGACATGTTAATCTTTGGTACTGACCAAGCTAAGGTTGATCAGACAAAGGATTTTTTGTCATCAAAGTTCTCCATGAAAGACATGGGGGAGGCTGATGTTATCCTTGGCATAAGGATTAAACATGAAAGTGATGGTATTGTAATTTCTCAGTCTCATTACATTGAGAAGGTGCTAAAGAAATTCAATCACTTTGATTGTACTCCAGTAAGTACACCTATGGATACAAGTGAGAAACTAATGCCTAACAATGGTCAGGCTGTCTCCCAACTTGAGTATTCTAGGGTTATTGGTTGCTTGATGTATGCCATGACTAGTACTAGGCCTGACATTGCATTTGCTGTGGGTAAACTGAGTAGGTATACTAGTAATCCTGGTACTCAGCATTGGCAAGCAATTCAGAGGGTACTGAAGTATTTGAAAGGAACAATGGATTATTGTTTGTCTTATACTGGATATCCTTCAGTGTTGGAAGGTTACACTGATGCAAGTTGGATCAGCAATACTGAGGATAATTCATCCACAAGTGGCTGGGTATTCCTTCTTGGTGGTGGTGCAATTTCTTGGGCATCCAAGAAGCAAACTTGCATTACTGGTTCAACAATGGAATCTGAATTTGTGGCTCTAGCAGCTGCTGGTAAAGAGGCTGAATGGTTGAGAAACTTGCTTCTTGAGATTCCATTGTGGGTCAAACCTATGGCACCCATTTCTATTTGTTGTGATAGTGCAGCTACATTGGCTAAGGCATATAGCCAGATGTACAATGGCAAGTCTAGACACCTAGGTGTTAGACATAGCATGATTCGTGAGTTGATCACGAATGGGGTGATTTCAATAGAGTTTGCGAGGTCTCAACAAAACTTAGCTGATCACTTGACGAAGGGATTGGCTAGAGACTTGGTTATAAAGTCTGGTAAAGGGATGGGTTTAAAAGTCCACTCTAGTCACTGAATGCTAGGACACCCAACTCCCTCCTGAGGAAACTTGGGAGCTGAGTTCAATGTGGAAAGCTGAACATTCAGGAGACTGAAGCACATGTTTTACATATCATCCCAAGGATGTGCTTGTACCTGCTGAAAGGAGGATGAAGTTATAAACTTCTTAATGGTTAATTTCTTTGAAAAAGTGCTTAAGCAGGAGCATGAACTAAAGAGGAACCACCTATGTAAATGTTGAGGTTTCGCCGCCTCAAGGAGCATGGACTTTGGCTCTTACAACATTTATGAATTGGATATGGACACATGGCTTGTATGGTGTCAGAAGCGTTTTAAGTGTTTGAAAACTTGGGTGTATGTTATCTTCAGGTGTTCAAAGTAGTTGAAGGGTTCAATTCTTAGAACACCCTGATTCTCGAATATTTGGAGTGATGTACTAAGTTGGAAATTCAATCCTCAGGACATTTTCATTTATGTACTGGTTTTGTTAAAGTTGATTTTCATGCAAAAAGGAATTGTACTAAATTGGGGAGGATTGTTGGAAATTTAGTGCAATTGTGGGAACGGGTAATACTTGTAAATGGGTTTGGAGGTACGGAGTGTACACCCATTAAGTCCCTTACCTCCCTGGACTCAATATAGTGGTTGTGATATCAGTAGGAAGCTGCTCCTGGTCAGGAAGTTGCTTCTGGTCAGGAAGTTGCTCCTGGTCAGGAAGCTGCTTCTGGTCAGGAAGCTGCTCCTGGTTAGGACGTTGCTCCTGGTGATGCACAAAGTCTTTGTAACCTCTTTGACCAGTTAATGAGGGTTGAATATTGACTTGATGACCAGATTTCTGGTCATGTAACCACTATGCTTTATGAAGGTTATTATGAGATTAATAGGCCGATTAATGCTCTTAATACCTTTGACTAGGAGTTACATTCCTTAAAGGAATAGGATCACTATAAATAGTGATCATATTTTGCATGATGAGAAATAGAAAAACAAGAAACACTTACACGCACAGGGTTCTTGATTTGTGCCTAAAACAAGAACTAACTCTTGGTTTTATCCCAAGGAGGTATTCGTGTTAACCCAGGCATAGGGTCGAATAATCTTCTTTGGAAAGTGATTACACGACTCCAAGAGATATCCGGTAACCATTCATTGGTACGTAGTTAGGCTATTGATTATCTTCACCCTGTTGGAACGAAGTAAACCCCAACAAGAAATCATTAAAACAATTAAATTAAAAAGGGATTAAAGACTTTACCTTCGATTTATGAAAACCCCCAAAAAAATATGAAGAACCCTAACATTTGTGAAACCCACGAATTTAATTTGTCTCCAGGAGATAGATAATGAATATGAAATCATCACACATCGTTTCACTCACAAGGTACCCCGTACCGGAAATGATATCCAAACCACAGTATATACACACCAATAAGCACATAAACACATAAAGACACGTAACTAGCACAAAATAAAATAAGTGACGAACCTCAAAACCAGGGTTGTCACATCACTCCCTCCTAATAGAAATCTCGTCCCGAGATTTACTCCTTAGGATCAACACACAAACAACAAATCACACGAGGATACTTGTTCTAAATGAACTCCCTCATTTCCACGTGAACTTTAGTTCAAGTTTCAAAATACCACATATACAACCAAAAATAATTAAACTCATTGCCAAACTCTTGACCTCACAGTCAATAAATCTCACAAATGGCTCTTTGATAAAACAAAGACTCTTATTAACACAAGTCCCGAATAACCGTACATGCAAAATGCATTCTCAAACAACATTTACCAATCTCAATACTTGAAATGTATCATGTATACAACTCATTTTCCTCAGGTAATTCTATACTCATAAGCTACTGGTCCGATCTTTCCAAAGATCATAAATGGACCTACAAAACTCTACATCAACTCTTCTATTTTACCAAATCATACCACCCGTTACTATGGGTGAAACTTCATACATAACTCTGTCACTAACTCTAGTGGTTTCCTCCTTTCTATATAGCATCCCTTGTTGCACTCATTCTTTCCACAAACATCACTACCACATCAGTAGCCTCTTTTACCATTTCTAGTCCACAATGGGGACATCTCACCCTATCCTTTCATATAGTACCTCAAATGGCATTTATCGACTTCTAGTATGATAACTATCGTTATATGAAAACTCAGCCATCGCTAAAGAGTTTTCTAACTCCCTCTAAATCAATCACCCATGCCCTCAGTGTAACTCCTAAGGTTGTACAAATATCTCACTTGTCTATCCTTTTCCCAGTTGTTGGATATACTCATATCCAATCATGTTCATCAACTCCCTTCAGTCCGTACTCCAAACTACTTAAAAATTCCAATTTCCTTACAAAGTGACCTATGACGGTCTTTCACAGATCCATTAGTTCTTCCAACTTCCCAACTACGTGACTTCTCATTCCTCTAGAAATAGGTGATGAAATAGTCAGTCTATCGACTATCACCCAACTCTCATCGTACTTAATCGTCCAACGCATTATGTATCCCTTCCACCAACTTCGTCCTTACATCGCCCCTTTCTAAGCTACTCCAATCTATGTAGGAAGTATAGTCTACGTCCCTTTCTCCATATGATTGTCCAAGCCACGCAACATACATGTTGACGCGTTCTCTGCTTTAGACAACTCAACTCGTGCAACCTACATCTTTCATCCAAGCCGCCCTAATACGTCATCCTTATAGTTCAAGTTCGTCTTAGCTTCACTTCATTCTTCTTATTCCATGTCTCATCAACCATGCTTTCCTTTCCCAGATGGTACTTGGCCTTGCAATTTTCTTTCATCAATTAACTCCACCCATCACCTTTGCCAAATGTTCAATCAAGATGATTGAATATGTGTTGGAGACGTTCATGATCCGTATAGATCATTCTTCACGTCTCGTACACCAAATGCCTCTAGAATTCTAGGCAGATATAACAGTCCAGATCCACTAACTAAGTCTATCCAATTCTTCCAAACCTTCAGTTCCTGCAACGTATAAGCGATCGCCTTTCTTTGTCGTCCTCGTACGCGTCTAAATCCTTGCTCCACGTATCGTCATGCTTTACGAATTCATCCAGTCCTTCCGATAATGCCAAGACCGGCTCATTATCCAATCCACTTCTTCAGCCTCCAAAATGCTTCCTCATCCTTCTTCACTTCGCCCATTGCTGGTTCCATGATATGCCATCATCTCTAACTACTCATCACGGTAGACTTAATACTAAAACCCACACTTGAAAACCTCACGTATAATTCCACTCCAAAACCAACACATACTTCGCCTCACTCTCCTTCTCAGATTTGAGTAGATCAAGATGTCACAACTCGTTTATACACGTTCATGCACACTTGGTTCATTGACTCCATGAAAACCGCTAGTGCTTTGGCGAAGCCAAATGCATAACCGTAAGCCCAAAGCGTTCATACAACATCCTTAGCAGTTTCAACTATGTCCTCCTTGCACCCTCTCTTAGCGGTAATACGAATAAATTCCTACCTCGTTCTACCTGCAAAATTCTACACGTATTTTAAAAGACCAATACTTCCTCTCATCAGACCACCCAACCTCTTTCCACATCCAATCTACTACTAAGCAACTCAACTTTTATCTTGCATTCCTTGCAAATTTCTAACAACTCTTGTTTTTAAATCATTCCATCAACAATTTTTCCTTGGAAAGGCACTAACTGCAACTCCTCTCACTTCTCCTACTTGCTCTATTTATGGTTCTACCTCAAAATAATATGCAAACCTACTAAATTTCAGGAAATTTTTAGAAAACTTACTTGCCCTACGAACAATCATAAATACCTTTGAGGTATTGTATCCCCTTCCAACACTCTCTATGGCGCGTTACTTGTGCTAGTATCCCACAAATCTCTATTCATCTCCTTGGTACTTCTAAGAGACCTCATGACCACATTAGTTCGTCTACGAACTTCTTTCCTCCCCACTAAGGGTATTCCGACCGTTCTCTCATGGTTACCTACTTAAGCGTGTAGGCGTGACCAAGTCTTTCATGCGACTACCTCAACGCTCCCGAACAATACGAAACCAAAACTACATCCTGAATCCACCAGATACGATCAACGAATCAAACCCACGGATAACTAACGACATTTCACGTGCACCAGTTAAAACAAGTCAAAACCCACGAGACTCAAAAGAAAACTCAAACCCAGTACGTGTATAAATTCAAAATGACCAATGACAACGAAAAATAATCCAAGAAACACCCAATGGCAACCATACATATTACGCCCCGCGACATATTATTTAAACCGTGCAAAAGATCGACTTTTCCAAAAGAATATATATCTTTTTTTTTATTTACTATTACCTCCCACATCTATGTGACTCAAACAATATACAAACAACCCTCTTGACGAACTCAAAACTCAACTCAAAAACTAGGTATCCCGTGCATCCCATATAAAAAAATAAACTACTATTCAAACTCAACCTCTAACCCGACACTTGCACAATAATTTCGGCCAAGATACTAACCTCCCATGACTATATATTCTGAATATTTGAAAAGTACGTTCCGAGTACATAATTTTTGGCTTTTGAATCACTCAAAAAGCTCTAAAAACGAACAAGTTATGACCAAATCAGTTTTATACTAGTTGTTTTAAAAAAAACTAAAGAATAAACTTAATGATTAATGTAATCCTTTTAAATGACAGATATAATTGTATGTGTAACCTTCATAAAATCAATTTAACCTTGTATTAATAATTATAAATGACGTGAATCGGCTAAACCCAATTATATAAACTATGTAAGTAGAAAGAAATTTTACTTCGCTTTATTTTAAAGAAAGTCCTTTAGAATTTGAAATATATAAGTGTTGATTAAAAAGAAGTCTTATGTTACATCTTGTTTCAAACACGACTCCAACACCTTACCCTTATTTTACCGAATACAACCAACCATCTAACTCAATATATACCGACCAAAAGAAATGCAAGACCCAACACAAAAGATTTCATTATCACAAAAGAAATCCCAAGTTATTTCAATAGACTTGAAACCAAAAACACCATTTTAAAACGTATACGTGAAATACGAAACTCAAAGAATACGCTACAAGACACACTTCAAAAGATTCAAAACGTCGTTGTAACTCCAACAAACTCCAGCACCATAAAACACGACAAACACAAGGTACGTTCAAGTTATAATAACTAGTGAACGACCATATACCATAACCTAACACGTAGTAGTATATATACATCCACATATATATACCTACCGAATCTCCAAAACATACCCGTTATCATACATGTCAAGTCAATCAATTGCTTTATACGCTCGTTTTTCCATACGAGTAATCACCATCTCACCGTGCCACAACAAAACATAAAGCCCACCTCCAAAACCAAACCATATCGTGTGACCCCATAATCACACAACACAACTATAATCCAAAACATATAACACAAAAAGAACAATAGCCATATCATAGGCAGCCATTACATAAACTCATATATAATACGTATACCCAAATTCTACATCTCACCATATACAAGCATGTACTAACCCTCTTTCATGCAATCATACTTGAGAACCCATTGAAGTTGTGGTACTTGTATAACTATGTTGGCCACCATACTTATACAATTCCCCTTTCCCCAATGCACTCCCTCCTATGATGACACTTATAAGAATCAATACAACATCTAACACATAAATCCATCTACTCACATAAGCTCATAACCACATAAACAATAAGGTCAAAAACTCCATCTATTAAAATAACATAGTAATACTCTTGGAATACAAAAATCCATAGTCTAGCTAAAACAGCATAGACTAAATCCAAAACGAAAACATAATCAGTTATAAGTCATGTCGCCCGTAAGAGTGGAAACAGCTTAAAATCCTTCCTACCCGTGTACTCCTAGTAGCTCGAACCACCACACGATTCTTAGGGAACATGACTTAAACATCAAAAGAAAAGTAACATACCTCAGGTATGTAAAATAACTCGATAAAAGATAGAAACTACCTTGTACTAAATTATGTACTATAATGTACAATTGAAGCAAAATACAACAGTGACTAGCGTGGATGATTATGGTTCAACCAGTACTAGTCACATCCCGAAAAGAAAAATAACATGTGGCTAAGTATGAACTTACTGTGGTTCAATTCATACTAGTCAAAACATCGTAATAAATAACATCCAAACACATCAATTATAATAAAATGCACACATACTCCTATGACGCCTATATGCAGGGACCCTTAAGCTATAGACTAGGCTACGCGACTAGGCAACCTAATTCTCTATAACCATTGTCTCTGATACCATTCTGTCACACCCCACCATGGCGGAATATGGGGCGCGACGTATGGATATCATCACAACATGGCGTGTCTATAGAGATAACTATATGAAATAAGAAATGTCATAAAATGGTGACACGAAGGTCATGACAATATCTCAACAAATGCAAGGGGTCTAGGTAAGTAAGTAACAGTCCTACTTCTTACCCAAGACAACAAATAACACAAACAAAACAAACATATAGGTGCCAATAATATCACTTATTAAACAAGCAAAAGAAACTAAGAAGGAACGGGGATCTCCTTCTATATGCAATCCTAAGGCATCCAAGTCTAGCCACTTCTATCCTCAAGCTTAAACACTTTCACACCTGAAAGAGACACTAAAACACGTCAACATAAAGTTGGTGAGAGTCATAGGTTTAGACTCCAACGTTAAAACAGTTATAAGCTGTGAATATCAAACATCAACACAATAACATATGGACCATGTGCTACAATAATGTATTAGCAACTAGCATTCAAGTTCAATTAATCAATACAATTCCAAGGCATCACGTCTTACCAACAACCACAATTACCAAGGCATCACGCCTTACCAACAACCATAATTTCCAAGGCATCACGCCTTACCAACAACCATAATTTCCAAGGCATCACGCCTTACCAAACACTATGGTACCATAGGCGCCAATACACCTATATACCCTTCCGATCCAAACCATACACAAACAAGAACCACATAGCAGTTAAACACATACTGTACACACAAGCCCAATCTCAAACCTTAAAAACATACACAGCTTCAATTTATAAACAACTCCACACAGTGTCTCTTCCATCCCATCTGGAAGTCAAAAACAATAATGAACATGGGACTATGAACACTCACCTGATAGCTCCTTCACAAGTCCTTGCACTAGCAACAGGCTAACAAACCAAAAACACGCAATCAATATACGAACCAATCACTAAGATGGCTCATTAACCTATGATGGACATCTAGCCTATTCCCACATATTTACCTCATTGATAAGCTCTAATCACCCCATTACCCTTCCTTAACAAGTCCTTAACTTGGTTAAGTTTAATAACTAACCCGTTCATATTTTACCCAAAACAGTCCCAGTTTTTAGGTCTCAAAACTTTAAGTCAAACGTCCACTTAAGCATACTCATGGTTTCTGTAAAAGGAATATTCATACCTTTACATATGTTGGATAACACCTCCCACTTGCCCTAACCTTAAAGCTACTGTTAAGGTCCCGATATACATATATCTACTTTTGTCATTCCAGATTTCCTGATTTTAAACGTACTAAACGTTTGTTACCATTAAGGGGTCTTACCCTAAACCAAAACCTTATCCCAAGTGCAGATACTTACTACAATATATAAAACATCTCTCATGTTCGTGAGAAGATCCCAATGCAACCCTAAGTACCCCAAACAACCCAAAACTTAAAAAGAAAACAGGCTGAATTCAAAACTGTTTTGACCTCCGACTGTTGTAACCTGTTTTTGACCCACTTCCCGACCTCCAATTTAGTTCTCGTTTCTTACATTGGAAAGCCACTTCAAATATCTTTCCAGGGGTACTTGGATCGTAAAATAAGAGTTTATAGAACTCCCGATATGATCAAAACAATTGACTCAAAATTGGTCCAGTTTTTAAAAACGGGTTTAAACAAATTGAACTAATTAATTACCCGTAACCCCATCTAATACAAGCCCTAGATTATATGATAATCATATTATGATTATAACATCATTAATTTACTGATTTTATATAAACCCTAACCCTAATCCATCATAAGAATGATTAAGAAATCATTAAAACAATTAAATTAAAAAGGGATTAAAGACTTTACCTTCGATTTATGAAAACCCCAAAAAAATATGAAGAACCCTAACTTTTGTGAAACCCACGAATTTAATTTGTCTCCAGGAGATAGATAATGAATTTTGGTTGTGTACAAAACAATATATAGGGTATGGGTGAATCCTAGTCCAACCCAAAGCCCACTTTCCTATTTTCCTCCTTCCCCTTTTCTTTTTGATCGTCCAACCGACCTACACCCCCTCATATTTCGTTTTTTTTCTTTTTTATTATTAATATATGTATTAATAATGTTACCTTAATTTACCTTAATTTATTTCAGCTCCTAAAGCCTCCAAAACCTCAAAACCGTAAAACTAGTCAAATTTACGCGTTTTACCGAAAAAGACGTAAAATATACACTTTTAAAAAAAATCTCAAATTTTGAAATAAACTTTATAATTAAGTCCTAAATGACTTAAAACCATCCCGAAAATATTCATATGACTCATTACCTCATCCGAGACCTCAAAATGCTAAACCCTAAATCGTAAGAAAATACGATTTTCTATAATACATATACGTATACGTAAAACCACTAAATAACACCATCTCACTTCATAGTCACTACCATGTGAACTCATGAACATGAAATCATCACACATCGTTTCACTCACAAGGTACCCCGTACCGGAAACGATATCCAAACCACAGTATATACACACCAATAAGCACATAAACACATAAAGACACGTAACTAGCACAAAATAAAACTAAGTGACGAACCTCAAAACCAGGGTTGTCACATCACTCCCTCCTAATAGAAATCTCGTCCCGAGATTTACTCCTTAGGATCAACACACAAACAACAAATCACACGAGGATACTTGTTCTAAATGAACTCCCTCATTTCCACGTGAACTTTAGTTCAAGTTTCAAAATACCACATATGCAACCAAAAATAATTAAACTCATTGCCAAACTCTTGACCTCACAGTCAATAAATCTCACAAATGACTCTTTGATAAAACAAAGACTCTTATTAACACAAGTCCCGAATAACCGTACATGCAAAATGCATTCTCAAACAACATTTACCAATCTCAATACTTGAAATGTATCATGTATACAACTCATTTTCCTCAGGTAATTCCATACTCATAAGCTACTGGTCCGATCTTTCTAAAGATCATAAATGGACCTACAAAACTCTACATCAACTCTTCCATTTTACCAAATCATACCACCCGTTACTATGGGTGAAACTTCATACATAACTCTGTCACTAACTCTAGTGGTTTCCTCCTTTCTATATAGCATCCCTTGTTGCACTCATTCTTTCCACAAACATCACTACCACATTAGTAGCCTCTTTTACCATTTCTAGTCCACAATGGGGACATCTCACCCTATCCTTTCATATAGTGCCTCAAATGGCATTTATCGACTTCTAGCATGCAAGTTTAATAATTGTAAACCCCGAATTGCAAGTTTAATAATTGTAACTAGGAACCAATGTATTTGTACTCAAGTTGTGATGTATGTATTTGTATTGAGTTAATCGATCGAGAGGTTACATGTTATTGTGTTTTGGTACTAGCTTTGTGGATGTTTTATAGCAGATTGTATTCCCAGGTTTTGGTAGATTTATTCGAAAAAATTCCGAAAAAAATCTGGAAATAGCCTGTTGTGCAGGTTGTATTAAAAAACTATCGATGTTTCCCCGGCGACATGTCGCCAGGGAAAAGTATGGCGCGTTTTACTTTTTAAAAAGTCAATAAACTTTCTTTGAAAAAAGTCATCAGAGTATCTTGGCGACATGTCGCCGGAGAACTTGGTCAAGTAGATAAGTTGCAACGTGGCTAGTTTGACTTGTCAACGTAAGAGAAGGTTTCCCCGGCGACCGGTGTCGCCGGGATGATGGAAGATTAATTAACATTTTAGTTAAGTGTGATTAATCACTCTCTTTTTCCTTGGTGACATTTGTGGTCGGGATACCTTTCCTTACAAGTGTCAGCGTGGCACTAATTCCATGACAAAAAGCAGTGGGGTCCACTTCGTCGCTGGGAAAACTCTATTTGTCGTCGGGAAACATTTCCTTAGGGGACGACTTTTTCCTGGCGGATTGGTTTTCCCTGGCGACATGTCGCTGTGAAAAGTGCAGAAATTAGCCGGGGAAGGGCTCTAATTTTGTAGTTGTAAATAGAAATTACTTATGGTTTAAAATACATGTGACATCATTATTTAGGTTGAAACATGGATTTCAATCGTTAATTATCAAATGGATTGAGTATTGCTTTGATACTGTCCGTTATCTGTGTGAATCTTAATCTGCTGCTATTTCTTCCTGCTTCAAGTTCGGATGTTCATCTTTGTCTGTTCTTAGTTTTCGAGGCTGTTGTTGCCTGCTTTTCTCTGCGTGCTGCTTTTGGTTTTGGGTTCGCCTTTAAGTCCTTTCCGTTGGTTTGTTCGGGGTCTTTATGGTTGCAATGAAAATCTTTTTTTCTGAAAGATAGAATATATAGAAAACTTGTGTGCGCATTCATTATTGTGTGTAGATGTATTACAGAGAATTCCTCACTTCATTATTATAATTATAAAACAAGATCTGCTTAAATTTTGCAGGCTGCGTGATTCATCTAGTTGATGAGCAGTACCATTTTAGATGCCAAGTGGTTGAGTCCGATAAACGACTACTTTGGGTTTCATGAGTTTGTTGATGCATTGCTTGAAGCAGGTTTAATCGAGTCCCAAGATGCTGCTTTTAGGAAGTCTTGGTCGGATGGAGGTGCCACTGCTACTTAATTGGATATTTAATCTCTAATGCCAGCATTACTCATTTTCTATTCTTTCATGTCCATTAAACTTGCATCCAGGGAGCCACAAAGTTCGGCTCGGGGGTCACACTTTGATATTTTCTATAAACTACACTAAAAAATGGTTTTTAGGAGGGGCAAATTATAAAATACCTTGAATATTTTGAAAATTTACACTACAATGTTTTCGATAGAAGGGTCACCTGATCCTTGTGACCCCCTTTGTCTCTGCCTCTGCTTGCATCTAAGTAGTTATGACTAGTACTCATCACTATCTCTAGAAATTGTGGTTCTTATGACTAGTAACAGTCACATAGTTGATCTATCCTTTCTGTTGAATAATCATCTTTCTTGTTTCATGTATGAATGGTTAAAAGTAGCCAATTATAACCCAGTAACATACTTGTCCATAATTAGATATATGGCAAATCTACACACTATTGCTATGTTCATAATCTGCTATATATTAGAGTATGTAGTTTGTTATAATGTGACTCAAAATTGGGGCATAAGGATGAAGTATGTGATGCATACGGATTCACAACACATTATACATGGTAGTCGATACCAATAGATCTCGTAAATTCATTGTTTTTCTTGATTCAAATCAGAAAGAATTAAGCACAACGATGGTCAAACTTAGCTACTTCGACAACTAAAGGCACACAGAAACAAGAAAAGAACCACTACACCGTCATACATAGAAATCAACAATAGACTCAGATGTAGTAGTTTAAGTGAAAGATTACATAGTAAACCAATTGTCTGACAAGACACCATCACAAACTTTAAACTTTGGAGACAAATTAAAGGAACTGCACATATGTAGCATATGGCCCGAAATATATGGAGTAACACCTACAAGCACATTAAGAGATGAGTCGGTTTTATGAACGCATGCACACGTCCCACAAACGCAATGTGCTATATTTTTCGTTCAGCTAAGAATCGATTAAAATATCAACATAGAGCCGAATCATATAAATCTCTATCGCGGTCAAGAATCAATACGGTTACACCATTTGAGATTTTGAGCTTTAGAATTTAAAGCAGACACCTTTCAATAACACCAAGGGGTGCCTGGAATACAAGCTAGACTTGTTTTAGTAACTATTACTTATCACTATGCACAAAAACTTTATACTATAGGAAGATGATAAAACTACTTGTAAAATATCTAAAATACTTTCTTTTTTTAAATATGAATAATAGTGACATCAATATGAAGATTTTATAATACGACTTTACTGAAAAAGATTATATAGGATTAGCTTCAATGTCAACATCAAAAATACCAACCAATTAACTTGTTGAATGTTGGTCTTATCTACCCATTCAACCTCCAATCTCTGAATTAAAACTACGTGTAAATTGTCAAATTTGATGTCATATGAATCATCTTCTTTACAGCCTTAAAAGTTAAGATCTTTATGACTCATATAAATAGGTTCATGTTTGTGAGTACTGAGTAGTAAGTATTGAGATTCATACAAGCATTACACCACATTCGGGAGGTATGAAATCGATTAGCAGAGTAATGTTTTGTGTGTTGTTTATAACGCTATTGATCACGTCAAGTGCAAGCCGCAATGTCATTGGCATAAGAAAAATCGAGATGGCTAGAAGAGCGTTAGAAGACCAGTTTAGAAGAGACGTTTCAATGGGAAAGAGCATGTATCCAACGAGATCAGGACCAGGAGGACCCGATCCCCATCATCACTAACACGTTTATAGGTAAAAAAAAATTGGCTGCGTAAACATGGGGAATCGTACGCGTGTAATGATCGAGATGGTTATAATAATATATGAGATGTTTCATATGATGCATGTAACTATGCAAGTTCTTATTTTTGTATCACTAAGCTAAGTCGTTTTCAGACAAAAGGGAATGGTAACCAGTGGCGGACCTTGATCAATTTTTATGGGAGGGCCGAAATTTCGAGAAAGACAATAAGTCAATAAGTAATACATAGGACATAAAAAATTACTACACATTACAACTTTTGTTGCTTTTGTTCTCTATTTTTTGGGAGGGTTGTGACAAATAAAGGCATAAATTACCCATAAAAAAACAAATTTTACATTATAAGCCCAAAGTTTGGGAAGGCCCGGGCCCTCTCTTGCCTCAACTAAAGTCCGCCTCTGATGGTAACTGTTTCACTTTTCACTATAAATCACAAAGATAAGAGTAGTAGATGCACATTTTTTACTAATTAGGATACTAACTAAACTAACTACCAACATACTTTAACTAACTTTAACCAAAGTAAAACATATGAGATGCATCAATAATCCTAACGAAAGGTCACTTGACCAATAAAATATGAGATGCACATTTTTCGTAACGGCAGTGCAGAGGAGTATCTTGCGTGCCACCGAGGCATCAAGTCTCTCGAACCGAGTTCAAATCATCTCACGAAGAGAATATCAACCCCATGCTAGTCATCCAGTTTCCCATAAAGGGACTTCAAGGCATATATAGCGCTGGGATTCAAACCCGGCTATGAATTCTAGAAAAATTTCCCACATGAGGAATTGCAGGAGTCGAACTCCTGACCTCTCACACATGGAGACTATAACCGGATGCATTTCATCCAACTGAGATAGATAAATCAACCATTTACTGAAGCCATTTCCTAGAGATTAAAACATTGGACTTTAGTTCCGGTGAAAATTCTGAAAGTGGAGTAAGTTGAGACTTTATTCATGTTTTTATATGACCTTTTTGCGTAACAATGTAATTTTTGTTCATTAGTAACAAATTTGTGATTCAAAGTTTTGAAAATGTAACCTTTCATTCATATTATTTTCAAAATTATCATTTATGTGGTTATCAGATAGTACGCAACACACTACAAGGATCGCCGCAACCCTCGACTAAAAAATGAGAGTTTCCCCGTGCACGGGTAGATGGGGAAACAATACGGGAAATGTTAGAAGGGAAGGCTACACCAGGAATTAATCCTCGTAGACAATTTTGAACTTTTCACGTGGATGGCTGAGATCCACGACTTTTCATGGTCAAACCCCAAAAAGTTTTGCCATGGACATTATCTGAGGAGAAGTCTACGGGGAATGATATAATTAACATACTAATTAAAAATTTAATTTACTTTTTAATGAACTGTGACATTCTCCGTGGACGAATACAAGGGGATCGTGTCAACAAGGCCCGGACAGTTAAACTTCCCTGTGGACTTGCCCAAGGGGATTGTGTGTTCCCCGTGAAAAAGTCCTAGGGGATAATGTGGCGGGATTTTCACGCCCCCTTTTTTGTGTTTAAAAAATAGTCAAAATTTGGAAAAGCAATCCTCACTGACTGGGAAACTTTTTTCGACCTAAAAAGTTGCCACATGAGACGTGTTTTTGTCGTTTAGCGGGGTTCCCCATGGACATCTTGTCCCCCGGGATTCCTTAGTCCCTAGTTCTCCATTTCCTTGTAGTGACACAAGAACACAATTATCATACGACGACAGACAAAATAGAAAGATAAGAACCGGTATGTTACTGAATTTGGTACACGCCTTAAGAGTATGAGCCATTTCTACGACCACGATCTCGAGAGTATGAGTCATTCCCTCTTACTTTGCTTGAGTTATTATTCGCGTTGGAATATTTTGCCTTTAGCAAATTCTCTTGAGCATCGTTTGCTTTATCATCTTCTTTGGCTCTTTCTTCATACGCTTTCAATCGACCAACGACATCCTCAAACCTCGTTGTTCTAAGGTCTAAAACATGTTGAAGGGCCGCCACGCTATGGACAAAACGTTTTAGGAAGGCTTGTGAGAAATTTCTTAATCAGCTTGTGTTTTGACATGACCTCTCAAAGCGTAGTTGACTTACGTGACCTTCTTGTTCTTCTTCTTCTAAACCACATATTCACAGCTAGGAGTTCTTTTGTTGTTTGCTTTTTTGTAACCCTAATTTGCAACTATAAATCACCAACACGGGGCACGAAGATTCTGATACCAAATGTGGTTATTAGATAGACGCATGAAACAAAAAGATAAGAACAAGTATGTTACTACCTAAACACGTATATTTTTTATTTTATTTTTGGTAACCGTGATTTCCGACTCATTGGCCGACTAATCCACTTCTTATTGAAGAAACTCACTCAAACCACTAATCGATACAATGTGAACCCGTACCCTACACGGTATATATATAGACAAAACAAGACATATTCGACATAAAGTTGGTTGCATTCTTCCATAACTGCTTCTTTTAAAATCTTCATTGCATATCTCTCCTGCTCGATCTTGACACAATCATTTTCTTGTGATACTTTGATACCTAAGTAGTAAGTTAAGTTACCAAGATTCGTTATTTCAAATTGAGACGCTATTCTCCTTTTGAACTTATTTATAAGGTCTAAGGTCATCACAATGATGAATAAATCATTTACATTAATCGTAACATTGATAAATTCTCCATTGAGCATCTTTCTATAGATCGTATTTTCGTGCACGCATTGTAGAAAATCCATCTCTTTTTAATTACTACCCGTCATTTTAAATTGAGACGCCATTCTCCTTTTGAACTTATTTATAAGGTCTAAGGTCATCACAATCATGAATAAAGCATCCACATTAATCGTATCAATGATAAATTCTTCATTGAGCACCTTTTTATAGACCACATTCTCTTGCACGCATTATAGAAAACCCATCTCTTTTAAAGTACCATCTAGCTCCTTTCAATCACTATTTAGAAGAGCCGTTTTCACAACCAAGTAATCAATCTTCCATCTTTTCTCGGCCACGAGAGCAATCAATCGTCGACGGGTCTCAAGTAGAACTATTGGTGTGAATACTTCATCTAATTCCCATCCCACTTTATGTGTATCTTCTTTACCAACATTTAGTTAGGCCTTATAAAGACGATTTGCATTACACGAGACTTCTATAAGCAACCACAACTATCTCACATGGTTAAGAATACACCCCGGATACTAATATCATTTTGTTCTCAGATTTTACCTTGGAACAAAATCGAGCATTTTCCCTTTATGCTAACACACGAACCATCTCCTAACCTAACACATCCAGATATATTTTCATTTAATTCAAAAAAGTAAGAGTACCTATCATGTGCTTACTTTTGTCAAAATACCATACATCAACTTCCTCGGTATTTTACTTGATCTTTGGCATAGTGTACTTTTCATCATCCATGAAATTCGTGTCTTGAATGTGGTTCATCACAAAATATGTACCTTCTTGTGATATACATCTTCCTCTCGCGTCTCATTTAGGTTAGCCTCATGGTTTTGGTTTTGTTAAGGACATATTGAAGCAAAGTGTATGTACTCATCACAACGTTAACATTGTGTATGTGAAAGGTCACGTTTATCATATTGTTTATCCTTTTACTCATTACCTTCACGATTTTTCGAGAAGTCGCATTGACCATAGTTTTGAGTATTCCACGTCCACTTATGACTACGACCACGCCCATGACCTCGAGAGTAAGAGTCATTTTCTCTTCCTTTGCTTGAGTCATTATTCCCGTTGGAATATTCAGCCTTCGCGTAAAGCAAATTATCTTAAGCATCGTGTCCTTTATCATCTTCTTTGACTCTTTCTTTATACGCTTTTAATCGACCAACCACATCTTCAAACCAGATGTTTTAAGGTCTAAAACCTATTCACGGGCTGCCACGATATGGACAAAACGTCTAGGAAGGCTTGTGAGATTTTTTTTTAACCAGCTTGTGTTTCGACATGACTTCTCCCAGCGTGGCCGACTTACGTGGCCTTCTTCTTCTAAACCATATTCACAGCTAGGAGTTTTTTTTGTTGTTGCTTGTTTTTGTAACCCTATTCGTAGCTACAAATCACCAACACGGAGCACAAAGGCTCTCATACTAATTGTGGTAATTAGTTAGTACACAACACAAGAATAAAATTCAGACCGCGACACAGGAAACAGAAAGATAAGAACAAATATGTTACTACCTAAACATGTAGATTTTTCTTATTGAAGAAACTCACTAAAAACTCCAATCGTTACAGTGTGAACCCTTACCCTACATGTTATATACTATAACTAGGATTACATTATTAATATCTTAAATAACACTTACAACGAGTTGGACTCACTGCAACTAGTATTCAAATGAAACCTAATAACACGCAACAGCCACAATCAGACTTTAACTCCAACTTAGTTTACTGAATTTAATACACACCTTAGCCACAACCAAACTTAGATAATTCTCCAACAATTAGTATGTCAAAGTTTTGAATGAGCTTTCAAATTACCCGATTGTATCGAATCAACAAAAAGATATTTCTACAAAAAAAAATATACAATTCAACGTGAGGATGTGCATTTCTCACGTATATTTCAAATATTTACAGAAACCACATCTTGAAGAACTACAGAATCATCCTTAACCAACATGTTGAAGTTTACGAAATCATCAACTTAACCAAACCTGGAAGATTAAAACATAAACTTAAACCGTGTCTTGATAATTAAACAGTTTTTCATCAACTATACTAATATATGTCTTGAAGACTACATAAATCAGTACAGTGTTAACTTAATCCATGTTTTGAATATAAAAAAAATATAATCATAAGCTCTACCTATGACACCAAAGATTATGTAAGTTGGAAATACTACTGATATATTGGAATAATATTGGAATAGAACATCCATTTTGACATCCACTTTTTCTTTCCACATAAGATCACATGGTTACAATAGATCTTATTTGTAAAGTAATAAAAAAAATGCTAATGGAAATACTATGTTGACCGTTGAAAGCTCAAAAAAAGAGTAAACTTTTATGAAGATAAACTATGATTAGGCCTCCATAACCTCACTATCCAATTACTGTATTATGTTGTCGGCATTGTCCTCTAGTGCTTTTGGTATACACGAATGTATCGCATCAGCTATCTGCACGGACCAATAGAGATAAGAAAACAATTGTGAGTTGGGTCAGCAGATTGGATGAGGAAACAGTTAAACCGGCGCACTTAGGATCTTTAGAAACAATGACACACTCGAAAAGGTGCAGTCAAGTGAGAATTGACGCTTTGGTTTGCATGTGGCAACAGGATTTATCAAAAGAGGGAAGAAAAGTAGGCCTTTTTTTTGGCATTAAAAAACAAAATTTACTTTAGATTATGATCTATGTCCATGATCATCATTGATTTATGCTCAAATGACTTATGATGACTAGATAGACAACTTAAAGATAATATAATGTCACTGGAGAAGCACTAAGGACACACATTAACAGATGAGATTCCCTTTCTTCCAATGTGTTTGTCACTTTTGGATTCTTAAACACCTTTTCTCATATTTTCCTAATTTACCCTTGATCTATATTTCTATCCAATTTTCTATGAATTCAAGTAGGGCACTACAATATTCGATCCCTTCCCTGGCCAAATTCGCGATGTTTCCCTGGCGACATGTCGCCAGGGAAGGTGAATCCCTGGTGACATGTCGCCAGGGAAATCTCGCCAAGAAAGGCTGGTGCGGGATTGTTTCCCTGGCGACAAATTAGGGTTTCCCTGGCGACTAAGTGGGCCCCGCAACTCTTTGGTTCAAAAATTGGTGCCACGATGGAGTTGGTGCGGGATAGTATCCCTGGCGACATATGTCGCCAGGGAAAATCTGGCTGATTAAGGAACTTAAGTTAAACAGGTTATTAAACCTCACTTTTTCCTGGCGACATCTCGCCAGGGAAACTATACGTAACGTTGACAAGTCAACGCCTGGCGTTGACAAGTCAATGTTTTTCTCGAGTTTCCCTGGCTGACTTTTTAGAAAGTCAAGTGAGCCCAAGTTTCCCTGGCGACATGTCGCCAGGGAAACTTGGCTGACTTTTTAGAAAGTCAAGTGAGCCCAAGTTTCCCTGGCGACATGTCGCCAGGGAAACTTTGACATTTTTTTTAGCTACCTGCACAGCAGGCTGTTTCCAGATTTTTTCCGGAATTTTTCCGGAAAAAATCTACCAAAACCTGGGAATACAAATACAAAACCTGAAGATACAAATACTAAAAATCTACCACGAATCTAGTACCAAAACACAATAACATGTAACCTCTCGATCAATACAAATACATGTCACAACTTGAGTACAAAGTTCCTAGTTACACTTATTAAACTTGCAATTCGGGGTTTACAACATGCTAAGGTAGGAAAAACAAGACAAGCATACTAACCATTACCACTCCCACCGGCGCCACTACCGCTGCCTCCCGTGCCACTCCCGCTAGCACCACCCGATAGAAATGCTCCGAACGCATCGGCAAACCTATCGTCACTTCTCATAAAGTTAAACACTTGAGACGCTTGTTCCAACCGTGGGTCGACGGGAGGAGGAGGAGGAATATAGTGAGCAGTCCTTCTCGGCACTATCTGGCCGACACCGGGCATGTGGCCTCGCTGCTTTCCACCTCGGACGATACGGTTGATCTTGTCGTCCGTATGTCTTCCTGCAGCCTTCATCGCACGCATCTCCTCCTAATGAAGTGACAAAAACAAACGACAGTTAGTATATTATTTATTAGTCGGGTTGGTACATTATTTATCGGCAGGGAATAGTAAAAAACCAAGGCATATCCAAAAAAAAATAATAATTAATTAATTAATTAAAAAAAAATACTTACATACATAACGCGGTCCGCATCGCAAGGAAAATTCCCATCCTGGTCGGTGTGCGCAATGAAGAAGTGATCAATGACAGTCGGGGGTGGCACATCAGCTTCAATTGCAGCTTGCGTCTGTACATACATAGACACGCATATATAGAATGAAGCAAATTCAAAACAAAAAATTACAACACACCAAAACATATAATCAAAGACATATATGTATGTAAATTAATTATAGAATTTCTCACCACTTGGTCTCGAAGGCGTGCCAACGATCGGGATCCCTGCCGACTCGGCGTCTTCTGCTTAGCCCGGTTCTGGGAGTTCGTCTGGCATCTTTTCTCGTAATCCGGATTACTCCAAAGTGCGATCTGTCTTTCCCAGTCCTCTGAAGTAATTTCCTCTGGACGCTCGCTGCGGACTCTATCGATATCTACCCTGCCGGTATCGATGTCTCGGACCCAATGCTTTGTCTTGAGCGTATTTTTTCGAGAATTGTAACTCTTTGTAAGCATTTGATTGATGCCGCCACGTATATCCTTCCATCTAGGATCACTCTTGTGTGGCGTCAAATTAAACTTAGCCTGCATTCATATACAACAAATAAAACAAACACAGAGTTAGAGTTAGAGATATAATTTATACATTATTTTGTTTATTTATTTAATGGCTTAGTCATTTATTTAATTTTTTATAATAAAAACAACTTATCCTGATAAGCATAAGCTTTTTGAAAACAGCTTGTTCTGATAAGCTTATCAGGACAAGCTGTTTGAAATCAGCTTATCCTGATAAGCTTATCAGGACAATCTGTTTGAAAACAGCTTATCCGGATAAGCATATCAGAACAGGCTGTTTGAAAACAGCTTATCCTGATAAGCATATCAGAACAAGCTGTTTTCACACAGCTTGTTCTAATAAGCTTATCAAGATAAGTTGTATTCAAACAGCTTGTTCTGATAAGCATATCAGGATAAGCTGTTTGAAAACAGCTTATCCGAAAAGCTTATTACATTATTCTCATCAAGTATATATTTATTTAAATTTTTTATATTTATTCGAATTTTTTTATATATATTTAAAAAAAATTTATATGATATAAATAAATAAGATACAATTTGTATATTTATTTAAATTTGTTATTTATTTATATGATATAAATAAATAAACAAATTTATTTAAATATATACACCATTAAATAAATAAACACAATAATGTTATGAACATAAAAATGATAACTGACCTCTATGTTCGCCCAAACCAACGTATTGATCTCATCAGGGACATTATTCCAACTTGGGTAGTACAGTGGCACGAGCCTCCTGATACAATCCCCGATGTAATTAGATAAATGCTGAGCATGCGTGCCGCGAGGCCGGAAAGATTTTTCTTCAAAATCTATCGGGACAGGGCCATGCTCACCAACTTCCTCCAACAAATCGATACATCGGCTAATGCCCCGAGTCTTTCTACCGGCCTCTCTGCCGCCCAAATTTTCTTTTCTTTTGCCTTTGCCTGCAAAAATCAAGTGAGTGACAAAGTCATAAAAATTCAAGGCAAGCAACATATATATGCACCAAATTTTTGATTGTGTTACAATAATCCAAATATTCTTACCTTTATTTCTAAATAAGGCAAAACAACCGCTGCGGATGTTTGGCGTAGGAGGTTCATCCTCACCACCACCGTCACCACCGTGTGATCCTGCAACATCTGCTGACATCTGTACAAGTACAATTAGCATAACATAGACAAATTCATGAACAAAATAATATAAGCATGCACAAATCCAAATACAACACATCCAAATAAATATACACATTTAAAAAATCCACAACAATTAGATTCATTAATTCAAACAAATAAGTGTCTTTTACAAGTTACAACTAAAGGTCAATCTTCTTCTTCACTAGAATAAACTCTGTCTTCACCATCATCATCATTCACACGTTCTTCATCACTTAAATCATGAGGGACGTCTTCATCATCAGTAATACCATCGTCTTCATCATCAAGATCAATGATATTTGGCGGTGCATCAACCTCCGTTTCGTGGCCATCTATATTCAAGGTCACATCACCCAAGTCATTCAAATCAGTGGAAAGTGGTAGATCAGATGAGTTGTCGAAATGTATAATATCAAGAACGGCATCTGACACTATGACACCCCCGTTGGAAAACTTTTTATGATTAACATGTTCAACGACCTTCCAGTTGGGTTTGTTCTGATCTTCAATGTAGAAGACTTGTTTGACTTGTGTTGCGAGAATGTATTGTTCATCTTTCCAATACTCAGCTCTTGTGTCGGTGAGTTAAGTCATGTTGTTTCTATAGATAAGACGTTTTTTACGTAACATGGGGCGAGTGTCGAACCACTTAACTTTGAACAACACAACACTGAACGAAAAATAACGAAACACGAGGATCTGTTGAAGCTGACCATAAGCCATTGTGTTCTCAGGGCCAGGCGCACAAATGCTGCTGTTTTGAGTTGTACGACGTTCATCGCGACTGTGCACGACATACCTCACACCGTCGACTATGCAAGAGTTTATTGAGATTGGATGCGGTGATGGTCCACAAGCCAAAGCGAATAACTCGCTGGTCTGGATAACCTCTGGGTCTTTGTCATTGTCTACGTGACGTTGACGGATCTATGAGGAATAAAGGATTAGGTACAGAAAACTATTTATAATAATATTATTTTTTTACAGGTAAGTACACAAGATAAGTCTAAGTTTACCATTTTCCTAAACCACGCGGAGAATTCTTTTTTCTTGTCTTTGTCAGGATATAATCTGAAAAACGTTCATGGTATTAGAATAAGTCGCTATTGTTAAGAAAAAGAAGTTTCAAAATAAAATAAAAAACGCGTACCTCTTGAACTCAGAAATATACTTGTCGATTTCAGGACTGTTGTTTAGTACATACCATTCCACTTTCTTGAACTCTTGATAAGGGAACGGAATATACGACTTTTTACCAAGCGGGTTACATACCGATCGGAACACCTGAAACTGACACGTTGGGGGAGGGGGGTCCACATTACGGTCGAGACGATTAAATTTAGTGGTAACATCATCCCGAAAATACTTAGAACAGAAAGTCAATGCTTCTTGTGCAACATAACCCTCCGCAATCGAACCTTCTGGCTTAACTTTATTTCGTACATAACCTTTTAGCTCTTTCATGTATCTTTCAAATGGATACATCCACCGGGGGCGGATAGGCCCGCCTTCAATGGCCTCATCAGGTAAATGGATAACCAAGTGAACCATAATGTCAAAGAAATCAGGAGGATATATGAGCTCAAGATCGCACAAAATGTCAACCACCTTTTTTACAGCAGTCAACATGTCATCCACCATTAAAGTTGCAGAGCAGAGTTGCTTAAACAAGTTACATAGGTCGATCAGTGGTCTTGCAATCTCAGCAGGCAAGTATTCCTGAAGTGCGAAAGGAAGTAAACGTTGCATCATTATATGACAGTCATGAGACTTCATGCCCGTTATATTGGTATCGTTATCGGTCACTTTGTGCTTGAAGTTGGATCCGCACCCATCTGGTAGTTTAACACTCTTGATGTACTGACAAAACTTTTTCCTGTTCTCTGGTGTGAAGGAATACGAAGCCTGAGGCTTCTTGCACTTCCCGTTTTTACTTTGGGTGAGCCACAAGCTTTTTCGAATGCCCAACTTTTCCAAGTATTGTCTTGCCTTGACAGTGTCATTAGATTTGTCATTCATCAACAAAGTGTTCAGGATGGCCTCCAACACATTTTTTCGATATGCATGATGTCTAAATTGTGTCTTAGTGAAAGAAAAGGCCAATACTCAAGCTCGTAAAAAATAGACCGTTTAGACCAGTTAGGCTCAACACGAAAATTGCGTGTTATCTTCACACCCCCAAAATTCTTATGTTTACCAGGCAGTCGATTTGGCAGTGAAGCGTGTTGCTCGTCAATCTGGTCCATGGTAAATGTTCTAGGACGGGGCTGGTGTTCGGGTTTACCATTGAATAAACGTGAAGTCCTGGATTTATGGCGGGGCGGTAAGAATCTTCTGTGGCCAACATAAGCTATTTTGCTTGCCACATGAAGAGATGGAGTGTCGTCATTACATGTAGGGCAAGCCTTGTAACCTTGCCCACTATACCCAGACAAACTACTTCGAGCCGGAAAATCATTGATGGTCCATAAAAGCATCGCTCTCATGGTGAATGCCTCTCTTGTAGCTTGGTCTATAGTACTCACACCATCCCATAAAAGTTTTAGATCATCAATTAAAGGTCTCAAGTAAACATCAATGTCCTTGCCCGGGGATTTAGGGCCAGGAATTAACAGCGTCCGCATTAAAGAACTCTCTTTCATACACAACCACGGAGGCAGGTTGTATGTTGTCAATATCACCGGCCACATGCTGTAAGTCTGACTAAGGTTGCCGAATGGATTGAAACCATCAGCAGCCAACCCTAATCGAACATTTATTGGTTCTGCTGCAAAATCACCATACTTGGCATCAAATTTCTTCCAAGCCACACCATCACACGGGTGTTGCATCTTACCGGGCTTCGTACACTTTCCAGTAGCATGCCAAATCATATCCTTTGCACTTTTACTAGACTTGTACAAACGTTGTAGTCTAGGAATGATCGGAAAGTAACGCAGCACCTTCTTAGGAACTTTCTTCCCCGGCGTGTTAGTGTCTTTCCATCTACTTGTATTACACACCGGACAGAAATCCAAATCGACGTATCCTTCCCGAAATAAGCAACAATCGTGTTCACAAGCATGTATCGAATCGTACCCTAACCCGATCGTTTTAAATGTCTTCTTTATTGCATAGTATGACGGTGGGAGCTTGAATCCTCTGCTTGGGGGAAAGATAGTTTGGAACCACTCTAGAATATCATTGAATATGGTATCGGTGATTTTACCTTTGGCCTTATAATGTGTAAACTTTGCCATGAAGTCTAATCGAGTCGCTTCTACACAACCAGGGTACAGTGGCTCATTGGCACTGCGATATAACTCTTCAAAATCGTTAGCTTGAGTCCGTCTGTTACTTGAGTTGGGAGGAGGTGGAGGAGGAATATAGTCCGGAGGCATATAGGTAAGATCATCAAGTAACGATGTCATGTCAGTTATAAAAGGTTGTCTTGTGTTATCTATTATTGGCAGTGGTGGCGGTGGTGGTGGTGGTAGAGGAGGTGTAGGTGTAGGAGGAGCCGGTTCACCATGGTGTACCCATGTTGTATAACTGTTGTCAAACCCGGACTTCATAACGTGGTTCGAAAGAAGGTCAATATCTACCAGGAGTCTTGTTCGACAACGCTTGCATGGACATGGTATCTCATTCAAACGATTCACAAACTTCCTAGAATGCTTGACAAAACTGGCAAGACCCAATATATATTCTGGCTGATGACGCTCTAACCGTGTCCAACTCTTATCAATGAGTACCATAACTGTGTTTTAACGATACATTTAGTTATTATATGCAACTTAATTAACACAAGGAGTTTTAAAAAATAATTATTATATATTTCATAAATAATAATATGTATTATATCAAATTATAAAAAATAAATATAAAATATATAATTATTATTTATAAAGTATATAATTATATAATAATATTTATTAAAAGATATAATTATTAAGTATAGAAAATAGTATGTTCACCTAGTGCAACTATGGAAGGCAATCCTAACCCACCCTTTGAATGTTTCGTCTCATATATGAATGCGTATAACCGATTTACTATTTGAGAAAATTTCGGCAGCATTTCCCCTCAACTCCCCAAATATGTGTTTAAAGACATATTCGTAGGAGTAAAGGAGAAACACTGTCGAAATCATCTCAAATACTAAATCGGTTATACGCATTCATATCCTAAATGAGACAAAACATTCAAAAAGCAGTCCCAAACAGGGGACTTTTCGAAGTTAATTCCTAATAAATTAACTTCGGACGGGTTTTCTATAGGTTGATCAATTTCAGACGGGAATTTTCTGAAATTAATCGCTAAAATCCTAAAACATTCCTAAGGCTTAGTCCAATAAAACATTTATATCATATAATAAAAACAGCTTATTCTGATAAGTTTATTAGAATAAGCTGTTTGAAAACAGCTTATCCCGATAAGCTTATCAGAATAAGCTGTTTTCAAACAGCTTATTCTGATAAGCTTATTAGAATAAGTTGTTTGATAACAGCTTATCCCGATAAGCTTATCAAAGTAAGCTGTTTGAAAACAGCTTATCCCGATAAGCTTATCAAAATAAGCAGCTTATTCTGATAAGCTTATAAGGATAAGCTGTTTTTAAACAACGTATTCTGATAAGCTTATCAGGATAAGCTGTTATCAAACAACTTATCCTGATAAGCTTATTAGGATAAGTTGTTATCAAACAGCTTATTCTGATAAGCCAGGTTAACCTGTTTGAAATCAGCTTATCCAAAAAAGATTATTAGAATTTATTCTCATCAAATAGGTAACATAAGGAGTGTTTGGATTTACGTTTAAAAAAATTAACAAGTTTAAACATCCCGGACGACATGTCGCCAGGGAATCTAACAAAAACTAAAAAAAAACAATATGTATTATCAATTACAATTAAAAGTTAAAAAAACATACCGTTAAATAGTGGTCGGGTCTCGGCTGTGGTCGGGGCGCGGGTGTGGTCGGGGCTCGGCTGCGGTCGGGTCTCGGCTGTGGTCGGGCTCGGCTACGGTCGGGACTCGGCTGCGGTGACCGGATATGTAAAAACAAAACCAAATATACTATCAATTATAATATAAGTTATATAAAAAAATCAATTACAATATAAATTATAAAAAAAATTATATAAAAAAAAAACCTTAACAATTACAATATAAATTATATAAAAAACCTTAATATATATTGCGGTGGTGGTGGTGCCAGTGAATGTAGATGGCGTGGTGGTGGTGTTGGCGACTGGAGATGGTGGTGAGTGGTGGTGAGTGCACGTGTGTAGGTGTGGAGGAGAGTGATGGTGAGTGGTGGTGGCGAGTGGTGGTGGTGGTGATATAGCAGCGATCGGGATGTGGAGGAGAGTGGTGGTGGTGGTGATACAGCAGCAACAGCGAATGAAGGAGATGGAGTTTTTTTTTTTTGTTAAGTGTTGTGAGAAAAGATAAGGATATCTGGTCAATAAAGGGTTTTTTGGAATAAATAATAATTATTTGGAATAAATAAATATTTGTTTTATAAATGTCTCATTTTTATTATATAAACGTCGCAAAAATTAAATAACATCGGATCGATAGTTAATATAATAATTATTTGGAATAAATAAATATTTGTTTTATAAATGTCTCATTTTTATTATATAAACGTCGCAAAAATTAAATAACATCGGATCGATAGTTAAAATAATAATTAACAAGCAAAAACAAAATAAATATATGTTCGGGAGTTTCCCTGGCGACATGTCGCCAGGGAAACATTTGGGATTTGGCGGGTAAAAGCCCGCCACACATTCTTGACATGTAATTAAACATTTGTGTTTAATTTTGAAACTAATCACAAATGGCAACGGTTTCCCTGGCGACATGTCGCCAGGGATAATCTTGACATGTAATTAGCAAACATAGTTTTTGTTAAATACGATGGACGAGTTTTCCCTGGCGACATGTCGCCAGAGATAAGTGGGGACAAAGTATCCCTGGCGACAAGTCGCCAGGGAAACTTTGGAGGGAAAATTTCGCGCTCTTTCACTTGGTATCTGATTTTGGACCGATTATCCCTGGCGACATGTCGCCAGGGAAACCCTAGTCAAACTTTGACCAAAAAGTAAATCTACTTTACCGCCACGTCAGCGTTGTTGCCAGGGAAAAGTGGTTATCCCTGGCGACATTGTGTCGCCAAGGAAACCCCCGTCATCTGTTCTCAACTTTCTTGTAGTGGCGCGCTGCATAACTACAGATTCAGACTAATTTACGATCCTTGAAAGGTGAAGATAAGATCTAGGCTAGATCACTATCTCAAATACATACCAAATACCTATACGGCTATACGCTGTCACAGACAAACGGAGATGAAGATTAACCGTAATGTTTGACTTCGGAAAGCAAATTAGTACTTTCAAATAATGCTAAACTTGGCGCGTTTGCAGTATCATCTTATGAATATCAATTTCTTTTTTTGAACGGATTATACATGTTACGAAGTACTATAGTCCTATATTTCTCTGGAGTTACAAAATTATAATGACTTTAAAGTTGATGCATAGCTCATTTGAGTTTCAAAACTCAAAGTTTATCTTATACTGTTTGTACTATGGAACGAAGAGATATACTACACAGCTCTGTCCATGAATATAGGTTACACCACTTAAAAGTTATCAGATCACTAAATCAATCAAGGTGCGTGTTATAGTTAATAAAATCCTGGCCGTTGCAAAAAGGACGATATTAAAATATAAAGAAAAAAAAGGAAAAAAAGAAAATATTGACAAGGAACACTGCTGGATCTGTCACTCTACACAAAGCCACCCAGAATCATAGAGATGTATGCTTTAGGGCTTTGTCACTGCATCTTTTATCATTGGCATGTGAGGTATTGCATTTGTAAGTGTTACTATAAAACAATATTTCTTAACATCTTCTTAGAGTCGATGCACTATATATAGATTCCGCTACATTATACAACACTCACTCAATAAGCTTTAGACTTTCAGTTCATTAACTTGCACGCTTTTTAACTCACTGCTTTAATTGAAATGTCTACTTCAGCTTCTAAGCTAATTTCATTATGCATTTCACTACTTCTAATTGCAAATGTAAGAAGTTTGGAAACAACCAGTTATCGTGGGGTTAGGGGTATGGAAAGAGGGGTGAATAGCAGCCAGTTTCTTAATGAATTAGTTTTGGAGTTGTCTAAACTGAAGAACTATAATAGGCGGAAAATGGTGGACACGGCTAGAGTAGCACCCGGAGGACCAGATGGTCAGCATCACTAGCAGCCCGACACACAAGGCTGAGGAATGTTTGGTGCACCATGATGCGTCTAGCACCGAAAGTCACTCCCATGCATATGTATAAGGAAAGTTTTATGTACCCTTTGCTAATGGAAACATTATTATGCAAGTATATTTGAAAAATGGTTAGAAAATTGTCATCTATATATCTGTCTATATACATTCACACACTCGTCATGCAGGTGTACGCTAGTACAGAACAATAGCTACATTATAGCTAACTTAAATGAACTTTTGAATTAAAATAGCTATTAAAACTGGACGTTTTTGTAGATTAATAACAAAAGATCAGCATCATTTTCATATTTTGAATTCGTTTATTGAATAACACCATATATCAATTTTCTTGGAGTAAAGGGTAGGTCTTCGATCTAAATTTGCTACTATAATCATGGAACGTTAGCATTTTACAAATGATACTAATCAATTCAAGCTGCTACAAACTCATTATGAGCAAATTACCTTCAACGTACAAAATTTGCTAAATGAAAGTTCAAAAGATAACTCTAACATTGAACAACAAATATACAGGACGAGTGTGTACTAAAAACGTACGTTTTCAAAGGGTTTTCGATTTGCTCCGAAACTACAAGTACGATGAGTAAACTAAAAGACGTCCTATTTTTTTTCTTTGATTGCATGTTTATGCATGTAAAATTATGCTCTTGTTATAAGTGCTCATCCTATGTCACAAATAAGCAATAGGTTTCATGAAAAGGACGTTGGAAAGTTTGCAAATCTTAAGATACATAAATATATTAAAGTGGATATTGCAGTGCCTATAAAGTATATAGTCAGTTTTTTTTTTTAACGGCAAACTATATAGTCAGTTGACTTTTTTAATTGGGTACCACAAGGTTGATGAGAACCCAAAAGAAAGATTGACCAAGAACAAAGCATATGAAGATTTTTAACAGTCTTGTTATATGGAAAATTAAAAAAGTTTGCCAGCTTTCTGTATGAAACAACGAGAATTAAGGCCGGTGAGAATACTATATGGAAAAATGTCAACTTCAAACAACCATAGCATATGATCCAGGCACTACGATAGTGAATAGAAAGGTTTCCATGTTCCGTATGTCAAGGCTTTACCACAATGGCACACCAATACACCGCTAGGTTTCTCGGATTCTATAAATTTTATTAGAATTCCTAGAACTTTGTTTTACCTTAATCACGTGAAATTCAGTATGCTATTTAAATTACGCGTTTTTAAGTAGATATGTGTCCTTTAGAAGTATTTGTGTCAGTTGCTTACTAAAACACATCTAATAAGGTTTAGTCATGTGTCGGTATTCCATCAATGAGTAAAAAAACTAAATTGAACATATGCTCCTTCTTTTCTCAGGTGCTACTGCTATCAATATGATCAACTTTTTTTTTTGACCATCAGTATGATCAACTACAAGGTATGCAACAGTTCACATGGTATAGGAACTCGTAATTTACAAGAATATACAAGATGGACATAATACATAAGGGCTATAAGGTATTTTGTTATATTTAAGGAGCAAAAAAAGTACCTCAAGTACTGGAAAGTAGTCTTTTTGTTCATTACTTTCTTCAAGAGCAAAAACCTTGAGATATGAGCTGAAGCAAGATCGACGCCCTCATTGTTTATGGCACGCAACTGCACCTTATTTGTTTCCATATGCAGTCCTAAGTTATCTGACTGTCAGATTCTTAAGAAGAACCTGCAAGAAAATAGATCCAAGGACATTTACATTGTAGTTGATTTAAGAAACTCATTTTATTCAGAATAGACTCATTTAATTCCAAGAAGCAGAACGATTAATAAAATTATACTCCTTTTCTTAACCAGTTGAGTTCTGACAGAAGACTAATGCGTTTATTTTTTAAACATTTTCAATAATCAATCAAAAAATCTGTTAAATTCTTACACTTTCTTGTCATCGTGAAAGTATTGCTTTTACTTCAACATATAAAACTCGAAAAGCAGATGAAGACAAAACTTACACGAGGGGTGCTAGTAGAATAAATACGAGTTAAAGAGATTGGCTTTTCAAACTTTAAATTTAATGACATACGAGGATGCATATCATTATACTACATCAGGTTATAATCTAAACCCCGTCCAACCAATGAAAGATTATTAGTCTTGAAAGAGAAATTCACAATGTCTAATATAAGAAATATTAATATCTAGTGGCTACTATGCAATTTGATACACTTAACAATGAAACTCATGTCTGCAAATGTAGAACTGTAGAAGGTCTGTCTATACCATCTAGGAAATCAAATTAGGCGTAACCTTAACTTACTAAAGAGCTAATTTAAACCCGTCTTACAGAAAACAATTTCAACAAACCGAAAACTCAGTAAACATGCTTCCATCTTTTTTTCCGTTTACTCACCTTATACTGAAGATATCTTATGAATAACAGAGAAATATGAAATTTAACGCAAACATAACTAAATTGCTTTCAAATAAAATTATCTATTATATGTCCATTCACATACCAGGATAATCGGCTAACCACTCTATAAAGACTACGCAGAGGAATTTTGGTGAACCCCATAGAGCTAGTGTTATTGCTAAGATGACAATGGAAAATTAGGAGCACATCAAAGTGGATATTGTACGGCCAATAGCTTTTTGGAGATTTTTTTTTTGGCTTGATTAAAAAAAGAGCAAAGATAACCTGCGCACCATTGACTTTCCATAGACAGGACAAGTTCTAATAGGACTTGCACTAAATAATGAGATTATAGTGTTGAAATAGTTTCTTTCTCCAACATATATAGTATGGCTTAAAGTCTTAATATATTTTGGGGCTCACATCCTTGACTGTTTTGCTAGGCTTTTATTTGCGTCACTAACAATCGAGAGACAGCGAAACTGAAAACCCGTCAAGTACGTACTTATGCTGTTCATTCCATTTAGATTTACAACAATTTTGATAATATGAAGAAAACTAAAGGTTAGAGCAACCTCAAAAGGTGGACATTAGGCTCTTTCGTCTGTAACTTCTCTAATAAGTGCAGGCCCAACAATTGTTCAAGCTCATTAAATTACCAAAACATGTACTATGATAATATTGTATGTGAATAAGTCATCTTAACTGCTAAAACTAGCATAATTATAAGGCCATTATGTTCATAAGACGACACAAACAGCAGGTTGGCTCTTTGAAGAAGACTAGTATAAATGACAGATAGCCAGCTCATCATAGTTAAAGTAACATGATATATGTATATCAGGACATATTCAAATCTTTCACCATACAATCATATCAAGAATTCTGAATCTGGAAAAGGTGATCGACATAGATTTAGTAATTTTCAACTAAGAAACCCACCTAGCCACTAAGGATATGATAGAAAATGATGGAAATTTAATCTAAAGTAAGGAGAAATATCCACTATGATGTCAAAAGGCAACCTTTATTAGTCAGGACGGCATAAACAGATTCGTATGTGGCAATTCGATGACAGAAATACATGAATTATGAATGTATAACAGAATAAACAATCTTTAGCATGGCATGTGAATGTATAATCTTGTCTTATCCTCTAAAGTGACCTTTGTATTCATGTTCTTTGTGTTATACTCAGTATAACTTTCCACTGTTGATAGCACAACAAGATCACTACAAGACAGCTTATCCTCCAAATAAATCGGCAATTTACAGTGGGGGATAGAATGGGTTTAGCACCACAATCTAAAGTATGAAAAAGCAATGTGTTTTTTGAGGAAATAGAAATATATGAAAAGCATATGTGTTTTTTAAGGAAATAGAATTGTAAGAAAAGGCAATTCTAGACAAACCATTTCGTCGGATTAGTCAGCTTTAAGGTCATTCTACCAATCATCATTCATATCCTAATCCTGCAAGTGACTGTCATATCACCTCTGTAGAGCATTGCCAGGCAATCTTCTTTGACTATGTCAATCAAGAGTAGATGGATCAAGACTAGTATGATAATAAAGGAAAATTGGCACTAATAAGATGTAGTGTGGAAGGTCTATTATAGAGTCAGAAAGAGAAGCATGCGGCAAACCCATAGCAACTTCTGATGTTTACCCAAAATCTTTCGAACATGTATTTCACAATAATATACGAAATCAACTTTTTTAGTGACCTCAAGTAACACCCTCAAATACTACACTGTTTCTTACATTCTACGTCTGTAACGAATTGAAGTTACACAGATCAACGGAATCACAACACTTAACTAGTTAACTCCGTTACAAAGCATCCGATAGTTGCATGTGTGTTAAAATGGCAACGGATATACTGCAAAGACATGTACTGTGAACGCGTATTCCTTTTTAAGAGAACAGTTTTTCGTCAAATTTCTCCTTATCTTTCTATTTCTTTACAGTAAAATCGTTTTAGTTATATAGTGCCTTTTCTCTACTATACCATTCCAGATGAGGAGGATTATCAAATAACCTAGCTGTCAATATAATGTATGTCGTTTTCTGTAAGGAAAAAGTGGCCATCTTTTAGGCCATTGTTAGCATTTCAACAAAGTATTTAAACAATGTGTAACCACATACAATATGCCCATATCTCCTACAGACCTTAAATTAGTGGGTGGCGAGTTCTTTTATTCATCACTATTTCCTAAAAATGAAAAAATCTTCATCCCTTCGTTACTCAATACTAATCGCCATACTTCTCATTGCACATTTGAGCGAATCAGAAGCAACAAGTTATCGTGGTCTTAAAAGTTTGAACAGCAGGCAGCTTTTTCATAAACTGGGATATGATTTATCTAAGTTAAAGCATGGAAACCGGAGATCAATGATTGGGACAGACCAACAAGCGCCAGGAGGTCCAGATCCACAGCACCATAAGAAGAATCCAAACACTCCCTAAAGGCCTAAACTCTTATTACTAGGAAGTATGTAATGAACACCTTGCTCGTTCTCATTCTCTGCATGTTACGTACTTGGCTTATATATATACTTTTATCCTTCTTTTTCCACTTACCTTCCTATTTTGAATGCTTAAGGAATGATATGTAGCATGTTTTCGCATACAGCATGAGCTATAATTCCAGGCATATTCTTTTGGGTTTGGGTCTGAAAGATGAAGCCATAAATTGCATTTGACACCCGGCCAACTTGCATTCTCTTTTTATAGCCCGTTGTATGTGTTTCTATTAAAATCATTGTAAAATATAGTCACTCTTCTTCTACAAGTCACTTCTGCCTCGTATATATTCACTCAGAGCCGCTTTACGCCCATAAACCAACCTCCAAATTAGGATATCAAGGTTTCCAGCTCACTAAACCTTAGAACAAACATCATGACGTAAAAGGGAAGCCATGCATCAAGTTTCTACCCCAGTATTTAATTTATCGCTTAAAAAGTGTATTAGTAATGCAACCATTCTTCAAAATAACGAGAATAGGATACTATCAGCAAACTACGCATGCAACTGATTCAAACATTTTCGTTACTAGCATATACTCTATTATTATTGAAGTATCAATGAGCTGAGTAAATCTATATAGTACTGTCGCCATTGATCATTAGAATCCAAGCTACACAACACAGGCAGCGATAATCTTTCTAACATATACTAAACGAGATGATGAAAACTGAAACGAGAAGATCGAGCTAAGATATTACCATTTCCCCGATGATCATTGAAATCAAAACTACAACACAGACAGCCATAATCTTTCTAACATATACTAAAAGATGATGAAAACCGACAGGCACTACAACAAAATCAATGTTTAGGGTCTAAATTAAGGTGGGGCCCACACATTTTCAACCCAAAAGGGCCCAAAAAGGCTGGTCAAAAAGCAGGAGGGACCCACGTAATTTAGGGTCGAAATTTCGACCCTAAATTAAAATTTTTAAATAATTTTAATTTATTTATTATATAATTTATTTTTAATAATTAAAAATAATTTTAAAAGAATTTATTTTTAAATTTAATACTTTAGGGTCGAAATTTCGACCCTAAATTTAAAATATTAAATAATTTTAATTTATGTATTATATAATATATTTTTAATAATTAAAAATAATTTAAAAAAAAAATAATTTTAATATTTAATATTTTAGGGTCGAAATTTCGACCCTAAATTTAAAATTTTAAAAATTTTTCACGAAAAATTTAAAATTTCACACGAAAATTTTTCACGAAAAATTTAAAAAATTCGCGGTTTATATTTAGGGTCGAAATTTCGACCCTAAATTTTTAAATATATTTTTAAAATTTTCTTTTAGTGTGAATGCTTTTAAAATATTAATATATGTATATATTTAGATAATGCAGTAATAGCTAAAAATAATTAAGTCTAAGCAGAACTAAAGCTGTGCAAATAACTTAGCAACTACAAGAACATAACAAGTTCATCAATTACATCACAAATCCAGAAAGATCAAGCTGGTTACCACTATGAAAAACCAACTAGACTACAAATGACTGTACCCATTGTTTTAGTGCTTTCATTAGTCCCACTATTGATGGTACTAGTTTTAGTGCTTTCATTATGTACCCATTGTGAACAGGAAGATGATAATAGATGTATGTGTGCCTCCATATTGGGTAGTTGTTTTGCTATTTAATGGTTTGTAGTTTGTCTCCAATTATCACTCATCTCAGTTTTCCAATACTAAAAAAAACAACAATAATGGCCTGGTTAGGAAGGTTAGAAGAATTAAAAGAAGTTGCTGGTTCAGATAATTGGACTGATCGAATGGTAGCATATTTTGAACAATCTGCCGAAGCGGACAAACATTTTGGTCTGAAACTTGAACGTTTACATGAGGTTTTAGATGAAGCTGTTGAAGAAAGACAACAGTTTATCCAGGAATTAGAATGTGCTGGAGATATATATATCTTAAAGAAATGCGCTAAAGTATTGAAAGATATTCAAAAGAAGGATAAGAAAACCTCAAGTCGGTTGGAAGGTTTAATTAAAGATACAGCAGCAAGAATGACTGAGAACGAGGAATTCGTTAAGAAAATGAAGGATCAATAAATAAGCATTCGTAAATGCTTAGAAGGAGCCTTTATTTATGAGTTTGAGCAAAGTTTAATGAAGGAATTCGTTAAGACTGTGTCTCTTTTAATCTAATTAATAATTGTTGTTCATATAGAATAAGAACCATACTAACACATGTTGTTGTGTATAATGATGCTTCTGCATCTTTTATGGTTTTTGTTAAGACTGCATCTTTTATGGTTTTTGTGTTTGAAATGTACTTGTATGTTTGTATGAATAAAAAAGGCTCCTTTATTTATGAGTTTGAGCAAAATTTGATTGAAGTAAAATGTTTTTGACTGAACTTTTGACTGCAAAACCTAACACAACAGACTTAAACTAAATTTTGTGACTCAAACAAACTAAATTCTCACAATGATTCAAGCTAGAATACTAATTAATCACAGAACCAAACACTCCTAAACATAATTTTATTTGTCACGGACACTTAAACACGCGCTTAATTAAACATTGATATTACAACGATATTAGACTCGTAAACACGGAAAAATACACATCACAAACTAGTTCAAACTAAGGTTCCCCATGTCATCGTAAAGGTCGTGAAGTAGTGCAGCTGAATCCAATGTGTGCCTATCGGAGTTGCGGTACAACTCTATCGTACGCTCAAGTACCATTATCATTCCATTCAAGCGCACACAGTTTGCACACGCTGAAGAGCTTGGAGAAGAAACTGGAATCGTTGAAGGTCTGGGAGAAGAGCTTGGAGTCGAAAAGCTCGTTGAAGGTCTTGAAGAAGAGCTTGGAGGAGAAAAGCTCATTGAACCTCCAAGAGAATTGATTAGTAGTTGGACGCGTTCGTCTTTCCACAAAAAAAATTTGCATCCATATGAAACTGGAGGTTGAACCCGTGAATGTGGACAAGCATAGTACAGTCTACCAAAGTTTTCAGTTGTCCACGATTCTCGAAGAACTACATCTCCATGTCCACACCTGCACGGAAAAGCTTCATGCTTCAACATGTACATAATAACAATTTGTTTATGATGATATGTGTGTGTGATCTGCTGGTGGTTGTGATGATAAGGAGTGTGTGTGGTTCTCTTTTTATGCTAAAAAGTGAGGGAAATTGTTAATATTTTCCCTCCAATGTTTTCCCTCCAATGTTTTCCCTCCAATGTTTTCCCTCCAATTTTTTCCCTCCAATGTTTTGCCTCTAATGCTGGTGGTTGTGATGATAAGGACTCATATCATGTAATACGATACCCTATTGACTCATATCATGTAATACGATACCATATTGGCTCATATCATGTAATACGATACCCTATTGACTCGTATCATGTAATACGATACCCTATTGACTCGTATCATGTAATACGATACCACATTGACTCATATCATGTAATACGATACCATATTGACTCATATCATGCAATATGATACTATATTGGCTCATATCATGTAATACGATCCCCTATTGACTCGTATCATGTAATACGATACCCTATTGACTCATATCATGTAATACGATACCAAATTGGCTCATATCATGTAATACGATACCCTATTGACTCGTATCATGTAATACGATACCCTATTGACTCGTATCATGTAATACGATACCCTATTGACTCGTATCATGTAATACGATACCATATTGACTCATATCATGTAATACGATACCATATTGGCTCATATCATGTAATACGATCCCCTATTGACTCGTATCATGTAATACGATACCCTATTGACTCATATCATGTATTACGATACCATATTTGCTCATATCATGTAATACGATACCCTATTGACTCGTATCATGTAATACGATCCCCTATTGAATCATATCATGTAATACGATACCATATTGGCTCATATCATGTAGTACGATACCACATTGACTCATATCATGTAATACGATCCCCTATTGACTCGTATCATGTAATACGATACCCTATTGACTCATATCATGTAATACGATACCATATTGGCTCATATCATGTAATACGATACCCTATTGACTCGTATCATGTAATACGATCCCCTATTGACTCATATCATGTAATACGATACCATATTGGCTCATATCATGTAATACGATACCACATTGACTCATATCATGTAATACGATCCCCTATTGACTCGTATCATGTAATACGATACCCTATTGACTCATATCATGTAATACGATACCATATTGGCTCATATCATGTAATACGATACCCTATTGACTCGTATCATGTAATACGATACCACATTGACTCATATCATGTAATACGATACCATATTGACTCATATCATGTAATACGATACCATATTGGCTCATATCATGTAATACGATCCCCTATTGACTCGTATCATGTAATACGATACCCTATTGACTCATATCATGTAATACGATACCATATTGGCTCATATCATGTAATACGATACCCTATTGACTCGTATCATGTAATACGATCCCCTATTGACTCATATCATGTAATACGATACCATATTGGCTCATATCATGTAATACGATGCCACATTGACTCATATCATGTAATAAGAGTAGCCTCTTATCAATCAACTAGTCAGAGAGAGGCATCATTACATCTACTACTTCTACATGCAAAACGTACCCTTCTTATTACTGTTGGCTATTTTCAACTCCACTTCTTTTATCAAGTACGGTATAAAAAATAATCAAACCCATTTATTAATGATAATTTGTCTAACTTTGTTATAATGATAATTTGTTTAATTTGTTATAATGATAATGATAATGATAATGTCGGCAGCAATACCACCACCACCACCGACGACAGCAATACCACCACCGACGGCAGCAATAGCAACCACCACCGCCGGCGGCAGCACCACCACCACGGCAGCAGCAACAGTAGCCACTTTATACTAAAGGTGGGTGTTTATTTTTCTTATATTAAAACGTATGAGCTAATTTTTTTAGTTGTTTTCGGCTTATTTTGGCTTAATTGATTTTGGGTTATATTTAGTCTTAGTTGATTTCGGATTATATTTAGGCTTAGTTGATTTCGGCTTATTTAGGTTTAGTTGATTTAGGCTTAGTTGATTTCGCTTAGTATATATATATAGTTGATTTCGGCTTAATTCTTTTAGGCTTAATGGATTACGGCTTATATATGGCTTAATATTTATTTAGGAATTTCGACTTATATATATATAGGCACGAGTTTAATTTTTTATATGTTTATCGTAGCCAAGACCCAAGTCACAGCCGAGAACCGAATTCCCGAGTCACAGTCGTATAAAAGGTAATGTTTTTTTTTTGAAATTGTTTTAGTGTTTGTTTCAAATTAGATAAAATCTCAGAAACCAACTAATTGATCTTAAGTTGTAATTTGAATGAAACAATGATTTAATCTTTAGATGTGTAATTTTTTTTAATGAAATTGTTCTTATATGTTTAAATGTGTAAATTTTTATGAATTTGTGTATTAGCATTAACCAGTCCACGAAATTGTGTGTTCATGTACTTGTTATATTACAGATGGCGTGTGTAGGTGGCAGATCACACGGTGGGGATGGTGGTGGTACTCCACCTAGACGACCTACAAAGTCCATACCTGGCAATTGCGAAAGTAAGAAATTGTGATTTATTTTTATTTTATGTCAACTCTTATTGTTAATTAAGTGTGTTTGAATTTTCACGAATCAATAACTTCAATAACTAATCTTTGCAGGTGACCCGATACCACATATGGTTACGGTTAATACGAGCCTAAGGAGGAAGCATAGGGCGCATGGAGGACCTTTGCCAGTTACATTTGATATTTATGATCTTAATAGCTTCCATCCGTTAGGCGATAATGCTGCGATGTTGAGCTCTCTGATGGGGGAAACAGTCCGACCACTTCCACTTGCTTGCGAGTGGGAACAGATACCATTGCACCTCAAAACCCATATCTTTCCTACACTTGAGGTATTAATTGTTTGCGTTACATCTAGTCTTATTAACTGTTTTGGTTGAAAATTGTTTGTTTATTTAAATGCATATGTTTACATGTAGACCTATTACAACCTGACGGGTTGGTTGGATAGTCGTGATACTGTGACTTATGGCGGGATAACATATGTAGTGGGAGAAAGGATAAAAACTGGAATTAACTGTAAGTTGAGGCTACTTTGGCGCAAAAATAAGAACAAGTTAAAGCGTGACTATTATTCTATCCATGATTCGGCCGAGGAAGCGGCGCTTGTACCGCCCCCATCGAGTTCTACATGGGGCAACAGATCAGCAAGGGAGTGGCTTGATTTGTGCCGGTGTTGGTCCGACCCGAAACAGGTGAGGAGAAGTGAAGTTAATGCAGTTAACCGCTCGAAAAACAAAGTTTCTACACATCAAGGGAAAAAATCATTCGCTCAAGGAAGGAACGAATATGTAAGAATCGTTATAGTTTTTGTGATCATTTAAAAGTTTTATATTGTTTATTTGTATCTTGTTATTAATTTTTTTTGGTAAAGATCTTGTTATTAATTTATTTGATATTGTACAGAAAGTCAAGCATGGGTCCCACGAGGACCTTATACAAACTTGGAAGAGGGCACGCACAAACAAGAATGGCACTATGTCCGAGGAAAATGCAGACAGATATGTAAGTAATTTAATTTATACATGCTTTAATAACATATTTTTATTTGTTTTTAACTTCTTTTTTTCTCTTTCTTTTTCATAGTCGAGAATGATGGCCATAAAAGAAGCGATTTCTTGCGGTGCTGAGCAGTACAAAAGTGATCAAGAAATAATTGATCTAGTAAATCCGAGCCGCAACACTCAAAATATCGTCGGCAGGGGCAGGAAGTTGCCGGGTGGTGGTACCTCATATGGATGCGGGAGTAGTTCTTATAGTGAGGGAGTGACTCGAGAACAACTCTCGGAGGTACTTAGGATTCATGAGCAAGAAAAAGAGCTGTTGAGGAAGCAAACCGAGGAGGCGCAACAACGGGCTAATTTGGCCCATATGTATGCTAGTGTGGCGCAACAAAATGCTGAGGTAAACAACGCCCGCCTAAGTCATTTGATTTCTCATTATACTTCACATGTGGGTCGAGGGTATACCGGACCTAATAACCCTTTTGTACCGCCACCCCAATTCGCTTCTATGCCTGGCATGTCTCAGATCCCTGGTATGCCTCAGTTCCCTGGTATGTCTCAGGTCCCTGTTATGCCCCAGTTCCGTGGTATTCCTCCCCCTCCCGGATTTCCATATAATGCTCCACTCAACCCACTCCAACCTACAATTACCCAAAATAACAGTTTCAACAACTGTAATCGACCCGTTGTCAACACCACTGGCCCCTCGAGTTCTAACTCTCGGGAAAGTCCCAACTATACCGTCAGCCTAAATCCTCATCAAAATGATACTCGGACCGTCGACGAGTTGGCTCGAGATCTTGAGAATGCCAACAACATGTCCGATAATGAGCTAATTAACTCGGATGCTGATGAGGGGGATGATGAGGGGGATGATGATCAGGCCGGGGACTATTCAGATTAGGAGTTGTTGTTGGTTTTAGACTTTTTATTTTGTGTAATAACTTAAGACTTGTTAAATTGTGAAACATGGATTTATTGTGATGTGCAATAATTTTAGACTTGTTACATTTGTGAAATAAGGATTTGGTGAAATGTATTCTAACGTTTTGGCTATTTAACGTATTGTAAATTATTAGTATTGTACTGTTTAGTGATTTGTAATATTGTGGATTTGTTGAAATATAGATTTTTTTCGGGAAAAAATGCCGGAAAAAATCTGGAAACAAGCTGCAAAATGCAGTTTTTTTTTGCCCAGAAACCATTTAGGGTCGAAATTTCGACCCTAACCATATAGTTAGGGTCGAAATTTCGACCCTAAATTATAGTTAGGGTCGAAATTTTCGACCCTAAGTCTTAGGGTCGAAAATTTCGACCCTAAGTTTCGACCCTAAATCATTCCTGCACAAATGATTTCTGGAAAAAAAACTAATATAAAATGTTTAGGGTCGAAATTTTCGACCCTAAACTTGAAAAACATTTCGACCCTAATTTATTAAATTAAAAAAAAAAACGTTTTCATAAAGTTTTTTAATTTACACGTGGATAATATTTAGGGTCGAAAATTTCGACCCTAAATTTGAATTATATTTCGACCCTAATTTAATAAATTAAAAAAAAAAAGTTTTCACAATGTTTTTTAAATTACACGTGGATATTATTTAAGGTCGAAAATTTCGACCCTAAATTACAAAGGCTTTCGACCCTAAATTTTGGTCAAAAGCTTTGCTGAAAAGTGGTGGGCCCCACTTTTTCGACCCTAAATTACAAAGGGTATTTCGACCCTCGTTTTTTAGGGTCAAACAGTTAGGGTCGAGCACTTAGGGTCGAAATTTTCGACCCTAAAAATTAGGGTCGAAATCCCTTTGTATTTAGGGTCGAAAATTTCGACCCTAACCCTTGATTTTGTTGTAGTGAGGAGAAGAGCTAAGATAGATTCTCAAGATGAGTAATGTCACCTTAAAAACACGTACCAATCATTGAGTATACAGTATATATTACCAGGGTAATTAATCTGTAACTGTAATTAAATACAACATTCTCATGAAATGTCACTTGTTTCACTTGATAGGAGGACATAGCAAACGTTTCAGCATGTGTAACGTATATATATATATTCTGGTCCGCTGGCCCATTAGATATAAATAATCTGGTTACGGGAATTTCTAACATGTGCCCTGCGTGCAAATATTAGAGTTTATATAAAAGTAAAGTTGAGACTATTAAACTCAAATTTTTATTTGTTTATGGTAAATTTTAAGTATATTTAATGTGTATTAAATGTATTTTTGGATATAAAAAAAAAAGTTGTTGTTTATAAATATTGTTTAACATGTGTTTGACGGCACATATTAGAAAAACCGATCTATTAAGTGCTTATTTGCTATGCATATGAAAAATAGCTAAGACGGGCAAATCTTGGATAGGCCAAGAAAAAAAAATCCCAGGCCTGACTGACTCACGAGCCCAAGCCCAAGAATGCATATTAGGCTCCTAAGTTGGCTTATACTAAAAAGTTGTTTTGGGGATTATAGTAAATGGGCTAGCTAACTTGGTTTATATTAAAAAATAAAATATGAATAAAATTTGAGGTAACATTATTTAGTTACCTTTTTATAAAAAGGTAAAATAATATCCAATACCGTTTTTCACGAGTTATGGGTCTCAATATATTTTAAAACGGTATATGAGGAGGTTCAAACGTAGACACTTGTACCCTGTAGAGGTTGACTTCGATTCTACCAAAAGTAGAAAATGACCTCCGGCCTTATAAAAATGAGGATAATAATTAGGTAAGAAACGGCCGTTAAGCAACTCGCAGAATATAGTTAACTAGGTCTTGTATTATACGTGTGTGACCGTAAAGACTCACTTATCTCCGATCTTATAAATATTTTATATGAGCATTTCTTGATATACTATTCAATAGGGCTGAGCATGGCAGACCCAAAACCGACCCGTACCGAAAAACTGAACCGGACCGAACCGAACCGGACCGGACCGTACAATTTCGGTCCGGTCCTCGATCCGGGGTTTTGGACAAATTCGGTGCTTGGTCCGGTCGGTCCGGTCCAGTTCGATTCGGTCTTACAAAAAATCTTATCAATTTTACCTAATAGGAGCGGACCGTACCGAACCGAGAACTGAACCGGACCGGACTATTTCGGTCCGGTCTCCGTCCGGGGTTTCGGACCATTTCGGTCCTCGGTCCGATCCGGTCTTGGCCGGTCCGGTCAGGTTCTGGACCGATGCTCAGCCCTACTATTCAATACACTACTTAGGGCTTGTTTACTTTTTAAAGTGCTAATATATTAGCATCTTAATTAGCCTCTTAGTGGGAAGAGAGATGCTTTTGTGTGAGTGTAGAACAAGAGGTTCAAAGTGATTTGGCCCCACAACTTTTCCCTCTAAGAGACCAAAAAAACACCCCCTTAGTTGTGTTGGGCTAAGCTCGTCTAGAGTTTATACATGTAATCTATACTACATATAAAACATTTAGGTCTTTTAATAATAGAATAAATAAATAAATCAAGTTACATCTATTAATACATTATGTACAAACAAAACAAGCCTATAAAACTAAAATAGCAAAATTTAACACCTCATTAATATAGACATAAATTAATACTCACATTAAAACTAATTAATACATAATAATTAACAGGCAATTGAAAATAAAAATAAATAATATCATTAACAATATATAATTAAAACACCTCATTACTTAAAAGTATAAATATATAATCACATTGTAGAACAACTAAAAGCATATATTTACAAAAAAAATGTACATATATTGTTGGAATCGACACCTCCAACAACCCTGAAGATCGATTTGCGGAACCCTAGATCACTGTAAAAAAGTTCGTAGAGTTGCAATAAACGAAACCCACAAAGACGACACACCACTCCACAAAGGTAACCAAACGATTCACTTTATTAATTAACGTTCGATTACATAGGAAAGAATAAAGATGATAGTGTAATGAGTCCTTCACCCCTCATCTCTATTTATAGAGATGAGGGGTAATCCTAACCGACCTAGGATTGGGCTGCAATCCACATCCGACTAAAAAAACATACTACATTAAGAGAAGTACACTTAGGTACCTCCTACTTATCGTATACGTTAACTAGACTCGACACTAATATAATAATTTCCACCTTAGTGACAAGACTAGTTAGCCCCAGCTCCATGTATCTCTATGCAATACTTGAACTTCGGACCTGGAACCACCTTTGTGAAAGCGTCAGCTGCATTATCTTCCGTGCATATCTTTGCCACTTCAATCTCTTTAGATTCCACGATCTCCCTGATGAAATGATATCTCACGTTGATATGCTTCGTCCTCTCATGAAACATTGCATTTCTTGAGAGATGAATTGCCTCTTGATTATCATAATTCACAACCACTGACCTTAGGTTTATTTCCAGCTCGATTAGTAGAACTTTAAGCCAAATACTTTCCTTAACAGCTTTTGTAAGCGCAATATACTCCGCCTCTGTAGTAGACAATGCAACAACATGTTGCAGAGTTGCTTTCCAACTCACAACACAGCCATGTACCATAAACACGTACCCGGTTATTGACCTACCCTTGTCAGGGTCTTTAGCATAATCGTTGTCCACGAAACCGTCAACATCTACGTGCTTCCCTTGATCCCTACCATACACTATACCTACATCAGCAGTGCCCTTCAAGTACTTCAAAATTCACTTCACCGCTTCCCATTGATTTTTACCTGGATTCACCAAATACCTGCTCACAATGCTAACAGCATACGCAATATCCGGTCTAGTGCAAACCATCAAGTACATTAAACTACCTACATCATTCGCATATGGGACCTTACACATTCTTTCCACATCCCAGTCACTCGACGAAAAATCCTTCAAAGATATCTTGAAGTGTGTTCCCAATGGCACAAAGACCGACTTGCCATTATCCACTCTGTAGTTATTCAGAATTTTCCACACATATCTCGACTGATACACCTTCAGGGTTCGGTTATCCCTATCCCTGATAATCTCCATACCAAGTATCTTCCTAGTTAGACCAAGTTCCTTCATATCAAACTCTTTTTGCAGCAGTCCCTTGGTATATTCGATCTCAGACTTGCTTTTACAAGCAATCAACATATCATCTACATATAGCAGTAGATATATGTACATACCTGGTGCAAACTCCTTGAAGTAAACACAACTATTATAACTGCTACGGCTAACCCATTACTGACCATATGCACATCAAACCGTTTGTACCACTGCCTTGGAGACTGCTTAAGACCATAAAGAGATTTCTTCAACAAACATACCTTGTTGCCCGTTCCTTCTTCAAAACCAAGCGGTTGCCTCATATAAATGGTTTCTTCAAGATTACCATGCAAAAACACCATCTTCACATCAAGTTGTTCCAATTCGTAATCTTCACAAGCAGTAAATGAGAGAATCACCATAATAGATGTATGTCGAACCACGGGTGAGAATACCTCATTATAGTCAATCCATGCTCGTTGTGTGAACCCCCGAGCTACCAGCCTTGCTTTATACTTTGGTTTCTGAACGCCTTCAATCCCTTCTTTAATCTTATACAACCACTTGCAGCTTACCAGCTTCTGACCACGTGGTTGATCGACCAGCTCCCAAGTATGATTCTTCTTTAAAGAACTCATCTCTTCCTCCATAGCACGAACCCACTCATCTTTTTCAGATGAATTAATCACCTCCTGGAATGTGATTGGTTCATGTGTATCTTCTTCCTCAGCAATGGCAAACGCATAAGCCGTAATATCATCTTCTTCCCTAGACCCTGATGATCTAGACAATGATACATTACCTTCATTCCTATACCTCGTGGGTACAGTAATTGTTCTCTTAGATCTATCACGCACCAGAACATAGTTGTCCAGATTCTGTTGTTGAGGCCTTACATCTTCTGCATCTTCAACTTGATCCTCATATTCATTCCCTGGATTTACCCCAATATGAGGATCCACAGTTGGTTGGACCCGATTGCCTTAAAGTTCCACCTCAAACTCAATTTCCTTACCAGAATCTGCAACACCAGCACCTATGAGAGTATCCTTATACATAAGGCTCTCATTAAAGACCACATCCCTGCTTATGATTATCTTCGGTCTAACAGCATCCAACCTCCATAATCTGTATCCCTTCACACCTTCAGGATACCCCAGAAATATGCATTTTTTAGATCTAGGCTTGAGCTTCCCCTGATTCACGTGTGAATAAGCAACGCAACTAAATATCTTCAACATCTCGTAATTCGTCGGATGTCCTGACCATAAATCCATAGGTGTCTTCTTCTCCAATGTTGTAGATGGAGACCTATTGATCAGATATGCTTCCGTCACCGTTGCTTCCGCCCAAAATGATTCTGGCAAACCAGACTGAATCAGTAAACATCTAACCTTGTCTAAGAGCGTCCTGTTCATTCGTTCAGCTAGACCATTCTGTTGCGGAGTTCCGACCACTGTCAAAAGTCTTGCTATCCCGCCCTCCTTGCACAAGTTATTAAACTCCTGATTACAAAACTCCAAACCATTATCCGTTCGTAGTTTCTTCAGTCTTCTGCCTGTTTGGTTTTCCACCAACTGCTTCCACTCCTTGAACTTGTTGAACGCCTCATTCTTGTGTCTAAGAAAATAAACCCAAACCCTCCTCGAATAATCATCAACAATCGATAAGAAGTACCGACAACCACTAATAACTAGATTTTAACTTAGTTATGAAAGAGTTTATAGTCCGATCTTTTTGAATTAATTATAAGTAATTAGTGCGACTCAGTCGTTCTTGCTGGAAAATAAAAAGTGTTGGAAATACGTTTTTACGTATTTAGGAAGATTCGGTCACTCCGACAATATATTAAGTTGTAGCTCGTAGTCTAGATATCTTTTATTTAACTAAACAAGGAAAAGCCTGGTCCCTGCTTGTATGGCCGGCCCAAATGTAAGCCCAAGCCCATCTTATGGGCTTGGTATATAAACCCTCTCCATTGATGGAGAGGGTCGTGACTTCATTTGAATAACACATAGTTCTCTTAAACTTTCTCTCTCTAGAAGTGTGAAATCTACCATCTTTCTATCTCTTTCTCTCTCTAAAACATAAGCAAGATTTACATATCCTACAAATGGTATCAAGAGCCATGGGATGATTGTATTGTTTATGTGTTCGTATTCTTGATTTTTATAGCCTTTTGATCAATAGAAACACACGTCCAATTTTTTTTTTTTGTGTTTTTTGTGGTTTGATCTTCATACAAATCATCTACATAGTTGTGGTAGTGATTTGGTATTGTTACTTTGGTTAAAAACACAAATCTTTTGGGTGTTTGGATCAATTTTTGGCTTAAAATCTCGAATTTGGTGTGTTTTGTCCGAGAAAAGTGGTAAAAAGAGTCCACTGTTTGTACCATTGCGACAGCCTCTCCATCGCAATATCTAGGGTTTAAACATTGCGATCCACATTGCGATTGGGATTGCGATTTGTGTGTTTTCTATCATTGCGATCCAGATTGCGATTGAAGTTCCTTGTTATTGAGATCCATATTGCGATTCATATTGCGACAGGGAGTATTGCGACAGGGTATTGCGACAGGGCATTGCGACAGGTATTGCGATAGGGGTATTGCGACAAGGGGTATTGCGATTGGATTATTGCGATAGGATTTATTGCAATTGGATATTGCGATAGGACTTATTGCGATTGGAACATTGCGATAGGATTTATTGCGATTGGATTATTGTGATAAGATTTATTGCGATTGAACATTGCGGCAACATTCCTTTTAGGCATTGGTATAGGGCAACAAGTATTCCAAGATTTTTTCAAAAACGTGTTTTTGAAAATTTTTAACAATCGTGTGCAATTTCATCTTGGAATTTTTGGTTTATCGAGGACATATTTTAGGGGATTTTAACATTATTTCTCGGCTTCTACACACAACAACAAACACATTTACTTTCTTTCATTGATCGATCAACTTTGTAAATCTTCACTTATTGAAATGGAGTACACATCTCTTACGGATAAGTCCATCCTCTCGGGTACGGATAATCGTCCACCAATGTTGGTGAAGACTATGTATGAGGAATGGGCTTCCCGAATGGAACTTTATATGTTGAACAAGGAGAATGGACATCTAATTTGGGCATCGGTGCTCAATGGACCATTAGATTATGGTACAGTGACGGAAGGTATGACTACTCGTCCTCGCACAACGGGTGAGTTGACTAGAGATATGAAGATTCAAGATAAATGTGATAAGTATGCTACAAACATCATTCTCCAAGCCCTTCCTCCAGATGTCTACAAACTCGTCAGCAAACATAAAGTTGCTAAAGAGTTATGGGATAGAATTCGTGTTCTAATGCAAGGCACCTCGTTAACTAAACAAGAACGAGAGTGTAAGCTTTATGATACTTTTGATAAGTTTGCCTATGTGCCAGGGGAGACTCTCAATGATTACTATCTGAGATTTACCCTATTGTTGAATGAGCTTAATATCTATGGCATGGCAATTCCTACTTTCAATTGAACACCAAGTATTTGAACACTCTTCCTCCAGAATGGAAAAAATACGTGACGGATGTTAAATTGGCTAAGGACTTGCATAACACCAATGTGGATCAACTTCGAGCTTTTCTTCAACAACACGAATGCCATGTGATTGAGGCTCGGTTGTCTACACCTCAAGTTCATGATCCACTTGCCATGTTGATAACTAGATTTTGCTTAGTTCAATTGTTGTTCTTGGTATCTTAACGAATTGATTTCCGGCTTAAAGTATGTCTCTATTGATCTTTGGTGAAAAAGAATATTTTTGGTTGTTTTTAATTAAATGTGCAAAGACTTAAAAGTAAAAGTGCTCTTAAAGTAATCTAAGTCTAATTAAAGTAAAGGTGCAGGTATTTAAAAGCGCGACTGAAATTAAAAGGCACTAAAGTAAATGACGTAAACTTAAATCTACCTAAGGCAAACTTAAACGCAACTAAAACTTAAACTAAGGCAAAAACTAAAATTAAGCTAAGGCAAATAAACTTAAAGTTCAACTAAAATACAAGATGGGAAAAATAGGCTTGAAAATAAAAGACTGAAATTAAAAAGAAAGACTGAAGAAAAGAAAGACTTACAGAACCCCTTGATTCGGAAGTTCAAGACTTCCGAATGAAGCAGCTTGACCCGGAACTTTGAAGTTCCGAATGAAACAGGCTTGGTTCGGAACTTTTAGCTTGACTCGGAACTTATCCTTCGTCCAGAAGTTCGTTCGGAACTTTCGTCCGGAAGTATTGATCCGGAACTTTTTAAAGTTCCGAATGAATTCACTTGATCCGGAACTTTGAATGTTCCGGATGAAGGTCTTGACTCGGAAGTTCTAAAGTTCCGAATGAACAATGCTTGGGTCGGAAGTTCTCCTTCGTCCGGAACTTTCTGAATGTTCCGGATGAAACCCTTGATTCGGAACTTTTTGAGTTCCGAATGAAGGAGTTCTCTTGTCTAGCTTCGGAACCTGGAAATGCAGAAACAGAAACAAACTCCCGAAGAACAAGGTATACAGTAACAATAAAGATAACACAGATTTAACCACAATCAACACAAACAATTTAATAAATCTATCCACGAATCAACAGTAAACATAAACGAACAATTTAAAACACGAAATTAAACAACTTTAACCAAAATAATCAAAAACCACTTAGATCAAAATAAAAGCATGAACATGAACATAAACATAAACACATAAATCAAAGATTAAGAAAGGTAGATAAGAGATTGACAAGATAAAGTAAAGATTGACAATAATTAAATGAAAACTTACTTGAAATTAAATGAATTAAAGGTGCAAGACAAGGTATTTAAATTTGACAAGAAATTAAATGACAAGGTATTTAAAATGGTGGAAGAGCTAATTGTCACACTTAGCCAACAAAAACAAATGAACACACTAATGGTCTATTTATAGGGGAGGATTAGGAAGCTTCCTCCCCTCCTTCATTTCTTGTTAATTGCAAGATTAAGCCCCTTTCTTCTTAATTCTTCATTAATTACACCATTAGTCCTTTTCTTCTAGTCTTCTTTAAACTTGGACTTAAGGGACTTTTGGCTTCGGGATTTCTTTGAACTCGTCTTTAATTTCTTCAATAAAATAGACTTGAATTCTTCGGCTTTTGATAAACTTCCGTCTTTTGACTTTTTCTTTGATAAATCTTCAGAATTGGTCGTGGACTTCCGTTCTTTTTGCACTTTTGACTTCTTGACTTCGTCTTTCATTCTTTTCTTCAATAAAAGTCCGTAAATGCCCGTGAATGTCCGTGTTTTCTCCACTTTTCACCTTTTCGTCCTAAATCACAACAAAAACACAAACCACGCATAATTCTGACATAAAAGACATAAAATACACGTTTTGGTCCGGTTATTATTGTAATTAAGTGGTAGAAAAGATGGGTGTTTACACACCTATCAAATCCCCTACACTTGACCATTACAATGTCCTCATGCAATGCATTAGTTACAAAGCAAGATTACACTTTTCATCATAATCAATCCACGTTGGCCTTTATTAAATAAATAGAAAATTAAAAACATACAAAATAAAGAAATCAAAAGCATACCTTGGGTTTTGGAAATGTCATGAATAATCATCATCCTCAAGTTTTCACTTTCTCCAAACCAAGCTTAAAAACGAGATCATTGTTATTATAAGTTAGTAAACTAACACGAATTCATGTGGGCCAATTATTCACTTAGACTCCCTTATTCCTAGGGGTATCTCTTATATTTTATTATTTGTCTTGAATGATCACAAGGATGCATTTTTGACTTATTTTGGTAGTTATTAAGTCTGAAAATAAAGTGAACGATTTAATCAATAGTTAGCTAAAGGACCAAATCTTTTAAAACTGCTTCTCGGGACCTCATAAAGTTCATATCTTGGCATAACTCGTTTCGCGATTTGAGACCTTTCTCGGACCGATATTTGGCAGCGACTTCATACTTCAAATCTTGAGAGACGTTCATGAAATAATGGTCTTCTCTTCATATAGGAATTTCTTCACTTCAGGCTTTGAGAGATTCATACTTAGACCACGACTTCTTCATTTTTCTCCAATCTTTATTTTGGACTTTGATATACAACGATCCGCCTCCTTTTATGACTTTGATCTATTTATCCTCATACCTTGTTAGGGTCTTTTCGGATACACTTCTCCATGACTTTTAGGGAGTTTTTGCTTTTCGTCGTGTGTCTCGATCCTTCATATTGATTTTCGATAAATGATTCTTCACATCACTTTGGATCTTTAGCAACAAAATATAGCCCTCATGCCTTGTTAGGGCCTTTTTGGACTCGCCAATCTTCGCGTCCCGCTTCAATAAGTTATGCCTTGGCTATGAACTCTAACCCATACCGAGCAACTTTTAAACGATCTGGGGCTAGAAGCTAAGTAACCTTTCAAATCGTACAACCTTATTTATTAGCAGATAAATTATTAGCAAGCGATGGGAGAAAAGGCTCATAATTAACTCACATAAATTCACGAACGAATACCGAACTTATAATTGGCTCTATCATCTCTCGTTCTCCACAGTTTAAAATCTCAAGTAATGAGACTCGTGGATACTTAGCCTATTAAATCAAAGTTTTGGGTTTTCGAGTCGCCTATAGGATCTTGCATGAAACCGCTGATCTGAAAACAACCATTGAACTAAGCAAAATCTAGTTATCAAATGATTTATAGGGGAGGATTAGGAAGCTTCCTCCCCTCCTTCATTTCTTGTTAATTACAAGATTAAGCCCCTTTCTTCTTAATTCTTCATTAATTACACCATTAGTCCTTTTCTTCTAGTCTTTTTTAAACTTGGACTTAAGGGACTTTTGGCTTCGGGATTTCTTTGAACTCGTCTTTAATTTCTTCAATAAAATAGACTTGAATTCTTCGGCTTTTGATAAACTTCCGTCTTTTGACTTTTTCTTCGATAAATCTTCAGAATTGGTCGTGGACTTCCGTTCTTTTTGTACTTTTGACTTCTTGACTTCGTCTTTCATTCTTTTCTTCAATAAAAGTCCGTAAATGCCCGTGAATGTCCGTGTTTTCTCCACTTTTCACCTTTTCGTCCTAAATCACAACAAAAACACAAACCACGCATAATTCCGACATAAAAGACATAAAATACACGTTTTGGTCCGGTTATTATTGTAATTAAGTGGTAGAAAAGATGGGTGTTTACACTCCTATCAAATACCCCTAGGAATAAGGGAGTCTAAGTGAATAATTGGCCCACATGAATTCGTGTTAGTTTACTAACTTATAATAACAATGATCTCGTTTTTAAGCTTGGTTTGGAGAAAGTGAAAACTTGAGGATGATGATTATTCATGACATTTCCAAAACCCAAGGTATGCTTTTGATTTCTTTATTTTGTATGTTTTTAATTTTCTATTTCTTTAATAAAGGCCAACGTGGATTGATTATGATGAAAAGTGTAATCTTGCTTTGTAACTAATGCATTGCATGAGGACATTGCAATGGTCAAGTGTAGGGGATTTGATAGGTGTGTAACCACCCATCTTTTCTACCACTTAATTACAATAATAACCGGACCAAAACGTGTATTTTATGTCTTTAATGTCGGAATTATGCGTGGTTTGTGTTTTTGTTGTGATTTAGGACGAAAAGGTGAAAGGTGGATAAAACACGGACATTCACGGGCATTTACGGACTTTTATTGAAGAAAAGAATGAAAGACGAAGTCAAGAAGTCAAAAGTGCAAAAAGAACGGAAGTCCACGACCAATTCTGAAGATTTATCGAAGAAAAAGTCAAAAGACGGAAGTTTATCAAAAGCCGAAGAATTCAAGTCTATTTTATTGAAGAACTTAAAGACGAGTTCAAAGAAATCCCGAAGCCAAAAGTCCCTTAAGTCCAAGTTTAAAGAAGACTAGAAGAAAAGGACTAATGGTGTAATTAATGAAGAATTAAGAGGAAAGGGGCTTAATCTTGCAATTAACAAGAAATGAAGGAGGGGAGGAAGCTTCCTAATCCTCCCCTATAAATAGACCATTAGTGTGTTCATTTGTTTTTGTTGGCTAAGTGTGACAATTAGCTCTTCCACCATTTTAAATACCTTGTCATTTAATTTCTTGTCAAATTTAAATACCTTGTCTTGCACCTTTAATTCATTTAATTTCAAGTAAGTTTTCATTTAATTATTGTCAATCTTTACTTTATCTTGTCAATCTCTTATCTACCTTTCTTAATCTTTGATTTATGTGTTTATGTTTATGTTCATGTTCATGCTTTTATTTTGATCCAAGTGGTTTTTGATTATTTTGGTTAAAGTTGTTTAATTTCGTGTTTTAAATTGTTCGTTTATGTTTACTGTTGATTCGTGGATAGATTTATTAAATTGTTTGTGTTGATTGTGGTTAAATCTGTGTTATCTTTATTGTTACTGTATCCCTTGTTCTTCGGGAGTTTGTTTCTGTTTCTGCATTTCCAGGTTCCGAAGCAAGACAAGAGAACTCCTTCATTCGGAACTCAAAAAGTTCCGAATCAAGGGTTTCATCCGGAACATTCAGAAAGTTCCGAACGAAGGAGAACTTCCGACCCAAGCATTGTTCATCCGGAACTTTAGAACTTCCGAGTCAAGACCTTCATCCGGAACATTCAAAGTTCCGGATCAAGTGAATTCATTCGGAACTTTAAAAAGTTCCGGATCAGTACTTCCGGACGAAAGTTCCGAACGAACTTCTGGACGAAGGATAAGTTCCGAGTCAAGCCAAAAGTTCCGAACCAAGCCTGTTTCATTCGGAACTTCAAAGTTCCGGGTCAAGCTGCTTCATTCGGAAGTCTTGAACTTCCGAATCAAGGGGTTCTGTAAGTCTTTCTTTTCTTCAGTCTTTCTTTTTAATTTCAGTCTTTTATTTTCAAGCCTATTTTTCCCATCTTTTATTTTAGTTGAACTTTAAGTTTATTTGCCTTAGCTTAATTTTAGTTTTTGCCTTAGTTTAAGTTTTAGTTGCGTTTAAGTTTGCCTTAGGTAGATTTAAGTTTACGTCATTTACTTTAGTGCCTTTTAATTTCAGTCACGCTTTTAAATACCTGCACCTTTACTTTAATTAGACTTAGATTACTTTAAGAGCACTTTTACTTTTAAGTCTTTTCACATTTAATTAAAAACAACCAAAAATATTCTTTTTCACCAAAGATCAATAGAGTCATACTTTAAGCCGGAAATCAATTCGTTAAGATACCGAGAACAACAATTGAACTAAGCAAAATCTAGTTATCAGTATCTCTTATATTTTATTATTTTTCTTGAATGATCACAAGGATGCATTTTTGACTTATTTTGGTAGTTATTAAGTCTGAAAATAAAGTGAACGATTTAATCAAAAGTTAGCTAAAAGACCAAATCTTTTAAAACTGCTTCTCGGGACCTCATAAAGTTCATATCTTGGCATAACCCGTTTCGCGATTTGAGACCTTTCTCGGACCGATATTTGGCAGCGACTTCATACTTCAAATCTTGAGAGACGTTCATGAAATAATGGTCTTCTCTTCATATAGGAATTTCTTCACTTGAGGCTTTGAGAGATTCATACTTAGACCACGACTTCTTCATTTTTCTCCAATCTTTATTTTGGACTTCGATATACAACGATCCGCCTCCTTTTATGACTTGGATCTATTTATCCTCATACCTTGTTAGGGTCTTTTCGGATACACTTCTCCATGACTTTTAGGGAGTTTTTGCTTTTCGTCGTGTGTCTCGATCCTTTATATTGATTTTTGATAAATGATTCTTCACATCACTTTGGATCTTTAGCAACAAAATATAGCCCTCATGCCTTGTTAGGGCCTTTTTGGACTCGCCAATCTTCGCGTCCCGCTTCAATAAGTTATGCCTTGGCTATGAACTCTAATCCATACCGAGCAACTTTTAAACGATCTGGGGCTAGAAGCTAAGTAACCTTTCAAATCGTACAACCTTATTTATTAGCAGATAAATTATTAGCAAGCGATGGGAGAAAAGGCTCATAATTAACTCACATAAATTCACGAAAGAATACCAAACTTATAATTGGCTCTATCATCTCTCGTTCTCCACAGTTTAAAATCTCAAGTAATGAGACTCGTGGATACTTAGCCTATTAAATCAAAGTTTTGGGTTTTCGAGTCGCCTATAGGATCTTGCAAATTCTTAGACTCTTTCAAGTTTAGAAATCGCATTTTAAAGTTCCCTTGATAAACGACTCTCTAGGATCAATTATAGGAACTTGCGAAAAGTTCTTGTTCTTAACCCGTGAGAGTTAAGACTTTCGCGTTTTATAGCTCCTTATATAAAAGCCTAGCAAAACTTGACTTAAACACGTTAAGGATACTAGCTAGAGTAAACTCGGATTGAGTCAAAAGATTCACAACGTTTGAAAATTAAAACCACTTATTTAAACATAGATTCTAATAAGGAAAGAAATATAACTATATAAAGGGAAAAACTAATAGGCCAAAATAGATTAAAAATTTTGAAAAATGTCGAAAAATTGATTTTCCGGTTAAAATGAGGACAAATACAAGGAAAAGACCACTTAACTTCGATAGAAGTCCCCCCTACACTTAAGATAAACATTGTCCTCAATGTTTAAGCATGTGGGAGTAAACTCCCCTACACTTAGGACATTGTGCATGTTGTTTAAATCTCGCTAAGAAAAAGACAACTAAAGAGATTCCTATTTTAATATTGAGAAAATATATAAAATAGTGAATCGAAAAGAGTTTAGGATAGAACCGGGAAGAAGTAGAACACGGAATCACGGGTCGTCAAGAATCATCAAGAGTGGATCATTGAAGCTCGAATCCCTGATTAAGAAGTGAGGAGAGGAAATAGCAAGCCAAAGGGTCCCCCCTACACTTATGATAAATAAAGCGAAAAGATAGATGCATGGGTTGCCTCCCAAGAAGCACTTGGTTTTTGTTTACCGAGTCGTTAGCCTGACTCGACCTTGATCATCAACGGAAGAAACATGAAACATATCCACCAGGATCAAAGACATAGTTTTCGTCCATCAAATAGCACAAGCTTAAGGCGAACAAGGCAAGCCAAAGAAGAGTAGGCAAGGTTCCCTTAAGCAAAGATGGAGCACGGTGGAAGCAAGGGTGAACTGGTGTAAGCATGTCTTCAAGATTTCCAAAGATTTTTCCTTTTATTTCATCAGGTGGATACTGAGATGGCTTAAAGACTTCAATACCGGGGTCGAACACCTTTTCCTTTAAGGGAAAATAGCACTCAGGCTCAGCTGAGTGTGAAAAAGATCCGCAAAGAAGCACAACCTCGTCCTCGGAAGTGGGACAAAGAGGTGGCATATCATATGTGCAACGGATTTTGGTGTCGACCGGTTTCTTCTCCTTTGACAGAATGCTCTTCAAATCCAAAGTAGGATTAAGACGATAATCTTCAAAGTCCAAAGGAGGAGCATCACTCTCATGAGGGAAGTATGTGTTGAGAAATTCAGAGAAATCGTCCTCAAATGAATAATCGTCCAAAGTAGGATCGAGTGATGGCGGAGGATCTTCATCATGTGAAGAATCGCTCGAAAGAGTATCAGCCTCATCGAAATCATCGAAAGTGGGCAGCTCGAGATACTCAGAAGTACAATCAAAATCATCCGAGTCTGAGCTAGAATCATTATCATCATAAGCATCAAAGACCGGTGGAGAATCATAAATGGGAGGAGCTTCCAAAGTGGGGAGAGAATCATCCATATTATCTTCAAAGAGTGGATTATCAATGGAAGAATCGAATAGAGGATTGTCATAGACGGTAAAGTCATCGAGCACATTTATCATATTCACTGATTCTCGACCTCCAAAGGATTTGCCTGTAAGCTTCCCCATTTTAAAAACTTTTGAATCATCCCCGACTCGTAAGATTAACTCACCTTCGGCCACATCTACTAAAGCACGTCCGGTTCTCAAGAATGGCCGACCAAGTATTAAAGGAATACGAGGGTCCATTTCATAATCAACTACGACAAAATCAACCGGGAAAGTAAATGTGCCAACTTTGATAAACACGTCTTCGGCTATACCAACGGCGTACGCGAGAGTGCGATTTGCAAGTTCGAGAGTCATCTTTGTTGGAATGAGGTCGGGCAATGATAGTGTTTTCCAAACACTCAGTGGCATCAAATTAATACTAGCCCCGAGATCAGCAAGGGCCGTAAATTCTTCAGTTTTGTTGAACACGCAAGGCAACACAAAACGATCGGGATCGCCAAGCTTTTCCGGAAGTTCTCTAAGAAGGACTGCAGAACAGTTTTCATTTAATCGTGTGTTGGCGAGTTCAATCAGCTTCTCTTTCTTGCTAAGCAATTCCTTGAATGCTTTGACAAATTTCGGCATGTGGCAAAGTGCTTCAACAAGGCTAATGTTGATGGTCATTTTAGATAGCATATCCACATATTTCGATACTTGACAGTCATTCTTGGTTAGCTCATTGGTCTTGCCTATGCGAGAAGGGTATGGGATTCTAGGTTGATAAGGGTTAGGTGAAGGTGTAGTTGGTGAAGGTTGTGATGTTGAAGGGTCCTTCCGAGATACATCGTCATGACGAGGCGAAGACGGTAATGGTGTACTAACACTAGGTGTAGGAGGAGTAGGGATACATAGTGGTGGAGGAGGTGTAGATGATGGTGGTGGGGTAGGTGGATTGACAATGGTAATTCCACTACGCGTAGTTATAGCACTCACATTGGCTCGCGGATTGGTGACGGTGTTGGAAGGTAGAGAACCCGAAGAAGAAGAAGGTTGAGCTTCGGGCAAGAAACTAGCCAACAGATTCTTTAATTCAGTTGTTTGAGTGATGAAGGAGGATTGAAGATTATCACGAACCTCGGTTCTGATGTCATTACCTTGCTTCAGTATATCTCCTTTCAAATTGATTATTTGGCTCTGTAGATTCTTGATTTGCTCACCTTGAGTTCTCATGATGGCATCAACATCGGGATTAATGGATGGGGTTTGTTGGGTGGGTGGTTGATAAGGGTTAGAAGCTCTTGGTGGGATTTGGTTGCTTCTATTGTAGTTGTTGCCGGGGTTTTGGTTTTGAGGAGAAAAACCGGGTGAAAGGTAATTGTTGGATCGATAACTCAGCAGATTTCTATCCCCTTGTTGTCTAGCTTGGTAATTTTCCGATGAATAATTACCATAAGCAGCATACACATTTTCCGGATTTCCTTGTGTCGAAGGACAATCGGTGTATGAGTGAGGACCGCCACATGTTTCACAAGGATTAGCAACCGCTTTAACTTGTTGTTGTTGTTGGTTTGAAGCGAGAAGCGTAATACTTTTGCTCATTTCGGCCATCATGCGGGTGAGTTCGGTCATCTCAGGGTTTGCTGAGGTAGAAGAAACATTGACTCTCGGGTTGTTCCTAGAAGAAGCAGAGGAATCCCAGTTCTTGTGGTGAGTAGTCATGTTCTCAATTAACTCTCTACACTCCTCGGGTCTCCTTTTCATGAATGTGCCACCGGCGGCTGCATTAATCGTATCACGATCTCGAAAAGTTAATCCGTTGTAGAAAGTATCAATTAGGGTCACAGGGAGCATGTTGTGGTTTGGACATCTATCGATCAAGACATTATATCTCTCCCAAGCGTCAAAAAGAGATTCATCAGGGTCTTGCATGAAACCGCTGATCTGATTGCGAAGGCTCGTGACCATGGATGGTGGGAAGTAGCGCGACAAAAAGCGTTGAGTCATGTCATCCCAAGTGTGAATAGAATTCTTCGGGAGATGATCAAACCATTTCTCGGCATGATGCGATAAAGTATGTGGGAAGAGTTGTAGGCGAAGTACATCCATTGTGGCACCAGGCAACTTCATGCTTTGGGTGATTGTAATGAACTTGTCGAGGTGTTTGTTGGCATCATCATCAGGCAATCCTCTAAATGGGTTTGTTTGTACTTGCTGAATCATGTGGTGCTTCAACGAAAACTCAGGAGCGTTGATTTGCATCGGCGCAATCGGTCCTCCTCGTCTAAACATGGTTGGTTGACAAAGTTCCTCCATGGTCCGAAGATCGGGCTGTGGAAGAGCATTGTTGTTATTATTATTATTATTGAGGTTCGGTGGAATGTTGTTGTTGTTAACACCTGCCATATCTAAATCTTCTTGAGGCTCGGGCTCTTGATAATTAGAAGATCTATTACGCATACACCTGAAAATGCAAAAGAAAAAGAAACTAAACACAAAGACAATATATATACACAATAAAGATAAAATCTTTTTGGATTTTTGAAAATTTTAATTTTTATGGTTTTTTATCAATTTTTAATTTTTATGATTTTTTGAATTTTTTACGCAAGAAAAATAACGCTCACAAGTGAACGGATCCCAAAAAGCAACGTGTCTCTCACAGAAAACCGTCAATCTTAACGAAAAGAGCCGGCAGCGGCACCATTTGATAACTAGATTTTGCTTAGTTCAATTGTTGTTCTCGGTATCTTAACGAATTGATTTCCGGCTTAAAGTATGACTCTATTGATCTTTGGTGAAAAAGAATATTTTTGGTTGTTTTTAATTAAATGTGCAAAGACTTAAAAGTAAAAGTGCTCTTAAAGTAATCTAAGTCTAATTAAAGTAAAGGTGCAGGTATTTAAAAGCGTGACTGAAATTAACAGGCACTAAAGTAAATGACGTAAACTTAAATCTACCTAAGGCAAACTTAAACGCAACTAAAACTTAAACTAAGGCAAAAACTAAAATTAAGCTAAGGCAAATAAACTTAAAGTTCAACTAAAATAAAAGATGGGAAAAATAGGCTTGAAAATAAAAGACTGAAATTAAAAAGAAAGACTGAAGAAAAGAAAGACTTACAGAACCCCTTGATTCGGAAGTTCAAGACTTCCGAATGAAGCAGCTTGACCCGGAACTTTGAAGTTCCGAATGAAACAGGCTTGGTTCGGAACTTTTGGCTTGACTCGGAACTTATCCTTCGTCCGGAAGTTTGTTAAATTTCGTCCGGAAGTATTGATCTGGAACTTTTTAAAGTTCCGAATGAATTCACTTGATCCGGAACTTTGAATGTTTCGGATGAAGGTCTTGACTCGGAAGTTCTAAAGTTCCGGATGAACAATGCTTGGGTCGGAAGTTCTCCTTCGTCCGGAACTTTCTGAATGTTCCGGATGAAACCCTTGATTCGGAACTTTTTGAGTTCCGAATGAAGGAGTTCTCTTGTCTTGCTTCGGAACCTGGAAATGCAGAAACAAAAACAAACTCCCGAAGAACAAGGGATACAGTAACAATAAAGATAACACAGATTTAACCACAATCAACACAAACAATTTAATAAATCTATCCACGAATCAACAGTAAACATAAACGAACAATTTAAAACACGAAATTAAACAACTTTAACCAAAATAATCAAAAACCACTTGGATCAAAATAAAAGCATGAACATGAACATAAACATAAACACATAAATCAAAGATTAAGAAAGGTAGATAAGAGATTGACAAGATAAAGTAAAGATTGACAATAATTAAATGAAAACTTACTTGAAATTAAATGAATTAAAGGTGCAAGACAAGGTATTTAAATTTGACAAGAAATTAAATGACAAGGTATTTAAAATGGTGGAAGAGCTAATTGTCACACTTAGCCAACAAAAACAAATGAACACACTAATGGTCTATTTTAAAATGGTATTTAAAATGGTGGAAGAAATTAAATGACAAGGTATTTAAAATGGTGGAAGGTATTTAAAATGGTGGTTGCATGTATGCTTCTCAAAAGAACATGGCCTATACTTATCAACAACCATCATACTTGCAGCAGCCACCACCACACATCTATCAGCAACCACAACAACCATCTTATCAACCACCAATGATGCCACAGCAAGAATATCAACAAAGTGTTCATCAACAATCTTTTCCACAACAACCACCATATCAGACATCACCATCACAAGCCAACACTTCTTCAATGGGCTATACTCCTTAGCAAGGATATTTTCCAATAGAAGCACAACCAGCACAAGCTTTCTAGTCTAATGAACTTTCACCAATCCAAGCACCGGTCTTTACTCCAAATGATACGCCAGCTGATGTACTAAACCATCTCACTGCCTACTTGTCAAAACTTGTTGCAACTAGAGGATTTCCACCAGCAAACAATCAGCTCCGCACCTCTTCAAATCCTCGACAACAAGCTACTGTTCAAGATGGTCAAGTAACAGTGCAACCTATTCAGGGAAGGCAAAATTCGTATGGACCTCCTACAAGAACTGTGAATGCTCAAGCTGTGAATTCTCAAGCTAATGGAAATGGAAGCCCCATTGGTCCTCAAAAGGTTGTGACTTGCTACAATTGCCGAGGACAAGGTAATATGGCTAGGCAATGCACTCAGCCGAAGAGGAGAAGGGATGATGCATGGTTTCGTGAGAAGATGTATTTGGTTGATGCTCAGTCTAAGGGGAAGATTTTGGATTCAGATGAGTTAGCATTTCTTGCAGACCCAGGGGGAGCAGATACTGAAGGCATTGCAGTCGTTTCCACTTCTAATGCAGCTTATCAAGCAGATGATCTTGACGCATATGATTCGGATTGTGATGACATTCACTTTGCCCAAGCTGCGCTCGTTGCTAATCTCTCTCATTACGGTTCTGATGTCGTCAGTGAGGTACCCACCACCACCAATCTTGGTAATGATGATAACCAACATCAAGTTAGGCATGAAAATGACAACCTCGAACAGCATTCGAGAACTAGTAATTCAAATGATGTGGTACCCAATCCTACACATTTGAGTGAACCTCAACCAAATGCTACGACAGGTATGGAATCTTATGCTCAACATGATTTGGTCATGGTACCTAAACATATTATTGATCAAATGCATATGGCCCTCAGACAATCCGTATATACCAATTCCACCCTAACTGTTGAGCTTGCGTTGCATAAAGAATAGGTCAAAACTTTTGAAATGGTCCCTCAAGCAGAGAAAATAACATGTTCTGAATTTGACCAATTTCGTTTTGAAAAGATTGAACACTTGAAAGAAATAGAATCATTAAAATCTAATCTTTCCAATGAATTAAAAGCAAAAGAGTCGGTTGTCAATGATTTTCAGAAACTTAAAATGGATTTCGAAACTCTCGAGTCTAAAAAGTTTGAATCGGAAATGAATGCTACCAAACTTCTTAAATTCAAAGAACAACAGCTTTTAAAACAATACGCTTCCACAGAAAAGGTTCATCTTTTAACTAAATCATTTAAAGAACTCGAACTTAAACGTCTTCAAGATTTACCACCTAATCCCGGTTATGCAAAACAAGCTCAGGAATATATTCCGTGTCTTTATGATATGACCCTAATTGGCAAATCGAAAGAAGCACCTTTTGTTCGTAGTTCTGAGGAGACACAGTCACTTGCGGATGAAACTCATTCTAAAATGCTTTCATAATTCCATACAATTGATTATGATCAATATAACAAAGATCAATTGTCTAAAAAGACCCGAATTCGCTTACAAAAGGAATTAGCTGAATTGACAGTTCTTGTGCCCCAAAGTTTGTCAAATGAAAACCCTCCTAGTACGTCTCCTACACTTGTCAAAACGGATTTAACGAAGTTAATTCCACCGGTAAGTAAGGTGTCCGTTAACTTAAATGCGGTACACCAACACTTAGCCGATTTTGACAAGGTCATTTTGGAACGTACGACGGCTTCGGCCATAACGGAAGGTGAATGGAATTTTGAGCACACTAGAGCTGCGTTCCAAGATGAAATTGTTCCGTTTGTAAAGAATGTTAAAGCTTGTCTTAGTAATCTTGATCAAGATTTACTTTTGGAAATAGAAGAAGTTAGACGCGTTTTCAATGAAATGGATGATGCTTATGAAAACAGCTTACTTGAAATAGAACGGGTTTCACGCCAAAATGATCAGTTTCTGAAGTAAGTGATGTCTCATGATATAGTTTCCGTCTGTGCGAATAAAAGTGTTGATAATGATTCTATTGTGCATAATGTTGAATCTGTGGATAATGTGGTAGATAGTACTTGTCACGAATCTGACGCTGAAATTTTAAAGCTTCAAGATTCATATTCTTCGCTTTCAAAACGTTTTGATGAGATTCAAACACATTGTATTTTGCTTGAATGCAAGCAACAATTTATTCAAGAACTCTTTGAAACGTCATTCGAAGGTGTTAATATCGATGATGCAAACTTTAAAAAGAATTTTCGACTGAATTTACAATCAAAACAGCGTCAGCCAAGTGACAAAATTGCTAAATCTTTGCCGATAGAAATAGATAAATCTAAGGAGCTTGACTGTGTGAACATACATGAGGCCGCTGAGAATTTTAAACTTGATCTAGATAATCGAGTTTCCAAGATTTTGTCCAAAGTTGATAACTTAAAACAAAAAAATACATGACTCTTCGATTCAGTAAAGCCCGCATGTGCTAATACCACTGCACAGAATCAATCATTGATTGAACAATTGAATCGAAAGTCTGTGGAAATATCTGATTTGAGGGAACAAATTTGTGATAAGAATCTGGTCTTGGCTGAGTTAAAGGAAACACTTCGTACTCTAAAAGGTAAGAATGTTGTGGATAACGCAGCCATTGTCTCAGCATCGTCCTCTAGTGCAATCAAAAGGAACCTTATAGCCGTCACACTATTTAATAAGGGCCCTAGGACTAAACCATCTCAAAATTTGGTCACTAAAGATAAGGCGGAATCAAAACCAGCTTCTAATATTCCCGTGTTGCCTTCTACAGGAGTAATCACCACTACTAAGGCTCAAAGATCTAAGCTTAAAAGAAACAAGAAGAATGATAGGATCTTGCCCCCATCTAGTAGTCAAGTGAAGAAGAAAGTAGAAGCCCATCCTAGGAATGTTATTTCTGTTTTGAATAAAAAGAATCATGTAGCTAAACCTAAAGGATCTGCGGTTGTGCAGCGTTCTAAGCCTACTGTGAATTCAAATTTAAAATGTTGGAATTGCAATGAATGTATGTTTTCTAGTCGTCATGATTCTTACCTTATTGATCATGTGAAAGAGATGCATGCCCGGAAAAATGGATTAGAATGGAAACCGACTGGGAAAGTGTTAACCCAAGTTGATTGGTTGTGGCGCCCCACTGGTAGAACTTTTACTATAGTAGGACATATGTGCCTTTTGACTAGGATCACTCCCACTAAAGCGAAGAAAGCGTGCCCTTTAACTAGGATTATCAAGGCTACCAAAACACAAGCGTGTCCTTTAACTAAGAACACCGACACTACCGTAGGAACCAAGTGCCCTTTAAATAGGTCTACTCCCACTGTAGTGCCCACGAATAATCCAAAACCTAAGAAAGTTGGAACAATAAAACCTATGGTATTTGGACTCTGGTTGCTCCAAGCATATGACCGGAGATCGCTCTCAGCTTAGATATTTCGTCAGCAAGTTTCTTGGTACAGTTCGATTTAGAAATGATCATATTGCAAAGATAATGGGTTATGGTGAATATCATATTGGGAATGTTATAATTTCAAGAGTGTATTATGTGGAAGGTCTCGGTCACAACTTATTTTCTGTGGGACAATTTTGTGATGCAAACCTAGAAGTTGCTTTTCGAGAGCATACCTGCTTCATTCGTAATTTGGAAGGGGTTGATTTATTGAAAGGAACTCGAGGGAATAATTTGTATACTTTGTCTCTACAAGACATGGTGGCCGCTTCTCCCGTATGTCTTCTCTCCAAAGCATCGATGACTAAGTCATGGTTATGGCATCGACGGTTATCTCATCTTAACTTTGACGCTATTAATCACTTAGCGAAAAACGAACTTGTTCGTGGTCTTCCTAAACTATCATTTCACAAGGATCATTTGTGTTCCGCGTGTACAATGGGGAAAAGCACTAAGAAGTTATACAAACCCAAGACTGAAGACACCAACCAAGAGAAACTTTATCTTTTGCATATGGATCTTTGTGGGCCAATGCGTGTTGAAAGTCTTAGTGGCAAAAAGTACATCCTCATCATTGTCGATGATTACTCTCGGTTTACATGGGTGAAATTTCTTAAAGTAAAAAATGAGGCACCTAAATACATCATCGGATTTCTCAAGATGATTCAAGTGCGTCTCAACACTACTGTCCGACGCATTCGTACAGATAATGGAACCGAATTTGTGAATCAAATTTTGCGTGATTATTATGTAGAAGTTGGCATTTCTCATGAAACATCCGTTGCTCGCACTCCACAACAAAACGGTGTCGTTGAAAGGCGAAATCGCACACTTATGGAAGCTGCTCGAACGATGTTAATTTACGCAAAGGCTCCATTGTTTTTATGGGCAGAAGCAGTATCTACCGCAGTGTACACCCAAAACCGGTCACTAATTCGTAAACGCCATGGTAAAATACCTTATGAGTTTCTCCATGTAAAAGTACCAGATTTATCATATCTTCATGTATTTGGTTCTCTTTGCTATCCAAATAATGATGGTGACAATTTGGGAAAACTTCAACCAAAGGCTGATATTGGTATTTTCATTGGTTACGCACCCGCAAAGAAGGCATATCGAATCTACAACCGTAACTCTCGCAAGATACTTGAAACTATGAATGTTAATTTTGATGAGCTGACAGCAATGGCTTCTGAGCAAAGCAGCTCTGAACCCGCACTTCATGAAATGGGACCCAGTAATATTAGTTCTGGTCTTGTCCCAAACAACCCTACTTCATCATCATTTACACCACCTTCTAGGACTGAATGGGATACGTTGTTTCAACCGTTCTTTGATGAATTCTTTACTCCTCCCAGTATTGTTGCTCCAGAAGCTGAGGTAATAGCTCCGGTCACCGAAGTTGTCGCTCCAGCAACCGAAGCACAATCAGACACATCTACACCTACAATTGGTCAAGATATACCATCAACAAGTAACTCTCAACCAACACCTGTTTCAACTACCCATGTCATGCCTATTGATGATGAATAGGATGATGATGATCACGATTTGGAATTCGCTCAAATGCATGAACTTCCATTCTTTGGTGCACCAATTCCCGACCCTAATCAAGCCGGGTCGTCTACCTCAGAGGAAGCTCCTACTACGATTTACTCCAATCCACGAATTCGTGAACATGACAGCAAGTGACAAATGATCATCCTATAGATTCTATCATTGGTGACCCTAATCGTCCGGTATCCACACGAAGTCAGCTACAAGAAAATGCAATGTTTTGTCATTTTGATGCTTTTCTCACTGAAGTTGAACCTAAGACATGGGAACAAGCTTTTACTCAATCCTGTTGGATAGAAGCTATGCAAGAAGAACTTAACGAATTCATACGTCTTGAAGTTTGGGAACTTGTCCCATGCCCGGATCAAGTGCAGTTACTCTCTTTGAAATGGGTTTACAAGGTGAAACTCGATGAGTTAGGCGGAATATTGAAGAACAAAGCTAGACTAGTAGCTCGTGGATACAAGCAATTATTGGGCATCGACTTTATGGAATCCTTTGCACCTGTTGCCCGTTTGGAATCTATTTGACTATTCCTTGCTTATGCAGCCCACATGAATATGATCGTCTATCAGATGGATGTGAAGATGGCATTTCTTAATGGTGAAATCAAGGAAGAGGTCTATGTTCAACAGCCGGATGGTTTTGTGAATCCTAATTATCCTAATCATGTGTACAAGCTTAAGAAGGATCTCTATGGGTTGAAGCAAGCTTCACGCGCATGGTATGATCTATTTTCACAATTCCTTATTACACAAGGCTTCGCTAAAGGCAAGGTGGATCCCACGCTGTTCATTCAGAAACGAGGTAAAGATATGATTATGGTACAAATATATGTTGATGATATTATATTTGCAGCCTTGACCCAAACCTTATCGGATGAGTTAGGGACACTCATGTCTTCCAAGTTTAAGATGTCAATGATGGGCAAGGTATCATTCTTCTTAAGTCTTCAGATATCTCAGAGTCCCAGAGGCATCTTTATCAATCAATCCAAGTATGCCCTTGAATCGCTTAAGAAATATAAGATGGAGTCTTGCGACCCCGTGGACACTCCAATGGTGGAAAAAACTAAGCTTGATGCAGATCCACATGGAATTGCCGTTGATCCGACACTTTATCGTGGAATGATCGGTACTCTTCTGTATATCACAGCTAGTCGACCTGATCTTCAGTTTGCTATATGTATGTGTGCTCGGTATCAAACTCGGCCTACTGAGTTACACTTGGCTACTGTGAAACGGATCTTTCGATATCTTAAAGGAACCATTAATCGGGGACTTTGGTATTCGAAGGACTCTTCGATTACACTAATGGCATATGCAGATGCGGATCACGCGGGTTGTCAAGATACAAGGCGTAACACGAGTGGAACTTTGCAACTACTAGGAGATCCACTAATCAGTTGGGCATCAAAAAGGCAGAAAAGCGCTGCAATTTCAAGTACAGAAGCAGAATACATAGCTATGTCCGGTTGCTGTGCTCAAATTCTTTGGATGAGATCGCAATTAACCGACTATGGTCTAGGTTTCAACAAAATTCCGATGTACTGCGACAACAAGAGTGCAATTGCCTTATGCTGCAACAATGTTCAATTCTCCCGGTCGAAGCATATTGACATTCGCTACCACTTCATCAAGGAGCAAGTGGAAAATGGAGTAATCGAGCTTTACTTTGTCCGATCTGAGTATCAATTGGTGGATATTTTCACGAAGGCTTTAGATCGTGCTCGAATTGAATTTTCGGCCAACAAGCTAGGAATGAGAACCTTTTCGCCTGAGACTCTAAAGGAACTGGCAGATGAAGCGAAAGAATAGTGGTGGTAAAACTATTCTCCGTATCCTTGGTGATCATTTGTATATATTGTTTATATTTTTACCAACAAAAGCAAAATACAAAAATATAAAACCATATAAAAACCATAAAAGTTGAAAAATCTAGAAAAATCCAAAAATATTTTTACTTTATTTTTCAAAGGCATGTCTTTTGGTACGATAATATTTACGGCCTTAAAAATGTCGATTAATATTGACACGGCACCATAAATAGAGTTCGTACAAAAGTTGTAAATATTTCATAAAACATGCCTATTTGGCTTGTAGTTATTTCAGACTGCAACCCGATTTTCATATTAAAGTCAAGTATTTCTTATGAAAGCTTTGGCTCACAACGGGAATTAATTTTCTCGGGCAAGGTTTACTTTAAAACCTTGTAAGGGATCAAGTTTACTTTATAACTTGGTCTCACACAAATCTATGTACGTTTCAGTGCATTTATTTGTTAAAACAAGAGAAGTCTTGTTTTTATGAAGCTATCATCTCTACAACCATAGCAATCTACAATTGGTATCTACATACTTGACGATGCGACTACTCAACCGGCTACTACAGCTCTTTCAATAGAACACGGGTCAACAATTGAGGGGGAGCAATTGTCAAGCATTCAGAATCTTCGATGCCGAACGTGCCAAGTTCACAAGTTGGTGTCAAGAAAACAATACCAATCGTACATGTGGTATCAAGAGATGACTTCCGACGTGACGAGGCGACCAATACTTGCGTACAAGAACCATTTGATCTTATCATATGATGTTCTCATCAATCAGGTCCAACCTTGTCAGTTTTTTTCTAATATGGTGAATATGTGATCATGTTACAAATCGATATCATATCTCATACATTTGGCATCATGAAGATAAAACGGACTCGCATTTTTCTTCCCAAAACCTTTGTTAAAACTTCATTAAATCAATTGATATTAAAAACATCGATTGGGTTAATATTTTTAATATGGGGGAGAAAATGTGATTTAATATGGGAAATGATCAAAAATGGTTTGACTTAACGTGATGGCTCATCCCGACATATGCGAAATGTTTTCGAATATCATGGCATATGTTAAGGGGGAGCAAAATGGATTTGCACAACAAAAATGGATTTCATGGTGATTTTTACTTACCCACAACCCATTTATTTCACGACGATGAAGATTGTGGTGACATAAGGATGGTAGGATAGGTTAAGTCCAATGATTCTTCTTAAACCGGAGGAATCTTCCCAAGGACATTCCATAGCTAGAAATAGTAGTCCTTAGGAAAGTTGGAGAAAGATTGTGAACGTAGCTGAATGCCGACCAAGTACTTAAGTTAGCACTGGAACAATCACAAAAAGGTGCTAGTTATGACTTATTGGTAAGCATTGAAGGGGTTGAAGAATGAAAAAGAATTATAAAGATAAAGGGTGTAAAGAAAGAAGCCCTCCTTACAACTTTAGGCAGAAACCGGGTCAATACATATGCTATTGAGATCATTTTTAATGATTCTTGATATTGAAGATAGACATTATGGACCCAGTGATGCAATGCACAACCCATCCCAGCTAACTCAGATATCTCTTAAAAGATATTTGTTTTAATCACACGGAGACAACACGTTATCTATCGATTTATTCACTCCAAATAAATTGGCATTGAAAAGGTGGCACTCCTCTCCAGCCTCCGATCACTAAAATCTAAGATGCACGATCGAGTCTAGAGCCATTTGAGATCATCAAATATCTCATTAGGACACACTTTCATATTTCCTTGCTTCTTCACACACTGTGAAAAGTAAGAAAGATTTTAAGAGTCCTACGCAAAATCTTCATGATCTTGCCTGAACATCCGAGTAATACGAAAGTATTTACAATGAAGATGGAAATCCTTCTTGAGCGAATATCAAAAAGCTCATGGTAGGTGACTTGTGCGATTCTTTATGAATCAAACTTGTGATAACTGGAAAGCAACAGTGGTTTAATTCTTAACTGAACTTAAACACGTTCCAGGCCTCTACGCAATATCTTAGTGATCTTGCCAGAACACTCAGAGTGACACCTTAGTGTTCACAGTGATGAGTGGAAATCCTTCTAGTGTTAACCTCAAACAGCACTTGGTAGGTAACTTGCAAGATTCTATACGAATCAAGCTCGTGACAACTGGAAAGCAACGATGGTGCGATTCTTTAATGAATCAAACTTGTTCCAGGAATCAGAATTGACGGCTTTAATCATGCGGATAAATTTATCCAAATGATTCACTCTTTACGTTCGCAGTCAGCTATGGACGGTCGAGTAAAGAGAACGGGTTTACCCGCGAAATCTTGTCAAGGAGATGTTTAATTAAATCTACCTGCCACGAGTACGATATTTTATATCGTCCAACGGTCTTCACCGACCGGAGGTAAAATGCTACCGATTTAGAATGAAATGTTCAAATCCATTTCGTTCGTGTCTACTTATGTTGCGGCATTTGAAGACGGTGGCGTTGCGGAATCCAAGAAGAAGTCGTCCCCGCATGCTTATACTTTATGCACTTAATACCTCATCTAATTCAAGAAAGCCTAAAAGTTATGTCTTCTGCTGTATCAAACTCTAAAGTTTTCAAGATTTACGAAGGTATAAGTATGTGGGACATAGTGTCACGAGGAGGTGAAGACCACAAGTGATGGATGCACAAGATCAAGGCAAGAGATTAATGCTAAAGATTGATGTCAAAGATCACATCAGCATGTTCACCAGAAAAGAAAAAGAAAAGAAAGACGAAGACTACGAGCACAAGACAAGCATAGTATGCTAGGTTTATTTTATTATTGTAACTCGGGTGACGCCCTTGTTTGGAGTGACCTCCCTTAGGGGGAGATTCTTGGAAATACGGTTTTACGTATTTAGGAATATTCGGTCACTCCGACAATATATTAAGTTGTAGCTCGTAGTCTAGATATCTTTTAATTAACTAAACAAGGAAAAGCCCGGTCCATGCTTGTATGGCCGGCCCAAATGTAAGCCCAAGCCCAACTTATGGGCTTGGTATATAAACCCTCTCCATTGATGGAGAGGGTGGTGACTTCATTTGAATAACACATAGTTCTCTTAAACTTTCTCTCTCTAGATGTGTGAAATCCACCATTTTTCTATCTCTTTCTCTCTCTAAAACATAAGCAAGAATTACATATCCTACAAAAAGGTTGTCGTTGTCTATAATTAATTAAAAAGTAAATGCGAAATGAAATTAAAATAGGCTAAAAGCAATTATAGAAAAACTGTCACTTTTTCTCTCTAAAAAATAAAAACTAGAAAAACACTTGGTAAAAATAGAGATTTCGGGAAGCGTGCAATTTTTGGAAATTAAAAACTAATGAATTTAAAACTAGAAAACTTTGTAAAAACAAGAAATTAATCCTATCGGAATGTCTGGTTGGAATGCCTTATCGGAATATGATCGGAATGCACCCAATCGAAAAGTGATCGGAATGAGGCAAAAAAGAAATGATCGGAATACTCTTAAAGTAATACTATCGGAATATAAGAACATAAAGCAATCGGAATAATAGAAAATGATCCTATCGGAATAATGGAAAAAGAGATTGATCGGAATAATAAAAAAAGAATGATCGGAATAAACTAAAACAATGCAATCGGAATCCAAAAAGGAATCAAGGTCGGAATAACAAAACCCTATTCCGATTGGAATGATCGGAATACAAGGCCTAATCGGAATGTAAAGTCCCTTATCGGAATGTAAGATCGGAAAGGGGTTTACCCTTTCCGAATAAGCCAAGTTTTAAGCTATTTTAATAAGCTCAAACCAATACTTGATCGAATTAATAATAAGCCGAACTAATAAGCATACATTAAGAATTTTTTAAACTTTAAATAAACAACTTTTCCAAAAAAACTTTAAAACACTAAACTTTTAAGAAAACCTAAAAAAGTAAATAAGCTAAATACTAAATAAGCCAAAATGCATAACAAGCCTTAAGCTTAATCGTATAAAAACTTATATAGGATTAAAAAGATAAACTTTTTAATCACATAAACATCAAATCTAAGCAAAATCAAAGATTATAACGGATCAAAATCAACTTAAAAATAAAGAAAGTTAGAAGAAGATTAAAGATAAAAAGCTTAACTTCAACTTGTAGATTAAAGATTCAAAAATACAAGATTGAATTAAAGCTTAAAACATGAAAGAAAGAAAAGATGAAGTTTTAGTGAGAGAAAGTTAAAAACTTTCTCTCTCTAAAGATAAAACTAAAGAAAGAAAAATAAACTAGCTAACCCTCCTCCTAATGTGTCATTAGGAGGGTATTTATAGGAGATGGGGAGGTGCATGTGTTGCCTCCTCTTTCTTTCTTCTCGTCTCGACTTGATTTAAATCCTTTGTCTTTCTCGACGTCGTCTCGGGATTTGTCGAAGTAAATTGAACTCGTCTTATAATTTTCTTCTATAATTAGACTTGAATTCTTCGACTTCATTAAACTTCCGTCTTTAAACTTTTTCTTCGATAAATCTTCAGAATAGGCCTTGGACTTCCGTTCTTTTTGCACTCTTGATCTTTGGACTTCGTCTTTTCTCGTTTTCTTCGATAAAAGCCCGTGAAAGCCCGTGTTTTCTTCCTTTTTCATCTTTTGGTCCTAAAACACAATAAAAACACAAACCAAGCATAACTTCGACTTTTACGACATAAAATACACGTTTTGGTCTTGTTATTATTAGAAATAAGTGGTAAAAGGATAAGTGTTTTCATACTTAATAAATTCCCTACACTTGACCATTGCAATGCCCTCATGCAATGCATTAATTTCAAAGCACGGTTTACATTTCTCATCATAAATAACCCACCTTGGCCTTTATTAAATACTAAACTTTAAGGAAACTAAAAAGATAGAAATATGTACAAAATAAGTAAAGAAATCAAAGACTTACATTGGGGTTTTGGCTGTCATGAATGTTTATCATCCTTAAGTTTCATGTTCCCCATACCAAGATTAAAAACGAGATCATTGTTATTATAAGTCAGCAAACTAACACGAATTCATGTGGGCCAATTATTTACTTAGACTCCCTTATTCCTAGGTGTATCTCTTATATTTTATTTTTGTCTTGAATGATCACGAGGATACATTGTTTGACTTATTTCGATAGTTTATTTAGGCCGAAAATAAAGTGGGACGTTTTAATCAATGGTTAGCTAAAGGACAAAATCTTTTAAAACTGCTTCTCGGGACCTCATAAAGTTCATATCTTGGCATAACTCGCTTCACGATTTGAGACCTTTCTCGGACCGATATTTGGCAGCGACTTCATACATCGAATCTTGAGAGACGTTCTTGAAATTATGGTCTTCTCTTCATAATAGGAATTTCTTCACTTGAAGTTTTGAGAGATTCTTCATACTTGGACCACGAGTTCTTCATTTTTCTCCAATCTTTATTTGGAGATTTTGATATACAACGATCCGCCTCCTTTTAGGAATCGGATCTATTTATCCTCATACCTTGTTAGGGCCTTTTTGGATAGACTTCTCCATGATCTTTTGGGGAGTATTTGCTTTTCGTCGTGTGTCTCGATCCTTCATATTGATTTTTGATAAAGGATTCTTCACATCACTTGGGATCTTTAGCAACAAAATGTAGCCCTCATGACTTGTTAGGGCCTTTTCGGACTCGCCAATCTTCGCATCCCGCTTCAATAAGTTATGCCTTGTCTATGAACTCTAATTAATACCCAACAACTTTTAAACGATCTTGTGCTAGAAGTTAAGTAACTTTTCAAATCCTACAACCTTATTTATTGCAAATATATTTATTAACAAGCGATGGGAGAAAAAGCTTATAATCAACTCACATAAATTCATGAAAGAATACCAAACTTATAACTGACTCTATCATCTCTCGTTCTCCACAATTTAAAATCTCAAGGAATGAGACTCGTGGATGCTTAGCCAATTAAATCAAAGTTTTCGGTTTTCAAGTTATCTATAGGATCTTGCAAATTCTTAGACTCTTTCAAGTTTAGAATTCGCATTTTAAAGTTCCCTTAATAAACGACTCTCTAGGATCAATTATAGGAACTTGCGAAAAGTTCTTGTTCTTAACCCGTGAGAGTTAAGACTTTCGCGTTTTAAAGTTCCCTATATAAAAGCCTAGCAAAACTTGACTTAAACACGTTAAGGATACTAGCTAGAGTGAACTTAGATAAGTAAACTCGGGTTGAGTCAAAATATTCACAACGTTGAAAAACGAAAACCACTTTATTAACAATTTATTCTAGAAAAGAAAGTAAATAACGCTAACAAAGGAAAAAATATTAGGCCAAAATAGATTAAAATTTTTGAAAAATGTCGAAAAATCAATTTTTTCGGTTAAAATGAGGACAAATTAATGGAAAAGCCTACTTACTTCGATAGAAGTCCCCCCTACACTTGATATAAACATTTTCCTCAATGTTTAAGCATGTGGGAGTAAACTACCCTACACTTAGGACATTGTGCACTTTGGTTAAATCTTGCTAAGGAAAGGACAACTATGGTGATATCAGTGTGAACATATAAGATATGAAATATTGAATCACGACAGTTTAGGATAGGACCGGGAAGACGGGTACACGGTATCACGGTTCGTCAAAAGTCATCGAGAATGGATCTTTGAAGCTTTAATCCCTGCACATTAGAAGAAACAAGACAACAAACACATACGGGGCTCCCCTACACTTATTATGAAAATGGTAAAGGATAGATCAACGGGTTGCCTCCCGAGAAGCGCTTGTTTTTGTTAACTGAGTCACGAGCCTGACTCAACCCAAAACTAGTTCTAGGGAAACGTGGTGAGGGATGGAAGCATCTCATGAGAGATGTCCTCACCAAAGTACAGCTTCACGCGCTGGCCATTCACTTTAAAATTTGGCCCATTTGGCTGAGAAAGCTCAATGGTGCCATATGGGAAGACTTTGGCGACGGTGAATGGACCAGAACAACGGCTCTTCAGCTTGCCCGAGAAGATCTTCAACCGAGAGTTAAAGAGTAAAACTTGATCACCAACGTGGAACTCTCGGTTCTTAATCCTTGCATCATGAATAATTTTGGTCTTCTACTTGTAGATCAAAGAATTCTCATAGGCTTCATTCCTCAGTTCGTTGAGCTCGTTGAGTTGAATCTTCCGAAGATCGTCGGCTTTGTTGATGTCGAAGTTAGCCCACTTCAAGGCCCAGTACGCCTTATGTTCCAGCTCAATACGGAGGTGGCATGCTTTCCCGTACATAAGACGATAAGGTGTACAACCAATCGGGGTCTTATAAGCGGTACGGAAAGCCCACAAAGCATCATCTAATTTATTGGCCCACGAGGCACGATGCTCTCCCACAGTTCTCTCTAAAATTCTCTTCAATCCACGTTTAGAAATCTCGGCTTGCCCATTTGTTTGGGGATGATAAGCGGTGGAGAGACGGTGATTGACACGATACTTAGCCATGACTCGTGCAAATTGATCATTGCAAAAATGAGTCCCGCGGTCACTGATGATAGCACGAGGAACATCGAATCGAGCAAAAAGTTGCTTCAAAAAGTTCACAACCACCCTCGCATCGTTTGTAGGGAGAGCCTTTGCTTCAACCCATTTAGATACGTAGTCAACGGCTACGAGGATGTACTTGTTCCCTTTAGATGATGGAAATGGCCCCATAAAGTCGATGCCCCATACATCAAAGATATCACATTCTTGTATGAAGTTTTGAGGCATCTCATCTTTATGTGTGATCATGCCTTGTCGTTGGCAAGCATCACAATGCTTAACCATTTCCTGAGCGTCACGATAAATGGTGGGCCAATAAAATCCATAGTCAAACTCTTTCTTCGCGGTGTAGTTGGGACCAAAATGACCACCGGTGGGTCCTTTATGGCAAGCTTCGAGAATGTCGAAAGCTGCGGGTCCATCAACACACTGACGAATAATCAGATCAGCACATTGTTTGAATAGATAAGGGTCATCCCAAAAGTAAGTCTTAACATCTTTAAAGAACTTCTTCTTTTGTTGGGATGTTAACCTTTCAATGAGAATACCACCCGCTAAGTAGTTTGCAATGTTCGCAAACCACGGGGTGTCATCAAGATTTGAATTGATAGACATTAAGGCCTCAAGGGGAAAAGAGTCATTGATCTCTTGATTCAGATGATCCCCTTGATAAGGATCCTCAAGTCTACTTAGATGATCCGCGACTAGGTTTTCCGCTCCCTTTTTATCACGAATTTCAATTTTGAATTCTTGAAGGAGCAAAACCCAACGAAGAAGTCTTGGCTTAGAATCTTGTTTGGTTAACAAGTACTTCAACGCGCAATGTTCGGTATAGACAATTGTGGTGGAAAGAACAAGATAGGGGCGGAATTTCTCAAAAGCATACACTACAGCTAAAAGCTCTTTTTCGGTAGTGGTATAATGCAATTGAGCCCCCATCATTGTCTTGCTAGTATAATGGATTGGTTGGAAGTGTTTGTTCACTCTTTGTCCCAAAACCGCTCCAATAGCAAAGTCACTAGCATCACACATCAATTCAAAAGGTAGCTCCCAATTAGGGGTAACCAAGACCGGTGCCTTAATTAGCTTATCCTTAAGAATATTGAAAGATTCGAGACACTCTTTAGAAAAGATAAAAGGAGTATCTTTTTCCAAGAGGTGGGTCATCGGGCGAGCGATTTTAGAAAAATCTTGAATGAAACGACGATAGAAGCCCGCATGACCAAGGAAACTTCTCACACCCTTCACGGTTGAAGGTGGAGGTAATTTTGCTATGACATGAACTTTAGCACGGTCCACTTCAAGATCGGCTTTTGAGATTTTATGTCCAAGCACAATGCCCTCTTTTACCATAAAATGGCACTTTTCCTAATTTAGAACAAGGCGAGTGTCTTCACACCGCTTAAGCATGCGTTCTAAATTGGCAAGGCAAGAAGAGAAGGAGTCACCATAGACCGAGAAATCATCCATGAAGACTTCCATAGTTTCTTCAACCATGTCATGGAAGATAGCCATTATACACCTTTGGAAAGTCCCGGGAGCATTGCATACGCCGAAAGGCATTCTTTTGTAAGAAAATGTTCCATAAGGACAAGTGTGTAAAACCCGCATGTTTTTACAATGCATAGTACCCTTAGGATCGTACGTACTAGTTAAAACTTTCCTAATATAGCATGATTACGATTACGTGTTAGGAGTTTACGTATTACGTACGTGTTAGAACATGATAAGTATTTTTATATGCACGATCACGTAATAATTATTTAACAATAATTAATCACGAACATGCGATCATGAAATCATGAACGTAATTAAAACACGAACTATTATTAATTACGTATATATATTTATTACGAGCGTAATTAAATATAATGGATCACGGTATTTACGTAACGAGAACAATTAAAACACGAACATAAATAAACACAAACGAGTAACTAAATAACGAGACACTGAAAAAGGTACGGGAACCCCATGTGGGGTCCCTACCCGCGTCCAAACAAGGGCAAATGGGCCAAGCCCATTTGTCAAATTTACTAAAGGGGGTTATGTTTATTTTTACTACTCAAAAATAACTTACAGAAGATTTTAAGAAAAACCTAAAACCCTCTTTTTCCTTGTTCTTTGTGTCGCCACCCATAAATCACCATACAAGGTGATTTGTTGATCTTTGATCTTGAAGAATTGGTGATTGATCGTGTTTGTTCTTCGTTCTCTTGATCCATAAATTCGGTAAAACCTTTTTAAACCTTTTCTTTTAATTTAATCTTTTTATTAATTATGACCATGTGATGTTTTTATAAAAACATAATAATTAATCATAGATCTAACATGTTTTGGTGATTAATTAAATCAAAGGGTTGTTTTTAAGGGGTGTTTGTTTTGGACGCAGGCTGCAACCGAACCCGAGGGGGTTTCGGTTTGCTAAGCCGACCACCACCAAGACCATATGGTCTTGGTTGGTGCGTGTGGGTCCCACGGCAGCAAGGAGAAACACGGGGTACCCCGAGTTGGTTCGGGGTACGGTGTCGATTCATGTCCGGTTCATGTTTTTAGCCTAGATCCGGTTCATGGTATATGTTAGGTTTTTTTTTATGTTATGAACTTATGTTAAAATTAAATTAATAAAAGATGTGATTAATTTAATAACATGACTTAGGTTATTTAATTATTAATAATCATGAAATTATTTTAACCTAAGTATTTATATATTTAAGACTTATAATTAATTAATTATTTTAAAACCATGGATATAATTAATTAATTAACATAACTTAGGTTATATTATTAATATATAATAATATATATTTTAAACTAAGTATTTAACTTATTTAATTAAAAACATGTTATACTTTAATTAAATATTATAACCTATAGTTTAATTAAATTACCTGAAATAATTATTAAACCATACAATATACCATATGACTTAGAAAATAATCATGAAAAACACTTAGGCTTATATACTTAGCTTATTTAACCAGCTTATTTCTAATTATGGAAACTTTCTATTTTTAGAAACTTAATTAAATAAGGCAGCTAATCTATTTATGGAAACCAGCTATTTTTAGAAACTTATTTATTTAAGGCAACTAATCTATTTATGGAAACTTATTTAATTAAGGCAGCAAATCTATTTATGGAAACTTTCTATTTTTAGAAACTTATCTATTTTAAGCAGTAAATCTATTTTTGGAAACTTTCTGTTTTTGGAAACTTTCTATTTTTGGAAACTTTCTATTTTTGGTAACTTTCTATTTTTGGAAACTTTCTATTTTTGGAAACTTTCTATTTTTGAAAACTTTCTATTTTTGGAAACTTTCTATTTTTTGAAACTTTCTATTTTTGGAAACTTTCTATTTTAGGAAACCTGCTATTTTTGGAAAGTTACTTAATATTACACAGTAAGTATAATAACACATGAAATACCAGAAATACTTAATCAGATTAAACAGAATATAAGATTTAATACAGTTTAAGGCTTTAAACAGTAAGACATAGTAAGAACATATAAAATAAGCTGAGACATGACATAAAACCAGTCATGTACTTAGTAAGCAGATACTTATTTCATGTACGTATTTATGTAGCACTAGTGATTCGGAAGTAGGATTCTCGCAGTTCGTCTTTCTCGTTCACTGGACATAAGGTACGGATTCCCGTCCTTTCAGTATGGACATTCTTTCCTTATTAGGATTCCCCGTATGCAGCCAACTGTTTTCCCGTAGTATAAGTTACGTGTTTGATTTCTTATGTTTAAATATGATTACCTATAGCCATATACATGCATGACCAGTTTCACCTAGTTATGGAGGTACCATAACCATAACATTAGAGGCACTGATGTTATGACTTCACCACGGCGGAGTGATTGCTCGTGGCGTCCCTTCAGCTTTTGGCCATTTATTTATATTTATCATGTGGGGCGTATGGGTGCATCCTAGTTACATATTTTGTTCAGGATTACATGGTGAATGTGGTGTGTGCCTTGCATCCTTCACAAGGAGCTGATCCCTCCTACCTAAAAACCAGTATATTAAATTAGAGGTAGCCCCTCTAGTTTGTATGATGAGGTCACCCCTCCAATTATTCATGCACGATGGATTTTCATGACCTATATTGGCTAATGGTAAAATATGACAAATAGTTTTTATAAGATAAACGTAAGACTTTCAAACTATAAACCAGTTTTATTAAGACTTAACCAGGTTACTCGGGACTTAGTTTTCTTCCGCTGTTATTATGTTATATGCTTATTCTATTCATGCTTTATTGTACATCCGTGCACTGAGCGTATTTGCTCAGCCGTTTTCCTTTTCTATGTTCCCAAAACGGCAGGTACTCAGGGACGCTCGTAGACACTAAGAGTACGTGCATATGGACTGGAAGCTGTCTAGCCTTCTTTACATTATGCATTTCCTTTCTTATGATACTTATGCTTTGGACATTGTTTAGTCATTTCCTTTATTACACTATGTTTGTGTGTGATGAGCTTTACTTTTGGACTACTGATGTTTGATTCTGGTATTTTCCTTTTTATGGTCAAGTAATGTTTAGACATTTTACCTTGTATGCTTTGATGACACACCATAATTACGGTGATATTTCCATTTCCAAAATGGGGTGCTACAAAGTGAATGTGGTTTTCTCTTGGTCTTTAGGATCGATAGGAATTTGAAAATACCCGGAGAAACCGTCTAAGAAGCAATAATAGTCATTACCCGCTAGACGTTCAAGCATTTGGTCCATGAAAGGAAGGGGAAAATGATCCTTTCTCGTAGCATCATTGAGTTTGCGTTAGTCTATACAAACTCTCCACCCTGTAACGAGACGAGTAGGAATCAACTCGTTGTTTTCATTGGGCACAATGGTGATTCCGCCTTTCTTAGGCACACAATGGACTGGACTAACCCATGGTGAATCCGAGATAGGGTAGATCATTCCCGCATCTAGAAGCTTGATAACCTCTTTTTTGATAACGTCATAGATCTTGGGATTCATCCTTCTTTGATTTTGAATATTGGGTTTAAAGTCGTCCTCCATGAGAATTTTATGTGTGCAAAAGTGAGGATCAATTCCACGAATATCGGAGATTTTCCAAGCAATCACTTTCTTATGATTCTTTAGCACGGCGATAAGTCGAGATTTTTCGTCTTCTTTCAAATCCTTTGCGATGATGACGGGTGACTTCTTATTGTATTCAAGGAAAATGTACTCGAGATGAGACGGTAGATGCCGGAGGATTTTCGATGGAAGGCGTAGTCAAATTCTGTTCATCGATAGAGATTTCTTTAGGAGATGGTGGAGAAATATGGTCCTCATTGAGAAGTTTCTCAATGGTACGAATGTCTTCATCCCAATTGGTGGGAGAATCGTCATATTGTAAGTCCACATCTCCCAAAGTTGCTTCAAATTCTTTCAAGAGGAGATCACTTTCTCCAAATGGAGTTAGTGATGGAGCAATAGAGGCAACGGTCTCAACAATGGGTAGAGAAGAAGAACCACTTTTACAAGCGTCTTTGAAATGCTCTTCACAAGCCTCATCAAGAACGTCAATGAAATTAACGCTCTCGTTTTCAGAAGGCTGCTTAGAAAGTTTACCCATGTTGAAGACGATTTTATCGTCACCAACTCTCATGATTAATTCGCCCGCGGCTACATCAATGAGAGTGCGACCGGTCCTCAAGAATGGACGTCCAACGATTAATGAACCACGGGGGTCCATCTCGTAGTCAACGACACCATAATCCGCCGGAAAGGTGAATTTGTCGACACCGACAAAGACATCTTCGGCTATCCCCACCGGGTAAGCAACCGTACGGTTAGCTAATTCCAATGTCATTCGTGTGGGGACTAGCTCGGGTAGAGACAATTGTTTCCAAATGCTTAGAGGCATTAAGTTGATACTAGCACCTAGATCGGCTAGGGCCATACAATTCTCTACCCCGAGGAAGTTGCAAGGAATGAGAAAACGACCCGGATCACCAAGTTTGGTGGGTAATTTCCTTAAGAGAACTGCGGAGCAATTCTCGTTAAGTTGGGTCTGAGCGATATCAAAAAGTTTCTCCTTATCACTGAAAAGATCTTTAAACATTTTAGCATATTTCGGCATTGTGAGCGAGAGCCTCAGCAAAGGAGATGTTGAAATTCAGTTGTTTAAACATTTTAAGAAAGTTAGAAACCTGAATATCATCCTTATTCTTCAATTTCTCTTTCCTCAACCTTGAGGGATAAGGTATATTGGGTTGAGATGAAGGCTTTGGAATGGAATTCTCACTCACATACTTGGGTGGTGGAGGGGTGGAACTAGAAGGTGGTGGAATTGGAGAAGTAGAAGGTGGAGGAATTGGAGAAGGGGACTCGTTTTCCTTTGTCACAATCACCGGTGTAGGTGTAGGAAGCTCGGGTTCCTTTAAACCTTTTCCACTTCGAGTGGTGATTGCTTTCATCTCCCCTCTTGGATTAGCAACGGTGTTACTCGGAAGAGAACCCGAACCAGAGGCTTGATTACTTTGGAAGAAACTAGCCATCATATCCCTTAAGTCATTCGTTTGACTACTCAAAGAGTTTCGCATATCGGCTCGAAGATCATTCCCTTGTTTCACCATATCTCCTTTCAAGCTGGCCATTTGCCGCTGAAGATTCTGCAGTATTGTGTCATTAGTCCTCATGTAAGTTTCAACCTCTTGATGAAATGTAGTGGGTTGGGTGGGAGGAAGAGCATGGTAGGCAGGTGGTTGATAAGCGGGTTGTTGGTAAACTTGGTTGTTTCCTTGAGGTGGATATGGGTTTCTTTGGGTTGGATATTGATTTGGAGCTCGAGGTTGGTTTTGATTGTTGCGATTGAGGTTGTTTAGGTTTTGAGGGGGAGAACCGGGTGGTGAAAGAAAGTTGTTTGAACGATAACTGAGCAAATTGCGGTCACCTTGAGGACGTGCTTGATAGCCTCCCGTAGAAAAGTTACCGTTGGCGGCATACACATTTTCCGGATTGTTATTAGTCGAAGGACAATCGGTGTATGAATGAGATCCCCCGCATATTTCACATGACTGACTCATAGCATTAACGTGTGCATTGATGGCTTTGGTATTATTAGCGGTTTGGAGAGCAAGTGTTTCAACAAGCGAAGTAAGCTTATCAATTCTCTTGTCGCTCTCACTAGTGCTAGCACTATCCACATTAGTCCGAACACTCTTAGTTTGCACTCTAGACTTATTCTTAATAATATCCCATGCGGCATTAGAAGACTTAACCAAAATATTACCCCCGAGGCACTATTTAGTGAATCTTGGTCATTCATGCTTAAACCATTATAAAAAGTATTAATTTGATGTACTTTTGTGAAACCATGTTGTGGACACTTTCTTAAAAGTTCCTTAAAACGGTCCCAAGATTCACTAAATGTCTCACCGTACTTTTGTTCAAAGGTAATGATTTCATTCCGCAAAGCGGTAGTACGTGAGGGTGGGAAAAAGTAGTTGATGAATTTAGTCTCTAAATCCATCCACGTAAGAATACTTTGTGGCGGTTCCTTATCAAGCCAATGTCGGGCTTGTCCCTCTAAAGAGAAAGGAAAAAGTTGCAAGCGAATCACTTCTTGTGAAACCCCATTATACTTAACCGTATTAGTGAGTTGAAGAAACCTTTTGATATGGTCGTGAGGATCATCAAGTGTACGCCCCAAGAATGGTTGAGCAGAGACCATTTGAATAAAGCCGGATTTGAGCTCAAAGTTGTTGGCTCCATTCTCGGGTATGACAATAGCATCGGTGTTGCCCTCTACTTGCGATTGCAAAAGCTCGATCATTGGTTGATTTTCCATGGTGACAATAGGTGGAGTAATGACTTCGGCTTGAGTTGCTTTCTTCTTACGAGCACGAGTACGCATACACACCTACAAGAAAAGAAAGATAGACAAGAAATATTTTTGGTTTTTTATGGTTTTCTATTTTTTTTTGAAATTTTTTTGAAAATTATATATTTTTTAGGATTTTTGAAAATTTAAGCATGAAAAATAACATTCAAAAGTGAACGGATCCCAAAATCCAACGCGTCTCTCACTAAAAACCGTTAATCTTAACGAAAAGAGCCGGCAGCGGCGCCATTTAATAACTAGATTTTAACTTAGTTATAAAAGAGTTTATCGTCCGATCTTTTCGAATTAATTATAAGTAATTAGTGCGACTCAGTCGTTCTTGGTGGAAAATAAAAAGGTTGTCGTTGTCTATAATTAATTAAAAAGTAAATGGGAAACGAAATTAAAATAGGCTAAAAGCAATTATAGAAAAACTGTCACTTTTTCTCTCTAAAAAATAAAAACTAGAAAAACACTTGGTAAAAATAGAGATTTCAGGAAGCGTGCAATTTTTGGAAATTAAAACGTAATGAATTTAAAACTAGAAAACTTTGTAAAAACAAGAAATTAATCCTATTGGAATGTTTGATCGGAATGCCTTATCGGAATATGATCGGAATGCACCCAATCGGAAAGTGATCGGAATGAGGCAAAAAAGAAATGATCGGAATACACTAAAAGTAAAACTATCGGAATATAAGAAAATAAAGCAATCGGAATAATAGAAAATGATCCTATCGGAATAATGGAAAAAGAGATTGATCGGAATAATAAAAAAAGGAATGATCGGAATAAACTAAAACATTGCAATCGGAATCCAAAAAGGAACCCAGGTCGGAATAACAAAACCCTATTCCCGATTGGAATGATCGGAATACAAGGCCTAATCGGAATGTAAAGTCCCTTATCAGAATGTAAGATCGGAAAGGGGTTTACCCTTTCCGATGGTATGTATTCGAAAATATGCCAAGTTTTAAGTTATTTTAATTAGCTCAAACCAATACTTGATCGAATTAATGATAAGCCGAACTAATAAGCATACATTAAGAACTTTTTAAACTTTAAATAAACAAATTTTCAAAACAAACTTTAAAACACTAAACTTTTAAGAAAACTTAAAAAAGTAAATAAGCTAAATACTAAATAAGCCAAAAAGCATAACAAGCCTTAAGCTTAATCGTATAAAAACTTATATAGGATTAAAAAGATAAACTTTTTAATCACATAAACATCAAATCTAAGCAAAATCAAAGATTATAACGGATCAAAATCAACTTAAAAATAAAGAAAGGTAGAAGAAGATTAAAGATAAAAAGCTTAACTTGAACTTGTAGATTAAAGATTCAAAAATACAAGATTGAATTAAAGCTTAAAACATGAAAGACAGAAAAGATGAAGTTTTAGTGAGAGAAAGCTAAACACTTTCTCTCTCTAAAGATAAAACTAAAGAAAGAATAATAAACTAGCTAACCCCCCTCCTAATGTGTCATTAGGAGGGTATTTATAGGAGATGGGGAGGTGCATGTGTTGCCTCCTCTTTCTTTCTTCTCGTCTCGACTCGATTTAAATCCTTTGTCTTTCTCGACGTCGTCTCGGGATTTGTCGAATTAAATTGAACTCGTCTTATAATTTTCTTCTATAATTAGACTTGAATTCTTCGACTTCATTAAACTTCCGTCTTTAGACTTTTTATTCGATAAATCTTCAGAATAGGCATTGGACTTCCGTTCTTTTTGCACTCTTGATCTTTTGACTTCGTCTTTTCTCGTTTTCTTCGATAAAAGCCCGTGAAAGCCCGTGTTTTCTTCCTTTTTCATCTTTTGGTCCTAAAACACAATAAAAACACAAACCACACATAATTCCGACTTTTACGACATAAAATACACGTTTTGGTCTTGTTATTATTGGAAATAAGTGGTAAAAGGATAAGTGTTTTCACACTTATTAACCACTCATCGATTCCACCCGAGAAGGACCCCAGAGATCCGCATGGACATTGTCTATAACTCCCCCTATTGTGTGCTGACCTCGATCAAAACTTACCCTAGTCGATTTTCCAAGAACACAATTTTCACAGAATTCGATCTTACCTAGACCTTTCTTCCCGAACACCTCTCTTCTTTTTAGTTCATTAAAGCTTGCTTCACTAATGTGACCCATGCGTTTATGCCACACCTGTGCAAGACTTTCCTTTTCTTCTATACCAACACTAGCTTCGCCTGATTCAGCCTATCCATCCAAAGAGAACACACAATTTTCCTTCAAAGTTCCTGATAAATGAATCAAAGAACCCTTGATCACCTTTACTCTTCCATTCTGCAACTTCACGGTATAGCCCTCTCGATCCAGAGTGCCCAAAGATAACAAGTTTCTTTTCAACTCGGGATTGTAACCGACATTATCAAGCACAAAACTTGAACCATCTTTCATTTGTACTCTCGCCTTCCCTGTCCCCTGATGGCACATGCTCTATTATCACCGAGCAAAACCATACCACCATCAAGCTCCTTAACATCAAACAAGAAGTCCTTCCTAGGCGTCATGTGAAAGGAACCACCAAAGTCCATGATCCACTCTAAGAACCTTCCCTCACTCGCCGCCATCAACAATGTTGGAAATACGTTTTACGTATTTGTGAAGGATCGGTCGCTCCAACGATAATTATGTAATGGGCTCGTGGTCCAATTAGTAATGTATAGTCCATATAGCCCACATGTAGGGTGGGCTATATATATACCCCTCCTAGCATGTTAGGAGGGGGTTGGTTGATTCATTCATTCACACTCATTTCATTAATCTAATCACTTTCTCTCTCTACTTTTCTTTTCTCTCCTTTCTCTCTCTATACTTCATCTCCATCTTCCTCCTTCCACCATTAAATCAATAGATCTAATCCATCAATTACCAAATCCTTAGATTTCGTAGACCTTCAATTGGTATCAAGACCCATGGTTAAATCATAGGATTTGCATATCTTTTTATCTTTTGATTTGGTGGTAAAAATTTTTTCTTTTCTTATTGTCTATTTTTTTTTATCATCTTTTTATCTATCCATTTTATAAAGTTATTTATCAAGTTTATCAATTTTATAAAGTTTTTTCAATTTTATAAAGTTATTTTTGGATTGTGTTGCTTTTTTTTTTAGTTTTTGAATCAATTAGTGATCTTTAGAAAAAATCAATCTTGAATCTTGTTGTTTTTGGTGTTTTTGTTATTGGGATTGATTGATAAGGATTGGGTTTAGCTTATTTTGGTAAAAATCATAAAACTTTTTGTGGTTTTTGATCAAAAAATCGGATTTAAAGCTGTTTTTTAAGTCTCGAACACATTTTTCCTGTTTTTCCGAATAGGCTGTTTTTCCGAATAGGCTGAATTTTCCGAATAGGCTGTTTTTTCCGAATAGGCTGTTTTTTCCGAATAGGCTGTTTTTTCCGAATAGGCTGTTTTTCCGAATAGGCTGTTTTTCCGAATAGGCTGAATATTCCGAATAGGCTGTTTTTCCGAATAGGCTGTTTTTCCGAATAGGCTGTTTTTTCCGAATAGGCTGTTTTTCCGAATAGGCTGAATATTCCGAATAGGCTGTTTTTCCGAATAGGCTGTTTTTCCGAATAGGCTGTTTTTCCGAATAGGCTGTTTTTTTTCCGAATAGGCTGTTTTTTTTTCCGAATAGGTTGTTTTTTTTCCGAATAGGCTGTTTTTAAGAGGGAAAATTGCATATATTGCAAGACGATACAAGAAGCAGCCACAAGAGAAAAGAATCAGGAGGAAAACGGGAACCAAGTAGCATGTCAGGTACAGATAATATTCTTCATATGTTGTCTGAAATGAATGCGCTAATTAACAATCCTGCTAATAGTTTTACGACTGCTTCATTAACCAATTCTATGTCTAGGTCTGAAGAGCTTGCAACCATTTTCGCTCAGCAATCCAAAGAGCTTGAGGATGCCAAAATTGAATTTTCAAAGAAAACGGAGAAATATGAAACATATTTTGAAAAACTTGAAAAGTCAAACGTTGTTCTTGAACGAAAATTGGATCAAATAGTTTTAGATTCTAAAGCTGAAAAGGATAATCTTTTGAAACAAATTAAGTTGCTTGAATCTAAGTTGACATCCCAAGATGAATTGCTCAAAGAGAATGAGACCTTAAAAGCTCAAGTTCAGGAAAAGGCTTTTGCTATAGCTGCGTTGAAAAACGAGTTAAGGAAAACTAGAGGACCTAGTGTGGATACTAAGTTTGAAAAACCATCAATCTTGGGGAAACCGCCTACAAATCAGTTTGTCAGACAACCGATTGTCAGACAACCTACTGCATTTAGATCCGAGCGACCACTATCCTCGAGACCGCGGTTTGCCTCCCAAGTTGATTTGGGTCATATTTCTAGAACAGTCACTCCACCAACTAGGCCTAATGTGACTAAATCAGTTTTAGCAAGACCTCATCACATGATTGCCCCTAGTTTCTCTAAGAATAGTTCAATGAACACGTCTAGAACTAGTTCAACTGATGTGCGCCATGATTTTGGTCAAAAGGAAGCTATTCAAAAGACACATGTAAGAGATAGCTATGTCCAACCTAGTCAGATGCCTTCTAGATTACCCAACACTGCTAACCGTAGCATGTCCCATCCTAGGAGCATCAATCAATCATCTAGGAATTCTAGATCTTACTCGGACATTAAATATGCTACTTGTAAAACATGTAGAAAATGTGTCTTTACGGCAAATCATGATTCTTGTATCAAGAAATTACTTAATGAGGTGAACTCCCGTGCTAGACTTAAATCTCAGTGGGTCGCTAAAATCAAACCCTTTGGTAAAGTTTGGCGCCCCACTGGTAGAACTTTCACTCTTGTAGGAAACGAGTGCCCTTTAACTAGGATAGTCTCCGATTCTACTAAGACTACTAGGGAGGAAATTGATAAAGATGATACTTCACTTAAGCCTAAACTCAAGGTTTTCTATAAAAGGAAACGTTTTCCAGCTAAGATAAGTGAATCATCTACTCAGGTCGCCTCTGACACAAGTAAAGCCAACTGTGAACCCCCACGTGCTTCTAAAATTGATATCGCTAACCCATGTCAAAGCAAGCAAATTCCTAATGAGAATGCAGGTACCAAAGTTGATGTTCCAAAAGAACGAAGCGGTCCAATCGTTGTTTACCGTTCAACTAAGGACACTCTTAGAGTTTGGTTGTTGAAGAAGCAGATATCAGAGAAACAAATGTCTCAGGGGATTCATGGTTAAGCTGCAAAAAGGACTTATAGTCATATCACAGACTATAACTCGCTCATCAAAGAAAGGAAAGTTTATCGCCGATGATAAACTTATCCTAAAAACGAGAAATTCATTTTTTCTCGGGCATGAGCTTATATCAAAAACATTCCAAGTTTTTAAGCTCATGCATTAAGGCTTATAGATAAATGACAGTCTGTAACCCGTTCTTCAAAGGCAGGAAAGTTTATCGCCGATGATAAACTTATCCTTACAACGAGAAATTAAAATTTTCTCGGACACGAGCTTACATTAAAACCATTCAAAGGTTTTAAGCTCGTGTATAGGACTTACAGTCACATAACAGACTGTAACTCGATCTCAAAAGACAGGAAAGTTCATCCCGATGATGACTTATCCTAAAAACGAGAAATTCATTTTTCTCGGGCATGAGCTTATGTTAAAAACATTCCACGTTTTTAAGCTCATGCACAAGGACTTACAGTCACATAACAGACTGTAACTCGCTCTTAAGAGACAGGGAAGTTTATCCACGCAACGATAACTTACCCTCTTAACAAGAAATTAATTTTTCTTGGACACGAGCTTATCCTAAAACCATTCAAAGGTTTTAAGCTCGTGCATTAAGGCTCATCATTAAATATCAGATGATGACCCGAACTTCAAAGAAAGGAAAGTTTATCGCCGATGATAAACTTATCCTAACAACGAGAAATTAAGTTTTCTCGGGCATGAGCTAATATTAAAAACATTCAAAGTTTTTAAGCTCATGCACAATGACTTACAGTTAAATGTCAGACTGTAACTCGAACTTCAAATAAAGGAAAGTTTATCATTAATGATAAACTTATCCTCATAACGAGAAATTCAATTTTCTCGGTCATGAGCTTGTCTTAAAACATTCGAAGTTTTAAGCTCAGAAAGGAAAGTGTATCTTTTAAATAAGAGAACTTTTCCTCATAACGAGAAATTAACCTTTCTCGGTCATGAGCTTTCCGTTAAAACAGTCAAAGTTTTCAAGCTCATGAAAACGACTTCTAAGTAAATGTCAGCTTAGGACTCGTTCTTCAGATAAAAGGAAAGTTTATCGCCGATGATAAACTTATCCTTAACAACGGGAAGTTTACAACTTCTCGGACTTGAGCTCGTTTTATAAGATATTCAACATCTTAAGCTCAAGTAATTGGTTTTCAAAACTTTGAACACAATTTTTCGAGAATTTCTCAAAAGGTTTTTCTAAATCTTTCAAAATTGTGTGTTCAACAATGTTTTGATAAAAAGAGCATGTCTTCTGGAATCGATAATATTTACGAACCTAGAAATGTCATTCAATAATGACACGGGGTTGTAAATAAAGTTCGAGCAGAAGTTCAAACTTTTAAAACATGCTCAAAATGGTTTGCTATTATTTCAGATAGCAACCCGCTTTTTATAATCAAGTCAAGCATTTCACCGGAAAGCTTTGACTCAACAACGAGAATTAATTTTCTCGGGGACGTGACGAGGTGACCAACATTCGTGAACAAGAACCATGTGCTTCTTTCATATGATGTTCTCCATTATTCAGGTCCAACCTCGTAAATTGCTAATCTTGTGAATACATTATCATATATGATCCTTGCACGTGATAAATACCTTAAACTTGTGTTTAAAAGGTATTTAATTTACGTCTCAAGTACACCCTCATTAATTTGAGGGGGAGCTTGTGACATTCATGAAGATAATTGGATTTGCATTTTTCTTCCCAAATTTTCTTAAAAGGCTATTAAATCAATTGATATTAAAAACATCGATTGGGTTAATATTTTTAATATGGGGGAGAAAATGTGATTTAATATGGGAAATGATTAATCACAAATGGTTTGACTTAACGTGCTAGCTCATCCCGACATGTGCGAAATGTTTTCGGATATCGTGGCATATGTTAAGGGGGAGCAAAATGGATTTGCACTTCAAAATGGATTTCATGGTGACATACACTTACCCAAAACATCTCTATTCACGACGGTGAAGATTGTGGTGACATAAGGATGGTAGGATAGGTTAAAGTCCAATGATTTCTCTAGAACCGGAGGAATCTTCCCAAGGACATTCCATAGCTAGAAATAGTAGTCCTTAGGAAAGATGGAGAAAGATTGTGAACGTAGCTGAATGCCGACCAAGTACTTAAGTTAGCACTGGAACAATCACAACAAGGTGCTAGTGATGACGTATTGGTAAGCATTGAAGGGGTTGAAGAATGAAAAAGAATTGTAAAGATAAAGGGTGTAAAGAAAGAAGCCCTCCTTACAACCTTAGGCAGAAACCGGGTCAATTCATATGCTATTGAGATCATTTTTAATGATTCTTGATATTGAAGAAAGACATCATGGACCCAGTGATGCAATGCACAACCCTTCCCAGCTAACTCAAATATCTCTCAAAAGGTATTTGTTTTAATCACACGGAGATCAACACATTATCTACTGGTTTATTCACTCCGAATAAATTGGTATTGAAAAGGTGGCACTCCTCTCCAGCCTCCGATCACTAAAATCCAAAATGCACGATCGAGTCTAGCGCCATTTGAGATCATCAAATATCTCATTAGGACACACTTTCATATCTACTTGCTTCTTCACACACTATGAAAAGTAAGAAAGTTCTTAAGAGTCCTACGCAAAATCTTCATGATCTTGCCTGAACATCCGAGTAATACGAAAGTATTTACAATGAAGATGGAAATCCTTCTTGAGCGAATATCAAAAAGCTCATGGTAGGTGACTTGTGCGATTCTTTATGAATCAAACTTGTGATAACTGGAAAGCAACAGCTGTTTAATTCTTAAATGAATTTAAACACGTTCCAGGCCTCTACGCATTATCATATGATCTTGTCAGAACACTCAGAGTGACTCTTTATTGATTACAGTGACGAGTGGAAATCCTTCTAGTGTTAACATCAAACAGCACTTGGTAGGTAACTTGCAAGATTCTATACGAATCAAGCTAGTGACAACTGGAAAGCAACGATGGTGCGGTTCTTAATTGAACTTCACTTGTTCCAGGAACATGAATTGACGACTTCAAATCATGCGGATATTATTATCCAAATGATTCACTCTTTACGTTCGCAGTCAGCTTTGGACGGTCGAGTAAAGAGAACGGGTTTACCCGCGAAATCTTGTCAAGGAGGTTCTTTATTGAAACTACCTGCCACAAGTACGATATTTAATATCGTCCAACGGTCTTCACCGACCGGAGGTAAAATGCTACCGAATTAGAATGAAATGTTCAAGGCCATTTCATCCGTGTATATTGTTTGTTGCTAACTGTCTTATGCAGCGTAACAAGAAGGTGGCATTGCGGTGTACAATCCAGAAGAAGTCGTCACCACATGCTTATACTACATACAATTAGTACTTCAACAAATTCAAGAAAGTCTGAAGGTCAAGTCTTCCGCTGTATCAAACTCTGAAGCTTTCAAGAATTTAAAGGTATAAGTATGTGGAACATGAAGTCACGAAGAGGCAAATTTCACAAGTGATGAATGCACAAGGTCAAGGCAAGGAAACATGCTCAAGACTAAAGTCAAAGATCATATCAAGCATATTCACAAGAACAAGATCGAAGACTCAAGCATAGATGCTAGGTTTAAGATTTTGTAAAATGGTGTGACCTCCCTTAGGGGGAGATTGTTGGAAATGTGTTTTCCCAAAGAAAGTCTCGGTCACATCATTATTAGCATAGATCACGAGCCATAGAATATTTAGAACTTTGTAACTTGGAGCGACCTCCCTTAGGGGGAGATTGTTGGAAATACGTTTTACGTATTTGTGAAGGATCGGTCGCTCCAACGATAATTATGTAATGGGCTCGTGGTCCAATTAGTAATGTATAGTCCATATAGCCCACATGTAGGGTGGGCTATATATATACCCCTCCTAGCATGTTAGGAGGGGGTTGGTTGATTCATTCATTCACACTCATTTCATTAATCTAATCACTTTCTCTCTCTACTTTTCTTTTCTCTCCTTTCTCTCTCTATACTTCATCTCCATCTTCCTCCTTCCACCATTAAATCAATAGATCTAATCCATCAATTACCAAATCCTTAGATTTCGTAGACCTTCAAACAAATCACCATTGTCATAACCCTTAGAATACGAATCAGCGTCCTGTTTTGCATTATTGTTGACCAAGCCAGTTGATTTCTTCTTGTTCCATTTTGGACAGTCTTTCTTAAGGTGATCCTCATAATAGCATATGTAACACTTCAGTTTATAAGTTCCCTTACATTTTGACTTCGATCGCGAACTACCATGTCCTTGATTACCCCGATGCTCCAGCCTCCCCCTTACAAATAACCCATCACCATCATCCTTTGCATCTGTCCTCTTCTTCAACTCCTCTGAATTGAGGGTAGACAAGACATCTTCCAAAGTGAGTGACTCCCTTCCATAAAGCAATGTCTCTATAAAGTTATCATACGAGGATGGTAATGATGTAAGTAACATGAGTGTCTGATCTTCGTCATCAATATCAACGTCTATGTTTGCCAAGTCACCGATCAACTTATTAAACTCATCTATATGTTCAGATAATTTCTTACCTGAATCCATGTAGAAAGTGAACAGCTTCTTCATCAAGTATAATTTATTGTCTTAAGACTTTGACATATACAAAGTTTCCAACTTTAACCAAACTCCCGCAGCAAAATTTCTTTGTTGACTTCCCTCAACACCTTGTTATCCAAGCACAAGAGTAAGGTACTGTGTGCTTTCTTATAGACATCCGTCTTCGACGCTGAGTCTTTTCAGCGTCCGTTATGGTATCCGGGAATGGATCTAACGCAGCCTCCCAACCATGTTGAATTAATAGACACCGCATCTTCACACGCCACAACCCGAAGTCATTAGACCCGCCGAATTTTTCGACGTAAAACTTCGCTATCGACGAAATATTCTTTTACCCTTGTTGCTAAAAATCCCTTCTTGCAAATTGATTTAATTAGAAGAACCATAAACCTCGATCACGTACAAGCAAACTCGATCGTACACTTGAGAACTCAAGCAAACCACAATCAAACTTGAACCACAAGAAACCCGCAACAAGAACCTTCGATTAAATCTTTGACAATAACTAATAACAATATACTACCAACTTAATTCGTTTAAAACAACCAAACTAAGTAGAAATATTAGTAGCCCAATTTGCACTTTGTATCTAACGTGAATAATACAAGGCCCAATAACCTTGTCACCTTTTATTAATACACCACTACCAGATACAAACAAACACAAAAAAACCGCCCGTTATTATCTTCTTCGTCTTCTCCGTCCTTAAAACATGCAACTCAAGAAAATCGATTTGAAACCCGAAACCTTTTTTCTTTACGGATCCTTCTTGATCTAGCACCGATCTTCAAGACCACAATACGTGCGGCTCTTGATACCATTTGTTGGAATCGAAACCTCCAACAACCCTGAAGATCGATTTGTGGAAGCCTAGATCACTGTAAAGAAGTTCGCAGAGTTGCAATAAACGAAACCCACAAAGACGACACACCACAAAGGTAACCAAACGATTCACTTTATTAATTAACGTTTGATTACATAGAAAAGAATAAAGATGCGAATGTAATGAGTCATTCACCCCTCATCTCTATTTATAGAGATGAGAGGTAATCCTAACCGACCTAGGATTGGGCTGCAACCCACATCCGACTAAAAAACATACTACATTAAGAAAAGTACACTTAGGTACCTCCTACTTATCGTATACGTTAACTAGACTTGACACTAATACTAACATATATTGTCTACTTAACATAATAGTGTCTATAGTCTTAAAAACCGAACCGTGTGAATAGGTTCGATCGGAAACCGGAGTCACTATTGGTTCGACTAGCGAGTTACATAAAGTTACCTATAACTTAAATTTTCGTTTTTCAAGACATCGTTGTAAAGAAAACGTAAAACTAAAATAAGTACACCAAAACTTATGTTACAGGGTACGTACCGTGACGCGCGAGTAGCTGCTAATTAAGTACTTCCTCCGTCCCATTTTATTAGTCCCCCAACAAATTTTTTAGGTATTATGATAGATTCAATGAATATAGACATTTTATGATTAGAAAGACAAACTTACCCTTTGAATACATTAATAGTTTCCTTTTAAGAAATTAATAATATGGGTAAAACTGGAAAATTTAGTAATTAATGTTTCTTATTTTAGAAACTGGACAATATTTTGAGACAGATTAAAATAGTAATGAGGACAATAAAAGTGGGACGGAGAGAGTAATTTATATGCATGTTGTTATCTTTTATATTTTTTTGTTGAAATAAGTAACTTGTTATTTAACAAAAGATGTCTACTGACTACCCAAATACTACGTACTAGATTAATTATATAAATACCGTGTTTTTACACGACTTATTAGGTTAATTATATACATGTCGTGCTTTTTCACGACTTCTAAATTTTTAAAAATATCTATATATGGCTTTGTTTCTTTTAATTCTATAACAAGGTTGTTGAGGTGTAGTAGTCATTTGGTAATCGTTTATTATCTTTATTGACATCTTCGTCTTCTTCTTGTGTCCTCCGTCAACAAGACGTCGACTCTAACCCTTGTCCTCTTCTTAAACATATTTTCAATCCCTAATATAGACCTTTACACTTACTTCAAACCAATTATCACCATAACAAAAAAAAAATGTGCGGTGGTGGTAGCGACGATGACTCATGTCGATGTAGACCACTAGGGTTTCTCTTAGGTCTTCCTTTCGCCTTCGTTGCTCTCCTCCTTTCTCTTATCGGAGTCGTCATTTGGATCATCGGGTTTGTTTCTTTACTGTCTCGTTTTAGTTATTGTACTTTGCTTTATACTGTTTGAGTTATTTTGACAATTTTGTAACATATTTTGGTTACCCGGTTTACATGTTACTACAAAATAGTCCTATATGGCTATGTATAATAACGTTACGTGTTTTCACATGTGATTTGGATTTGATCCTTGAAATTGTGGATATGTTATTAACTAGATCATGTATTTGTTTGTTGTTGTAGGTTGATATTGAGCTGTTTATGTCCTTGTTGTTTTTGTGTAACGGTGATAGTGGAATTGGCGTTAGCGTTGATCAAGGCTCCATTTTCTGTCATGAAATGGTTTACGGAACAAATTCCTTGTTAAATCTAGTTACTCGTATTTGTTGGGATATAAAAGTATGATAAGAACATGGACAGTTTAGCTGTTTTTTCGTATGATAACTTTTTGTATTATTCTTCCATGAGATTAATTACTAGTATCTTGATTTGGCCCTTTCATCGTCGTGGACTTTTAAGCTTCCAGTCTTTATCTATGTCAATGACTTTTATGCTTCCGGTCTTTATCTATGTCAATTACCCATCCATTTACGTATATGATTTTTTTCTCATCATTACTGTAAAAATGATATCAAAACTAATAAGATCAACATCTAATAACTCAACCACCACCCCTTAGTGATCTCTTTTATTAAAACAATATACAGTAGATGAGTCCGTAACACAGGTGCTTACCAAACGATTACAATCAGAAAAATTGTTATGTATTAGTCTTTATTAGCCTAACGTCATGTCTAAGGTATAAGTTACAAGTTTCCTAAATAGCTTATAGCAATACAGGTCGGTTGGTTGTGTCGAAGCCCAACCCGACCCATATGACTTTGTATTATTCGGTTCCCCCTCATCTCTATAAAAGGAGGTGAGAGGGGACGAGATTCACAACGCATTCTTTATCAATAAACTAATCATTCGATTAGGGATACATACCTTATGGGTTTACTTTTCTGTCGATCCTTCTTTGATCGAAGTTATTCGCATCTAGTTAACCAGGTTGTAGTGAACAAATCACTACAAGTGGTATCGGAGCCAGATTCGCGGGTTCTACTGGTTGCTAGGATCGATCGAAGAAGGTTGCTTGGTGTTCGGTTTATAGACATCAAGGTGCAGCAAGTCGTCGACAGATAAGGGTATCCTTATTTTTCGATTCATCGAAGATCAAAGGATAGTTTTTTTCCTCTTGGTTCTATCGCAGTAGGCGAGAAGAAGAAGAACAGTAGTGGCGGTGATTTTTGTTATAAAAGTCAACAAGCCAATACTTCAACTTACATGATATACATATTTGAAAAAAAATAAACTTTGGGCCGAGGGTTTAAGTATTGGACCAAGAAGTATTATTGGGCTAGAAAGTTATTTTTTGTTTTGTATTTATAACAAATGTGTATTATATAATTTGAAGGGTATTTACACAAGGGGACTTTGTAGTTCGTGATTGTGAGGGTTATATCACAAGGTTTAGTGAATTATCGAAGGAATTTTTGTTAATTTGTGATTGTGAGGGTTTATCACAAGGTTTAGCAAATTAATAAAAGGAGAAAGAAGCGTTCACGACTTGTCGTGGTTGCAAGATTTCTTAGGTTCTTAGAAATCGGTTTGCAAAATTAAAGTATGACAAGGGTTACTTTAAAAGGAACCGGGTATTTTCTTGACTCAAGGGTTGTCGATTTGTTGGATAGGTTAATTTTCAAGGTTCGGTCGATATTTGAGTAAGAAAGGGTTTTCTTTTGAAGGGGTTACTTGGTTTGATCGATTTATAAATTTTTTATCTTAGGGTTATATCGATAAAGCAAGGGTGTTTTACACACGGGATACTTTGCTAGATTGTGTTTTTGTGTAGGTAAATTCACAAAAAGATAAACGGTTAGCAAAGGGTTAAAATAAAATGACGCTGAGAAAATTTGACATCGAGAAATTCGACGGGAAGAATGACTTTGGGTTATGGCAAGTAAGGATGAAGGCTTTGTTGGAACATCTGGAATTAGATGCAGCATTAGAAGAATTACCTGCCACCACAATAGTGGCTTACGATAACGTCATTCAGAAAAAAGGTTACAGCGCATTGATCTTGTGTTTGGATGATCGGGTCCTACGGGAGATCACCAAGGAAACGACTGCAGCGGGGATTTGGAAAAAGTTAGAGACTTTATACATGACAAAGTCTTTAGCTAATCGTTTGTACTTAAAGAAAAAGTTATATACTCTTCAAATGCATCAAGGTAAGAGTCAGTCTGAACATATTTATGAGTTTCACAAGCTCGTAGGTGACTTAGCGGCTATAGATACTGCTATATCAGGTGAGGATCAGGCATTACACCGTCTTACGATAATTTCGTGGAGACTTTGCTATATGGTAGGGATATTTTGAAGCTAGAAGACGTGGTCGCGACACTTAATTCTAGGGAACTTCAGAAGATGACGGAACCAAAGGGTAATGATGGTGAAGGGTTGTATGTAAGGGAGAGATCTGGTCAAAGAGATATGGAACAGGGTGTAAATAGTTTATGGTCAAGGTCACAAGGAAGTTGCGACAAACTCAGGTGTTATATATGTCAGTTTGAGGATCATTTGAAGAGGGATTGTCCCAGGTATAATCACAAGAGATATCAAGGTTTTGTCAAGAATAAAGATCAGGTATCCGGTTCTCGAGCTGATGGGTATGGCAATGCTAATGTTATGATGGCTATGAGTGTTGATGAACCTTTGGACTGGATCATGGATTCAGGGGGCTCATACTATATGACACATGGGATAGATTACTTGGTTGATTTTAAGGAGTATGACGGTGGTAATGTATTTCTAGGTGATGGCAGGAAATGCCATGTACGGGGGACAGGTAAGGTTCGAGTACGAATGAAGGATGGAACAAGTTTCGTGTTGGACAACGTCAGGTATGTTCTGGAAATAAGACGAAACTTGATATCGCTGGGCACTCTTAAAAAAGAGGGTTTTACCGTGACGATGCAGTCGGGCAAGATCAAGGTTATAAAGGGTTCACTGGTGGTACTATCAGGAACAAGAATGGCTAATTGTGTATATACCCTGAACGGTCAGGCTGTGACCGGGAAGACAACGAAGGGTAGGAAGCAGTTAGGAAGATTTCAGACTGTGTGGAAGATCAAGACGAGTAATGTTCTTGATTCTTGTAATCAGAAGTCTACACAACAATGTATGAAGAGTGGGGTCGCCAAACATTTGGATGTTGCAGGGTTACAACAGCAGAATGGGTTGGTTGAGAAGACGAAAGTGACACTCTTGGATAAGGTATGTTGTTTTTTGATTCAGTCTGGTCTGTCCAAGGTTTTTTTGGACAGAGGATACAACCATGTGTACATATCTAGATAATAGGTCACCATCAGCAGCGATTGGATTCAAGAAGACTATAGATATGTTGGGGGTTTGGGTTGGTTTGCTAGTATTGAGCAAGGGATGCTTGAACCGGTTAAGGTCAAGTGCATCAAGGGAATATTCCTGGGATACCGTAAAGGTATGAATGTTTATCAACTTTGGAGGTTAGATGACGTAACTTCAAAGGGAGTGCTTTACAGGAATATGGGTTTTAATGAAAGTGGGCAATACAAGAAAACTTTCATTAGTTTTGGTGTATGGACAAGTTCAGTGCAGGTGTTGCAAGGAGTTGAGTTTGAGGTGGAATATCGGGAGGATCATGCATTTGAGGTGGAACCTCAGGGGAATGATGATCATATAGATGTTTCAAAAGAAGTACAAACTCAAGAGTTGATATACTATCATCTATCACGTGATAGGGAGCAACACTTAGCACGAGAACTATTCAAGTATAGAGAAGATAATAATGATGCTACTTTTGTAGTTGCTGTAGTGGAGAAGATTTATGCACATGAGTCATTGACTTTCAATGGTACAGTTGCTTGTGAGGTTCTTTCCAAGTGGATGGCTGGATTGAAAGAAGAAATGGATACTCGTTTAGATGTGTATGTGCTCAGCAACGGTTGCAAGAAAAGCATTGACGACAGATACGATTATTACTGGGAGTATACACCAGGTATGTTCATACATCTATTTGTCTATATAGATTGTATGGTATTTTCTTGCGGATGCAAGGCTGAGATCTCGGTTACCAAGGGTTTGCTGGTTAAAGTAAAGAGAGATATACTTGGTATTAAGATCATCAGGAATCAGAGTGGTAATACTCAGAGGGTGTCACAGTCCAGGCTTTACAACAGAAAGTTGGTACAGACTTTCTTGAAGGGACACTCCATACTATCGTTGGAGGATAGTCTATCAGGGGATTGTGATATGGAAAAGAATAGTAAGTGGTCATATATATATAGTTGGAAGCCAAGACTATCAGGTGGTCTGCACGAGACCTGACATAGCATCTGCAGATGTGGGTATGTTGGATAGGTTTGATCGTGGATTACAGACATACGTACAAGTTTTTATGGACTACATCATGATAAGATCGATCACTGTCATGGGTAGAACAGGGTACGCCTTGCTGATACATGGATTCGCGAGGAGCTGTTGCAGCGCATGGAGGCTTTGTGGACAATGAAACCGGAGTATATGACACTTACAGAGGTTGTGAAAGAAGCTATTTGGCTAAGTAGACTCTTGAAAGAGTTGGACGTGGAACTCGACACTATGGCAGTTAATTGTGATAATCAGGGTGCGATTTAATTATCGCGGAATCATGTTTTTCATGAAAGGACAAAGCACATCAGTGTGCGTTATCACTTTATCAGAGGATTCTTGGAAGCAAAGACGGTTAATGTTCTGAAGGTGGGTACTGAACACAATGTTGCAGATGCCTTAACGAAGGTGGTACCTAGACGCAAGATACAACACTGCTTGGAGCTGCTGAGTGTTGGGATAGGCTAATATAAGTCTACGGTGGAAATTGTTATGTATTAGTCTTTATTATCCTAACGTCATATCTAGGGTATAAGTTCCAAGTTTCCTAAATAACTTATAGCAATACAGGTCGGTTGGTTTAATCGAAGCCCAACCCGACCCATAGGACTTTGTATTAGTCGGTTCCCCCTCATCTCTATAAAAGGAGGTGAGGGTGGACGAGATTTACAAAGCATTCTTTATCAATAAACTAATCATTCGATTAGGGATACATACCTTGTGGGTTTAATTTTCTGTCGATGCTTCTTTGATCGAAGTTATACGCATCTAGTTAACCGGGTTGTACAGAAAAAATCAATACAAGTGGTATTAGAGCCAGGTTCACGGGTTCTACTGGTTGCTAGGATCGATCGAAGAAGGTTGCTTGGTGTTCGGTTTATAGACATCAAGGTGCAGCAAGTCGTCGACAGATAAGGGTATCTTTGTTTTTCGATTCATCAAAGATCAAAGGATAACTTTTTTTCCTCTTGGTTCAATCGCAGGAGGAGAGGAGAAGAAGAACAGTAGTGGCGGTGATTTTTGTTATAAAGGTCAACAAGCCAATACTTCAACTTACATGATATACGTATTTAAAATAAATAAACTTTGGGCCAAGTGTTTAAGTATTGGACCAAGGGTTTAAGTATTGGACCAAGAAGTATTATTGGGCTAGAAAGTTATTTTTTGTTTTGTTTTTATAACAAAGGTGTCTTATATAATTTGAAGGGTATTTACACAAGGGGACTTTGTAGTTCGTGATTGTGAGGGTTAATATATCACAAGGGTTAGTGATGTAAATGGGTAAGTATATGTGATTTATTTTGATATACGTTATAGGGTAAATTAGAAAATTACCTTTAGGAAAAAGTAATAGACTAATAATACCAATGACGAATTCAATTAAACACGTGAGTGAGTCGATTTCGTTGTACACGAAGATCTTATGAATTTGAGAAGTTCCGTTTTGATTTGGACAATCGATTTGAATTGGTTTTCGGTTTTTAAACTACAAATTAAAATCTACGAATTTTAAGCTATTTTAAGTAAACATAAAAGTGCATGAATCGTAAACCCCGCCTATTTTAAAATCTACAATCAATTATCTACTAAAAAATTAATACACTATTTAAAAAATAAGCTATTTAATAAAAAAATAATCTATTTAAAAATAATAACTTTTACTCTACTTTAAAAATAATCTAATTAAAACTTTTTAAACTAAATACTTAATTAAAATTTACTATTGAAACTAATCTCTTTTAAAAACTATTTTTATCTAAATCTAATTTAATAAAAATTTAAAACTAATTAAACTTTTTAAAATAAAAAAACAGTTTTTTTTTATTTAATTTATTTTATAAACTACTTTTTATTAAAAATTTACTTCAATTAAAATTAAAAGTAAATTATAAAATAAAACGTGACAAGGGTAATTAAAATTAACAAAAACTGCCAATATGACTAACACTATATTAATGACATAAAGGGAATTAAAATCAAAAAAACCTATAGCTCAGATGGCTATCACGTTGGACCTACAAACGAAGGGTCTCGAGTTCGAATCCCATAAGTTGCATATTTTTGGAAAACTTATTGACAGAATATGCAAAGTTTCCAGTCTTAGGAAAGACTTTTTTGAACTTAATAGCTTAAGCTGATAGGAATCAGCTTTTTGGGCTTATCAGATAAGTAGAATCTGATAAGCTGAAAGTTTGATTAATATAAAAAGCAGAACAAATTCAAATTTAATGATCATATAAAAATTATAACCAACTATAAATCAGTAACTAAATTATGCAAACAAACAAGTAAGATTTTAGCTGAATAAATCTGAACTAAGCAGATAATTCAACCAAGCATAACCAAAATCAAACTGATATAAACTCAATCTTCATTCAGCAAAATTCAGAATTATCTAAACATTTAAATCAGTAAATAGCAAGTTCTCAAATGAATCAGTAGTTACTGAAATTACAAATGTCCAGGTTAAATGAAAATCATATCCGTAATCTTTTTATCCCAAATTAATCTCTCACAGACAGATTCAACAACACAGTAAACTTCTGTAATTCAGAAAATCAGTACTAAATAATTAAACAATTCCAGCAGACTTAAAACTGCAAATTCCTATTTTATCAAATCATGTTATTACAATCATCTTAATTCCTCAAAAACAGACGATTCCAACAGTACTGATAAGCTGACTTGATATCAACCAAATCTCATGCAAACAATCTTCACTTGTAAGCCAATCCAAAATCTCATCAGTACTCTAAAACAATTCATACAAACAAAACTACACAATCTATTTAATCCAAGTACCTTAACAGATTCAAACCTTATATCAAAGTATTGAAAAGAAAACAATGAGCAAATATCATAACATGGTAATATCAGATTGCACATTAATGAACTAACAAATCTAAACAGATTATACCAAAAACTTTAAAGTAAAATGGGGTAGAACCTTTTTGACGTGTACTGTTGAGCAGAAGACTTGCGCTGAGCAGTCTTAAGGATCAGACACCATCACCGTAACTCCAACCACCATGATCATCAAACGTCATCAAAACGAACCACCATTTTTTTGTGTGAATATTTTCCAGTAGGGAAAATATTATATCCAGTTTTTACTTTCAATATTAAACTTAAACTATCAATTAGTGTAAATCTAACATCTCAATTGTTATCATGTAAAACAGTAAATAAAATTTATTCATAAAAACTTCAATCAAATATAAAACGAGACACAAAGGTAATTAAGTCAACTGATCTTTTATTAATCTTTAGAAGAATTACAAGATTTAATTAAACGAAAATACAAGAATAAATTCTACATCTATTTTAACAGAATAACATTAAAAGTAAAGAAAAGGATAAAATTACACTAGAAATTAGGGGTATTTATAGCCCCCCCAAGGGCTTCCTTGAGCGAATATCCGGATAATCTTGGGAATATTCCTTTTTCTTCTCAGCCTTTGATCTTCACTTTTCTTCTCTCTCTTTGATCTGATGGTTGAGATGATACAATCTAGCACACGGATCGCCAACGTGGCATCCGTGTGCTAGTTGTGCTTCTTTCTTGGCCTCTGATTGGTGGGAATGGAATGATGAGTTGTCACAACAAATAAAAATAAGCCACGTAGCATGCTCATCCAAGCCTTTCTCTTCCTATAAGTTTGGGGGTTTTGTTCCCTTTGATGTGAATTAATAGAATGAATAAAAAAACCACAAATAAAATGGAGTTTTTTACCCATCTAGGTTTTGGAACAGTAGTTATTTTTACAGGTTTTGGGGTGAAAATGGGATGGAGAAGATGGTGTGCATAGTTTGTATCGAAGCTTTTAATGTGAGTGGATGGAAATAAACGAATTATTTATTTGGTGTGGGATTTGGTGGACGTATGACGTGTGAAGAAAAAAAACGAGTAGATATTTATTGTGAAGTAAAAGAAGTGAATGGGTGAATGTTATTTATTGAGTTTATTGATAGGTTTAGCTGAAAACCCTAAAAGGCCAAATAGACATTCGTTTCTTACAGTCTCAGCAAATAACATTTGGGCTTGAGGCCCAAATCTCTTTATTCCAATCCGTGTATTAATTCACAATGGGCCTAATGAACTCTTCAACCAAAAAGTAACTTCATCTTGAATCATAAATGGGCTTTTGACCCCATTTACCCCATTGTGGGACCCACTTGGACCGAATCACTTATTTAAATATTAAATCCTCTAAATCGAACTCGATTTTGGCTTCCTCGATCTTTTTCATCAATCTCGTGTCGGTTTTCATCGGTTTTCGTGAACTTGGTACCTACACACATGAAAACAAGAAACAAGCATATCCAAGGCATATTTGATACATTTCATGCACAATTTCATTGTTATATGATACAAATGATATGAGTATTTAAGCTCATATCAAATTCCCCCATGCTAAGCAATTGCCGTGTCCTCACGCAATGATAGAATAAAACTATAGCTACACAATTATTCAACTTTTGACAACTTATTTTGCAAAGACATAAAATAACTTTAAGGATCATAAAAGCTCAAATAGATTCATCGTCCTCGACTTTTCACTTTTCCATGCCAAGTGCAAAAACAAGATCATTGTCATTATAAGTTGGTAGACAAACACGAATTCATGTGGGCCAATTATTCACTTAGACTCCCTTATTCCTAGGTGTATCTCTTATATTTTATTGTTGTCTTGAATGATCACGAGGGTGCATTGTTGACTTATATCGATAATTTATTAGGCCGAAAATAAAATGAACGATTTAATCAATAGTTAGCTAAAGGACAAAATCTTTTAAAACTGCTTCTCTGGACTTCATAAAGTTCATATCTTGGCATAACTTGCTTCGCGATTTGAGACCTTTCTTGGACCGATCTTTGGCAGTGACTTAATACTTCCAACCTTGAGAGACGTTCATGAAATAATGGTCTTCTCTTCATATAGGAATTTCTTCACTTGACATTTTGAGAGATTCATACTTGGACCACGACTTCTTCATTTTTCTCCAATCTTTATTTAGGATTTTGATATACAACGATCCGCCTCCTTTTTGGACTTGGCTTCATTTATCCTCATACCTTATTTTGGTCTTTTTGGATAGACTTCTCCATGACTTTTTGGGAGTATTTTGCTTTTCGTCGTGTGTCTCGATCCTTCATATTGATTTTTGATAAATGATTCTTCACATCACTTGAGATCTTTAGCAATAAAACATAGCCCTCATGTCTTGTTAGGACCTTTTTGGACTCGCCAATCTTCACATCCCGCTTCAATAATTTATGCCTTGGCTATGAACTCTAATCCATACCGAGCAACTTTTAAACGATCTTGGGCTAGAAGCTAAGTAACTTTTCAAATCGTTCAACCTTATTTATTGCAAATAAATTTATTAACAAGCGATGGGAGAATAGGCTCATAATTAACTCACATAAATTCCCGAAAGAATACCAAACTTATAATTGGCTCTATCATCTCTTGTTCTCCATATTGTAAAATTCCAAGAATGTGAAATCAATGGATACTTAGCCTATTAAATCAAAGTTTTGGGTTTTCAAGTCATCTATAGGATCTTGCATCTTCTTATACTCTTGCAAGTTTTAGAATTTGCGTTTTAAAGTTCCCTTGATAGACGACTTTCTAGGATCAATTATAGGAGCTTACGAAAAGTTCTTGTTCTTAACTCGTATGAATTAAGACCTTCGCGTTTTAAAGCTCCCTATATAAAAGCCTAGCAAAACTTAATTCAAATACTTTAGGGAAAAGCTAAGGTTAAAAACCGAGTCAAGTCAAAAACTATTCTTATTGAAAGCCTACATTCGTGTCAAAAACACTTATTTTCTTTATTAAAACTAAAAATTTAAAAATTGAAAATTTTATTGAAAAATGAGAAAATATACGTTTGGACACGACAAAAGCAATTGCAAGCGATTATATCGATTGAATCCCCCATGCTAAAACCAAACATTGTCCTCAATGTTTCTTAGCTCAAGAGTAACACCCCCTTGCTAAGACACGAAGAGTCTAATGCAAAATCCTAGCATGGAAAGAGCACGCAAATCTATAAGTCGTTTATTAATTATGCCTCAAGATAAAACGTTAGTCGATAAAAATCAAGGGTAAGAAAGTGTGCCCCTTTTTGGCATTCAAAGAATGGAAGATCAAGTGGACCGGCAAAAACCGAACACGAGAGTCTTCAAATATTAGGGTCATACCTAAGATCACAACACAACAAAACACGAGCACGAGCTTGAAAGATCAAGCCTTATTAGGTGTTAGAAAATAGAAAGAATATAGAAAATACTCGTTTTTGTTCACCGAGTAATGAGCTCGACTTGATCCCCGCATTCATTGGTCCTTAGGGAAAATGGTGAAAACCGGCATATTAGGATAAATTCCAACATAAAGCGCGATGCCGGGGGTCAAAGATCTCATCCTCGTTGTCGGATGACAAACGAAAGGATAAAACTCCAACACGAATCTCTAAAAAGACATGGTAGTCACAACTAATAGTATGGATAAAGCATGCTCCCCGAGATAAACTCGCACCAAGATGATTAAAAAGTCTTTCAATTATTGCATCGGTGAAAGGCCGAGATTTCCCTAAATCAACGATTCCGGGGTCGAATACCTCGTCCTCGGTGGAGAAAGGAATGGACAACAAGGTGTCGTCCCCCCATGCTAATCCTAAATCATATGAAGCACATGGTAATGGTGGTACAAAAGTCTCAACCATAGTGGTTTCAACTTGCATGACTTTGTTGACCTTTTCACTCTTATGAATGTGAATAAAAGGGTCATGGTACTCAAAACGAGTCGCATGAAAAACCCGCACATTAATATCAAAGCGAGTGGGAAGGATAATTAGAGTAAAAGTAATTTCTCCCTCCAGGTCAACATTATCATCATCATAAATCGGGTGATCAAACCAAGAGTCTTCATCACCGTCATTAGACTCTTCCTCAAATTCCGAAGGAATGTCTATATAAAGAAACTCATCAACCTCCTTCATAAGAAGATCATCATCACAAAGGTTGTGAGATGTAGGAGGTGTGATGCTCTAAAAATCCTCTTGAAACAACGGATTATTGTTAAATGAAACTTCAAAGAGAGGATTTGAGTAAGTCACAAAAGTGTCGTCATCCTTGTCATCACAAGAAATATCCGACAAAGTATCGAGTGTATCACACTCGGATACAAGATCATCATTCTCATTTGAAGGCAATTCATCGGCGAATTCCTCGAGAATGGTAGGTAAAACACACGAATCACGTTCGATCTCGAGATCGGAAACGTCTTCACTTCCCCGTGGAAGTGGATCAATGATAGCAAAAAGTTCATCGATGAACTTATCACATGAATAGTCAGTAACCTCACTCGGTGTGAAGTTAGGAATCAAAGGCTCTTCAAATGAAGATTGTGCCTTAGGAACATGATCCTTAGAAGAGAGTGAAAATGAGTCCATTTTCAAAGATTGTTCAATTAAAGCAATATCACTCTCGGGATCAAAATTCTCATTAACAAACTCACTAGCATCAAATGGCTCACTCAAGTAATCATCTATTTGTTTTTCAATCTTAGCATCCTCGTGTGGAGTGAGTGTAGAAGAGGAAAGATTACAACATGTTTCAACAAAGCAAGCTTCTTCATTTGATTTTAACTTTTCTTCTTCACAAATTGAAGTTTCCAAAATTGGAAAAACACCTTTATCGAAAAGAGCTTTCTTGTTACTTTCAATTGTTTCAACAAGTTTAACACTTTCAACTTTCTTAGGAGCAAATCTTGGAATCTTTTCCGGTTTAAAAACAATGCTTTTATCTCCATAAAACAATTTAATTTCCTCTTTCCTCATATCAACTTGAATTTGAGCCGTGCACAAAAATGGTCTTCCTAAAATAATTGGCACACGAGGATTGGTCTCATAATCGACTATAGCAAAATCAGCTAAGTACAAGAAATTCCCCACTTTCATAATGACATTTTCCGCTATACCAACCGGTCGAGTGGTGGTTCCATTAGCAAGCTCAATGATCATACGAGTGGAACTAAGAGGTGCATAATCAATGGTCTTCCAAAGGGCTAGGGGCATGATGTTAATGCTAGCTCCTAGATCGGCTAGGCCTTTGCAAACCCCAAGCTCATTGAAAACACAAGGTATCAAGAATTGACCCGGATCTTTATACTTCTCGGGGAAGAAATCAAAGAAAACCGAGGTACTAATCACATTTAAAGAAGCCCTAGTGACTTCTAGAAAAGTTTCCTTAGGTGGAGGCTTAAACTCAATCACTTCAACTTCATCTAAACCCTCACAATCATCATAAACGGTTATGGCTTTAAGCTCTCCCTTCGGGTTTGGAATGGTATTACTAGGTAAGCAACCCAAAGAAGATGACGGTTTAGACATGAATCCTTCAAACATCTAAAGCAATTTATTTTGACCTTGTTCCAAATTTTGTTGCATACGATTTTGGGTTTGCTCTAGCCTTTGTTGATTAAGCTCAATCTTATTGTTTTGCCCTTTAATTGTATTTTGAAAATCGAGTCTCAAAGTATTAATTTGCCCTTGAATGTTATTTTGAAAAGCTTTCAAATTTGCCTCATTTGACTTGATGTAACTTGACAAATCATTTTGATTATTCCCTTGAAAACCTTGATTGTTTTGATTAGCATTAAACCCATTTCCTTGATTGAAATTCCCTTGGTTACCACGGTTAAAATTATTCCCATTGTTGTACCTATTTTGAACCGGTGGAAAACCCGGTGGAGCAACATGATTTTGACGAGGAACTTGACCGTTGGAGCCATAAGTTCCCGTCGCGGCAAAAGCACTAGCTTGATCAAACCCCACGTTTAAACAAGCATAATTAGAATGTGCTCCACCACATGATACACAAACATTCTCAACCATATTAATCGATCCATGAGGATTCTTCCTAATCTCACTCAACAAATTCGCAAATCCACTATCAATCTTAGAGTCCAATCTAGCAATCTCGGTGTTCACCTTAGAAACACTCGGTGTGTTTCGTGAATATTGTGCTCTAGACTTATCCTCAATTATTCTCCACGCGTCTCTCGGAGTTTTTCTTAAAAGATTACCACCCGCGGCGGCATTTAAAGAATCTTGTTCAATCATATTTAGCCCATTACAGAAAGTATTAATTTGATGTAATTCCGAGAAACCGTGGTGTGGACATTGTCTTAACAAATCTTTAAATCTTTCCCAAGCAACCCCAAACGATTCATGCACTTTTTGTTCAAATCTAGTGATCTCATTTTTAAAGTGTGTTGTCTTAGAAGGTGAAAAGAAATAATTCATGAATTTTGACACTAAATCATCCCACGTTAAGATCGAACCCGGTGGTTCTTTCTCATACCAAAGCTTAGCATTACCCTCGAGCGAGTACGGAAAAAGCATGAGCTTAATCACGTCATTCGGCACATCTCTAAACTTGAGAGTCGAGGTAATTCGATTAAAATTCCGTATGTGAGAATGCGGGCTATCGGTCTCATTGCCACAAAATTGGTCGGCACGAATGAGAGATAAAAGACCCGTCTTAATCTCAAAATGATCCGCCAAAATAGCCGGCACAACGATTGCTTCACCATACCCTTCGGTGGGTGCACGGAGCAATTCCTCCATTGTTCGGTTATCGGCCATCTCTACAACAATAGGTGGAAGCTCGGGTTCCACTATTCGTTGTTGACGATTTTTATTTCTACGAGGAATATTTTCAAGCCTATTAAAATCAATCACAAGACGAGAAGAAAGTAATTGCATACACTACAAAGACGAGAATTTAGAGGATTGAAGAAAAGAAATTAGACAATAAGAAGATTATTTTTGGTATTTTTATTTGGTATTGCTCAATCAATAATGATCGATAAAAAACAAGGAATAAGGATAACTACTATGGAAGTAAATTACCCTCGGTCGACTTTGAAACGATAGGTGAAAAACTAAACGTCTCGAGGTACAATAAGTAAACAACAAAAATAAGATTTATTACTACTTGAGTCGGCAAACCAATAATAGGTTGTCCCTCTCAATATACGCACAAGCAAGCGGGGAAACGAGGTGGCACAAAGCACTTAAAAACCTTTTTACTTAGACGGCCTTTTATAGCACGTCGCCTTATACCCACCTTATAGTTTGTATAAATCGAGTTCAAACTTCTTATCAGTATTTATCTATTTTGCCTTTTATTTTTGTTTTGGGTTCGAATATAATAGCTAGGTGATGAAATCCCAACTAAGGCTTATTTGAAAAGTATGTAAAATTATTGTTCTACGTAATACAATATATTATTCACAAAAAACGAGAAAAACGATACATACTATATAATAGAAAAATAACAAAACTTTCTGAGGACGGAAAGGGTCTTCAAATCCACGATCAACAAATCTCCACAAAAGCGAATCGTACACAAGATCCCCGGCAGCGGCGCCAAAATTTTTGATGTAAATTGATAAGTATATGTGATTTATTTTGATATATGTTATAGGGTAAATTAGAAAATTCCCTTTAGGAAAAAGTAATAGACTAATAATACCAATGACGAATTCAATTAAACACGTGAGTGAGTCGAGTTCGTTGTACACGAAGATCTTATGAATTTGAGACGTTCCGTTTTGATTTGGACAATCGATTTGAATTGGTTTTCGGTTTTTAAACTACAAATTAAAATCTACGAATTTTAAGCTATTTTAAGTAAACCTAAAAGTGCATGAATCGTAAACCCCGCCTATTTTAAAATCTACAATCAATTATCTACCAAAAAATTAATACACTATTTAAAAAATAAGCTATTTAATAAAAAATTAATCTATTTAAAAATAATAACTTTTACTCTACTTTAAAAATAATCTAATTAAAACTTTTTAAACTAAATACTTAATTAAAATTTACTATTGAAACTAATCTCTTTTAAAAACTATTTTTATCTAAATCTAATTTAATAAAAATTTAATTAATTATGTGACAAATCTAACATTTTCAGGTAGTGAAATATTTTCTCGTATAATATTTTGAAACTTATTTTTGTGTTGGTTGACGAACTCACAATTTACGGATTTAAATTTGGGCTTACGTGCATAATTTGGCGTCTTTTACGACTAAACCGGAAACCTTAGGATTACGTATTTACGTTTTTGAACTCCGTTTTTGATGAGACAATTTTTATTGGATTCGTTTTGTGACGGTGATTCATAATTTATAAAAACGTTTTTCGTAAAACAACCCGAGGGCACGCAAATCGAGAAAACTAGAATCGAGAAATACCCGTAAACTAGTGAGATGGGACAAAACACTTTGCCCCACCCCACTAGCATGATATGGACGGCTAAACTTGACACCACCACACTAATGTGGCATCAAGTTAGCTAACTTGTACAAGTGTAAGCTTGTGCTTACACATCAAGCTAACCATTACCACTAACTAGTCCAAACTAGCTACTTGTTTTCATTCTCACATTTCCTACATGCAAACCACTCTAAAAATCCTCTCAACTCCTCCCTCCTTTCCGTCCCAAATAAGCTAACAAACACCATCATTGATCTTTTCTAGCCATAAACAACATGTTTACTAGTCCTATTAAGGTGTTCTCTTGAAGCCTTGATCATTTGGTGGCCATATTAACAACTTTGGAGGTGATTTGCTTGTGTCCTAGGGCTGATTTTCCAACCTATGTTCTTGATATTTGATGGTCTTGGAGATACTTGTTGTGTTCATCAAGTTCTTGTCTTCCTAAAACAAGAAATCCACTTGGATTGGTAAAGAAGATCATCCTCTACATTTTTCTCTTTTATTTTGTAAAGAACAAATGTATTTTCTTTTATTTTTTATATATATATGATGTATATATGATGATAAAAATGTTGTGTGGGGATCAAGTGTTGATAAATATGCTTAAAAATGATGATAACTATAAGAAATGAAGCTAAAATCATGACTAATTAGTTGGCTGTATAAAAACAGTAGATAACTAAATGTTGAACTGATAAAATTGCATGGTTTGATCTATTTACAGTAAGTAGATGATGTTATACACATGTGAGAATTGGCCATGCAATGGAATCAATATAATGAGTGAGATATGATCAAAACAAGTTAGGTGGTGTAATCTGAATGAGCAGTTTTGTAGGGGCTGTTAAGGCAACTTAGACTCAAAATGGGCAGTAGCTATAACTAAGTTATATGTAGCACATATTATGAAGAATTTGTCATCTAAAAATGAGCTTCTAAGTCATTGTAGAACTCTAGATATGATAAAAATGGTGAATATGAAGTTAAAAATCAGATTTTGGAAATAATGTTTATTATTATTATATAAGCACTCACATTATAACTTATAAAATGTAAAAATATAAACCTACTAACTTATAAAACTTATTTATATAAATGTATAAAAGGTTAATTAAATGGTGGTAAAAATAATATTTATAAGTAATAAAAACTATAAACTTGATTTTTACGACTTTTTCGGCTATCGCCGTAAAATTAACGTTTTTCGCCAAATAAAACTTAGACGACCAAACCCGTCTAATGTAAAGTTTATAAAAGTTGTATACTGATGTATAAGTAACTAATACAAGTAAAAACCGATAAAACCCGAACTATAAGAATTACGGACATTTACGAGCTAACTAAACATATTGGACTAATAATTGGACTTAATAAGATAAACACTTGTAAAAAGAGCTTATTGGGCTTAACCCATTTGGGCCCAACATGAAAAATATATATACTGATCATATAGGTATAAAATGGGTAAAAACAAGTAAAAGAACTTATAAAAGAATTAATGGACTTAAAATAGGTAAAATCGATAAAACTAGTGAACTAGTAAGACGTTACCAAAACGTAAACGCTAAAATGAGTAAATGAGGATTTATAAACCCACTTGATCATCATCATATGTACAAAAATCATATATATGTATATTGTTATTTTGATAAAAGTCATTGGACCGAGTTTAAGACCGATTATTATTTATATAGGTTTCCGTGACCGAAGCACGCCCGTAGCCGATAATCCGCCTTTCATTAACAACGTGAGTTCATAGCCTCTCACTCTTTTAAATGTTTTATAAAATGATTTGTAAACCCGCGAGGGAGATAACATGCTAGATTTTTATAAAAATAGAACACAAGTAGTCCCGATTGTATGCTTAATGATATGGACCCGAATGATGCTATGACCCTATATTCGAGACTAAAAGGATTATTAGTAGTTAGGTTATGTCACTTAAAGTCCCATTAGCATGAATTGTGAACTACCGGGATTTGGTAGACGCTTATGCATTTGATAGTACTATTTGGGGACGATCACCCTAGTTCGCGCCTTGACGGTTGATCCCCGTCGTACCACATTGATTGGTAAGCGAATTTATGTATGAGAAGATTTCCATAGCGTGATTTTTGTGACGACACGCTAACTTAGATGGGCAAATTGTTTGTCGGGTTAGCGGCCCGCTGTTTTCATAGTAAGGTAACAATGTCATGCGGCTAATAATAATCCTATAATACAATATAAGACATAAATAATAAACGATAATGACGCTATTACGATGAATATATTACCTATCATGGTAATATAGAGACTACGGTCTCATGGACGGTTTCAGATGTATGCTTGATTTATATATTGCCTGACTAGCAATATGTGGACTTACTTCCGATATTATACTTGTATTCTGATTTTAAATGAATGTAAATGATTGTTTTATATAACGGTTTTCATTAAACTCTATGAATTCACTCGGCATTCGCTGATATGATTTTTGCATGTTTTCTATCTCAGGTGCTTGAAGGTAATCCGGATGGAGATCGACTCTGATGGCCCACACTTAATATTAAAAATGTTCATTCGATCTGTGTTTGTAAACTTAATGACCTGTATAATTTGGGACCTGTTGTACACTTTTGAAACTTTTTATCGAATGAATGTTTGTTAAACCTTGTACAACCATTTTTATGTGTTGTCTATGATTGGAGTTATTGTGCTATCCCGTAACACTCTGAAAGACCCTTCCGCTGTACCGATACGAAAAATGAGAGTGTTACAGTTTGGTACCAGAGCTCTCGTTATAGAGAACAAATGATTTTAAAAACCAAGGTTTTGAACAAAACTTTTCAAAATCTTTTGACAATGAACATTTGAGAAAATATTTGAAAAATCTTTTGACTATAACGGTGCCAGAGATCTCCGACGTTACCAACAAGCCCTATTGAGAAGATATATATTTTGATATATATAATTTAATTTATATATATGTATATATCATGATTTCATTATGTAATTGTTTAACTAGTATGTTATCCTAATACGAGATAAATATATATAAATGCAGATTGTCATGGCTGACCCTAATATTCCTGTAGAAAACCATGCTATTCCCGAACCTAATATAGAAGATGATCCTTATTTAGACTTAGTAGATTTTGATATTGATGACGAGGAGGAACCATTTGAGGATCCTGAGCCCGAGTTAGGACTAGGAGATCAGATTGCCCCTCAGGTTGACTTAGTAGAGAATGTGGATATTGAGAATGTGGGTAATGAGAATGTGGAGATTGAGAATGCTGATATTGAGAACGATGATGAGATTGGGTTAGATGAGTTAGATGATGAGATTGACGAGGAGGATGTCGAGGAGGATGTAGGTATAGATGTTGAGGTTGATGACGATGAGGAAGCTGAGCTTATTTATCCGTATGATGTTCCAGAGGGCGAGCCTTTGCCCCCACCAGTTTTTTTGTCTGATTCTGAGGATGAGTTACCTAGGGACGAAATGTCTGAATCGTCTGAATCTGATTCTGAATCAGATGAGGATGAGGATGACGATGCACCTGACGGTACTGATGGTATTGCTACTCGTAGACGTGAGATAGGAGAGTCGTCTAGTACTCGAGAGGCTACTCATATTGATGGTCTTGCACCATGGGCCTTGAGACGTGATCTAGATGCTTCCCGTGTTAAGAGTTGTGTGACAGAGGTTGGATTAGGTGTTTTTCAGACTCAGGTTGCTTATTTGGAGTCGAAGACAAAGATTGGCGAGAAAGAGCGAGAATTGCTTAGTTTGGATTTGAGTGATTTAGAGCGTGGATTGAATGAGGCTTTTAGGAGGTTATCGGTGTTGGAAAGCCGTGAGTATGTTGCTATGAAGAGAAAGGTGAATTCTATGGAGATTCAGTTGAGTGTGGCTCGTGCGATGCGTGAGAAAGCTGAAAAGGAGTTGAATATATCCGTGGGATGGAACAGTAGATTTTATGCCGACATGGTTGAAAGAAGAGTAATCCGTAAGCGCCCAGCTGAAGATGTGTCTAGTGATCGTCCGGCGAAGATCCAGAAGACGATGGATGATGGACCATCTGGCGGTTCTCAGTAGACCAGTCTGTATTTAGTAGTGACCTTTATATCTTTTGTGTTTGTAGCTTTGACTGAACCGACTTGTTAGTAGTAGACTTGGCACGAATTTTGAGTGTATATAGTGTTAGAACTTTGATATGGATGTACTAAGACAATACTTTTGTTTCAGATCGAATGAAATATGTATCTTGTCTTGAATTCCATATTGTGCCTTATTTGTATCTTGATTATGAATTCGATCCATATTATATGAATCCTTTGTTGGATGAATGCTTAATACTTTGAAATTGTGGAATTATAGAACTATGCCGCCCAAGAAGGCTGTGACTGAGGATGATGTACGTAGGATTATTACAGAGCAAGTTACCGCATCTATGACTGAATTTATGGTAAATGCTAGAAATGGAGCTGGCGGTAGTGGAGCTGGCGGTAGTGGAGCTGGCGGTAGTGGAGCTGGCGGTAGTGGAGCTGGCGGTAGTGGAGCTGGCGGTAGTGGAATTGGCGGTACTAATATAAATGTGAATGCTAATAATGTGAATGTTAATGCTGGAGGAAATGTAGGAGGACTTGGAACTAATGCACCTGAAGTTGGTGGCTGTACTTATGTGACGTTCATGAAGTGTGAACCTCTACCTTTTAATGGAACGGAAGGTGCTGTAGGATTAAGCCAGTGGATCGAGAAGATTGAATCAGTGTTTAGGATTAGTAAGTGTAAGGAGGAAGATAAGGTGACTTTTGCTATGGCTACTCTTAAAGGTCGTGCGTTGACTTGGTGGAACGGGAGAATTGCTTTCATGGGTCTTGATGCTACTAATGCTACTCCTTGGGCTGAAATCAAGAAGTGGATGACTTTGGAGTTTTGTCCTCGTAGTGTGATCATTAGGTTAGAGCAAGAGTTGATTCATCTAAGAATGAAAGGTGTGGACATTGATAGTTACACGAATCGATTCCATGAGTTGGCCTTGCTATGTCCTCGATTGGTTGAACCCGAAGAGATCCGAATTGAGCAATATGTGAAAGGGTTAACCAGGAATATCCGGGGGGACGTGACATCATCTAAACCACTGACCATTGATGATGCTGTTCGAATGGCTTACCAACTCATTGGACAGATAATTCAGGATAAGGAAGATGAAGCCCGTGTTGGTGAGAAAAGAAAGGGAGACGGTGAGCGTGTAGATAGAGGTGATTATAGGAAGAATTTCAATCGCCGTCAGAACCAGAGAAAGGGGAATGCAAATGCTCTTACCAACAATGCACCGCGCAACGATGATAGATGTCCTAAGTGTGGTAACAAGAGGCATGCTGGCGACTGCTGGAGGTGCCGAAATTGCGGAAAGCTTGGACACAAGGTTGAAAGGTGTAAGAAGGGAACCATTTGCTTCAACTGTAATGAAGAAGGTCATAGGAAATCGGAATGCCCCAAGTTGAAAGCGATTGTACCTGGAAGAAACCCCCAGGGTGGTATCTACCAACTTGGAACAATTGAGGTGAAGAAAGAGGATCCGAATGTCGTTACAGGTACGTTTTTACTCAACAATCATTATGCTGTTGCTTTATTCGATTCGGGTGCCGATAGGAGCTTTGTATCCACTAAATTTAGTGCCCTTATTGATATTGAACCTGTTGAGATAAGTACCAGTTACGAGGTGGAATTGGCTGATGGTAAATTAGTGAAAACTAATAAGCTATTAGAAGGATGCTCTCTAAATCTCTTGAACCATTCCTTTCCGATTGATTTGATGTTGATAGAATTAGGTAGTTTTGATATTATTATTGGTATGGATTGGTTGTCGTTGAATAATGCTACTATTTTATGTGGAGAGAAGAAAGTTAAGATTCCTCTTAGGAATAGAACGTTAGTAATTGATGGTAGTCGAGGTGAATCCCGTTTGAAAATCGTTTCATGTATTAAAGTCCAAAAGTACATCAGGAACGGTTGTGAGTTATTCTTAGCTCAAGTGACCGAGAATGAGTCTAGGGAGAAGCGATTGGAAGATGTACCTATTATTTGTGAATTTCCTGAGGTATTTCTTAAAGATTTACCCGGACTTCCACCGATAAGGCAAGTAGAGTTTCGAATCGATTTAATTCCTGGTGCTGCACCGGTGGCACGTGCGCCTTACCGATTAGCCCCTTCTGAATTAAAGGAGTTATCTGAGGAACTTAAGGAGTTGTCTGATAAAGGTTTTATTCGACCGAGCTCGTCGCCTTGGGGAGCTCCAGTCTTGTTCGTTAAGAAGAAGGATGGATCTTTTCGTATGTGCATTGATTATAGGGAACTGAATAAGTTGACAATTAAGAATCGATATCCTTTACCTAGGATTGATGATTTGTTTGATCAACTGCAAGGATCTAGTGTATATTCTAAGATAGATTTGCGGTCAGGATATCACCAACTTCGCGTCCGTGAAGAATATATTCCTATAACTGCATTTAGAACTCGTTATGGACACTATGAATTTCAAGTAATGCCATTTGGGTTAACTAACGCACCTGCGGTTTTCATGGATTTAATGAATCGAGTGTGCAAGCCCTACTTGGATAAATTTGTGATTGTGTTTATTGACGATATTCTAATCTATTCTAAGAATGAAGATGAGCATAGAGAACATTTGAGGATTGTTTTGAAATTGTTGAAGGATGAAAGGTTGTATGCTAAGTTTTCGAAGTGTGATTTCTGGTTAGATTCTGTGCAATTTCTTGGTCATGTGATTAACAGAGATGGAATTCATGTTGATCCTGCAAAGGTTGAAGCTATTAAGAATTGGTCTGCACCGACAACGCCAACGGAAGTGCGACTGTTCTTAGGATTAGCTGGCTATTATAGGCGATTCATTAAAGAATTTTATTTGATAGCTAAACCCTTGACTAAGCTTACCCAGAAGAATAAACCTTTCGTTTGGGGAAGTGATGAAGATGGAGCATTTCAGACATTGAAGCAAAAATTATGTAGTGCGCCAATCTTATCATTACCCGACGGGAATGAAGATTTTGTAGTGTATTGTGATGCATCTCTTAGAGGTTATGGAGCTGTTTTGATGTAGAGAGAGAAAGTGATAGCTTATGCTTCTAGGCAATTAAGGAAGAATGAGAAGAATTATACTACTCATGATCTTGAGTTAGGAGCTGTGGTCTTTGCTCTTAGGTTATGGAGACATTATCTGTATGGCACCAAGTGTACGGTATTCACCAATCACAAAAGCCTACAGTATATTCTCGACCAGAATGAATTGAACATGAGGCAACGAAGATGGATAGAGTTGTTAAGTGATTATGATTGTGATATAAAATATCATCCAGGAAAAGCCAATGTTGTTGCTGATGCGTTGAGTAGGAAAGATAGAGAGCCTATCAGGGTGCGTTCTCTAGTCTTGACCGTGCACAATAATTTGCCTGAGCAAATTAGAAATGCGCAAATAGAAGCTTGTAAGAAGGAGAATTTTGTTAATGAAGGGTTCCGAGGAGAAGGAGATCCTTTAGAGGTTAGAGCTGATGGAGTGAAATGTTTAAGAGGTCGTATGTGGATACCTAAGTTTGGAGGCTTAAGAGATTTGGTTATGTTAGAATCCCATAAATCTAAGTATTCCATTCATCCGGGATCTGATAAGATGTACCATGATTTGAAGAAGTTGTACTGGTGGCCGAATATGAAAGCTGACATAGCTATGTATGTTCTTCAATGCTTGACTTGTGCTAGAGTTAAAGCGGAACATCAAAAGCCATCAGGACTACTTCAACAACCAAAGATTCCTGAATGGAAGTGGGAGCGAATTACGATGGACTTTATCACCAAGCTTACTAGAACATCATCTGGAAACAATTCGATTTGGGTTATTGTCGATAGACTGACCAAATCAGCACACTTCATTCCGGTTAAGGAGCAGTTCTCACTGGATAAGCTGACTCGAATATACCTTGATAATGTTGTATGCAAGCATGGAGTGCCTGTATCGATCGTTTCAGATCGAGATCCTAGATTCGCATCGAATTTTTGGAAATCTCTCCAAAGATCTTTGGGAACGAATCTCGACATGAGCACGGCTTATCACCCCCAGACTGATGGGCAGAGTGAAAGGACGATACAAACACTGGAAGATATGTTGAGAGCTTGTGTGTTAGACTTTGGTAAGAATTGGGATAAACATTTGTCGTTAGCAGAGTTTTCGTATAACAATAGTTACCATTCTAGTATTAAGGCTGCACCGTTTGAAGCTTTGTATGGTAGGAAGTGTAGATCTCCTGTATGTTGGAGTGAAGTTGGGGATACCCAGCTCACGGGACCGGAATTGATCCGGGAGACTACGGAGATGATAGTTCAGATTAAGAAGAGGTTGTTGACTGCCCGAAGTAGACAGAAAAGTTACGCGGATGTGCGGCAGAAGCCAATGGAGTTTGAAGTGGGTGGCCGAGTAATGTTGAAAGTATCGCCATGGAAAGGCGTTATCAGATTTGGAAAGCGAGGAAAATTGAATCCCCGTTATGTTGGACCCTTTAAGATTTTATCTAGAGTATGTCCGGTGGCTTACAAACTAGAGTTACCCCCAGAACTTCATGGTGTTCACAACACATTCCATGTATCTAATCTGAAGAAATGTCTAGCAGTGAGTGATGAGAAAATTCTGTTAGGTAAGGTTCGAATAGATGGGAAGTTGCATTTTATCGAAGAGCCCGTAGAAGTTATGGACCGTGAGGTAAAGCAACTGAAACAAAGTCGGATACCTATTGTCAAGATCCGATGGAATTCAAAGCATGGACCAGAGTATACTTGGGAACGAGAGGATGAAATGTGGAAGAAATATCCGCACCTCTTCGATTTCAATAAGAAACGGACATCCAAATGAAATGGATCACGAGGACGTTGATCCCTTTTAGGAGGAAAAGCTGTGACAAATCTAACATTTTCAGGTAGTGAAATATTTTCTCGTATAATATTTTGAAACTTATTTTTGTGTTGGTTGACGAACTCACAATTTACGGATTTAAATTTGGGCTTACGTGCATAATTTGGCGTCTTTTACGACTAAACCAGAAACCTTAGGATTACGTATTTACGTTTTTGAACTCCGTTTTTGATGAGACAATTTTTATTGGATTCGTTTTGACGGTGATTCATAATTTATAAAAACGTTTTTCGTAAAACAACCCGAGGGCACGCAAATCGAGAAAACTAGAATCGAGAAATACCCGTAAACTAGTGAGATGGGACAAAACACTTTGCCCCACCCCACTAGCATGATATGGATGGCTAAACTTGACACCACCACACTAATGTGGCATCAAGTTAGCTAACTTGTACAAGTGTAAGCTTGTGCTTACACATCAAGCTAACCATTACCACTAACTAGTCCAAACTAGCTACTTGTTTTCATTCCTCACATTTCCTACATGCAAACCACTCTAAAAATCCTCTCAACTCCTCCCTCCTTGCCGTCCCAAATAAGCTAACAAACACCATCATTGATCTTTCTAGCCATAAACCACATGTTTACTAGTCCTATTAAGGTGTTCTCTTGAAGCCTTGATCATTTGGTGGCCATATTAACAACTTTGGAGGTGATTTTCTTGTGTCCTAGGGCTGATTTTCCAACCTATGTTATTGATATTTGATGGTCTTGGAGATACTTGTTGTGTTCATCAAGTTCTTGTCTTCCTAAAACAAGAAATCCACTTGGATTGGTAAAGAAGATCATCCTCTACATTTTTCTCTTATTATTTTGTAAAGAACAAATGTATTTTATTTCATTTTGTATATGTATATGATGTATATATGATGATAAAAATGTTGTGTGGGGATCAAGTGTTGATAAATATGCTTAAAAATGATGATAACTATAAGAAATGAAGCTAAAATCATGACTAATTAGTTGGCTGTATAAAAACAGTAGATAACTAAATGATTAACTGATAAAATTGCATGGTTTGATCTATTTACAGTAAGTAGATGATGTTATACACATGTGAGAATTGGCCATGCAATGGAATCAAAATAATGAGTGAGATATGATCAAAACAAGTTAGGTGGTTTAATCTGAATGAGCAGTTTTGTAGGGACTGTTAAGGCAACTTAGACTCAAAATGGGCAGTAGCTATAACTAAGTTATATGTAGCACATATTATGAAGAATTTGTCATCCAAAAATGAGCTTCTAAGTCATTGTAGAACTCTAGATATGATAAAAATGGTGAATATGAAGTTAAAAATCAGATTTTGGAAATAATATTTATTATTATTATATAAGCACTCACATTATAACTTATAAAATGTAAAAATATAAACCCACTAACTTATAAAACTTATTTATATAAATTTATAAAAGGTTAATTAAATGGGTAAATTATATAAATGGTGGTAAAAATAATATTTATAAGTAATAAAAACTATAAACTTGATTTTTACGACTTTTTCGGCTATCGCCGTAAAATTAACGTTTTTCGCCAAATAAAACTTAGACGACCAAACCCGTCTAATGTAAAGTTTATAAAAGTTGTATACTGATGTATAAGTAACTAATACAAGTAAAAACCGATAAAACCCGAACTATAAGAATTACGGACATTTACGAGCTAACTAAACATATTGGACTAATAATTGGACTTAATAAGATAAACACTTGTAAAAAGAGCTTATTGGGCTTAACCCATTTGGGCCCAACATGAAAAATATATATACTGATCATGTAGGTATAAAATGGGTAAAAACAAGTAAAAGAACTTATAAAAGAATTAATGGACTTAAAATAGGTAAAATCGATAAAACTAGTGAACTAGTAAGACGTTACCAAAACGTAAACGCTAAAATGAGTAAATGAGGATTTATAAACCCACTTGATCATCATCATATGTACAAAAATCATATATATGTATATTATTATTTTGATAAAATTCATTGGACCGAGTTTAAGACCGATTATTATTTATATAGGTTTCCGTGACCGAAGCACGCCCGTAGCCGATAATCCGCCTTTCATTAACAACGTGAGTTCATAGCCTCGCACTCTTTTAAATGTTTTATAAAATGATTTGTAAACCCGCGAGGGAGATAACATGCTAGATTTTTATAAAAATAGAACACAAGTAGTCCCGATTGTATGCTTAATGATATGGACCCGAATGATGCTATGACCCTATATTCGAGACTAAAAGGATTATTAGTAGTTAGGTTATGTCACTTAAAGTCCCATTAGCATGAATTGTGAACTAGCGGGATTTGGTAGACGCTTATGCATTTGATAGTACTAATTGGGGACGATCACCCCAGTTCGCGCCTTGACGGTTGATCCCCGTCGTACCACATTGATTGGTAAGCGAATTTATGTATGAGAAGATTTCCATAGCGTGATTTTTGTGACGACACGCTAACTTAGATGGGCAAATTGTTTGTCGGGTTCGCGGCCCGCTGTTTTCATAGTAAGGTAACAATGTCATGCGGCTAATAATAATCCTATAATACAATATAAGACATAAATAATAAACGATAATGACGCTATTACGATGAATATTTTACCTATCATGGTAATATAGAGACTACGGTCTCATGGACGGTTTCAGATGTATGCTTGATTTATATATTGCCTGACTAGCAATATGTGGACTTACTTCCGATATTATACTTGTGTTCTGATTTTAAATGAATGTAAATGATTGTTTTATATAACAGTTTTCATTAAACTCTATGAATTCACTCGGCATTCGCTGATATGATTTTTGCATGTTTTCTATCTCAGGTGCTTGAAGGTAATCCGGATGGAGATCGACTCTGATGGCCCACACTTAATATTAAAAATGTTCATTCGATCTGTGTTTGTAAACTTAATGACCTGTATAATTTGGGACCTGTTGTACACTTTTGAAACTTTTTATCGAATGAATGTTTGTTAAACCTTGTACAACCATTTTTATGTGTTGTCTATGATTGGAGTTATTGTGCTATCCCGTAACACTCTGAAAGACCCTTCCGCTGTACCGATACGAAAAATGAGAGTGTTACAAATTAAAATTAAATTAAACTTTTTAAAATAAAAAAACATTTTTTTTAATTTAATTTATTTTATTTATTTTATAAACTACTTTTTATTAAAAAATTACTTCAATTAAAATTAAAAGTAAATTATAAAATAAAACGTGACAAGGGTAATTAAACTTAACAAAAACTGCCAATATGACTAACACTATATTAATGACATAAAGGGAATTAAAATCAAAAAAACCTATAGCTCACATGGCTATCACGTTGGACCTACAAACGAAGGGTCTCGAGTTCGAATCCCATAAGTTGCATATTTTTGGAAAACTTATTGACAAAATATGCAAAGTTTCCAGTCTTAGGAAAGACTTTTTTAACTTAATAGCTTAAGCTGATAATCAGCTTTTTGGGCTTATCAGATAAGTATAATCTGATAAGCTGAAAGTTTGATTAATATAAAAAGCAGAACAAATTCAAATTTAATGATCATATAAAAATTATAACCAACTATAAATCAGTAACTAAATTATGCAAACAAACAAGTAAGAATTTAGCTGAATAAATCTGAACTAAGCAGATAATTCAACCAAGCATAACCAAAATCAAACTGATATAAACTCAATCTTCATTCAGCAAAATTCAGAATTGTCTAAACATTTAAATCAGTAAATAGCAAGTTCTCAAATGAATCAGTAGTTACTGAAATTACAAATGTCCAGGTTAAATGAAAATCATATCCGTAATCTTTTTATCCCAAATTAATCTCTCAAAACAGACAGATTCAACAACACAGTAAACTTCTGTAATTCAGAAAATCAGTACTAAATAATTAAACAATTCCAGCAGACTTAAAACTGCAAATTCCTATTTTATCAAATCATGTTATTACAATCATCTTAATTCCTAAAAAACAGACGATTCCAACAGTACTGATAAGCTGACTTGATATCAACCAAATCTCATGCAAACAATCTTCACTTGTAAGCCAATCCAAAATCTCATCAGTATTCTAAAACAATTCATACAAACAAAACTACACAATCTATTTAATCCAAGTACCTTAACAGATTCAAACCTTATATCAAAGTATTGAAAAGAAAACAATGAGCAAATATCATAACATGGTAATATCAGATTGCACATTAATGAACTAACAAATCTAAACAGATTATACCAAAAAATTTAAAGTAAAATGGGGTAGAACCTTTTTGACGTGTACCGTTGAGCAGAAGACTTGCGCTGAGCAGTCTTAAGGATCAGACACCATCACCGTAACTCCAACCACCATGATCATCAAACGTCATCAAAATGAACCACCCTTTTTTTGTGAATATTTTCCATTAGGGAAAATATTATATCCAGTTTTTACTTACAATATTAAACTTAAACTATCAATTAGTTTAAATCTAACATCTCAATTGTTATCATGTAAAACAGTAAATAAAATTTATTCATAAAAACTTCAATCAAATATAAAACGAGACACAAAGGTAATTAAGTCAACTGATCTTTTATTAATCTTTAGAAGAATTACAAGATTTAATTAAACGAAAATACAAGAATAAATTCTACATCTATTTTAACAGAATAACATTAAAAGTAAAGAAAAGGATAAAATTACACTAGAAATTGGGGGTATTTATAGCCCCCCCAAGGGCTTCCTTGAGCGAATATCTGGATAATCTTGGGAATGTTCCTTTTTCTTCTCAGCCTTTGATCTTCACTTTTCTTCTCTCTCTTTGATCTGATGGTTGAGATGATACAATCTAGCACACTGATCGCCAACGTGGCATCCGTGTGCTAGTTGTGCTTCTTTCTTGGCCTCTGATTGGTGGGAATGGAATGATGAGTTGTCACAACAAATAAAAATAAGCCACGTAGCATGCTCATCCATGCCTTTCTCTTCCTATAAGTTTGGGGGTTTTGTTCCCTTTGATGTGAATTAATAGAATGAATAAAAAACCCCAAATAAAATGGAGTTTTTTACCCATATAGGTTTTGGAACAGTAGTTATTTTTACAGGTTTTGGGGTGAAAATGGGATGGAGAAGATGGTGTGCATAGTTTGTATCGAAGCTTTTAATGTGAGTGGATGGAAATAAACGAATTCTTTATTTGGTGTGGGATTTGGTGGACGTATGACGTGTGAAGAAAAAAACGAGTAGATATTTATTGTGAAGTAAAAGAAGTGAATGGGTGAATGTTATTTATTGAGTTTATTGATAGGTTTAGCTAATAACCCTAAAAGGCCAAATAGACATTCGTTTCTTACAGTCTCAGCAAATAACATTTGGGCTTGAGGCCCAAATCTCTTTATTCCAATCCGTGTATTACTTCACAATAGGCCTAATGGACTCTTCAACCAACAAGTAACTTCATCTTGAATCATAAATGGGCTTTTGAGCCCATTTACCCCATTGTGGGACCCACTTGGCCCGAATCACTTATTTAAATATTAAATCCTCTAAATCGAACTCGATTTTGGCTTCCTCCATCTTTTTCATCAATCTCGTGTCGGTTTTCATCGGTTTTCGTGAACTTGGTACCTACACACATGAAAACAAGAAACAAGCATATCCAAGGCATATTTGATACATTTCATGCACAATTTCATTGTTATTTGATACAAATGATATGAGTATTTAAGCTCATATCAGTTAGCGAATTATCGAAGGGATTTTTGTTGATTTGTGATTGTGAGGGTTTATCACAAGCTTTAGCAAATTAATAAAGGGATAAAGAAGCGTTCAAGACTTGTCGTGGTTACAAGATTTCTTAGGTTATTAGAAATCGGTTTGCAAAATTAAAGTACGACAAGGGTTACTATAAGAGGCACCGGGTATTTTCTTGACTCAAGGGTTGTCGATTTGTTGGATAGGTTAATTTCCAAGGTTCGGTCGATATTTGAGTAAGAAAGGGTTTTCTTTTGAAGGGTTACTTTGTTTGATCGATTTATAAGTTTTTTATCTTAGGGTTATATCGATAAAGCAAGGGTGTTTTACACACGGGATACTTTGCTAGATTGTGTTTTTGTGTAAATAAATTCACAAAAAGATAAATGGTTAGCAAAGGGTTAAAATAAAATGACGCTAAGCAAATTTGACATCGAGAAATTCGACGGGAAGAATGACTTTGGGTTATGGCAGGTAAGGATGAAGGCTTTGCTAGAACATCTGGAATTAGATGCAACATTAGAAGAATTACCTGCCACCACAATAGTGGCTTACGATAACGTCATTCAGAAAAAGGTTTTCAGCACATTGATCGTGTGTTTGGATGATCGGGACCTACGGGAGATCGCCAAGGAAACGACTGCAGCGGGGATTCGGGAAACGTTAGAGACTTTATACATGACAAAGTCTTTAGCTAATCATTTGTACTTGAAGAAAAAGTTAAATACTCTTCAAATACATCAAGGTAAGAGTCAGTCTGAACATATTGATGAGTCTCACAAGCTCGTAGGTGACTTAGCGGCTATAGATACTGCTATATCGGATGAGGATCAGGCATTATTATTACTTACATCTTTACCACCGTCTTACGTGATTTCGTGGAGACTTTGCTATATGGTCGGGATATTTTGAAGCTAGAAGACGTGGTCGCAACACTTAATTCTAGGGAACTTCAGAAGATGACGGAAGCAAAGGGTGATGATGGTGAAGGGTTGTATGTGAGGGAGAGATCTAGTCAAAGAGATATGGATCAGGGTGCAAATAATTCGTGGTCAAGGTCACAAGGAAGTTGCGACAAACTCAGGTGTTATATATGTCAGTCTGAGGATCATTTGAAGTGGGATTGTCCCAGGTATAATCACAAGAGATCTCAAGGTTTTGTCAAGAATAAAGATCAGGTATCCGGTTCTGGAGCTGATGGGTATGGCAATGCTAATGTTATGATGGCTATGAGTGTTGATGAACTTTTGGACTGGATCATGGGTTCAGGGGGCTCATACCATATGACATATAGGAGAGATTACTTGGTTGATTTTAAGGAGTATGACGGTGGTAATGTACTGCTAGGTGATGGCAGGGAATGCCGTGTACGGGGGACAAGTAAGGTTCGAGTACGAATGAGGGATGGAACAAGTTTCATGTTGGACAACGTCAGGTATGTTCCGAAAATAAGACGAAACTTGATATCGCTAAGCACTCTTGAAAAAGAGGGTTTTACCGTGAAGATGCAGTCAGGCAAGAACAAGGTTATAAAGGGTTCACTGGTGTTACTATTAGGAACAAAAAGGGATAATTGCGTATATACCCTAAACGGTCAGGCTGTGACCGAGAAGACAACGATGGGAAGGAAGCAGTTAGGAAAATTTCAGACTGGATGGAAGATCAAGACGGGTAATGTTCTTGATCCTTGTAATCAGAAGTCTACACAACAATATATGAAGAGTGGAGTCGCCAAAGATTTGGATGTTGCAGGGTTACAACAGCAGAATGGGTTGGTTGAGAAGACGAAAGTGACACTCTTGGATAAGGTACATTGTTTTTTGATTCAGTCTGGTTTGTCAAAGGTTTTTTGGACATATGATACAACCATGTCTACATATCTAGATAATAGGTCACCATCAACAGCGATTGGATTCAAGAAGACTATAGATATGTTGGGGGTTTTTGGTTGGCTTGCTAGTATTGAGCAAGGGATGCTTGAACCGGTTAAGGTTGATAAGTGTGAAAACACTCATCAATAATGATCCAAAAACAATTAAAAACACAGCCAAATACATTATATTTAACTGAAATATATCAGAATTACGCGTGTATTTGTGTTCCATGTGTTTTCAGGTAAAAAGATGCATTTTGAAGCAAACATGCGTTTTCAAGGGATTTATTTGACAAAAGACGAAGAAAAGGATAAAACCGAGCTTTCAAGGACCTTACTAGCCAAGTATTATAATCACAAGGATGGAGGACTTTGGTCAATGGTAAATTAATGAAGCTGAGAACGAATCATCAGCAAAAATATTCTCCGACAGCAATTAACTGCCAAAGAAAACAAAGCCAATCACAATTCATAAAAACCTTCACGTTAATTAAAGGAAAAAAACTGCATTTAATAGCAATGATCAGCATCTTATTAATACACAATCATTGATCAGCATTTATGACTGCCTTTTACAAATCCCTACTTTAATACTATCAACCAATCAGAAAGTGTACAAGGCTTTCACACGGATTCATTCTCACAGCATTAAAAGCCGAAATTCCAACAGTGCAATCATTGGCAATTAATGGACAGCCTTGTTAATCCTCATATAGCCAATCATAAGCCCATTTTTCATATCACATGGATTGCAAATATCCTTTAGCCGATAAAGACTGAACACGTGGCAGAGCTCCATTGGACAGAACAAGTCATCAAACCCCATCCCTGCATGCATGTCTCGTCTATAAATACTTCATTTTGTTCTCATTTTTAGAACGTAGCCTTAGTGTGTAGTTTTTTCACACACATAGTTAGATAGTTTAGCTCCATTTTCTTTCGTCATTTTCACTGTGTGTTTTACACACAGTTTCACACACTAAATTTCCTTGAGTTAGTTATAAGATTTGTAACAGAATTGTAACAGATTCATTCACCATTAATGAAACTTCACCCTTACTTTCTCATCTCGTTATTCAGTTTGCATTGATTTCAAGATCAGTTACTGTTACGTAGTTCGTGTTTCCAGCAGTGTAGTAGCGGTTCAAGTTTGTTCGCAGCAGTGTAGACAACGTTTACTTTGAGTTGATCAGTTCATAGAAGCTAGTTTCGTTCACATCAGATGGTTTGTAGACGCCCGTTCATGTAGCAGCATAGTTCCGTTTTTAGTGAAGATCAATTACAAGTTTACTTTTAGTTGGATCCGTTAGTTGTTTCGAGATCAGATATAGTCCGATTTGAGTTTGATCGCGAGTTACTTTTGATAGCAGTATAATACTATTACAGTAGCAGAAGTTCGATTGTGTTAACTAGTGCAAAGTTTGATAATGAAAGTTTTGAGTATTGGTAGCTGATTTCGGTTTCATTTTCGCATCGATCGGTGGTGATCGTTTTAAGCCGGCTCAGCGCCGCGCTTCTTCGACAACGGAGGCTTCAAATAATCACTGGTTAAGCACAATTTACACTATATGAGAATTCTTAGTTAACCATAATTTGTTTACTGTTAGTATTACATGTACATGAATGCAACTCGTTTAGAGATACAGTAAATATTGCATAATTGGAAATTATGGTCATGCATGCATTCACAAGTTACTCACATAATTCAATTGTTCATTAATTGCAAAGTCGGTTAATTTGTAATAATAGGTTGGTAGGATTCAATGCAAATATAATGTGTAATCTGTATTGCACGTGTGAATTCTTTTGTCAAGTTTAAGTAAAGCTAGAATTTAATGCACATTCTTTAGTAGGGCAATTGTTTCATATTAAATAAATGGAATCAATTTTCAATATTAAGTGAAAAGAATTTTTCAAATATTAGGATTGTGTACAATTTAGATAGATTAGTAAAAAAAATGGTAAAAGATTAGCTTTTAAAGATTTTGTAGTATCACTCTTATAAAATTAGAAGTTAATTGTTAGTTTAAAGAGTGGTAGAATTTTATAGAAAATTAGTTGTTAAAATTTTGTTAGATTTTAGTTAAAAAAGTTAGTTGTCATTTTGTTACATTTTTCTAATTGGTTAGTTTGTTAAATTTGTTAAATTTGTTAGAGTGCAATTTGTTATGTTTTGTTATTTTTTGTTACAAAATTAGTTAGTTTGTTATCTTCATTTGTAGTTTAAATTTGACTTTTCATTTTATACTAGCCGGGTACCCGCGCATTGCGGCGGTGGGTACCCGTGTAACAAAATTTTCTTACGATTCAATGTTCTCTACTTGTACGTTTATTATGAGGATAACGTATCTACAATATTGCCTATATGATGCATATTATTGAAAAGATTATCACGCCACATTGCATAGTATTCGAAAAATAACATAAAAATCACATACTCGTTCTTTATTTTCATGTTAAGCAATTGCATGTACACTAACAATAAGTTCACCATAGTAATAGTTGAAGCGAAACATTCTTTTTAAATTTGATGAGGTATACAAATTTTCTGAGATGCTCAAAAGAAACCAAAAAAAGTCATAAGATTTTTTAGAAGTATGATAGAGGAATAGAAATTGTTGTGTTTTTTTGCATTAACCAAATGATGCTTTTATACTCAAATAAAGTAAACGTTACAAAAGTTATATTAAAAATAGAATTATGATTTTGGTTAAAACGTAACCAATAATATTTAACTCTCATTACAAAAGTTAATGAAGACGATTATGAAATGGACTAAACATAAAGACGCTTAATTACGAAATAAATAATATTACTTTAACTTTTTAATTTCTTTTTATAGTAATGTTTTGGCTTAATTTTTTAAGACTTTCTTATTTAGAATGTGCTAAATACTTTATAATATAAAGTGTATAAATAGTATAGATTAGGCTTTATAAACCTCTATGCCTGTTACAACGCAGAATTTAATATATTTTACTATAATATTTTAAATGGACGGTTACAAGATTTTTAAAAAATTTGTGTCAACGTTAGTCCGTTTAGAGTTTACATAATCTAAAATATTTAACTTTTTCATTATGTGTGTGACGAAAAGTTTTGACTTTTAATTTCTTTGAAAAATAACATACAAAATGGTCCTATTAAAATGAGCTCATTAAAATGTGTTTTAATTTTATGTGTAACAGATGTTTTAAAATTAAGCCTATTAATAACTTTGAATTTAAAAAAATTTATTTGTGCAATAAATAAAAAAGTAACAACAATCTTTCTATAACAAGAAATGTTGGAGGCTTAAAAAATTAAGACTTCTAATAATAGAAATTGGCTTAAATCTTTTATAAGGTATTAAGATGTTGTACATTTAAAAGTTGTATTTGCAATGTGTTTTTAGAGTAGTACGTATACGTAGGTAATATAGATATTTTTACATTTTTACTTGTTTTGTGCCAATTAGACATAAATTCCAAAAAATCTTACAACCAAAAACAATCAAGTCAAGCTTAAAATTGTTATATCAATTCGGATTGAGTCGAGAAAAACGAACTAAAAAGACAAATATTAAATGGCGCCACTGCCGGTTCTTTTCTTGAAGATTACCGGTTTCGAGTGAGACGATTGGATTTTGGGATCCGTTCACTTTGTGAACGTTATTTTTACGTATAAATCAAAAACATAAAAAAAATCAAAAAGATAAAAATATAAAAAATAAAAAGTCACAAAAATCAATTCTTTTCCTAAAGAATTGAACCAAAAAAATAAAAAATCCAAAAAGTAATCTTTTTCCTAAAAGATTACACCCAAAAATATATATTATATCGGTTTTCATCGTTTTTTTACGTACATATAATATTTTTCTTAAAAAAATTAAATAAATACAAACATATTTTCTTTATATTATTATATGTAAATACGTATACGTATAAGAACAACCAATACACATATCTTCCATAAGTATTGCCGAGGCAATACACCGTGTTAGGGGGCGTTCCGGTCCTTGACACGCGTATCGATCAAACTCAATAAAGCAAGAATAGATAAATACTTCCAATAAGCAATAATTCGAAGAATACAAACTACAAAGTGAATAGAAAGGCGATGTGCTATAAAATGCCATCTAAGGGTCAGTAGGTACTTAAGTGCTTCGCGCCACCTAACCCCCCGTTCACTAGTGAGTATTCTAAGAAGGAAGGCTTCATTGGGGGTCTTGCACCCAAATAGTAATTACATATATTATACTTTCTTGTGGATATTTCATATCGAATCTCGAAGAGGATAATCCCTTCTTCTTCAAAAGTCGACCGAGAGCTCATCTCTCACTCCTCGATTTTACTTACACGTGTACTCGCACACGTGTAAACATACCGATTGGTGTATCTCGTTCTCCAAAAAGGAAGAACAACAAAACCGTCCATCAAGCCGATCACGAGTATCGCGCTTTCGACACCGCTATTGTAGCCATGGATCAACGTCCTATTATGGAGATCCTCCAATCAAAAGTGGAGCGAAATGCCGACGCCATCGTTATACCCGACATACCCGCACACACTTTTTAGCTTAATACACATATGAACACTTTGGTTTCTTCTAGCCCCTTCTTAGGGAGACCCATAGATGACCCCCACGACCATATTAAGAGGTTCTTGTTACTTTGCAATACACTTAAGTATAATGGGGTCCCTCCTGATGCCATTAAGATGATCCTATTCCCATTCTCCTTAGAGGGTTTTGCTAGAAATTGGTATGATAGGCAACCATCTATGAGCATCTTCACTTGGGAGGATTTAAGGAAGAAGTTTTTGAACCAGTTCTTTCCTCCATCAAGAACTACGGCTTTGAGAAAGTTAATTATTGGTTTTCAACAAAGGAATGATCAAACATTTAGTGAGGCTTGGGAAAATTTCAAGGAGTTATTGAGGAAATGTCCAAATCATAGATTCAATGAGGTTCACCAAATCAACACTTTCTATAATGGATTAAGACCACACCACCAAGATTCACTCAACTCTTCCGCGGGTGGAAATATTTTCTCTAAATCCATTCAAGAAGCTTGGGACATTATTGAGAACAAATCGATGGTGCAAGCTAACACACAATTTGATGAGAGAGTCCATGTGGTGCAAGAGAGTGTTACTCCTCAAATAGAAAAAATAATCTCTCAAAAGCTTGATACTATGACCAACACACTCATGAAGTTTTGTGAACTCTTTTTGAACAAGAATTCCACCAATAATGTGAATGCTATTGCTCTTTCATGTGAGACTTGTGGAGGTCCCCATTCCTTCCAACATTGTGATAAAGTTCAAGGTTATCAAGGGGAGTGTTATGCTTACCAAGAGAACAATTACAAAGCACCCAACACCTTTCAAAATCAAGGAAATAACTTTTATCCACCACATCAAGGATTTAATCAACCACTTCCACCCTTCCCAAATCAAGGAAATAATTTTCATCCACCCAATCAAGGATTTCAACCACCACCACCCTTCCCCAATCAAGATTACCCTCAAGTTCAAAATCAAGGATATGGGCTACAAGAGACTCATGAATATGTTGAGAAGAGAATTCGTGAAAGTGAAAAGAGAATGAATGACCAAATGAAACTTACAATGGAGGAACAAACTAATAGGCTTTTGATGGCATTCAATCAAAGACAACAAGGAGCTTTACCATCTAACACACAAGCAAACCCAAGGGCAAATGTCAATGCTATTACAGCAAGAAGTGGAAAGTCAACAAAGGATCCTTCACATCCTACACCTCCTATTTTTAAACCCACTTTTGTTCCTACATGTGACAAGCCTTCTACATCTACTTCACCACCTCCAAATGATCCTATCCAATCAAACATACCTTCTCAACCTATTCCCACTTCTCTTTTACCTTCCACAACTCCAAATGAAGAAGCTAACAAAGACAAATCTTCCACTACAACACCTACTCCACCTACACCAAAACCAAACCTTCCTTACCTTTCAAGATTGAGAAAGGACAAATTGAAAAACAAGGATGATATACAAGTCTCAAATTTTTTGAGGATGTTCAAGCAACTTAACATAAACATCTCCTTTGTGGAAGCTCTTGCATATATGCCAAAATTTGCTAAGATGTTCAAAGATCTCCTTTCCAACAAGGAAAAATTGGTGGACTTGCCTAACACATCCCTTAATGAGAATTGTTCCGCCGTGTTGCTCAAAACCTTACCTACAAAACTTGGAGATCCTGGGCGATTCTTGATACCTTGTAATTTTCCCGGGGTGGAAAATTGCATGGCACTAGCGGATCTTGGGGCAAGTATCAATCTCATGCCATTATCGCTTTGGAAAAGACTTTCACTTCCCGAGCTCACACCTACTAGGATGACACTTGAGTTAGCTAACCGTACCATAGCTTATCCGGTGGGCATAGCGGAGGATGTGTTTGTAGGGGTTGATAAGTTTACCTTTCCTGCGGATTTTGTAGTGGTTGATTATGATATGGACCCGAGAGTTCCTCTTATTGTTGGTAGACCCTTTTTGAGGACGGGTCGTACTCTTATTGATGTGGCGGAGGGGAACTTATTATGAGGGTGGAAGATCAAAAGATTGTGTTTAACATGGGAAAATTGTCTAAGAAATCCAATGAGCCCGAGACGGTTAAGCATGTTGATATTCTTGATAAAGAGGTGAATCACGTTGATATTCTTGATGAAGTGTGTAATGAATACTTTCATGAAACTTGTAAGAGTGGTGAATATGATCTTCCTTATGTTGAGACAATAGCCTCCATTACTTCCTCATTGAATATTCATGAACCCCAACAATTTCATTTTGGAGAATTGAATCATATTTCCAACACAAATGAGGAAGCAAATAAGGATTCTAGTTATGATGAACCACCTCTTTTTGATACACCAATTTATGATGAATATAGTGATGATGAGTTCTCTATTTTTGAGCCTCCATTATTTGATGATCATACTACCTTGAGTTTTGAGGAGATACCTTTTGAAACACCAATCCTTGACCTACCAATCTATGATGACTATCATGATGAGGAGGGTTCTATCATTGATGAGAGTGATAAGGTTTTTGAGATTGAAAGATTGCTTAGTGAGGATGAATTGATAGATAAACAAATTGAAGATTATCTTAAAAGATATGATATTGAGATTGATAACTCTAGTTCAAATTGGGAAGAGGATGTTCTAGAGATTGAAAGATTGCTTAGTGAGGATGAATTGATAGATAAACAAATTGAAGATTATCTTAAGAGAGATGATATTGAGATTGATAACTCTAGTTCAAATTGGGAAGAGGATGTTCTAAAGATTGAAAGAATGCTTAGTGAAGATGAGTTGATTAATGAGGAGATTGAGGCTTATCTTAAGAGAGATGATATTGTGGTTGATACATCTTCTTCTAATTGGGATGAGGATATTCGTGAAATAGAAAGATTGCTTTATGGAGATTCCATTCCCACTCAACCTTCTCATGAACCTTCACTTATTACTCCTTCTTACACACCTTGTGAAACACCTCATAACCAAAATAATTCACTTATTTCTCCACCTTTCTTACAAACCAATTCACACAATCTCTTTGAGCCTTCACTTGATGAACCAATGTTTGAGAAATTTCAAGATGATAGTGACTTGTATCATTTGGATGTTGAGTTAGAGAGATTCTTTATGTCACCATATGAGGATGTTTTTGATGAGGAGTTTTCTAAGAACAAGAAAGAAATGGTGGTTTCCTCTACAAGTGTGATGACACTTACTACTCCACACCCTTTCTCTCATGATGTGAAGTATCAAGGAGAATCTTCAAAGGATCCCATCACTTGTTATTTTCCCATGAAGGAAAAGATTTTCGATCCTGGTATAGAGAATGTTGAGCCAACTCAGTATCCGCAAGATGCCTTAAAAGGAAAACTTGTGGGAAATTTTAGAATATCACCTTATCATCTTATGGGATACTTAAGGGAAAGAATCATAAACAAAGAAACCTCACCCACCTCACCATTGATTAAGAAGTCCACTTTTGGGATGTGCTATTCTTGGGAGGGCAATTATGTATTTGATCCTGGTGGATATTTATGGGGTTTGGTATACTTGAGAACTTGTTTTACCATATCATGGAGAGTTTTTCCTAAGAGGGTAAATCTTTTACTCTCCATGATGGTTTCCCCAAGGACAACCTAATTCGGGGCCGAGTCGAGCTAGAGACTTAGGGTTAAAAAAACTCAAGCATTGAATAACTAGGTTAGAAAATGTAGAGTAGATTTAAATAGGTTAGGCTTAATTAAAAGGATGTTATAGCAGAGTTGAAGTGGAGGGGTATGCCTTTCTTCGTCTTTTGGTGTTTGTTTCTAGGGCTGCTCTCTCTCATTTCATGCTTGGAGCTTATGGAGGAGACCCGTGTATCTGGTTCACTTCGATTAGTTTTTGCTATTGTGATATTCAAAAACTTGTGCTTAAATGAATACCCTTTAGTTGATCTTTCCTTAACTTGGGTTAAGCAAAGTCTATTCATTGTCATAAGTGTAGGGGAGTTTACTCCATGCTCTTAAACATTGAGGACAATGTTTATCTTAAGTGTAGGGGAGACTTCTATCGAAGTGGCCTTACCTAGACCATTTCCTTAACTTCATGATAACTTGGAAAATTAATTTTTCAAACATTTTTCAAATTTTTGATCTACTTTGGCCACCAAAAATATGCATTCATAATTTTTGCATCAATCATTTTTCATTTTCATAACACATTTGCATTGTATATATTTCTTCTTTTATTTTTTATGAAAAATTTAAAAAGAAAAAATATATAATAAGGACATGGTTTAACAAATTTAGATCTCTTTGACATATTAGGCCCGCCATGGATATTTTGACTCAACCCGAGTTTGCTTATTCAAGCCTTCTCTAGCTAGTATCCTTAACCATGTAGTTCTTCATTGGTCTATTAGGCTAATCATCCACCAATCTCATTCTTTGAGATTTTAAATTTGTGGAGAATGGGAAATGATAGAGTTGAAGCAAGTATAAAAGGGATAGATAAACTTCATGATAATTACTTGTGGCTAAATCCTTCTCTTCTTTACCTCTAATTTCTTCGCATGTATATATGTTAATAAATAATCAAGAACGGTTTTAATTGGTTTGTAATCTCTTATGCATTTTTGTCTAATCATTCATGGTTGATATAAGTACGTCTTAAGATCCTAAGTTAGAACGTTTTATGTGTACTAGACTTATGTCATGCTTAATATTTAGCGGGTGTTTTTCCTTTTATTCTTTTCAACTTTCTTTGTGAGGAATAAAGAAAAATAAGAGCGGCTTACAAAAAAAATGAGTGGCTAGAAAAAAAAAAGAAAATAAAAAGAAAAAAAATATATACAAGACTCCCAAGAGGGGCAGTGTGGTGTTAATTATAGTTACTATTGAGTTCCAATATTACCTTGACGGGTTGCGGGGATTCAATAGATTGCTCCAATCCAATATTACCTTGACGGGTTACGTGGTTGAAGATCCAAAGTCTCAAAAACATGGCGGATGTAAATTATTGCGTGAGTTTTATTTTTCTTTCCTTAGCGAGTGTGTAGCTACTTATTAATGCATGACATGAGGATTTTACACATAAGGCGAATGACTTATTACTCTTGAAACAGACTTATATTAATTGTGAACGGTTTTTCAAGTAATGGATGAGAGGATTACTTAGGATTAAAACCGTACTTCCTTATTTTTAGATTTTGCATTTCTTATACTTCACGCTTTAAATAATGACAAATTTGCCCAAAAGCAATTTGCTCAAATAATAACCGGTTGCACATTTAATTGTCATGAATAAGTTGATGCACTTTTACTTGTGAATACAATGATCCCATTTTTAAGCTTGGTATGGGGAAAGTGAAACTTGAGGGTGATAAGTGTCCATGGTACCAAAGCCCTAATCTAAGTCATTGATTTCTTTACGAGTTATTTCCATCAAAACCATTTATGAAAAATCAAAAATATATAAATAGAATTGTTTTCCTTTGCATTGCATTGTAAATATTCAAAATCATTCCTCATGTAGTATAGTATAGTTTATTAAATCATAAAATGGCCAAGGTGGATTAATTATGAGAAAAGTGCACTCTAGAGCTTTGAAATGCTGCATTGCATGAGGTCATGGCAATGGTCAAGTGGAGTAGAGTTGATAAGCGTGAAAACACTCATCAATAATGATCCAAAAACCATTAAAAACACAGCCAAATACATTATATTTAACTGAAATATATCAGAATTACGCGTGTATTTGTGTTCCATGTGTTTTCTGTTGGGTCAAAAAGTTGATGTGGCAGAAACTCAAAAACGAAGAAAACATGAAGTTATTGTCTAAGCGTTGTCAAGACCAATTTAGGCGTTGACAAGAGTTAATCCAGCGTTGTTGGCTCAAGAGTTGTCATGTGCAATTCAAGAGTTGTTACATGCAATTCAAGAGTTGATAGAATTGTAGACAAGAAGCTTATGGAAGCTTCTATTTAGATAAACATGCAAGATATATTCTGCATTAAGTTTATTTAAATAGAAGATTTACATGTTTATTTATTCTTATCTCTTGTAAACCCTAATCCTTACACTATAAAAGGAACCAAGGGTCTTAGGTTTTATTCATCAATTCATATATAATGTAAACCTAAAGGGTGTGTCGACTAGGTGTGGGATTCAATGTACACACACCTAGTGGTTGTTCGTTATTAATATAATGAGCAATCCCTTTTGTTTTTAATTCATGTTATTTGTGCCTAAACACCTTGTTAATGTGTTATGTTCTAGTTCCGCTTTGATTATTTAATGATATGAACATAATGCATTCCTAGTTGCTTAAAAGATCCGGAAACGAAGGTTTCCACAATTGGTATCAGAGCCTCGTGGCTCGTGATCCTAGGACCAACAAGGTGTTCGTGTATGGTGAAAAGAAGAAAAATCCGTCTAGGGTTTTTCTGGATGTTTTTGTGTGCGCAGCAGTATTCAGAAGGTCATAACTTTTGATTGAACCGTTGGTTCGTCACGAAATTTTATATGTGTGTTCTTCATACTCATATCTAAACATCCACCCAAGGCATTGTCCTGTTTTATCCCTAATCAAAAGTTATTAAACGTCGAATTTGGCTGATGAGTGATTTTCAGATTTTTTGCTTTTACATAAAATCATGATTAGGGTTTTTATACACCCTAAATCGACTTAAGGCAGAAAAATTGGTGGTTTTAAGGCTGTTACCATGCATAATGATTTGAATTCGTTTATTCTCAAAACCCTAGTTAGGGTTTCGATATTATGACGGATTGAGGGATTCAAATCTGTTAAGATATTAGGGTTTCAGTATAAACCCTAGATTCATTCTAGCAGCAGGTTAATCGAAGTTGTGCAAAGAAAAAAAAGGGGGATGAAGGCTGTGCAAAGGCCAATGATAAAAGTCCTGTTCAGCCTATATCACGTGTATAGATGATACGCAAGAAGAATATACGTTCATCATCATAGAACGGATATATTATATCAGTACTTGTGGTTTGTAGATATCCACATGAAAACACGTGGTTTCCCTGATTTTTAGAAGCTTCTTATTTGACAGTACTCATCATGATTGGACAACAAGTATATCATGAAAGTAAAGAGATTGTGACGTGATGTGAAGCCTGGTCCACGATTGTCTATAGCAGCAAGAAAAGGGGATTCGTATTTGTTGATTTGGATTTCACATGACATGAACAAAATGTGTGTATTTGACTCGAATCCTCTACATGCTAGTCCATATTACTCACATGAAGCTAGCATTCTTATTGGTGGAAAACAATTGTGTTCACACGTTTCTAATTCTATAATTGGTGGAAATTTTGTGTTCACACGGTTATGATATAAATTTGTGTTCACATGGTGCAAATTTTCTTATTGGTGGAAAGTTTTGGTCATATGAAAATTGTGATTCTGCCAAAAGAAATGCTATGCGTTATTTTTCAAGGATAATGAGTAAAAAGGCAAGGTTAGTAATATTCACATGTGGTAGCCAATGAGAAAAGATGTTTCTGATAATGACATGTGAAAAGATATTCGGTTCAAGTCATTCCTGAGAAGGTGCATTATACAGTTATTTCTAATGTTGATTCAAGATAAGGACGTATGAATAGATTATATTCTTGGTTTTTAGGCATTCTTTTATGCATAAGGATCATGGTTTTAATCAAGACATATGATATTCTTTCCTATTTTGACGTCAGTTTATTTTTGGGAGTTGATTTTGGCATGGACTGAATCAAACGCTGACAAGAAGGATATTGACGCTGACAGAAAGAATTTTGACGCTGACAGAATAAGTCAACGCTGACAGGTTGACAGTGTTGCCCGATATATGGTATTTCAAGCGCTGATAAGTATTGTCCGATATCGGACAATACAACTGCCAAAGATGTTGGATAAAGGAGGATATTGGACAACACAGGGATTGCTGTTGTTGAGAGAATTGGTACGTTTTTAGCACACAAAAAGGTGGTATTTACACACGAAGGTACATGGAATCTCCGTTTTTATTTAGAATATCATGTTGATATTTATGGCTCGGATATTTTTAAAAGAGATTAATGATTTTAAGGCGAGTTAGCAACGATTCATGAAGTAATTTATTGGAGTATGTAATCGGGATAGCCTTGTGAAAGAGTTATTCGTTGTTAACTTTTACATACAAAGATATTGGTTCATCATGAAGAGATGTTGGCTTAAGGGGAAGAATTCTTATGGTAAGATTGATGATTGAAGAAGATTTTCGCGAGTTTGTGTTCTATCATATCTTAAAGTCATGCACTGGTGACTTTAAAGGTAACTTGTTCGTGCTTTACATGGTTGGTGATGAAGACTTGTCATAACACTTGAAGGAGTTACATTATCGTGCTCAGTGTCTCACAAAGGATGAGAATATTGACAAGAGATCGAGGTCTGCTTATAATGCTAAAGGTATAAGTTCTTTATCACGTGGATAGTACAAGACATGGAACACAAGGTTGGGTTATTCTACTTCTACATCAAAAATATTATATTAATTGTTCTTCAAGGTCATTACTTAGAGCTACATTTGGAGAATCTTCAAAGATTGCATACATTGTTTACTTTCCTGTTGATGTGACAAAAAGGGGAAGAAATATGTGCTACACTTGAGGGGAAGCAATTTGAAGATCATGTATAACTTACAAGAGATACACATAGAGTTTTGCCACTATCAACTAGGGAAAGATTGTTGGGTCAAAAAGTTGATGTGGCAGAAACTCAAAAACGAAGAAAACATGAAGTTATTTTCTAAGCGTTGTCAAGACCAATTTAGGCGTTGACAAGAGTTAATCCAGTGTTGTTGGCTCAAGAGTTGTCGTGTGCAATTCAAGAGTTGTTACATGCAATTCAAGAGTTGACAGAATTGTAGACAAGAAACTTATGGAAGCTTCTATTTAGATAAACATGCAAGATATATTCTGCATAAGTTTATTTAAATAGAAGATTTACATGTTTATTTATTCTTATCTCTTGTAAACCCTAATCCTTACACTATAAAAGGAACCAAGGGTCTTAGGTTTTATTCATCAATTCATATACAATGTAAACCTAAAGTGTGTGTCGACTAGGTGTGGGATTCAATGTACACACACCTTGTGGTTGTTCGTTATTAATATAATGAGCAATCCCTTTTGTTTTTAATTTATGTTATTCGTGCCTAAACACCTTGTTAATGTGTTATGTTCTAGTTCCGCTTTGATTATTTAATCATATGAACATAATGCATTCCTAGTTGCTTAAAAGATCCGGAAACCAAGGTTTCCACATTTTCAGGTAAAAAGATGCATTTTGAAGCAAACATGCGTTTTCAAGGGATTTATTTGACAAAAGACGAAGAAAAGGATAAAACCGAGCTTTCAAGGACCTTACTAGCCAAGTATTATAATCACAAGGATGGAGGACTTTGGTCAATGGTAAATTAATGAAGCTGAGAACGAATCATCAGCAAAAATATTCTCCAACAGCAATTAACTGCCAAAGAAAACAAAGCCAATCACAATTCATAAAAACCTTCACGTTGATTAAAGGAAAAAAACTGCATTTAATAGCAATGATCAGCATCTTATTAATACACAATCATTGATCAGCATTTATGACTGCCTTTTACAAATCCATACTTTAATACTATCAACCAATCAGAAAGTGTACAGGGCTTTCACACGGATTCATTCTCACAGCATTAAAAGCCGAAATTCCAACAGTGCAATCATTGGCAATTAATGGACAGCCTTGTTAATCCTCATATAGCCAATCATAAGCCCATTTTTCATATCACATGGATTGCAAATATCCTTTAGCCGATAAAGACTGAACACGTGGCAGAGCTCCATCGGACAGAACAAGTCATCAAACCCCATCCCTGCATGCATGTCTCGTCTATAAATACTTCATTTTGTTCTCATTTTTAGAACGTAGCCTTAGTGTGTAGTTTTTTCACACACATAGTTAGATAGTTTAGCTCCATTTTCTCTCGTCATTTTCACTGTGTGTTTTTACACACAGTTTCACACACTAAATTTCCTTCGAGTTAGTTATAAGATTTGTAACAGAATTGTAACAGATTCGTTCACCATTAATGAAACTTCACCCTTACTTTCTCATCTCATTATTCAGTTTGCATTGATTTCAAGATCAGTTACTGTTACGTAGTTTGTGTTTCCAGCAGTGTAGTAGCGGTTCAAGTTTGTTCGCAGCAGTGTAGACAACGTTTACTTTGAGTTGATCAGTTCATAGAAGCTAGTTTCGTTCACATCAGACGGTTTGTAGACGCCCGTTCATGTAGCAGCATAGTTCCGTTTTTAGTGAAGATCAGTTACAAGTTTACTTTTAGTTGGATCCGTTAGTTGTTTCGAGATCAGATATAGTCCGATTTGAGTTCGATCGCGAGTTACTTTTGATAGCAGTATAATACTATTACAGTAGCAGAAGTTCGATTATGTTAACTAGTGCAAAGTTTGATGATGAAAGTTTTGAGTATTGGTAGCTGATTTCGGTTTCGTTTTCGCATCGATCGGTGGTGATCGTTTTAAGCCGGCTCAGTGCCGCGCTTCTTCGACAACGGAGGCTTCAAATAATCACTGGTTAAGCACAATTTACACTATATGAGAATTCTTAGTTAACCATAATTTGTTTACTGTTAGTATTACATGTACATGAATGCAACTCGTTTAGAGATATAGTAAATATTGCATAATTGGAAATTATGGTCATGCATGCATTCACAAGTTACTCACATAATTCAATTGTTCATTAATTGCAAAGTCGGTTAATTTGTAATAATAGGTTGGTAGGATTCAATGCAAATATAATGTTTAATCTGTATTGCACGTGTGAATTCTATTGTCAAGTTTAAGTAAAGCTAGACTTTAATGCACATTCTTTAGTAGGGAAATTGTTTCATATTAAATAAATGGAATCAATTTTCAATATTAAGTGAAAAGAATTTTTCAAATATTAGGATTGTGTACAATTTAGATAGATTAGTAAAAAATGGTAAAAGATTAGCTTTTAAAGATTTTGTAGTATCACTCTTATAAAATTAGAAGTTAATTGTTAGTTTAAAGAGTGGTAGAATTTTATAAAAAATTAGTTGTTAAAATTTTGTTAGATTTTAGTTAAAAAAGTTAGTTGTCATTTTGTTACATTTTTCTAATTGGTTAGTTTGTTAAATTTGTTAGAGTGCAATTTGTTATGTTTTGTTATTTTTTGTTACAAAATTAGTTAGTTTGTTATCTTCATTTGTAGTTTAAATTTGACTTTTCATTTTATATGTTGTACATTTAAACGTTGTATTTGCAATGTGTTTTTAGAGTAGTACGTATACGTAGGTAATATAGATATTTTTACATTTTTACTTGTTTTGTGCCAATTAGACATAAATTCCAAAAAATCTTACAACAAAAAACAATCAAGTCAAGCTTAAAATTGTTAGATCAATTCGGATTGAGTCGAGAAAAACGAACTAAAAAGACAAATATTAAAGGTCAAGTGCATCAAGGGAATATTCCTGGGATACCGTAAAGGTATGAATTTTGATCACCTTTGGAGGTTAGATGACGTTACTTCAAAGGGAGTGCTTTACAGGAATATGGGTTTTAATGAAAGTGGGCTATACAAGAAAACTTTCATTGGTTCTGGTGTATGGACAAGTTCAGTGCAGGTGTTGCTAGGAGTTGAGTTTGAGGTGGAATATCGGGAGGATCATGCATTTGAGGTGGAACCTCAGGGGATCGATGATCACATAGATGTGTAACAGCCCCAATTTCGGTCATAGCAGCGGAAGGGTCCTTGGGTGTTACTATCATGGTTCAATCTCATAATCATAAAAAACAGCTCAAAACGAGTCGTTTTAATAAACATCCATTCATTTTCATGCAATAAAAGTACAATTTCAGACACGGTCCTAGATAATTTCAAGTTTACAAAACCTAGTAAATGGTAAAAATTATTTGAATGGATATAATCTATAAAAGCGGGCCAAATCATTTCAAATAAGCAAGCTTCACGAAACCGCCTTCCTCGAGTGCCTTCCCAATGGACCTGAGATAAAACATGTTAAAAAGTCAGCAAAACTTGCCGAGTGAATCTATAGAGTTTAATTTAAATAAAGAGAACACAAGTATTCAAAATAACCTTCCACGGTTAATAATTCATCGAAAGACAATTATGTTGTACAGACATAATCATCGTGTCATTACATAAGCCTCATGACATTGAACGTTAACATATAGTATTTCATCCCAACACACCTATCCAAGTGCGTATATTTCTCTTTTATAATGCATCCGTTGTTTCATTACTAGTGCATCACAACACCGCGCGATAGCTAGTCGCGACCGAACTGTGTGTCACCCCGATAGATCTATCCATAGTATTAGCGTTACTTCGATTAACAATTCACGATTCATGGGTCTTTTAAGGCTAAACAAACTTATGTAATAACTTTCATCTAAACTTACAATCAGGTTCCTTGTGTTCAATTTTTAAAACAAAGAGGGTTTACCACAACTTCTCGTTGTACCCTTCGTTTATAATAAATGCTTTTCTAATAAGTAAGGTTTCCACAACTTCTCGTTGCACCCATACTTTTCTAATAAGTAGGGTTTCCACAACTTCTCGTTGTACCCTTTATTTTAATAAAACAAGCATGTTATCCCCCTCGCGGGTTTTATAAAACAAGTAAACATGTTAAAAGCGAGGCTATAGACTCATCTTAGCAAATAGTGGTGGTCGATCGCCGATGATTAGTGATGCCCGTTTAAACACGAAAACCGCAACCTACCAAATAAGGCGCGTTCGTTAATAATCGACTCAAGTATAAATCATACTTAAATAATAAAAAAATCAAAATTACCAAACCATGACAATCCCGAATAATATACAATACAAGTGTTATTCTATACCCTTTTATCCAACACTATTCTTTTAAACATTGACGCTCTTGACATTGACCCGCCATAAGACGCCAAGTCAGCGCAAGTCAACTTATCATTTTACTTTCCTCGGACCAGTAACTAAGTCATTCATATAATGACTTAATACTTAGGTAAGTCACCATGTCCAATGGTGAATACTCAAGCTCACACGACACGAGTATTGAACTACGTGTCCAAATTATAATCAACATGTACACTCCAAATGTTCACACCAATCTACCCTATCTACACTTGTCTGATTTCGACGAAACTTGGTCATAAACTCACATATAATATGAAGAAGACTCAGTTCAAGTTTCATCAAAAAATATTACTTCTAAGACCTTCTGCCTGACACACCTTCGTGTTATAAAAACCGGACAGTTTTACGCCTTTGACTTGTACAACCATTTTGACATATTTAAAAAATTCCGTTTACAAAACCGACAGTCGGGTTTGAAAATAGACTCATGACCTGAGGTTTAGCAACTTACATCAGCCCTTGAATATATCTAAAACTCATTCTATAGTCCCCGAGATTCGATCCAAATATTGACAACAATTTTCGGATTGTGTCAACACTCGTTTCCCGGTACACGAAAATCAAATCATCATAACTTCTAGCTCGTTTGGAGCTAGAAGCTCTACTTTATATCAAATCAAAGCTAGAGAAATTCTCTACAACAGTATCTGATTAGTTAATCAATAACTCAAAATTAAAACACCCAAAAACGTCCTTGAACCCACTGCCTAAAATCAACTCTTTAAAAATCATACTAACATAATTTTTCTAGCCAATTCAACCACTTTTCTACTCATCCTAATCCTTTAATATCATTCCCCATCAATCCTATCACTTGCATGTTGATCAAAACAAAAATCAAAGATTAAAAATCAAACTTTTTATATGAAAATATCATGATCTTTTCAAGATCATTACATGCATAATCATAAAAATACCTTCAACAATTCTTGTTTTTATCAATTTTTCAAAACTTGTTGCATGTTGGAAAATTGATATGGGTGTGATCATCCTTTGAAAGCTAAGATGGGACTTCTGTTAGATTTTAAATAAATCAAAGTAGAAATCAAAAGTTTTGGGGTGTTTTGTTCTTGGTTGTGGACGGAAAAAGAGAGGAGAAAACAAGGGAGAGAGTTTGATTTTTATAAAAATATTATGTGTGTGTGTGTTTTAGTTAGTGGAAGATTAATATATAGTGGTAGTTGTGGAGGGTAGTTTTTGCAAATTTTGCAATCTTGTGGACTATAAAACAATTTAATAGTTTAAAGGGTAGAAAATGACTATTAGTCAAATTTGAAAATATTTACGGGACTCGGGTTACGTAAAAATACTTTTCAAAAGTTAAAACGCTTCTTAATATAATAATATAACTTCGACACGACTTAAAAGGTAATTAAATCGAAGACGTCAAAAATATTAAATATCGAGACAATCGATAATAAAACGTAAATATTTGGACATCCGTCGGTATCACGATCATTAGTAGTTCTCGTCGTCGTTAAAACGTAAAACACGAGAAATAAAAATAAGTATAATAAAATCATTCATATGTTATTTTGAGAATATAATATCGATACCTAACGTATTTCTTGTCGGTTTTCATCTAAACAACATTATTACGTTAAGTTTCAAGTTATAACCTTCTCGGTAAGCCGATAATTTAATATTCTCATTAAAGTAAACATATAATACTTAATAGTCGAGATTGAAAGATCGACCTAAAATTGACGGATTGTCACATCATCCCCACCAAATTGGGATCTTCTTCCCGAACATCAACTTACGTTCTTCCTCGATCGCTCGTTGAAATTAAAGAGTTAAATGTATTTTGGTCCTCGTCTTGAGTTCCATCAGACGTGATAATAAGAATACGACTTTGTTTCAGTTGCCTAACTTCCTTATCGATAATATCAACAAGTTCTTTGATGAAATGCAACTTACCGTCGATTCATACTTCTTCAAGAGGGATAATAAGATATTTATCTGAAAGAAATTTCTTTAGGTTCGACATATGAAAAGTATTGTGAATTCCTTGTAGCTCTCGAGGTAATTTAAGTTTTCATGCCACCGGACCTACTCTCGATATCATCTCAAATGGTCCAGACTAACGAGGACTTAACTTCCGACGTTTTCCAAAATATATAGCAACCTGTTCATGGTGATAGCTTGGCATAACTTTTCCACCTACCTCGAATTTCAAAGGTTTTTGTTTCACATCATCATAACTTCTATGTCTACTACGAGCAGTTAACAAACGATTCTTAGTTAGCACGATTGATTTATTTATCGAAGTAAAATGAGCAGAGTCAATCAATCAATATTGACACAAATCGAGTCATATTCAGACTGAGTTTTCAAGAGCTTAACAATGAATCCATTGTAAGTTGCTCCTACCTCACGAATGATAACGAATAACATAAGTGTAATCACTTAAAGGCTAATTCATTTCTTTTTAATCCATAATACATTGTAGGCTCTCGCTATCGGTAGATACCGTACATTAGTGCCATACAATTAATGTTTCCATAGACAAAGAGTAAAAATCACCGCACCCAATTACAAGTCATGGGTTGTGTAGTTTCCTCATTCTTTCTGAGTTCCTAGAAGCATACACAAATAAAAAAAACTCTAAATCATATAGGAGATGTATCACGATCATCAACAAAATCTTTACTTCTTTCGGGTAACGATAAGTTCGACGTGCTGCAGAGTTTTCTTTTCATAGTTTGAAAAGCTTTATCTACATCATCGCCCCACACATACGGTTCATTCTTTTTAGTTACCTTAGTTAATGGATTTGATATCAAAGATAATCCTTCAATAAACCTTCAGTAATAACCAGGCAAACCCAGAAATTGTCGTACTTCGGTTAGAGTAGTTGGAGCATTCAAATTTTCTATGGCTTCGATTTTTGTAGGATTAACATGTACCCCACTTTTGTTAGTCACATGTCAGAGAAATCATACGGAACAAAGCCAAATATCACATTTTAAGAAATTTGGGTACATATTTTCGTTCGTTAACAAGTTCAAGATAAACCCTAAGTGTTCGGCATGTTCTTCCTCGCTCTTCGAGCAGATTAGAATATCATCAATGAAAACAATTACGAATTTATCAAGACACGACTTACACATACAATTCATTAAGTCAATGAATATAGCAGGTGTACTTGTCAAACCAGAAGGCATAACACTAAACTCATAATGATCATCACGAGTTCTAAATGCCGTAATAGGAATATCTCCCTCGCGTATGCGGAGTTGATGGTAAACAAAACAAAGATCAATCTTAGAGAAAACACGAGAATCTTTAAGTTGATCAAATAGATTATCAATTCTTAGAAGCGGGTAAAGATACCTGATCGTTAGCTTATTCAGCTCTCGGTAATCGATACACATACAAAACGAACCATCTTTCTTCTTAGAGAATAGAATAGGAGTTCTACAAACTGACGAGCTCGATCGAATAAAACCTCTAGAGATAGTTCTTAAAATTGCACAAATAATTACCTCAACTCGGATGGTGCTAATAAATATGGCTCATGTGCCAGTGTTGCAGCACTAGGAATTTGATCAATTAGAAATTCTATTTTCCTTGGGGCGAAAGCGCTAGAAAATCTCCCAGAGACACTTCAGAATAGTCACAAATGACTAGAGTAATTCTAATTACTTCTCTTACGATTACTTCTCCAATACCTGAGCTAGGAATGGTTCACCACCTTTTCAAGATACTTACGAGCTCTAATTCACGAAATGATTTTTAGTTTGGAATTATTTTTTCCCTTCAGTAACCACATCAGCCTTACATTGAATTATGTGTCCCATGAGCTATAAAGCCATGCAGACAGCTTCACAAAAGCAATTGGCTTAGAAGAAGTCACATCACCGCATTTATTCTTGGTCAGCCATGAATATACTGCTTGACCTAGACGGTTCGGGTTCCACAATTCTTGGAAATAAAGGTGTCAACTTGTGGAAACACTTGATATATCTACCAATGTTAGTTCCCATTAGTTTCAGGTTGTACAACACTTGATCCATACTTTGGAAATGCTTCGAGGACAAGCTCCTCAGTTAACCGCTTCCTCACCTTAGTCCATGGTGTCCTATAAGTAACGATACCTATGGAAGCAAGTCTGCCATCCCACCAAATTAATGCACGACCTTGGAGTGTAGCGATTTCAAACTGCACCTTATCCTCCTGATTAGGGTCACTGATTCGAAACACTGACGCCAGCTTTTCAACAACTGACACAATCCTCCATCATCTTTAGTCCCCTTAAGAGTCTACGGTTTGCACTTAATGAATGAAGTGTAGTTACAACCTCTAACTTCGGGCACATTTGTTCCATCCGTACCACGAACATTATCGGCTCTAGCTTCAGCTCCACTGGTTCCAGATCCATCATTCATGTTGGCCATGAATTTAGCTAAAGATACAGCAACTTATTTACTAATAACTTGGCATGTTTGTGCTTCAGTCTTAGCTTTCATTGACTACCTGATTCATGTGCAACTCAAATCAAATCATAATCAGTATTCATTCAGTGTGTAACACCCCACTTGGATAAGTGGACCGTTACGTGTATTTATGGCGTGTCATCAAAGCATAAGGTAAATGTCCTAAAACATTAACCGACCATAACGGAAATACCGGAATCAAACATCGGTAATCCAACCTAAGCTCAAAACATGAAAAGTAAAAATACTGAAGGAAAGGACTAAACAATGTCCAAATAAGCAGAATAATGTAATAAGTGCATAAAGTAAGAAGTCCGGATAGCTTCCATTCAATGCACATGCTCTCAGAATCCTAAGAGCGTCCTGGTGTACCTGCCGTTAGAACATGAAATAACTACGGCTGAGCATAACGCTCAGTGAATGGATATAAAGCATGATAAGGAATTACTGAAATGAAAAAGATGATAAAATACTGGAGCTGTAAGACTGATAAATAAAGTTGCAGCGGAAATCTGTGTATAATCTGTAAAGTCTGATTTATAAATAATAAAGCTGAACTGTTATTTGTTAAATCTGAAAACATGCATTTACTGTATTTTAATTGCCAGAGCTTATATAGGTCACGTGCTGTAACAACCGTGCATGAATAACTGGAGGGGTGACCTCGTCATGCTGTAGAGGGGTGACCTCTAAATAACTGTAGAGGGGTGACCTCTAATTACAGTGCTGGGTGGAGGGATCAGCTCCAATGTGAAAGGTGTAGAGCACACACCACATTCACCCTGATAACTTGTAAACTGATAAGCCTAGGATGCATCCATACGCCCCACTAAACATACTTATAAAAATGGCCAAACTGAACATGAGTGGGACGATGCAGGATATCACTCTCCTGCATGTGAGTCACGACACTGGTGCCTCTAGTGTCGTGGTTACGGTACCTCCGTAACTAGTACATAACCTGGTCGTGCTTGTATATAATGCTCAGGCAACTTATTTCGTTTTTAACATGATTACTGATAAGCTTAAACATATACTGGGGAAAACATTTGGCTGTAGACAGGAAATCCTAATCATGTATAGAAGAAAGTCCTTACTGAAAAGACGGAAATCCGTACAATTAATCGAATAACGAAAGAGACAACAAATAGTTGTGAGATAGGAATATCCGTACCTTGGCCAAATTACGACTCTAGTCAACATCCAAATTCATATTCTTGTCAAAAGATCTACATGAAGTTATAATTACTAACCATTTAATTTACAATTAAGTCTTATATTAATTTAATTAAACCTCTTTAATAATGACATTAATGATTATCATATTATTATCTTACATGCATTTCGTCACATTATGCATGCATAAAATAAATATTTTGATGTCTAGCTACTACATAATCTCCCTCATGTTTTTACGATCAAAACACTTGACGTCAAATTCATGCGTTTCAAATTGACTAAAACAATTGTTATTGATCATCTCATTTAGTCTTACTTGTTTAATATACCAGTAATATGATATTAGAATATATATAAGGATTAAGTGATACCTCCAAGCGTACGAGCTCATCGAAGTCGAGTGTACACACTGATCTAAAGACGAATACATAATAGTCAATCTGCCAGAAGCTTATCAAAATGCAGGAACATGAACCTTCGATGAACGAGACAAAAACCTCTTAACCGAACACAAACTGGTCGTATGTAGCCTGATTGATGCGGAACACCAAACATGAAGATGAAGCATCGCTCACGAACAAAAGGTCAAACCGAACACGGACCGACTTCACAAACATTCATAACCCGTGCAGACCCAAAACTCGAACAAGATTCTGTTGAGGTCACCGACTATAAAAAGAACGCGCAGTCTAAACGAATAATCGTATTCGATCCGCATGATATTTCACCATTACTAGAGCACGACGGCGACACATCGAAACCACACGACCTCGACCATGACGTAAACTAAAACTCATGTTAGAGCCCCGACGAGCAACAAAAGAAACTATAACTGCGAGGTGACCACGAACAAGAAATACATTCGAATATGAACACATGCTAAGAAGCATGCCGAGTTGTCTCCCTCTCATTCTTAATGCGCTTTTGTTGGATAGCAGGGTTAGACATGTTGACTGCAAATCCAAGATTATAAGGAAGTTTTTTTTATCTTGATGTAGGCTTGTGTTGTAATGGTGACGAGTTGTGGATGTGTGTTGCGTTACAGAATTGTCTTAAAGAGCAGGAATAAACAAGCAAACACACTCTGCTTCAACAAATAAAAATCAAAACCCATCTCCCTTTGTGCTTTTTCTGCCGGCGGCTCCACAAAACACCAACCCTAATTGTTTTGTCTTTCTTTGGTAAAATGAAATGTGTTTACTAGTTCCCTGGTGGTAATTTTTTTTTCTAGACGGGTTGGGCTCAAGGCCCATTTTTCTTTTCCTTTTATTTAAAAGTTGCGGCCTAACAAACACATGCATACTTTTCTGTTTTCGTTTCGTGTTTTAATCAATTTAAACAAATAACTCGTGTTTAAGTTTTCGTGCTCGCTCAAGACATAAAATATTTATTTTCTGAATAAACATTTATTTTGTAATACTTGAAAAGTATTATTATTTATTATTCTGAAATAACTGAGATAATGAATTGCGTAATTTTTAATTAAATCTGAGACTGCGTGCAATTACTGTTCATGGAATTTAATTTCGGGTTTTACACAGTGATTGCGTTATACCACATGAATTTAGATGAGAGAGGCAAAGAAAGATAATAATAGAACGATGTAGAATTAGGAATCAAAATATAGTCATTCCATTGATCACAAACTAGTACAAGTTGTATTGTTAAGCATTATAGATAATCATCGTCTAATGCCATACAACTTAAAAGACTAGTCCTACTAACTGATGTCACAGTTTAGTTAGGGATTTATGAAAAGATACTATAATTGATAAACTAATCCACTAAGATTTACTAGGTAATTCACATGGCTAGAAGGCTCCTCGGTCCTACAAGAAAAAGATGTCTTCAGTGTTTTTCAGAGACGCTTGATATCCTCCTCAATTGGCGGCTTTGGAACAGCCCCAATACAACCATTTCACGATCAAAGAATTAGAGGAACAACATCAAAGAATGAATCGAGCAAACAAATTATGAGTCAATAAGAGTTTAATCACGCAAATGCTGTATGCTTAAGCCCATACGTTTATAAATCATTATTTCCATGGATTGATCAAATCCATCCAAATAAGATTCAGAAATTTGTAGTTCAACAATTTATAATTTCCTTGTTCTAATAAATGGCCAATTTATTTCAACGATTATAAATCACTTTATTTAAGCATCGCCAGCTCAACACAAGAGATCAAGATCGAAACAAATGAGAAACTGATTTAACAGAAAATGATCAGTGATATGATATGGAATCCTGGTTGGCATGTGAACACCATAACAATCAATCTCAGTACCTAACAATCAATAGTACCATCTCGGACAAACTTGTTTCTATCAAAACAGTATAATGTGGAAGATTAATGAAAATGCAAATTAAATTTGCTAAACGAAATGAACGGATCGATAAATCAAGAATAAGAACCAAGGAAATCAAAATCCTTGTAACCAAAAGAATATCAGCAAGAATATTAACCGTTTCGTTGGGATCATGTATATCCACAACTTAGTTAGTCTCGATAATAACAAGATTCATTTCAGGAATAGCTTCGGCGCTAGCATTAAAATGACTAGGGTGGCTTCGTGACAATCTACGTCGTATAAACATCTCGTATAAGCATAAAATTATCATTTAAAATTAAATAAATGAAAACATACCTTGTAATTCACAAGTTCATATAATCGATAAATATTACAACATATATATAATCCCATATATATATATATATAAATGCTTTCATTCTCGTCCATTGGTAACTCGGTGGTTTCACTTGCAACTGTTATAGTTAAAAGATTTCAAAAATTCATTTTTGGAAATCTTTTTGTTCTCTATAACTTCAGCTCTGATTCCAATCTGTAACACCCCCAATTTTGGTCATAGCAGCGGAAGGGTCCTTGGGTGTTACTATCATGGTTCAATCTCATAATCAAAGAAAACAGCTCAAAACGAGTCGTTTTAATTCCACAAAAAAAGGTGAAGATTGGCGGGAACACCTTAACCATGGGTGCCTTTTGACACCAGCCATTGTCCATCCCACAAGGAATAGCTCCGGCAACTCTCCTGGCCCAGAGGAGCAACACTTGGAGTGAGACGAGCCGAGACTCGACCCTCGATCTCTTATTCCATAAAGTCTCTCCAGTGTGCCCATAGGTTTTGCGGAGGCGGCTACCTATTTGAAACAAATGCCAAGGATGGGAATTGAACTTGGGTCATTTGACTCAAGCACAAGAGCTCCACCCATTGGACTAATGCTCCAATGGTAACGAGTCGTTTTAATAAACATCCATTCATTTTCATTCAATAAAGGTACAATTTCATACACGGTCCCAGATAACTTCATGTTTACAAAACCTAGTAAATGGTAAAAATTATTTGAATGGATATAATTTATAAAAGCGGGCCAAAACATTTCAAATAAGCAAGCTTCACGAAACCGCCTTCCTCGAGTGCCTTCCCAATGGAACTGAGATAAAACATGTTGTTCCTAATTAATCCATAACACAAGATTCTTAGAGAGAGAAAGAGAAGAAAAGTAGAAAGAGAAAGTAGAGAGAGAAGTGGAAGGTTTACACTAAAACTATGTGTTTAATGAAATGAACCAACACCCTCTTTCACATGTGAAAGAGGGTTATATACCCCACGGCTCTAAGGCCTTTGTGGGCTTCATCTTGGGCCGGGCTTGGCTTTCTTTTGGGCTTACGCCCCTAACTTATACAATATTAGCTTAAACTCAAGCCCGGTTTTCCCGACTAACCTATTACAATACAAGACCTTTTAACGACTAAGATGACCTATTACATTCTTGTTCTACTATATGAAATATAGGGCTAACAATCTCCCCCAATGTATCGGTCATCTTAAAAATGCTTAAAAAGCATAAGATGGTTGAGTGAATACATTCTTGTAGAGGAGATCTTCTTGCTTTGGTCTTGTATCTTGGTCTTGATCTTGTTTGTAACAGCTTTGTTCCTTCATGCTTTAGTGATCTTTATCTTGAGCCTTTGTCATTAGACTTTGAGTGCTTGAGATCTTCATTTGTGCTCCTTGTGACTAAGATGACCTATTACATTATTACATTCTTAGGTATCTTGATTATCGCCATCTTGTGCTCTTGTGACTTCTGAATCGACATCGGTTACACAGCTACGCCACCTTCTTGATATGCAGCAACACATATAGACACGGATAAAATGGCTTTGAACATTTCATCCTAACTCGGTAGCGTTTTACCTCCGGTCGGTGAAGACCGTTAAACGGTATTAAAATACCGTACCTGTGATCAGGTAGATTCGATTAAGAACCTCCTTGACAGGGTTTCCTGGCGGTAGAAGCCAGTTCTCTTTACTCGACCGTCTCAAAGCAGACTGCGAACGTAAAGAGTGAATCATAAGGATAAATTATCCGTCTGATTAGAGTCGTCAATTCAGATTTCCTGGAACAAGTTTGATTCTAAAAGAATCGCACCATTGTTGCTTTCCAGTTTGTCACAAGCTTGATTCATAGAGAATCTTGCGAGTTACCTACCGCAGTGCTGTTTGATGTTGACACTGGAAGGATTTCCATTCGTCACTGTGAACACTAATGAGTGTCACTCTGAATGTTCTGGCAAGATCACATGGATTTTGCGAAGAAACCTGGAATCAAGTTTGAATCAATTAAGAATCCAAACTTAGTTGCTTTCCAGTTCTCACAAGTTTGATTCATGTAGAATCGCACAAGTTACCTACCATGAGCTTGTTTGATGTTGGCTCAAGCAGGATTTCCATCTTCATTGTGAATCGTATCACTTAGATGTTCTGTCAATATCACAAGGATAATGCGTAGGACTCGATTGTGTCCTAATGAGATGATAAATTGATCTCGTTTGGCTCTAGACTCAATAAGTGCATTTTGGTAATCGGAGGCTGGAGCAGACTGCCACCTTTTCAATATTAACTGACTCGGAGTGAGAAAGTCAATAGATACGTGTTGATCTCCGTGACAATGAGACAAGTTTCTTTTGAGAGAAACTCGAATGGCTGGGAAGGGTTGTGCATTGCATCACTGGGTCCATGATGACTTGTCTTCAATAGATGTATTGACCCGGTTTCTGCCTAAGTTGCATAGAATATTCAACTCCTTCAATGCTTACCAATACGTCATCATTAGCACCTTGTTGTGATTGTTCCAGTGCTAACTTAAGTACTTGGTCCGCATTCAGCTTCATTCCACTCCATCTTTCCTAAGGACAACTATTTCTAGCTATGGAATGTCCTTGGGTAGATCCCTCCGGTTCTGGTTGGATCATAGGACTTAGTTTCCTATCCTAAACCACCTTTTGACTCCATCGTTCCGTCGTGGATAGTAGGTTGTTTTGGGTAAAGATCGTAACCATAAAACCATTGAAAACCATTCAAAGTGCTTGATAAAAAACAAAACTTTTAACACTTGAAAGTTTTACATTTCCGAAAAGCTCCCCCTACACACATGCATCGATATACGAAATAGTTTGGCATGTGAAGGAAAGAGTTGCACTTGAGTCTTTAAGATCACATGTTGCGATATATTACATTTTAATCACATTTTCTCCCCCTATCTCTAATATAAAAACATCATATTAGAGATATTAATTGATTAAAATATGACAATTTCTGAAAACCGATTGGAAGAGAAACATGTGTGCACGCATGAATCATGGAACATTTTTAGTCGGGACGCTCCCCCTCAACAATATATGTGTGTCTTGAGACAAAATTTGAAAAAATTTTAGAAAAACGACACCACAAAATATGTTGAGGTACGGAGTTGAGATGCCTTTTCCGATATAATATATTACATTTGACAATTTCATATCATTTTCGGAATGTGTTGGATACATAAAATATGACAATTTTAGAGATGTACCCAACAACATTAAAAGGCTTGATTTTAAAACACTCCCCCTCAAAAATTGATCAAAATAACATATGACAATTTTGAGATATAAAAACCACTTATGAGGAAAGGAGTGTTGAACACACAATTTTGAAAGATTTAGAAAAACCTTTTGAGAAATTCTTGAAAAATTGTGTTCAACGGTTTTAAAATAAATTCCGATTTACATGAGCTCAAAACTTTGAATGTTTTGTGACTAGCTCATGACCGAGAAAAATTAATTTCCCGTTGTGAAGGATAAGTTATCATCCGTGATAAACTTTCCTTAAGTGGAAGTACGAGTTCTAAGCTGACATTTACTTAGAAGTCGTTTTTCATGAACTTAAAAACTTTGAATGTTTTTATGAGAAGCTCATGACCGAGAAATATGAATTTCTCGTTAAGAAGGATAAGTTATCGTCCGAGATAAACTTTCCTTATTTGAGGTCCGAGTTCTAAGCTGTGATTCGCCTAGAAGTCATTATGAGAGAATATCAAGCAGCTTCATTTGCCAAAACCTCCAAGTCTTCTGGAGTCATATACTTCATACCAAGACGGCCAACGAGATACGCAAACCTATCTTTCGATAGAGCTTTTGTAAACAAGTCTGCCAGCTGGTACTCAGTTCTGACAAAGTATAGTTCCACGATGCCACGTTCCACTTGTTCCTTGATGAAGTGATATCTGACATCGATGTGCTTGGTGCGGGAGTGCTGAACCGGGTTGCAAGATATGGCTATGGCCGACTTTGAGTCACAATACATAGGTATTTTATCAAAGTGGAAGCCATAATCCGTGAGTTGAGTTCTCATCCAGAGGACTTGAGCACAACACGCGGATAGAGCCACATATTCTGCTTCAGCTGATGAGAGCGAAGTGCAATCCTGCTTCTTTGACGACCAGCTGACAAGCTTGTCTTCCCCTAGAAATTGTATGCTACCAGAAGTGCTTTTACGACTATCAAGACAACCTGCGTGATCAGAATCTGAAAAAGCCGTTAGATGAAAACCGGTTTCCCTCGGATACCAGAGTCCCATGTGAATGGTATTCTTAAGGTACCGAAAGATCCGTTTAACCTCTTTGAGGTGCTTTTGAGTAGGTCTGGCTTGATATCGTGCACAATAGCATGTGGCATGATGAATATCAGGCCTGCTGGCTGTAAGGTACATAAGTGACCCGATCATACTGCGATATCGCGTTTGATCTACGGGATATGAGTACAAGTCAGCGTCTAGGGATGTGGTCGACAACGGTGTACCAACGCGAGCACATGAGATCATACCATGCTTTTTAAGTATCTCTTGAGCATACTTAGCTTGGTTAATGAAGATACCACGTGGGGATTGATGAATCTGGAGGCCTAAAAAGAATTTTAGCTCCCCCATCATTGACATTTCAAATCTGCTGTGCATTAATTTTTCAAAACGTTTTGAAAGTTTTGGGTTCGTAGAACCAAAGATAATGTCATCAACATAAACTTGCACCAGCATTATGTCATCCCCATATTTATTAGTAAAGAGAGTAGGATCAATAGAACCTTTGGAGAATCCTTTGGACACCAAGAAGTTTGAAAGTTCTTCGTACCATGCCCTTGGAGCTTGCTTAAGTCCATATACAGCCTTCTTGAGACGATAGACTTTGTCAGGATGATGAGGATCTACGAATCCTTCCGGCTGATTCACATACACTTCTTCCTTCAAATGGCCGTTGAGAAAAGCTGTTTTGACGTCCATCTGAAAAACCGTGAAGCCCTTATGTGCAGCATAAGCAAGGAATATCCTGACTGCTTCCAAACGAGCGACTGGAGCGAATGATTCATCGTAGTCTATGCCTTCTTGTTGACGATACCCCTTAACCACAAGACGAGATTTATTTTTGATGATGGTTTGTTCTTCATCCAGTTTGTTTTTCCAGATCCATTTGAAATCTAAAATTGACATTCCATAGGGTCGGTCAACAAGTTCCCAAACATTTAGGCGTTCAAACTGATGAATTTCGTCTTGCATTGATTCAATCCACGCATGATCAGTCATGGCTTGTTTGATGTTTGTAGGTACAGTTGAACTCACGGTGAGTGCATACATACACACATCGCCATCGGTTTCGAGTTGTCTGCGTGTTCGAACCGGTTGTGAAGGATTTCCAATGACTTGCTCCAATGGATGATCACGTGTCCAATGGTGAGTGGATGGATATGGTTGGTAGAATGTATGCATGTTGGACGGATCAACATGTTGACTAGAAGACTCTCCGACTTCGTGTACCGGTGTACCGAACGGATTGATAAATTCTTCATCGTCAGGTTGTGCATCGACTGCTTGATTGTTGTTTCCTCCTTCAGCATTGACGGTTGGTGATGTTGGTTGTATGACAGTTTCTTGAGTTTGTTGAGTATCCACTGGAATTGTCTCTTGAGCAACGGTTGCTGAAGCAGAGGCAGTTGTGTCTTGTTGATTTTGTTCAGGTGCATCAGCAGTATTGACAGCGAAAGGCTTTGACACAACTTGATTGTTTCCATAGTAATATTCATCAAACATAGGATCATATAAGTCAACCAACTCATTCATATGTTTCGTATCCGTCGAGTCTGCTGTAGGAGTACTTTGTTGACATTCTTGCACGGGACGTACACTGTTTTGTGTAGGTGCCATTGCTGGACATTGAGGTGCGGGACTTGAGCTGTTGTGATCAAGTACCATTTGTGGCAATTCGTCAAAGTTCACATGAATTGTTTCGACAATGATCTTTGTTCTCTTGTTATAGACCCTATATCCTTTCGACAATGTAGCATACCCCACAAAAATACATGCATCACCTTTTTCTTTCATCTTGTCGAGATTCTCACCGTCTTTAAGGATGTAGCATAAAGATCCAAATACGTGAAAGAATTTTACAGTAGGTTTCCTGCCATTGATGATGTGGTAAGGTGTCTTTTCATGTCTAGGGATAACGAGAGAACGATTCTGAGTATAACAGGCAGTTGCAATTGCTTCAGCCCAGAAGAATAGCGGTAATTTTGAAGCAGAAAGCATTGTTCGAGCAGCCTCAACCAAAGTACGGTTCCGTCTTTCGACAACGCCGTTTTGTTCAGGAGTTCGAGCAATAGACGTTTGATGTTCGATGCCTTCTTCTTGAAAATAAGATTGCAAGTTCTTGTTTAAAAATTCAGTACCCCTATCCGTTCTTACGGTTAAGACTTGAGCTTGAAGATTGCGTTGTATCATCTTGAGAAAGTTTTTGAGAACCTCTGGTGTTTCATCTTTGGACCTTAAGAAGAAAGTCCATGTGTATCTAGAGTAATCATCGACAATCACTAGAATATACTTTTTCCCGTTAATACTCTCTACACGCATGGGACCACATAAATCCATGTGTAGAAGTTCCAATCGTCCTTTTGAGCTAGGGGTAGTCTTTGTTTTGAAAGACTTCCGTTTTGCCTTCCCCAACTCACAAGAAGAACAAAGATGGTCTTTGACGAATTTCAACTTAGGAAGACCGGTCACAATATCATTCTTAGAAAGCAAGTTGATGGTGTCAAAATTGAGATGTGACAATCGTTGATGCCATAACCATGCTTGAGATGATGATGCTTTAGCCATTAAGCAAATTGGATTTGTTGAAGATGTGTCTTGAAGAGTTACTGTGTAGAGATCAGAACCACGAGAACCTGTAAGAAGGTCATTCCCATCGTAGTCTCTAACATAGCAAGTAGATTTCCGAAAAGCCACTTCCAAATCCGCATCACAAAATTGACCAACCGAGAATAAATTGTGATTCAGTCCCTCGACGTAATAAACTCGTTTTATAGTGATATTCCCTTGAACCAAGTCTCCATATCCGAGTATCGGTGCAAATTGATCATTTCCAAACCGTACCGTACCCAGAAACTTCTCCACGAAGTTAATGAGAAGCTTGAGATTGCCCGTCATGTGCTTTGTGCACCCGGAGTCCATTATGAATAGGATGAGTTCGACGAGCTGCAGAAGAATTAGAAGACAATGTAGCATTTGACAAATGGGAGCCCTTGATAGAAACGGGTTCCAAAATAGTAGTGGACCTAGATTCTAAAGGCAAGCTAACATTCATAGACCCAATTAGAATGGGGATTGTCTTAGGTACCCATTTGTATCCGGGTGGTGTAAATCTTGAATACCCCCGTGTACATGTCCTAATCATGTTCTCATAAAGCTTCTTTAACCTGCTTTGTTTACGTAGAGTAGTGGATTCTAACGCACTTAGTTTCTTAAGTGGTTGCTCAGTGAATTGGTTCAAAGTTCTTGTGGGTTTACTAGTACTAGTGGGCATACGAATAGGCTTCCTAGTTCTAGCATTCACGCCATTATGATTAAGAGCACAAGCATCATGATTGAAAGTACGAACACATTTGCCACATTCAACACAAACAAATTCAACATTCGAGGTCTTAGCAGTTAAACTGTCATTACATGCAGTTACAGACGTTTTATTCTTAGAAAACTTAAAATTCCTACGGTGATCTTCTACTTCATTCTTCTTCCCTTGACTATTGTTAGGCATGACTCTATCTTCAATTCTAGTGCTCTTAAGCTGTGGTCCGCTAACACTAGTAGTGGGATTTACTCCTGTAGAAGAAGACACACGTTGATTAGTTTTCCTAGTATTTTGAGGTAACTGCGTTGTTCCAGTTTGAGTGGACCTAGTGTTCATCTTATACATTCCAGGTGCTATCACATTAGTGCTCTTATCATTTCCTATCTTAGGCAAAGTCTGTGGGGGTTGTCCCAAAATAGATGTTTTAGGGCATTTAACCGCATTCGGTTGACGAACGGCAGATGGTTTACCCAAAACAGACTTTCCTTTCATTTTCTCAATGAGTTTCTGTAACTCACTAATGGCAATGTCCCTTTCTTTTAGCTGAGCTTTCAAATCATTTATTTCGAAATCTTTTTCATTTAGTAGACGAAACGAAGAAGCTGACATTTCTAGACACTTTTTATGATTATGAGATTTTTCACCTTTTTGTAAAGCAAGTTCAAGAGAAATGGAGTGTTTCTCAAGTTGAGAAAAACTTTTCGAAAGTTTGTTATATGACTGAATTTGTTTTGAAAGCTCTACTTCAAGATTGCAACATTTCGCGTCCGATTCTGACACTAAACATGCTACATGACAATATTGATCCAGATCGGTATACACACCAAGTATAGCATTCATATGGTCAGCATAAAAATATTCCTTGGAAAGTCGATCAATTTCGTTAGAAAGTTGGTGTTCTTGTGTCTTTAATTTAATTTGAAGAAAATCAACTTCATCTTCAAGAGATTTGACATAGCTTAAATCAGTTAACATTTCTTCAGTGAGAGCATTATAAAACATTTCCACATTTTTTGAAAGATCATCAATGGTTGGAACAATGCATTGTTGGATGACGACTTCTACTTGTGGGTTAGGTTTAATATTCCAAATGGTATCCCTAGAAACTTTTTCATAGTCGACGACACCTTTGTACAAATTTAAAACCCCTTGTTTTATAAACTCAAATTGCTGAACACTTTTGCTTTTCTCATCCCATTTACGTTTTTCATCCAAAATTCGCTTTTCTAACAAAATTGATTGCTTTTTGAAACTCCTTTTTAAAGAAACTTTCTTTTGTGGTTCATCACTTGGTGGTGGAACACTATTATACATCTTTTGTTCTTTTGAAAGTTCTTTTTGAGGGACAAACTTAATATGATTGTTAGAATCAGAAAGGTTTATTAAATCACTTAAGTTTGATCGACTTTCTTCTTGTTGACGAATGATTTCGTCGCAGTCAGGGGAGAGCATAAGAGCAAGATTATCAACATAACAACCGATATCATAAAGAGCAGGCTTGGTACTTTGAGCTTTCTTGAGATATTCAGGCTTGACAAAACTCGTTTTCATATTTCTATTGAGCATATTCATAGTTTGAATAGACTGACCCGTTTTGTAAACAATGTTGTTTAACGTGTCGACTCTCTTTTCCAAAGCAAGAATTTTTTCAATATCCTTTTCTTCACGAGTTTTATAAAGCTCAGTTTGTTCTTTGTTAACCGACTCTAATTCAGTAATTTGGAGTTTATGTAGCAGCAGTTGTTCTTCAAGTTCCGATATCTTCTGTTTTGACATATGAATTTCGTGTGCTACATCAGAACAATATTGTTCGTTGAGCACCTTACGTTCATATACCAAACCATTAGCTATTGCAACTCGTCGATCAGCTTCTTTTACATAATCACACTCTTTAAGCCTGTCTATCTCCTCGGCTAAGGATGTGTTTGCTTGCTTCAAACGTTTATTAGCTTCTTTGTTTTCATCAATTTCACGTTTTAAAGAATCAATAATAGACGCAAGCAAATCACGGTCCTCATCCGAGTCAGTATCTTGAACAGCTTTTCCGTCATCATTACACATATGCTGTGAATCCGTAGAGATATTGCTATCCTCCGTGTCCATTACATATGTGTCATTGATGCTTTCGGGTTGCTCAGGATGCCGTCGTTCATTAGCAAACACATTATAGTTATCATGTGATGGTACCTTTTCAAGTGGCTCAGAATCATAGATGGGTCCAGAAGTATCATCAGTCTCTGGGATCACTTCTTGAATCTTTGCCATGTACACATAATGTGCCTCTAACTCTTGATCATCGGCTTCATCATCAGTGTCATCACGCCAGTCAACTTCATCTGCTGTGAGTGGAATTCCTGCTTCTTCTTTCTTGCACAACAACATCTTTTCCTTGTGATATCCCGAATCCTTAACCCGTTTTGGCTTCTTACATTCCCTAGCCATGTGACCAAATCCCTTGCAGTTGAAGCATTGAATCCCAGTCTTCTGCACCACCGGAGTGCCTACAGTATCTCTAGCCCCAACTTGATTCAGCATCCTCTGATTATCATACCTAGCATCACGATCATACCTAGGTGCATGATCAGCTTCCTTATATCTAGCATTGGATGATGATCTGAGGTTGTTGTTGGTAGGTTTGTAGATCTTCTTATAAGTTGTGGTGAGTAAAGACATGAGTTCTTCAATCTTCTTGTCCCTTGAAGTTTGTTCATCATCACTGTCTCCATCTGACTCGGTGTCATACTTTGGAGGTGGAGTGGGGACAATTGCTTTTGCTTTGTGTTTAGCAACAGCTAGAGGTTTGGTGGATGAGCTTGATGACTTTGAGGAATGAGTAGGTGGTTGTTGACGGGGAACGGGTTTTGTTGAAGTAGCAGCCACAAAAGCAATAGAATTAGCAGACCGTTCTGCCTTTTCAGCCCTTAGTTCATTCACTTCATTCTGATGTTGTTTCAAGATATCATAAAGTTTGTGGTAAGATATAGTCTTGATATCCTCCCTTTGTTTGACCAAAGTCACAAACCTCTGCCATTCCGGTTTGAGTTGAAGTAGAAACTGAACATTGGCATGATGATTGGAGATGGTGCACTGATTTCTGACAAGCTCATTCATCATTTTGTAGAATCTCGAGTAATATGAGTCAATGGATTCACCATCTTCAGATGTGAATTTTCCAAACTCCCAAAGTAGATTAGTCTCGAGATCTTGAACATTGATTGACTCACCTTGCTTCAATCGATGAATTGCATTCCACATTTCCATAGCATTAGGACATGCATCAACTGTGGAATAGATATCATTATCAATTCCAGTGAGTATGAAATTTACAGCATCAGCTTCAGCTTGGAGGAGTTTCTTTTTCTCAGCAGAACATGTGTCAAAATCCTCCATAGCTCGTATAGTTGATGAAGTACCATCCTCTGCCTGTGTTGTAATTGGTTTGAATTCAAAAACTGGAGGTGGGTTCTCAAGGCAGTGACGAAGAGCAGTTCGGTTTTCTTTTCCATCGAGAAATCTAAGAAAACGAGATCTCCACTGAACGTAGCAACCGGCAGTGAGCACAGGTGGGTTACCGTTGCCACCTTGTTCCAAACGAATTTGATTAGCAGTTGCAATGTTGATGTTGTTGTTAGACATGGTGAATACTTGTGGATGAATTGCAGATCTTAGTGGATTTGTTGTGATGATGTGTGGTTAAAATTGAAATTCCGAAGATTCAAAAAATTTTTTTCTCAGTCCGACAATAAATTCCTCAGTCTGACAAAACGGTAAGCCAAAAAATTTTGTATCGCCAAATTTTGAATTTGAGTTAGAAATAGCCAAAAACTAGTAGGGAAAAAATTTGAATTTACTTGATCTAAAAATTTTAACTCTTTTTTTTTTTTTTTTTTTTTTTTTTTTTTTTAATCTTCGTGTAAACTACGTTCCGAAACTAGTCTAGATAGTGGCTAAGTCTAAAAATTACTCAAACAAAATATCCATCGAAATGTCCATCGGAATGTTCAGATCGGAATGTTCTATCGCAATGCACTTTCAGATCGGAATGCTCTATCGCAATGCTCAGATCGCAATGCTCAGATCGCAAAGCCTGTCGGAATACTCAGATCGCAAAGTCTATCGGAATACTCAGATCGCAAAGTCTATCGGAATACTCAGATCGCAATGCTCAGATCGCAAAGTGGCTGACAAAATTCAAGCAGAGTAACGACATAAAGTACTTCCTTATACCCGTCGGAATCCAGATCGCAAAGTACGATCGGAATGCCAGATCGGAATAAGTAACAAAATCAAACGATCGCAATGTAGAACCAAACCCTTTCCGATGGTAAGGTTATTGCGATGGAAGCCCAAGTACAATTTGTACTTTCCGATGGTAGCACATGCTTGAATTTCGGAATGAAGAAAAACAAGAAATTTCGCAACTTTTGATCCAAAAAATTTGTGTTTTAGCCAAAACCAAGATACCCAAATCACTACTACTAGTATGTAGATGATTCGTATCAAGAAAAGACCATAAAAACACGAAAAGAGAAATGGGACGTGAGAAATGGATCAAAAAAGGCCACGAAAATTCAAGAACACCACACACGAATCTTCAATCACCTATCCACTATAGGCTCTTGATACCAAATGTTGTTCCTAATTAATCCATAACACAAGATTCTTAGAGAGAGAAAGAGAAGAAAAGTAGAAAGAGAAAGTAGAGAGAGAAGTGGAAGGTTTACACTAAAACTATGTGTTTAATGAAATGAACCAACACCCTCTTTCACATGTGAAAGAGGGTTATATACCCCACGGCTCTAAGGCCTTTGTGGGCTTCATCTTGGGCCGGGCTTGGCTTTCTTTTGGGCTTACGCCCCTAACTTATACAATATTAGCTTAAACTCAAGCCCGGTTTTCCCGACTAACCTATTACAATACAAGACCTTTTAACGACTAAGATGACCTATTACATTCTTGTTCTACTATATGAAATATAGGGCTAACAAAACATGCTAAAAAGTCAGCAAAATTTGTCGAGTGAATCTATATAGTTTAATTTAAATAAAGAGAACACAAGTATTCAAAATAACCTTCCATGCTTAATAATTCATCGAAAGAAAATTATGTTGTACGGACATAATCATCGTGTCATTACATAAACATCGTGACATTGAACGTTAACATATATTATTTTAGCCCAACACAACTAGCCAAGTGCGTATATTTCTCTTATACAATGCATCCGATGTTTCATTACTAGTAAAGCACAACACCACGCGATAGCTAGTCGCGACCGGACTGGGCGTCACCCCGATAGATCTATACATAGTATTAGCGTTACTTCGATTAACAAATCACGATTCATGGGTCTTTTAAGGCTAAACAAACTTATTTAATAACTTTCATCTAAACTTACAATCGGGTTCCTTGTGTTCAATTTTTAAAACAAAGAGGTTTTACCACAACTTCTCGTTGTACCCTTCGTTTATAATAAATGCTTTTCTATTGAGTAGGGTTTCCACAACTTCTCGTTGCACCCATACTTTTCTGATAAGTAGGGTTTCCACAACTTCTCGTTGTACCCTTTATTTTAATAAAACAAGCATGTTATCCCCCTCGCGGGTTTTATAAAACAAGTAAACATGTTAAAAGCGAGGCTATAGACTCACCTTAGCCAATAGTGGTAATGAGACGATCACCGACGATTAGTGCTGCCCGTTTAAACACGAAAACCGCAACGTACCAAATAAGGCGTGTTCGTTAATAATCGACTCAAGTATAAATCATACTTAAATAATATAAAAATAAAAATTACCAAACCATGACATTCCCGAAAAATATACAATACAAGGGTTATTCTATACCCTTTTATCCAACACTATTCTTTTAAACATTGGCACTCTTGACATTGACCCGTCATAAGACGCCAAGTCAACTTATCATTTTACTTCCCTCAGACAAGTAACTAAGCAATTCATATAATGACTTAACACTTGGGTAAGTCACCATGTCCAATAGTGAATACTCAAGCTCACACGACACGCGTATTGAACTACGTGTCCAAATTATAATCAGCATGTACACTCCAAATGTACACACCAATCTACCCTATCTACACTTGTCCAATTTCGACGAAACTTGGTCACAAACTCACGTATAATATGAAGAAGACTCAGTTCAAGTTTCATTCAAAAATATTACTTCTAAGACCTTCTGCCCGACACACCTTTGTGTTATAAAAACCAGACAGTTTTACGCCTTTGACTTGTAAAACCATTTTGACATATTTAAACAATTCCGTTTAAAAAACCGACACACGGGTTTGAAAATAGACTCATTACCTGAGGTTTAGCAACTTACATCAGACCTTGACTATTTCTAAAACTCATTCTATAGTCCCCGAGATTCGATCCAAATATTGACCACAATTTTCGGATTGTGTCAACACTCGTTTCCCGGTACACGAAAATCAAATCATCATAACTTCTCGCTCGTTTGGAGCTAGAAGCTCTACTTTATATCAAATCAATGCTACAGAAATTCTCTACAACACTATCCTATTAGTTAATCAATCACTCAAAATTAAAACACCGAAAAACGTCCTTGAACCCACTGCCTAAAATCAACTCTTTAAAAATCATACTAAAATAATTTTTCAAGCCAATTCAATCACTTTTCTACTCATCCTAATTCCTTAATATCATTCCCCATCAATCCTATCACTTGCATGTTGATCAAAACAAAAATCAAAGATTAAAAATCAAACTTTTTATATGAAAATATCATGATCTTTTCAATATCATTACATGCATAATCATAAAAATACCTTCAACAGTTCTTGTTTCTATCAATTTTTCAAAACTTGTTGCATGTTGGAAAATGTGGTATGGGTGTGATCATCTTTTGAAAACTAAGATGGGACTTTTGTTTGATTTTTACAAATCAAAGTACAAATCAAATATTTTGGGGTGTTTTGTTCCTTGTTGTGGACGGAAAAAGAGAGGAGAAAACAAGGGAGAGAGTTTGATTTTTATAAAAATATTGTGTGTGTGTGTGTTTTAGTTAGTGGAAGATTAATATATAGTGGTAGTTGTGGAGGGTAATTTTTGCTAATTTTGCAATCTTGTGGACTATAAAACAATTTAATTGTTTAAAGGGTAGAAAATGACTATTAGTCAAATTTGAAAATATTTACGGGACTCGGATTTCGTAAAAATACTTTTCAAAAGTTAAAACACTTCTTAAATATAATAATATAACTTCGACACGACTTAAAACGTAATTAAATCGAAAACGTCGAAAATATTAAATATCGAGACAATCGATAATAAAACGTAAATTTTTGGGCATCCGTCGGTATCACGATCATTAGTAGTTCTCGTCATTCGTTAAAACGTAAAACACGAGAAATAAAAATAAATATAATAAAATCATTCATATGTTATTTTGAGAATATAATATCCATACCTAACGTATTCCTTGTCGGTTTTCATCTAAACGACATTATTACCTTAAGTTTCAAGCTATAACCTTCTCGGTTAGCCAATAATTTAATATTCTCAATAAAGTAAACATATAATACTTAATAGTCGAGATTGAAATATCGACCTGAAATTGACGGATTGTCACAAGATGTTTCAAAAGAAGTACAAACTCAAGAGTTGATATACTATCATCTAGCACGTGATAGGGAGCAACACTTAGCACGGGAACTATTCAAGTATACAGAAGACAGTAATGATGCTACTTTTTTAGTTGCTGTAGTGGAGAAGATTTGTGCACATGAGTCATTGACTTTCAATGGTACAGTTGCTTGTGAGGTTCTTTCCAAGTGGATGGCTGGATTGAAAGAAGAAATGGATACTCGGTTAGATGTGTATGTGCTCAGAAACGGTTGCAGGAAAAGCAGTGACGACAGATACGATTATTACTTAGAGTATACACCAGGTATGTTCATACATCTATTTCTCTATATAGATTGTATGGTATTTTCTTGCGAATGCAAGGCTGAGATCTCGGTTACCAAGGGTTTTCTGGTTAAAGTAAAGGGAGATATACTTGGTATTAAGATCATCAGGAATCAGAGTGGTAATACTTAGAGGGTGTCACAGTCCAGGCTTTACAACAGAAAGTTGGTACAGACTTTCTTGAAGGGACACTCCATACTATCATTGAAGGATAGTCTATCAGGGGATTGTGATATGGAAAAGAATAGTAAGTGGTCATATATATATGCAGTTGGAAGCCAAGAGTATCAGGTGGTCTGCACGAGACCTGACATAGCATCTACAGATGTGGGTATGTTGGATAGGTTTGATCGTAGATTACATACATACGTACAAGTTTTTATGGACTAAGCCATGATAAGATCGATCACTGTCATGGGTAGAACAGGGTACGGCTTGCTGATACATGGATGCGCGAGGAGCTGGGAACCTAAGTTGCAGCACACGGAGGCTTTGTGGACAACGAAAGCGGAGTATATGAAACTTACGGAGGTTGTAAAAGAAGCTATTTGGCTAAGGGGACTCTTGAAAGAGTTGGACGTGGAACTCGACACTATGGCAGTTAATTGTGATAATTAGGGTGTGATTCAATTATCGTGGAATCATGTTTTTCATGAAAGGACAAAGCACATTAATGTGCGTTATCACTTTATCAGAGTAGTCTTGGAATCAAAGACGGTTGAAGTTTTGAAGGTGGGTACTGAACACAATGTTGTGGATGCCTTGATGAAGTTGGTACCTAGACGCAAGATACAACACTACTTGGAGTTGTTAAGTGTTGGGATAGGCTAATATAAGTCTAAGGTGGAAATTGTTATGTATTAATCTTTATTAGCCTAACGTCATGTCTAGGGTATAAGTTCTAAGTTTCCTAAATAGCTTATAGCAATATAGGTCGGTTGGTTGTGTCGAAGCCCAACCCGACCCATAGGACTTTGTATTAGTCGGTTCCCGCTCATCTCTATAAAAGGAGGTGAGGGGGACGAGATTCATAACGCATACTTTATCAATAAACTAATCATTCGATTAGGGATACATACCTTGTGGGTTTACTTTTCTGTCGATGCTTCTTTGATCGAAGTTATCCGCATCTAGTTAACCAGGTTGTAGTGAACAAATCACTACAAAAATGAGATAGTCCCCACCAGGTGGATCCTATTAATCTAAACAATCACTTACACTACAAAACCCTAACCAAACTATAGAAACTAGATCAAGAAGATCTAATCAGAAACTGCATGAAACCAAGATGGAACTCCAAGTCGTAACCGAATGATTGAGAGAGAAACTTGATATGTGTGTGTGTGTAAAAGATGGAATGAATGAATGAATGAATCAGTCAACGTCCAACATAAATACTCGACCTAACTTATCGAATTGCAACTATGTCCTTACATAAAGGAAAACATACAAAGCAAGAAAGTATACAAATATTTACAAAACAACCCTCTAAATTACAAGCTTGTACAAAAGGTATTAATAAATTTTAACGCCCTCCCTCAAGCTTGTAAACCAAACAGGTTAACCATACCAAGTTTCTTCACCAAGAGAGCATGTTGGAATGAACCCAAAGCCTTGGTTAGAACATCAGCAATCTGATTCTTAGAATCAACTTTTATAGTTCTAATAAGTCTAGAGCTTACTTTCTCTCTAACAAGATGTACATCAATGTCAAAGTGCTTAGTCTTCTCATGCATTACTGGATTAGCAACAATTTGCATGGCAGACTTATTTTCACAACATAAGCGTACTGGAAGCAATTGAGTTATACCAAACTCACTCAAGAGTTTAATAACCCACATAATCTCACAAGTAGCAACTGCCATTTACCTATACTCAACTTAAGCTGAGGATTTAGACAAGGTAACTTGCTTTTTTCTTTTCCAGATTATGAGATTACCATTCACATAAACACAATATCCATATACAGATATTCTGGTAACTGGACATTTAGCCCAATAAGAATCTGAATAAGCAACAATCTTGTACCCTTCAGAATTCTTATTGAAACTAATACCACTTCCAGGTGCAAGTTTCAAATACTTAATCACTCTCAATCCAAAGTCACAATGTGACTATAAAGAAGCATGCATATATTGGAATAAATAATGTACAACATAAGAAATATCAGGTCTAGTTAAAGTTAAGTAGATCAACTTTCCAACCAACTTTTGATAGTTGGTAATATTAATCAAATAACTATCACCATCAGATTCCTTATGAGCAAGTACAATATTTTCCGACAAAGGTGTAACAACAGGTCTACAAGCCAATAAACCATACTCATTTAACAGTTCTAAACAATACTTTCTCTGACTTGAACACAAACCATTCTCAGTTTTAAGCACTTCAATTCCCAAAAAATATTTAAGTTCTCCAAGATCTTTGATTTTAAATCTGTTATTCAAGAACTTTTTGAACTTATCAATCTCAACTTCAGAATTACCAGTCAACACAAGATCATCCACATAAACAAGCAAGAACAACTTTATTTTGCCATCAGTTTTGATTTACAAAGAATGATCATTTTTAGACTGAACAAAAACAGCATCCAGCAAAGTTTCAGAAAGCTTGTTATTCCATTGCCTAGGAGCTTGTTTAAGACCATATAATGACTTCTTCAGTCTACAAACTTTGTTATCTCCAGGCTTAGAATACCCTGGTGGTGGAATCATAAAAACTTCTTCACTCAAATATCCATACAAAAAGGCATTATTAACATCCATTTGATATAGATTCCAACCATTTTGGACAGACAAATCAATCAAACACCTATATGTACTCATTTTAAAAACTGAACTAATAGTTTCCTCATAGTCTATACCCTCCCTCTGATTACAACCCTTAGCCACAAGTCTTGCTTTATATCTTTCAATTTCACCAGTTGAAAGATATTTTATTCTATACACCCATTTAGACTTGATAGGCTTTCTACCAACAGGAAGGTCTACTAGATCCCAAGGACCATTTTCATAGAAAGCTTGTATCTCAAGATTTATAGCATTAACCTAGTTTTGATCACCAAAAGCATCTTCATAACAAGTAGGCTCATAATTCATATTAAGACTAGATATAAAACCAAAATTCCTCATATCAAGCATAGCATGATTATAAAACTTATAGAAACCATATCTTAAAGATGTATTAAGCACATAATCATTCAATTTAGTAGGAAACTTAATAACCCTATTAGACTTCCTCTGTCCAACCTCCCTTATCTCATTGTTAAAAAAGTATTCAAGAACCTCTTTATTTAAATCAAAGTTGCCCTCAGAAGTATCTGTTTCTCCTATCGGAGTTGCAGTTAACCTACTACTACTACTTGGTAAACTAGTAACTAAGCCATCTCTAGCTTGCTGAAAAGCAACATCTGGTTGACTATCATTATTAGCAGCTATTTCCTCAATAGTAAGGCTACCACCCTCTCTACTCAAAGTAGTATTCCCTTCCTCATCATCATTGGGTCTTGAAGTTTTAAATGTGTTTTCAGACTCAAAAAAAAAATTCAAAGTAGAAACTTCATTAGAAGACTCCAAAACAACATCATTATTCATTTTATAAGGGAAAACATTTTCATAAAACTTAACATCTCTAGAGTATATAATTCCTCTATTTTCAAGACCAAAGAGCTTATAATCCTTTTTTCCATTAGCATATCCAAGTAAACCACATTTTCAGATTTTTCAGAAAACTTATCACTTCCTTTTAAAATAGTGGCATAACACAAACATCCAAAACTTCTTAAGTGAGAAAGATTAGGTTCTCTACCATACATAAGACAGAAAGAAGATTTACCATTTAAAACAGAGGAATGAAGCCTGTTAATCAAATAAGCAGCAGTTAAAACACAATCAGACCAAAACATAAGAGGAACCCCCCCTTAAAAATAAGGCTTCTTGCTACATTAAGCAAATACCTATATTTCCTTTCAGCAATACCATTCTGTTGTGGAGTATATGCACAAGTAGTTTGATGACCAATTCCCATGGTATTAAAAAAACCACCCATATTTTTATTCACAAATTCAGTACCATTATCAGATCTTACAATCTTTATCTTTTTATTAAACTGAGTTAAAACCAGATTGTAAAATGTCACAAACATTTGAAAAACCTCATCTTTAGTTTTGAGCATATACACCACACTAATCTACTAAAGTCATCAACAATGGTCAAAAAATATTTAAACCCATCTTTGTTAACCACTTTATAAGGCCCCCAAACATTAAGATGAACAAGTTCACCAAAACACTTAGACTTATGTTCACTTAGAGGAAAAGACTCTAATCTATTTAGCCTTATGGCAAACATCATAAGGTAAATCATTATTAACATGTTTTAATTCCAAAAAAACTTTTAAAAATTGCAAAACCTGGTTAGCAGGATGACCCAACCTATTATGCCAAACATCTTTAGACACAAAACAAGTAAAAAACTCACAATTGCTAACAGCAGGGACATTATCAGCTTTATCAAACAAATACAAACCAGCAAATTCACTACCAGTCCCCAAGACAGTTCTTTGATTCAAATCCTAAATATAGCATTTAGATTCATCAAAACTAACTCTTAGTGTACTATCTTTGATAAGCTTGTTAACAGATATCAAACTAACACAATACTCAGGAACAACCAAAACATCAAACAAAATAACCCCATTATTAAGTTTCAATTTACCAACATGAGTTATCTTAGACAATGTACCATTAGGATGACAAACTATAAGTTTTAAGTCAGACACAAAAACTAAGTTAAACATGTTTTCAAGAATTATTAGTCATATGTTGATTAGCACCTGAATTAATAATCCATCCAAAATAATAACTCACCCCTTCAGTTTTAACAGTAGCACAATAAAACTTATAGAAATGCTGATTAAATAATACATTGCTATTAAAGAAGGAGCAATTTCCAATACTTGTCATATTGGCTTGAGCACATGAGGAAGAACCACTATCATTTAGCAGACTCATTAATTTGAGCATATGCTCATTACTCAAAGAGGAAGTATTATTGTTATCCTTATTAACATCCACATTATTACTTTTAGTATTGTTAAACGCATTTGCAGGTTTCAAGTTAGGATTCTTTTAAAATCCTAGAGGATAACCAATAAGTTCAAAACATCTCTCAATGGTATGACCTATCAACCTAAAATGTTTACATAACAAAGAATCACAATTCCCCTTACCATTACCAGTGTTCCCATTAGACCAATTACCAAACTTTTTCTTATTATCAACAGTTTTACACACAAAAGCAGAAACTTGAGGTTTCTTAACCTTAACAGAACTAGAAGGAATCCCCCTATGGGATTCTTCTCTAGAAATAACAAGAAAAGCATCCTTGACTTCAGGAAGGACTTCACTAGTCAGGATACTACTTCTTAGGGTTTGATAAACATCATCAAGTCCCATAAGAAACTGCATCAACTTTAACAATTTACCATGATCAACTATTTCATTTCTAGCCTCATAAACACAATCAGGTATTTAGTTAAGATATCAAACTCTCTCCAATAAGAGTTCAATTTATGATAATACTTAGAAACAGGCAAACCACCTTGCTTAAAAGAATTAATTTTCTGAAGCAAATTAAACACAATAGAACCATCAATCCTATCATAAGTTTCTTTTAGTGAAGCCCAAACACTAGCAGCATTATCAGAAAACACATGACTAGGATACACATCTTGAGTCAAAGAAGCAAGAATCCAATTAAGAACAACAGCAGTACACTTATCCCACTGAGCAAGAAACATAGGACTAGCAAGATAAGTATCTCTAGCACAAGCACCATCTACAAAACTAAACTTACCCTTAATCTGCAAAGCAAGTTTCATGGCACAAGCCCATATTCTATAATTTTCCACACCAAATAGTTTAACAAAAGTAATAGATGCACAATTAGAATCACCAGGATGCAAATGAAGAGGATTACTCTGATCTAAAGAGTTGATAAGAATAGCCATGATGAACAAACAAGAACACCAAACAAGACCAAAAAACCAACCTAGCAAGAACAAACCAACAGCAACCAAGAAACATAAATAATCAACTACTAAACAAGAAACAGAAAAATCAACTACCAAACAAGAAACAGAAATAACAAACTACCAAACAAGAAACAGAAATAATCAACTACCAAACAAGAAACAGAAATAACCACTCACACCCAAGCTCCTCAAGACTTTGTCAACGAGAATGGGACTGACCAGAGCAGGTATCCAAACCACTCAAATGGTGGCAGGTCAAGGTGTTAATCAGCTTCTTTGCTCCCTGTTGACTAAGTATGATTCACTTTATAGAAAAGAAGACTTATAGAGCAAAATAAGCAGCGGAATATACCAAGATCAACAAGAAAGACCCCCAATACACCACAGATCAACCAGATCAAGAAACCCTAAAATAAAAAAATTAGGGTTTCTTCAAATTGACCCTCAGAATCGATCAAAACCCACGTTAATCAACGATTAACAACTCAAGAATCACCAAGAACCATCGATTAATCAAAACCCTCAAAAATTAGGGTTTCAAGATAAAACCTTAATTATAACGATCAACATCAATCGAGCTCTAAGAATCAACCTAGGGATCTGATACCATGTAAAAATGATATCAAAACCAACAAGATCAAGATCTAATCACTCAACCAGCCACCCTTTAGTGATCTCTTTTATTAAAACAATATACACAAGTAGATGAGTCCCTAACAGAGAATTGATGAAATTATACCAATAAAAATACATTTAAAACTCAATTTATTCATATACTTTGCATCAAGTATTATATAACAAACAAAAATGATATTTGAAGTCAAAGTTACAGAGACTGCAAAAATAAATGATGAACTATAATTATGGAGAGAGAGTATTAAAGAAGAAAATACTTAATCCACTTGAGAGAGATGAGAACTATAACCGAAAATACATAGAAATATTGAAACCCTAAGTGGTATCATCAGCTTAGATAGCAAGATGTCTTATCCTTCAAGTTTGAGAAGTGACACTGATAACGACCTATGTAACACCCCCAAATTTATACAATTCAATACAGCGGAAGACTAGTTGGTGTTACGGGATAGCACATTACTCACATCATAGTCAACGCTTAAAAGTCGCGTCGTTTTAATAATAAAGCATTTCCATTCATAAATATCAAAGTTACATCGGTCCCAAGTCATATTATTTCATACAAAGTTTTACAAAGTATTTGAATGGAAAATGTTGTTTAAGTGTGGGCCATGAATTCTTGTCGACTTCCCGAGAATTACCTTCAAGTACCTGAGATAAAACATGTTAAAAGAAAAGGTCAGCGATAACGCCGAGTGAATTCATAGAGTTTAATAAATTCCATCAATACAATATCAGTATAAAATTATTACTGAAAATCATTTTGTACAAATCATTTTAATAGGCCATAAAATAGCCAAAGTCATTTTATTCAAATCCATATCGAAAATCATAATATAGGCATTTGCCTTAAAAATCATTATACGAGCCAATGTCGTAAAAATATCATACAATACGTCTTATGACGTTGTATAAAGTCAAATAAAAACCGTTATATGAATATGGTTATGAAAACCAAAACACGAATATAATATCAATAGTATGACCCTGTATTGCTAGTCAGGCAATACATCGTAATTCGGAGCGTCTATTAGTATTTCGTTAATTTTGGATTATTATAAGCCGCATGACATTGTTACCTTACTAAACCAACAACGGGTAGCTAACCCGATACCAAATTTGCCCATCTAAAGTAGCGTGTCGTCACAAAGGTCACGCTATTGAAATCTTCTCATACATAAATTCGCTTACCAATCAATGTGGCACGACGGGGATCAACCGTCAAGGCGCGAACTGGGGTGATCGTCCCCAAATAGTACTATTAAATGCATAAGCGTTTACCAACTCCCGGTAGTTCACAATTCATGCTAATGGGACTTTTAGTGACATAACCTAACTTTAATAATCCATTTAATTTCATCTATCGGGTCCATTAATCATTTATCGGGTCATACAATCGGGTCATTCAATCATTCGGGTCCAAAATCAATAAACAAACAATCGGGACAAATGGTGTCCTATTTTATAAAACTAACATGTTATCTCCCTCGCGGGTTTATAAAACATTTATAAAACATTTAAGAGAGTGCGAGGCTATGAACTCACGTTGATGTGGGAAGGCGGGTTATCGGCAATTCGGACGTATGGTACGTGCTTCAATCACAGAAACCTATATAAATAATAATCGGTCTTAGACGTTTGTCCAATGACTTTATAAAAATAACAATTATGTATACATATGATGATTATATATTTATGATGATCAAGTGGGTTTACACATTCTCGTTTACTCATTTTAGTGCTATATGTCGATAACTTTTATACTAGTTTACTAGTTTTACCTTTTTACGTGTTTTAGGTCCAATAAGCCTATTATAAGTTATTTAACTTATTTTAATCCATTTTGTACTTATATTATCAGTACATACACTTTCAAGTTGGGCCCAAATGGATTAAGCCCAATAAGTTCTTTTTATGGGTGTTTATCTTATTTAGTCCAATTATTAGCCCAAGTATTAGTCCAATATGTTTACTTAGCTCGTTAATGTCCGTATGCCCTATAGTTCGGGTTTTATAGGTTTTTACTTGTTATACATGTCTATATATCAGTATATAAGTTTTATAAAGTTTTCATTAGACGGGTCCAACCATCTAAGTTTTATTTGACAAAAACGTTAATTTTACGGCAATAGCCGAAAAAGTCGTAAAAATCAAGTTTATAGTTTTATAACTTATAAAACTTAACAAGTTACCATTTTTATAAATGTCCACTTATTTAACCTTTTACATACTTATATAAATAAAATCCATAAGTTAGTGGGTTTTTATTTTACATTTTATACTATTAAATCTTGAGTGCTTATATAATAGTAATAAACATTATTTCCAAAAATCTGATTTTTATCTTCTCTTTCACCAAAACTGCCATATCTTGAGTTCTATATGGAGATAGAAGCTCAAATTTTTATCACATAAACTACATGATATTTGATACATTTAAATCGTCTATAGCTACTGTTGAATCATCCTTTAAGTATTTTCTAAAAATCGTCCAAAACAGTAACTTCAGATTTATACCCTAAACTTGTTTTGATCATATCTCACTCATTACAATGATTCCATTGCATGGCCAACTCTCACATGTGTACAAGACATTTAGCTTACTTTAAATGGATTCTACTTCATCATTTCATCAGTTCATAACATGTTTCTTTACTGTTTTATACAGCCATGTAAATTAATCAAGATTTTAACCTTGTTTCTTATAGTTTTTCACCTTTTTAATCATATTTATCAACAACAAATTCCCACATAACATTTTTATCATCATATAATCATCATATACATATACAATAGGAAATAAAATACATGTTTACATAATCAAATTAACAAGAAGATGAGGAGGACAATCTTTATACCACCATGATGATGTAGGTTGATCAAAACATGGATTTTTGATGGAGAAACTTGTGAATATCCATGACCATCTTCAAGACCACCAATCTTCCTAATCTCCTTGTGGAAAATCAGCCCCATGACACCATGAAAACTCCTCCATGGATGTTATAAGTTGCACCAATCTTCATCTTTTTGAATGGAGATTAACATATGTTGATTATAACATATGTTTATGGTTAAAATTTGTATGAAAGAGGTGTTTTGGTGGAGATGAGGGACGGCACATTGTGCTAGAGAGAGAGTTTGTGTGTTGATTGCATGGTGAAATGAGTAGCTAGTTTGGTGTAAATGGTTTTGAGTTAGCAAGTGGAAAGTAGCTTCATGTGTAAGCTAAGACATGTGTAGCCTTAGTTTATGAGGTTTTGACACATCAAATGGGTTAGTTGTTTATACTTGGCCGGTTTTGGGAGTGGGGTGGGACAAGTGTCCCACTTGTCTCATCCCATTTATTTACGGGTACTCCTCGATTCTAGTTTCCTCGATTTGCGTGCCCTCGGGTCGTTTTACGAAAAACGTTTTTATAAATTATGAATCAACGTCATAAAACGAATCTAATAAAAATTGTTTCATCAAAAACGGAGTTCGAAAACGTAAATACGTAATCCTAGGGTTTCCGGTTTAGTCGTAAAGGACGTTAAAATAAAATCGTAAGTCCTAATCTCTTCTCGTAAATTTGTGAGTTTATGAACCAACACAAATTTAAAACTCCAAAATAATATTCACGGATAAATTTATTTTCTGAATTGTCGGACTGTCACCAAAGACGGTGTATGTAAACGTAAGCACGTAACGTAGAATCCTCCGGTTTAGACGTAGTCGATGCTACTCCAAGACATAATTCCAAATTTCTTCCCAAAAATAAGTGAGTTCATATTGTATCATTAAAATAATATTTTCAAATAATATTTGAGAATAAAATATCAATCGTAAATTGACGGATTGTCACATCATTTACCCCTAAACAGGATCTTTGTCCTCAAAGATCATCTTACCTTACTACTCGCTTCTTATAGAGTTAAAGCCATGTGGGTATTTCCTCCACATTTGGTCTTTTCTCACAAGTGCAATCCATTATAACACGCGAGTTTCATCAAACATAACTACGGGGATAAGATCAGGCTTAATGTTGACTTACTTTCTCTATCCATGATGTTCACGGGTTTCTGATGAATGCAACTTTTCGCCGATCTAAGCTCTACTAAGAATAATCAGATTTTCACTTGATAGATATTCCATCAAGTTCGATATACGAAACATAATTCACGCAGTCTTTGAAGTCCTAGGGTAGATCCAGCTTATATGCCTTTCAATCCCAACTTTTACATCATCTCAATGGTCCCATGCAACGGGGACTTATATCCCATGATTTGTCAGATCATGAATTCATTTTTTCAAGGTTAAAAATTATGGCATAACTTCGCTACCCATTTGGCACTTCAAGATCTACATTTCACATTCACATAACCTCTTGCCCACTACCGGCAGTCAATAATCAAATCCTAATTTCACCAATCATTTCAGGTCTCGTGGGTCGGGTATTTTGTTGGGTTAGGTTCGCCATCATAGGAAACCTTAAACCTGAAAGACATGTCCAACTCACAATGGGTGTATGTCGGGTGTCTTTATCTCAACTCTTGCTTACGGATGCTCTACTATTTAGATCCTAACAAGATTCGATCTTAATCCTAACACGATGATTATCAATGATAATCTCTCCAAAGGAAAACGATTATACGGTCTATTACCAAAGGTCAATCATTCAAACATAAAACAGCACTTATATTGCTTATATCGTTACTTTACCTCGTCCCTTCGATTTGGGGTGGTATATAGTACTCTCATCAAGGTTCGTTCTCAATGATTTCGGAGCAAATCTCTAGAAATTCGATGCGAAGCGAGGATCTTGATATAGATGTTCGATACAGGCACACTATGTTTACATAACTCTTTTGCATTTATCATTAACGGGAATGATATTAGCAGATTTGGTCAGTCTGTCGACGATGACCCAAATCGAATCAAATTCAGATGATGACCTTTGCAATAGCTAAACGTTTACTAATGTATGAGGCGATGTCTGCCTTCATAATTTGCCATCAGTACAACTTCTTTAGACAAAGATACTTTTAGTCAAAAATGACATACATATAATACTTATACTTACAGATTCCAACATAACTATATCTCACAATCCTCCATATTTAGGCAACCATAAACGGCCCTTTAAAACATTTAACGCTATCGGCTTCTCAATTCTAATGGTTCACATTAGCCGTGAAACCCTTCACTATTTATATTATCCTTTTTACAAACATTGTTTATTTTTATACCGTTCGGCAATTTATTTTGCACCTTCATTATTAAGGAACATGTCCTAACTGGTTCTTTATCTTTTATACATAATGCGTCGGTATCTATATTCACTTCTCATGATGAACTAAATATCATAACCGTATTTATTCAAAATTCTTTCTTCATATTTTCTATGTTTTAGTTTCGTCTCAACTATTATTTTTATCAGTTTTACTCAATCCGTCGTCTAAAGCGTCGATAATTATTATAATTAATTAAATAGTTATTAGTTAATTTTTATGAAGCGTAAACGTAAAAGTTTTAAATTTCTTAGTTCGATCAATTATATAAAATGTTCAAAATAAATCTGAATTTAATTAACAAGATTTTGTTGATTTATCGAAAATATTTAATAAGATTCGTAAATATTTGAAAAATCTTTGTTTATATTTTGGTCAAAGTTTTCTTAGTTGAAAAGCGTAAATTATCGTTTCAAATTTCAAGTAATAAGTTATATAGTTTCCTCAATTCTTTTTAAGTTATCTAGAAGTATACACAAACATTTACCCCTAAACAGATATTTAGTTAAATGGTTTGTGTATAAGGGAATAATCCCGTTAAAATCCTTTGTTAAAACATTCGTCAAAACATATTTCCATTTTCTTTTTAGTATAACTCAAAGTCTTAAAAGGGCTCTTAATTTTTTTTTGAAGAGTCAATATAGATTCCATTATCTATTACTCACACGGTCAATTAATATAAAGGATTTAGTCTTTAATCACATGTTAAATATTTAAGATACAGGTTTTTATCGTTCGGCCAATTCAGGGCAATCTATAAATAATTATTAACCCATTCTTATTCTTATAATCAAACATATAGTCCTTAATGATCACGAGCATGAATTTATCAATTTACAGCCTACACACGTGATTCACCAAATTTATGAATGCTACATGTGTGTTGGTCAGTCCAAACGGCATCACGTGAAACTCATAATATTCATTACAAGTACCGGATATAGTGATTGGAATAAATAATCTTCTTTGCGGATTCGAAGTTGATGATAACCATGCCACGGATCAAATCTTAAAAACCTTGTAAATGATCGAACAAATCTTCCATTTCGAGTTATGGATATCGTTTTCGATTGTCAATTTACTCAGTCACGGTAATCTATAAATATAAGGAAAGATAACACCATAGCTCTTCAGGATGACAGGCTTGGTATAATAAAATCTTTCTCCGACAACTCTCTATTGTACGGTAATTCCTTAAATTCAGATGGTGCTGACGTACAGTGCACAAGGCACAGGTGCAACACCGAGAATATAATCAATACCAAATTCAACTTGCCTTAATGACGAAAGTCTAGGTAATTCACCAACAAATACCTTCTAAAATTTTAGATAACAGAAACATCTTTTAATAAGTTCATATTTGGTTCTTTTAGGTTATAATTTCTATGACTAATTCACAACCATTCACGGTATAAATTTAAGTCTAAATACAGGATATGGTCATCCATCAAGAATTATTTAGATCACTTTTGATAATCAACATCTTATCTCTTAGGGAATTCAATTCGAGTTCCCGTCAATTAAGACAATGTCGTCATGTCATAATCAACCAATCCATTCTACTGGCATTTCCAACTTTCCAGTTTTATTGCCGTCGATAAGATGTGAACTTCTCAAAAGACTAATAATAATTCACAATCCTTCACCAATTCAAGGATATTAGGATACACAACTACCATTAAAAGAGTAAGGTCAACGCATAATCTATGCGAGAGAATTTCAAATCAGATACAGATGAAAACATCTAACGAATATATATATATACCATGTTTTCATTAATTTGAGTACGCATTCGAAAGCTCCTCGGATCGTAACCCAGGTCATTCAAATGAAATCAAATCATAAGAAATGATAAGAACGTCAATACATCCAGTCGGGTATCAACACTCGGTAATCATATACTTTTCCTAAGAATCTTACTACGGGAGAATTGGACAAGAAAGAATTGTCAATTGTCAAATAAGACAATTTCCACAGATGAGTAAATTCAACTCGGAAGAATAGATGCTACAGGCACATGTGTAGGTGTCCCTAACACTATGTCCTTATTTTCCACTTCTTGCAGATCTCATGAAATTTAATCCTTCACAATCTTCAAAGAAAATGTAGTGTTTATTCATTAATTTTATGGTGACTACTAATCAGCCTTGCATGGTCCATTCCAAATTGTATGTAGGCGCGCAACTATATACAATTTCAAGATTAACGATGCAATACTCAGTTCGTCAAAATTTTATCATCATGTTTATAATAAAAACATTTTCATGCTTAATTCTTAAATAAGAATCAAAAATAAATTTACAAAGATTTTCCTTGTTATGAAAACAATTAGGTTTTCCAAGATGTTTTATAAACAACTTCCTTTCGATAACAATCACTTATAAATCTCACTTTGAATAATCCTCATAGTGATGAAAATTCAATTTTTATCAAGGGATACTGTTTTATCTTATAAAAACAATGAGTGATCTGCAAAAGAGTGATGAAAGCTTGTTCACCAAGAATTAACTATGATATGATAGGAAATGAGCTTAGCCAAATAATCATGAGGTTCATGACCTCGATGGCACTCACGAAGAATAATTCACAACGTAACTCAAGTCAAGATGAGTACTTGTTCAATGGTTGCATCACTAATGCGAGCATTAGGATGAAGCAAGAAAAGATAGATAACATCGATACATGTAGAATTTAGCAATCAAAGGTAGTCTTTTTCATTAATCACAAATAAGTCAGAATTTTACCGTAACACATTACGTGTCACTATGTCATACAATTCTAAGAACTCATCCTACCAACTGATATCTCAGTTAAGTTAGGGATTTTTAAAAGATACCACAATGAATACTAATCTACAAGAGTCATTAGGTGTTCCACATGTCCCAGAAGATCCATCGGTCTCAATTCAGAAGAAGATTTCTTCAATTTATTTCTCGGACACTGGGCATCCTCGTTAGTGGACAATGGCCTAGGAACAACCCTTAACATAAACTAATAAATTAAAACCTTATAATTCAATCACAAAACTTAACGACTTCCTCTTATCAATCTCATATTCCAATACAAGTTAAATGTTACTTTATTCAAGTTTCAACCAGTTTTATACTCAATTCAATATCCTACCTCATATTCCAATACTTACAACCTTATTCTTTGGCCTTGTAAAGGCGACAAAAGCTCAATATGATCAACACTTAATTTCCAATCCTATAACTCTTATAACAACAATTATCAAATAAGTCACTAGTATGAAATGACTTGGTCATTCTACTAGACTTCTCGGAAAGGTACTAGTGCATGAGGCCTTTGGGTAATGGTTCCAATGACAGCCTCAAGTGCAACATTCACCCTTTCGATTTCAATTTAAGAATTGGGTGACAACGAATCAGATGACATCTTTCCAGGTGATAACGTTTTGTCAAACTCCACTCTATAAGGAAAGATCGTCATGACATCGATATCAGATTTAATCTCGCCAATTCTTCTTTCAATTTCACAATCAACTAATATCTACACTTCTACGAATATCAACCATTTGTTGGGATCATAAATATCCACAACTTGGTTTAGATCTAGGATGGCTAGAATTCCTACGAGAATAGCTTCGATTAATTTACTAGGGGATTTAGGGTTACTTGTGACAATCTACGTCGTATAAATACCTCGTATAAATATCAAAATAATCATCAAACAATCATGTAATAAAATTACATCATATATATATATATATAATCCAAGTTATATATATATTAAAATAATACTTCTCAGCCTTGGCCTTGTCGGTAACTCGGGAATTCTTCGGCACCGTTATAGTCAAAAGATTTTTAGACATTTTTAGAAAAATGTTTTTAGTTAAAAGATTTTGAAAAGTTTTATTCAAAACCTTAGTTTTAAAAATCTTTCGTTCTCTATAACGAGAGCTCTGGTACCAAACTGTAACACCCCCAAATTTATACAACTCAATACAGCGGAAGACTAGTTGGTGTTACGGGATAGCACATTACTCACATCATAGTCAACGCTTAAAAGTCGCGTCGTTTTAATAATAAAGCATTTCCATTCATAAATATCAAAGTTACATCGGTCCCAAGTCATATTATTTCATACAAAGTTTTACAAAGTATTTGAATGGAAAATGTTATTTAAGTGTGGGCTATGAATTCTTGTCGACTTCCCGAGAATTACCTTCAAGTACCTGAGATAAAACATGTTAAAAGAAAAGGTCAGCGATAACGCCGAGTGAATTCATAGAGTTTAATAAATTCCATCAATACAATATCAGTATAAAATTATTACTGAAAATCATTTTGTACAAATCATTTTAATAGGCCATAAAATAGCCAAAGTCATTTTATTCAAATCCATATCGAAAATCATAATATAGGCATTTGCCTTAAAAATCATTATACGAGCCAATGTCGTAAAAATATCATACAATACGTCTTATGACGTTGTATAAAGTCAAATAAAAACCGTTATATGAATATGGTTATGAAAACCAAAACACGAATATAATATCAATAGTATGACCCTGTATTGCTAGTCAGGCAATACATCGTAATTCGGAGCGTCTATTAGTATTTCGTTAATTTTGGATTATTATAAGCCGCATGACATTGTTACCTTACTAAACCAACAACGGGTAGCTAACCCGATACCAAATTTTCCCATCTAAAGTAGCGTGTCGTCACAAAGGTCACGCTATTAAAATCTTCTCATACATAAATTCGCTTACCAATCAATGTGGCACGACGGGGATCAACCGTCAAGGCGCGAACTGGGGTGATCGTCCCCAAATAGTACTATTAAATGCATAAGCGTCTACCAACTCCCGGTAGTTCACAATTCATGCTAATGGGACTTTTAGTGACATAACCTAACTTTAATAATCCATTTAATTTCATCTATCGGGTCCATTAATCATTTATCGGGTCATACAATCGGGTCATTCAATCATTCGGGTCCAAAATCAATAAACAAACAATCGGGACAAATGGTGTCCTATTTTATAAAACTAACATGTTATCTCCCTCGCGGGTTTATAAAACATTTATAAAAACATTTAAGAGAGTGCGAGGCTATGAACTCACGTTGATGTGGGAAGGCGGGTTATCGGCAATTCAGACGTACGGTACGTGCTTCAATCACGGAAACCTATATAAATAATAATCGGTCTTAGACGTTTGTCCAATGACTTTATAAAAATAACAATTATGTATACATATGATGATTATATATTTATGATGATCAAGTGGGTTTACACATTCTCGTTTACTCATTTTAGTGCTATATGTCGATAACTTTTATACTAGTTTACTAGTTTTACCTTTTTACGTGTTTTAGGTCCAATAAGCCTATTATAAGTTATTTAACTTATTTTAATCCATTTTGTACTTATATTATCAGTACATACACTTTCAAGTTGGGCCCAAATGGGTTAAGCCCAATAAGTTCTTTTTATGGGTGTTTATCTTATTTAGTCCAATTATTAGCCCAAGTATTAGTCCAATATGTTTACTTAGCTCGTTAATGTCCGTATGCCCTATAGTTCGGGTTTTATAGGTTTTTACTTGTTATACATGTCTATATATCAGTATATAAGTTTTATAAAGTTTTCATTAGACGGGTCCAACCATCTAAGTTTTATTTGACAAAAACGTTAATTTTACGGGAATAGCCGAAAAAGTCGTAAAAATCAAGTTTATAATTTTATAACTTATAAAACTTAACAAGTTACCATTTTTATAAAATTTCCACTTATTTAACCTTTTACATACTTATATAAATAAAATCCATAACTTAGTGGGTTTTTATTTTACATTTTATACTATTAAATCTTGAGTGCTTATATAATAGTAATAAACATTATTTCCAAAAATCTGATTTTTATCTTCTCTTTCACCAAAACTGCCATATCTTGAGTTCTATATGGAGATAGAAGCTCAACTTTTTATCACATAAACTACATGATATTTGCTACATTTAACTCTTCTATAGCTACTGTTGAATCATCCTTTAAGTATTTTCTAAAAATCGTCCAAAACAGTAACTTCAGTTTTATACCCTAAACTTGTTTTGATCATATCTCACTCATTACAATGATTCCATTGCATGGCCAACTCTCACATGTGTACAAGACATTTAGCTTACTGTAAATGGATTCTACTTCATCATTTCATCAGTTCATAACATGTTTCTTTACTGTTTTATACAGCCATGTAAATTAATCAAGATTTTAACCTTGTTTCTTATAGTTTTCACCTTTTTAATCATATTTATCAACAACAAATCCCCACATAACATTTTTATCATCATATAATCATCATATACATATACATTAGGAAATAAAATACATGTTTACATAATCAAATTAACAAGAAGATGAGGAGGACAATCTTTATACCACCATGATGATGTAGGTTGATCAAAACATGGATTTTTGATGGAGAAACTTGTGGATATCCATGACCATCTTCAAGACCACCAATCTTCCTAATCTCCTTGTGGAAAATCAGCCCCATGACACCATGAAAACTCCTCTATGGATATTATAAGTTGCACCAATCTTCATCTTTTTGAATGGAGATTAACATATGTTGATTATAACATATGTTTATGGTTAAAATTTGTATGAAAGAGGTGTTTTGGTGGAGATGAGGGACGGCACATTGTGCTAGAGAGAGAGAGTTTGTGTGTTGATTGCATGGTGAAATGAGTAGCTAGTTTGGTGTAAATGGTTTTGAGTTAGCAAGTGGAAAGTAGCTTCATGTGTAAGCTAAGACATGTGTAGCCTTAGTTTATGAGGTTTTGACACATCAAATGGGTTAGTTGTTTATACTTGGCCGGTTTTGGGAGTGGGGTGGGACAAGTGTCCCACTTGTCTCATCCCATTTATTAACGGGTACTCCTCGATTCTAGTTTCCTCGATTTGCATGCCCTCGGGTCGTTTTACGAAAAACGTTTTTATAAATTATGAATCAACTTCATAAAACGAATCTAATAAAAATTGTTTCATCAAAAACGGAGTTCGAAAACGTAAATACGTAATCCTAGGGTTTCCGGTTTAGTCGTAAAGGACGTTAAAATAAAATCGTAAGTCCTAATCTCTTCTCGTAAATTTGTGAGTTTATGAACCAACACAAATTTAAAACTCCAAAATAATATTCACGGATAAATTTATTTTCTGAATTGTCGGACTGTCACCAAAGACGGTGTATGTAAACGTAAGCACGCAACGTAGAATCCTCCGGTTTAGACGTAGTCGATGCTACTCCAAGACATAATTCCAAATTTCTTCCCAAAAATAAGTGAGTTCATATTGTATCATTAAAATAATATTTGAGAATAAAATATCAATCGTAAATTGACGAATTGTCACAACCTAAATATACATATTCAACCCATTATTATATTGCCACTTTGTATTATAAATAAGAGCTTTCGATACTTAATATATTGTGTTTTACATGCAGGTATAAAGTTTGAAGAAGCTAAGTGAAGATATACAAAGAAAGGTCGTTGAATCACAAATAAACAAAACTATTGAGAGAAGATTCTGGAACGCACAAAAGTGCGGCGCATAATTTCAGAAGTGTGGCGCACATTCCACACCTCCAAAGTGCGGCGCACTTTTGGAGAAGTGCGACGCACATTTTCCCTCAACCAGCACTATAAATAGAGGTCACTTCTACTCATTTTACACACACATCTCCTCTTGAATACTCCATAGCTCGAGTATTTTAGCTTCCTTAGTAAATTTTCAGTATTATCCACTTTTGGGAAATACTTGTAACGAGAGTATTCCACTCTTTGATTCTTGGAGGAACGATACAATCGTGACACTTGTGTACTCGTTCATTCAATCAATCTAAGTATGATGTTCTCTTACTCTTTTCCATTTGTTACTTTGATTACTATGTTAGGCTAAGCTATTTGTGACTATATAGGTATGTGACTATAATTAGTGATGATGTTATGATATGATCCTTTATAGTTGTTTTCAAGCTAATGTTGTAAAATCATTTTACCATCTAGTTTTACAAACCATATTTTATCTACAGCTGATTTGCGTTGAGAAACGCAAATTGTTATAATACATTTTTAAGAACTTGTCTATGGTTTTGAATATTTGGTTGGAGAGATCCGCTTAGAAACTTTGATAAAATGTTGAACTCGTTGGCAACTTGTTTTAAGCTTAGTCACTTGAATAAACATAAGTCTTGAATCACACTAAAGTAAATTATGCAAATGCCATTTTGACGAAAAAAATTATCACTCTTTACCTACATAAACATATCTTGATCATTAGTATCATCATCACAAACTTATACGAACTATCCCATATTAGTCATACTTGTTACTATTGTTATTTATTTCGAACATTTCTTTCTTCAATTATTATATTGATTACCAAAACGAAATTAAGCCTCAGTGAACGATCCTGGCTTACCACTACAAGCTATATTACGAACGAAAGGGTATACTTGCCTGTGTTTGTATTCTAGTCCCTTGTTTTGTCTAAACCTTGTAATTAAAATTTAAGGCTTGCGAACACACCATCAAGTTTTTGGCGCCGCTGTCGGGGACTTACAATCCTGTTTTGTAACCAAAGCTTTCATAATCTTTGAAGAACTGAACCATTTCCCACCCAAAACTAACAAAATTTTTCCTGCAGTACAGAGAGTACGTCGCACTACTCAAAAGTGCGCCACACTTCCTGTAGCGAACCAAAGTACGCCGCACATTTCAAAAGTGTGACGTACATTTCCTACTGTAACACCAAAACCATTGTTGGATGCACACCCGTTCATCCGAAGCTCCACCGGTATCACCGTTACCTGAGCCTGAACGTACCCTTAACTGAAGGTTACATAGACTTCACCTCCGTGTACCTTTAGATGGAGACACGAGCAACCTCAACCTCGCGAAATCAACCAACCTTTCGACAACCTTTCTCAATTCCTATTTGTTGATCCCAAACTTAGATCGATTAGCTTTATGTATATGAGAATAGATCAAGTAATACACTTAGAGAAACCTTTGTATATGCTTATGAATTTAAGTGTTATGCGGAATTTAACACTTAAACAAGAACACACAATGATATAAACAAACTTTCACTTTGATTATCAATATCAAACTTGCTTACAATGAAAGTAGTTTACGAATGAAAACTTATATGAAACATTAACCTAAAGGTCTTCTTTTATAGACATAAGAAGCCTTGTACAATAATCTACGTATCAGCTATTCTAGGTAAAGATAAATATAGAAAATACATTGTTGTTCCTATCTTTACTAGAACTATTCTAGAATACAATAAACGCGTAGAGTATATCTTCCCATCAGTGCTTGTCTTCAATGTGTCAACGCTTGACTTTATCTTGTCAACGCTTGAGCTGCCAGCGCTTGTTTTGTTCCAGTCAACGCTTGGTTTACTCTTGTCAGCGCTCAAGTGATCTGGCCTTAATTTATTCCCAACAATCCTCCCCTAAACTTGATATCCACTCTTATGATCAAGTTTCTGAATAAGCATTAAGGACTAGAAGGAATCTTACAAACCTTCTCATATTGGTAATGAATAAATCTAATCAAATCTTTTGCCACGTCACTTGAATAATCTATTTTCCAGCTGAGTGTCCTTCATCTTTTCCAAAATAGCCTTAGATATGAAATACTGACCATCCACAAGTAGATACTCAGCAAACTTTGTAGAACTCAAATGGTAAACACCAGCAGCTGAATATAACCTCCATTGAAGACCACTGAGGTCATCTTCAAGATCCTTCCAAATTGCAGGATCCTCATCTCTTGGTCCACACATTCTTTTGAATGTGGACCAAAGTTTTATTCCATTAGCTGAAATTGGTGCTTCAGCCTCATACTTGGTCTCCAGCAACCTCCAAAGGTTCACCAAGTCTTCTCTATCACAACTTGCAAACAAAGATATGAGAGTGGTAAAAGTGTGTACCTCTTTGCCATATCTACCAATCCTCCAAAACCCACATTCATCTTCTTCATAGCTCACAATTGGGTTCCTGGAATCTAATGGTAACACTTGCATCATATCTGAAGCTTCTAAAGGTGAGAGCTTGAGACTCTTTCTGATGACAGCTTCACTTGGATATAGTGGATCCATATCTTTGGGAAACTCAAATGAAATTCCCTTCTTTACTGGCCTGGGAACAAACATAGCTTTCTTGAGTTCCATTTCTTCTGCAAGTTCCTCCTTTCTTTCATCTGAAAGAAGTCTGAGAGTGTTTGCTTCCTACACTCTCACCCACATAGGATAAGCCCGGTTTTCCAACTCATCAAATTTCAAAGCCTTCAACTTTTGATATGTCCATCCAACTCCATGACATCTGAGCAACATAAAGTATAGCTCCCTTCTATCCCTTTTCAACTCTGAGAGAATATTACTTGCCTTGTGTTTCAAAATTACCTGACAATCCTTCTGAACTCTAAGAAGAATCTCCAAACCCCAAATTTGATCTGAAATGGTCAAGTCTGGATTCTCCATGCATCTTTCTTCCCAAGCATTGTACATTTGAACCACCTCTGGCATGTCAAAGTCAACCTGCAATTTCAACTCTCTCAGCTTCTCCTTGGCCAACTCATCCCCATACTCAAGCCTTTCTTGTTCTATAATCATCACACTTGAGTCTGAGCTAGCTCCATCACTTCCTTCTTCTAAAGTGACAACAAATGGTGACCCCTCCTTTTTATCCTGTTCCATGATTTGTGCAACTAATCTTCTATCAAACTCAACTTGAGCTGCATCCTTTGGAACAATCTCTTCTACCATTATACCCTTACCCTTATCTGATGGTGCAATGGTTGGTAAGGTAGATGGTGATACCTAAGTAGAAACCTCCTTGATGATAGATGATGACTGGGATACATCACCTTCATGTGCAGGTCTGTCAATGCCCAAATTTGTCCTATCAGCGCCCAAAATATTTCTATCAGCGTCCAAATTTTCCTTTTCAACACCCAAATATCTTCCCTCAGCGCCTTGTGTAACCTCTCTCAACATAGCTATAAATGATAAATTTAAGTTGGTAGGAGAGACTAACGACGTATCAAAACCTGTTTGTTTCTTCAAAGTTGTAAGGGCTTCATCAACATCCATTGATTGACCATCATGACTGCCCTTATCACTTATATTTATTGGATCTTCCTCCCCTTTGGAAGATTCCTCCATACCCCTCCTTGCACTAGCACTCTCCAAAACAACAATCCTCTCCCTCAATTGCTTGAGTTCAAGGCCTTGTGAGCTGACAACTTGTACTAAGTCTGCATTTTGCTTTTGCAAGCTAATGCAGACTGCCGTCAATTCCATAAGAGTCATTGGTTCCAGTCTGCCCTCTTCTAAAATGGGGATTTGACCTCCCAAGTCAGATTCATTGGGCATGGATGAGGACTTAATGATGGTGGGACTGCCTTGGCCAGCATCTAAGCCAGAACCAATAGTCCCAGCCTCATTCAGGGCACCAGCCACACTTGTGGTGGTGGTTCTCTCTGCTTCATGGCTAGGACCACCAAAGGAGAACACTCCAGTAGTCCTTTGGCGTTTCATCAACCTATATTCAGGGGGTGTGGAAGATGGTGTGGAAGAATGGGTGGATGTGGGTTGGTTAAGGGGTGTTTGGGTTTGTGAAGGTTGTGTGTCAGCGTTGGAAATAGGCACATCAACGCCAACATTTAATGTGTCAGGGTTGAAGGATTCAGAGTCAATTTGCATGTGTTCAGGTGAAGGTAAAGGTTCAGGGATTGGTTCAAGTTGTGGTTGGGGGTCAATTTGTGGTAGGGGGTCTGGTTGAGGTTGAGGGTGTGCTGCTGCAATAACAGCAAGCATAGCTTGGGTTAAAGGTAGGTCGCGATGGGGTGGTGAGTTCATCTTCATAAAAATAGCTTTCTTTTGCTCAGGGATCTTATAAAAATCATTGTGATCCCTTGAGCAGTAACCTTGAACATCAAAAACCATTTGTAGAAAACGGGGATAAGCTAAAGTCATTTTGTTCCCCTTGTTTTTACACATCCCCTCAAAAATCATTTTAGAATAATTAAATTTTTGCCCTGTTGCAATGCACACAATAGCACTGGCAATGGATCTATTGATCTCATTGTGTGCAGTGCATTTGGGACTCAAACATTGAAGGAGGACATGTATGAGGTACTTCCAGGCTGGGGGACATTCTTGCTTATGATACTTGTTTAGAGTACCTTCATTAGGAAAAGGATATCCCAAAGCCCTAAGCCCTTGTTCTATTTCATTTATGGGAAGAATGGCTATACCATCAGCATCATCAAGATGCAAGGCTTGGCGTACCAAAGCCTCAGTAACCACCCAAGGCCTCCCATGAACAATAGAAGTCAATGTAGTCACTCTATTAACTGTTGAGGAACTGACAGTGTTCCAAAACTGCTTAATATGTGTGACTGGAATGAGTGGTGCATGAGAAAGAGCATACCTTAAAGGGGATGCGTTCAAATACGCCACCATTTTTGTGTATTGGGGAAACAGAGCATCATCAGCTTCAAGATACGCAATCATGTTGTGTTGTGACCTGAACCCCAATTCCAATTCTGATGGTTTAAACTTTGGTGCCATTGATGAAAGCTGTTAAATTTGAGTGAAGAAGATGAAGTTGATAAGAGAAAATTGTGTTAGACAAGAATTATAGATACCCTGTTTAAAATAGGAGCCAAATTTATAGGAGAAGAAAATGCATGTGATAGGCCCAAAAATAGGCAAGTATTTTCAAAAATCAATCATGAAAATATTGAAAAAGTTATAAGTTATCTCATGCATTAAATGAAAGTAACAACTCCTAAAACTACGGCCTAAAAATATGTCAAAAAGTAACAACTGGGTAGGTCCCATTGAGTGTCAACGGTCAAAAATAACCTATCAACGCCCAACGGCTATAATCTTGTCAACGTTTGCCTATAGCCATGTCAGCGTCCAATTTGGTCACAACAACGCTTGGAAAATTCTTGTCAGCGTCCAAAAAAAAATGTTTTAAAAATGAAAAATGACCTAAACAAGTAATTTATCCTAGAGAAGATAACCAAAAGCTGATAATTATTATAGGGCGACAAGCACTGTCTAGTTATGCACACTGGCTTAAGCAAGATAGACATAGCAGTCCTCTAGTGTCCCTTGCTAACCAAAACTCTTAACAACCAAGTTACCTTACAAAATTCCTTGTTACTCCCAGGTAAATTCCATAACAAAATTATTCCCAAGGCTCCCAACAGACCACAACCAATCCTAGGCCAAAAATGTCTTGGCAGTATGCATAGTATATCAACTTTGCATGCTACACTGCCTCATGATTTAGTAAAACTAACTCATACTCACCTGTGGACACAAACTAGAATTGTGATAAGAGTATCATATGGATACCCAAACATCCTAAGGGTTCCTAAAACCTCCCCTTAAACTATGATACAAAAGTTTGCTAAAATCATGCATGAACATAAAAAATTTATGTAAAGATAGGAATGAAACATTCTAACCATCATCCATAAATAAAAACTTGTCCAAATGCTTCTCCATTGATCCATAAGCAGCTCTGTATCCAATGGTATACTGCTAACACCATCTACACATTTAGATTGAAAACCACAAAACTAACATTGTTGCTGACAACGCCCCGATAACACATGACAGCGTTGAGGGAAGCTTTGTCAGCGTTAGACAATTATATGGCTGACAACGTTACAAAAACACTTATCAGTGTTCAAGCAACCTTTGTCAGTGTTAGAAAAATATAGTGGAAAATCTAAATCATCAATAAGACCAATAACAATGCATCATCCTGTACATACTTTTACAAAATAAATTCCAAAACACATATTATGTGAGATTGACCATTCCAATACTTGTTACCAAGTATTGAAATCTCCCAGCATCAAAAGGTTTAGTTAGTAAATCTGATACATTTTCCTCAGTGTCAACCCTATCTGGTTATATTAAACCTTTTTCAAAGAAATCTCTTATAAAATTGGTGTCTAATTTCTATGTGTTTAGTTTTAGAATGATGTACAGGATTCTTAATGATGCATAAAGTGCTGTTATTGTCAACAAATATCTTGGTATGCATGAAATTATACCCATAGTCCAACAGCTGGTTCTGAATCCACAAAACTTGGCCACAACAAGTAGCTGCAGCCACATACTCAGCTTCAGTTGTAGAATTAGCCACCACTGTTTGTTTCTTGCATTGCCAAGAGATCAACCTGCTCCCAAGAAACTGACATCCACCAGTTGTGGATTTCCTATCAAATTTATCACCTCCATAATCACTATCTGAATATGCAATCAGCTCCAATGGTGAATCCTTTGGGTACCACAAACCAAGACCAGGATAGCATCTTAGGTACCTAAAGATCCTCTTCACAGCATAAAGGTGACATTCTTTGGGAGTCACTTGATGGCGTGCACAAGCACACACAGCAAACCTGATGTCAGGTCTGGAAGCAGTAAGATACATCAAGGATCCAATCATGGATCTATAGTGCCTGACATCAACATCTTTCCCATCTCCAATCTTTCCCCAAGGGTGTTCTGTATCCATAGGAGTAGTAGCCCTCTTTTCATGTGGAGAAAAGCCAAACTTCTTCAAGATCTCAGCAACATATTTATCCTGGGAGATGAAGATACCATCTTCTTTCTGCTGAACTTGTAAACCAAGAAAGAAGTTCATCTCCCCTATAGCACTCATCTTGAATTTGTCTGTCATAAGCTTGGAGAAATCCTCACTCATCTTTGGATCAGTGGACCCAAAAATGATATCATCAACATAGACCTGCACAAGCAACACATCCTTGCGTTTCTTCTTTGTAAACAGTGTTTGATCTATGGTGCCCCTCTTGAATCCATTGTCCACCAAATAAGTAGACAAAGTACCATACCATGCTCTAGGGGATTGATGAAGGCCATACATAGCCTTTTTGACTCTATACACTTTATCTGGATGCTCTGGATCCTCAAAACCAGGAGGCTGCATTACATATACTTCCTCAACAATAGTTCCATAGAGGAAAGCACTTTTGACATCCATTTGATAGACTGTGAAGCCCATGCAGGATGCATAGGCTAGAAAAATCCTGATAGCTTCAATCCTTGCAACTGGTGCAAAGACTTCTGTTGGGTCGAATTATTGAGTTGATAAGTCAAAACACAACAAAATAAGAAGACAAGGGCTAAAAAGTACAAGTTGCAAAAGAACAAGCCGTTGGAGTCTTTTTATTACTTTAGCTTTCTTTGTAAGCTATGTTTTCTAGTATATAAAGAAAACATAGGACGTAGGTTTCACATAATATATCATTCATTCACAATGTAAACCTAAAGTGTGTATCGCACTAGACGTGGGATTCAATGTATACACGTCTAGTGGATGTTTGTTATTAATATAATGAACATCCCTATTGTTTTAATTCATGTTCTTTGTGCCTAAACACCTTGTCATGATCATTGTTCTTTTCCGCTATGTTATCATATGAATGATGATCATCCTAGATATAATGGTTCTTAACCATTGAGCCCAACGATCAATGGGATCATCAATTGGTATCAGAGCCTAAGGCTCATGATATCTAGGTCCGACGAGGTGTTCGTGTATGGTGAAGAAGAAAAATTCGTATTGAATTTTTCTGGACGTTTTTGTGTGCGCAGCAGTATTCAGAAGGTCATAACTTTTGATTGAACCGTTGGATCGTCACGAAATTTTAGATGTGTGTTCTACATATATAGATCTAAACATCCACCGGAGGGATTGTCGAGTTTTATCCCCAGGCAAAAGTTATTAAGCGTCGAAGTTGGCTGATGGTAGATTTTCAGTTTTCTGCTTTCACATGAAATCATGAACTAGGGTTTCTTCAAACCCTAGATCTACATAAAAATCAGAATTTTGTGAGATTGGTGGCTGTTAATTCAGGATCTATGGTTAATTAACAAACCCTAATTAGGGTTTTGATGCATAATGTTAAAAAACCCTAGATCGATCTTGTAAACAAAAGTGTTTCGTGTTACTGTAATGAGTTGATGATCATGGCTGCTATCATACATATACATATGGTCCTTACTGCTCGATCTTGTTTTGTGGTATGGTCATCATGTGCTATTGGTTATGCACGTTAGATACGTGAGATCTTCATGTGCGTTCACACGGCTAAGGAGTTAAGCTTATAACCATGCTAAAGCAAACCGATTCTGTTGATGCTATTGTATTCACACGATATAAAGCCTCTCATTGGTGGAAATCGCTATGTTCACATGGCCAAGGTAACGCATGGATGCAGTAATGTTAACTTCACTTGTGTTCACATGGATCTTGAAATCCTATTGGTAGAAAAATCGTGTGTTCACATGGTTAGAAGGTTTTTATTGGTCAACGATTGCTACGTAAATATTCTTGGAAAATATATTCATGCGTGATTTAAGGGATATACTTTGAGGTAATAACAAGATTTATTACAGTACCATGAGTTTCTTATGGGCTGCATATAAATTTGGGCTTAATTTATACAAGTTATTATTGTTATCCTCAAAGACAGATGGAAAGTGGCCGCATATAGCATCAGCGTTTAAACCTTAGACGCTGACAAGGTTTAATATAGACGCTGACAGGTTTAAAGATGAACGCTGACAGGATTTTAGGTTGGCGCTGACGTTTGTTGTTTAGGCGCTGACAGGAAGGATTTCGACGCTGACAGAATAAGTCAACACTGATAGGTTGACAGTGTCGTCCGATATATGAGCTTCAACGCTGATACGTATTGTCAGATATTGGACAATACATCTGACCAAGATATTGGACAGAAGAGATATTGGACAACATAAAGTTTGCTGCTGTTTGAGAAAACTGGTACGTTTTAAGCACACAAAAAGGAGGATAATACACACAAAGGTACATGGAATCTCCGTTTTATTCAGAATATCAAGTTGATATTTATGGCTCGGATATATTTAAATGGATTAATGATTTTAACGCGAGTTAGCAATTATTCGTGGGATTTGATGGATATTTTAAACTATGTAATCGGGATAGCCTTGCGAAAGAGTTATCCACAATGGACTTTTACATATGGTATGAAGATGTTATTTCATTCAAATTCGTCATGAAGAGGTGTTAGCTTAAGGGGAAGAATTCTTATGGGAAGTTTGATGATTGAAGAAGATTTTCGCGAGTTTGTGTTTCATCATATTGTTAAAGTGGTGGACATCAGCCATTTACTTTAACAATAACTTGTTCGTGCTCTACATGGATGGTGATGAAGACTTGTCATAACACTTGAAGGAGTTACATTATCGTGCTCAGTGTCTCACATAGGATGAGAATATTGACAAGGGATCGAGGTCTACTTATATTTTTTCTCAATTTGGTATAAGTTCTTCATCACATGGTTAAACAAGACATGGAACATAAGATTGGGTTATCTACTTCAACATCAAGAATACTTTATTTATTTTTCTTCAGGATCATTACATAGAGCTACTTTTGGAGAATCTACAAGATTGCATACTTTCACATATTCCCTATTGATGTGTCAAAAAGGGGAAGAATATGTGCTATACTTAAGGGGAAGCTTCTTGGAGATCATGTACTACATACAAAGGATTCATGCTTAAGAGGAGTGTTTTGACATCATCAACTAGGGGAAGATTGTTGGGTCAAATTATTGAGTTGATAAGTCAAAACACAACAAAATAAGAAGACAAGGGCTAAAAAGTACAAGTTGCAAAAGAACAAGCCGTTGGAGTCTTTTTATTACTTTAGCTTTCTTTGTAAGCTATGTTTTCTAGTATATAAAGAAAACATAGGACGTAGGTTTCACATAATATATCATTCATTCACAATGTAAACCTAAAGTGTGTATCGCACTAGACGTGGGATTCAATGTATACACGTCTAGTGGATGTTTGTTATTAATATAATGAACATCCCTATTGTTTTAATTCATGTTCTTTGTGCCTAAACACCTTGTCATGATCATTGTTCTTTTCCGCTATGTTATCATATGAATGATGATCATCCTAGATATAATGGTTCTTAACCATTGAGCCCAACGATCAATGGGATCATCAACTTCCTCATAGTCTATCCCCTCCTCTTGTGTATAACCTTGAGCCACTAACCTTGCCTTATTTCGGACCACAATGCCTCTTTCATCTCTTTTGTTCCTGAGAACCCATCTTGTCCCTATAGGTCTGACATATCTAGGACAATCAACCAGCTCCCAAACATCCTGAATTGCAAATTGGTGAAGCTCATCCTGCATTGCTTCCACCCAACTTGGTTCTTTGAGAGCATCAAATATTTTCTTGGGTTCCTCTTGTGACAGAAAACAGGCAAACAAACATTCTTGCACAAGAGGGGTATCAACCTTCTTGTGTATATTGGCAATAAACCCACCAGGACCTTGATGAGATCTTCTAGTCTGAACTGGAGTCATAACATCACCAATGATCTGGGAAGGGGGTGATTCTTCATTGTGGATGTGAGAACTCCTCCTTAAAAAAGTCTGGTGTCCTCAATCTCACGCTCCATGTTGCCAATATCTTCTTCATCAGACTCTCTTATATCAACATAAGGATGACCTTCTTCATATGAATTGGAAGGTTCACCTTGTTCAAAAGTGGAAGAGAAAAGATGTGCAAAAGTGTTGTCAACGTCTGAACCTTGTTTGTCAGCGCTTGGGCTAACAACGATTGAACTGTTATTGTCAACGTCTGAGCCATCAACGTCTGAATTGGTCTTGTCAGCGCTAGATTTGCCTTTGTCAGCGCCTGAAGAACCATGCATGTTTTTATCTGGTGGTGCTTGGAAACCACCATTATCTTGTCCAGCAGCAGCAGCGGCAGCAAAAGCATATGTCTAAATGGGAATTGTAACATATTCTTGGATAGGAGATGTCTTTTCTGCTTGTGATCCAACTCTCTCATGAACCTGTGTACCTGAAACATCAACAACTTGTTCCTCCACAACATTTGAAGTGACAGGCATATAATTTAAAGTTCTAGATAAGGGTTCCAAGTCAAACAACCAATTAGGACCACTTTCAGGATCACTAGGCTTATTTTCTAAAAACCTAACATGTACTCTTTCAAGTATACGTTTTTCTTCTTTAAGATAAACCCTATAACCCTTGCTCTGCACTGAATATCCCATGAAGTAACCCTCATCACCTTTTGCACTAAATTTCCCTAAGGCATCACTAGTATCCAACACTACTACATGACAACCAAAAGGTCTGCGAAAACCAATATTAGGTTTTCTACCCCAAATAACTCATAAGGTGTTTTGTTCTGAACTTTGTTAACCAATGCTCTATTTTGAACATAGCAAGCTGTATTGACAGCCTCAGCCCAAAAGGCTATAGGAAAATGAGCATCAGCCAACATTGTTCTGGCTGCTTCAATTAGGGTTCTATTTTTCCTCTCAGCAACCGCATTTTGTTGTGGGGTACTAGCAATACTAAATTGCCTTGTAATTCCTTTCCTGGCACATAAATCATCTAGCTTCTTATTCCTAAACTCTCCACCATTATCACTCCTAAGCATTTTAACCTCATTGCCAGACATCTTCTCAATCTGAGTGATAAAATCAATTAGAATATCAGTTGTGTCACTCTTCATAGCTAGAAAGAATGTCCAAGTAAACCTAGAAAAATCATCTGTGATGACAAAGCAATATGACTTACCATTCAAACTTTCTATATTGGTTGGACCAAAGAGGTCCATGTGTAGCATATAAAGAGGTCTAGAACTAGTGTGCACCTGTTTGGACTTGAATGAGACCTTATGCTGCTTGCCTTTAAGACATGCAACACAAGAGTGGTCATTGTGGAAGGCCTTCTCAGGCAAACCATCAACTAAACCAAGCCTCACAAGTCTATTTATATTTTTAAAATTTATGTGCCCTAGTCTCCTGTGCCACAAATTACTCTCATCTACTGAGGCCTTAGCATAAAAACAAGACATATTATTATTAATTTTAATCCCATTCAAATTCACATTATATATGTCCTTATGCCTAGGTGTTCTATACTCAATATATTTCTCATCAGGGATCTTATAATCCTTGCTTAACACCAAACACTCAGTATCAGTAAACAGAACTTTATTTTTGTTATCACAAACTTGTGATACACTAAAAAGGTTGTAATCAAGTTCTTTTACCAGAAAAACGTCTTCAAAACGCAAATTCTTGGTGAGAAGGGTTCCTTTGCCTGTGATAGTGCCATATCCGCCTCCAAAGTAAACCTTGTCACCATCTTTAATGGGAGTGAAGTTAGTAAGATAATCTTTCTTCCCTGTCATGTGCCTTGAGCATCCACTATCCCAATATCCATAATCATTGACCTGTTTTTGAATGCCCTGCACATAAAGAAAACAAATTAGTTTTCTTTGGGAACCCAAGTCTTAAAAGACTTGGATTCATCTGGTTGTTCAATAAGAACAGACTTAGTTCTCATAACAACCCCATTCTCATCCTTCTTAGGATGAAAGACCCAGTTAACCCCAATAGGTTTTGTAATGACCTTTGAAATGTAATTAAATCTATTGCAAGTCATTGAAATCCCATTGTCATTAGGGTTTTGATCTTTCTTGGGTCTCCATGTTAAGCTTGAAGAAGCTTTAGACCCCTTACCTTGTGGTTGCAAATATTTAGGTCTGGTCACGTTTCTGTCAGCGTTAGAATTTGACCTGTCAACGCTGAAATTACCCTTGTCAGCGTTGAACCTAGGGTTTGCTACAGAAACCCATTGCCTATTTGACCAGGTGTTTGTCTTTTGAAATGGTCTTTGTCCATGAGTGTTAGACCCTCTAGTAAAGAATGGGGCAGGTCTAATCACTTGTGGACTTTGCTGCACACAAGGTTTGGGTCTGACAACGTTTGACTTCCTAACAACGTTGACTTTTTTCCTGTCAGCGCTGAAATTGTTCCTGTCAGCGCTGGCTTTGGGAGCGTTTACACACTTGTATGCCAAGTGTGAAAAGCTACCACAAGAGTAACAAGCTTTTCTAGATACAACCTTAGGTCTAGAAGAGAAGAAGCCTTTTCCATGATTGCTAACTTGGCTCTTGGGTGACCTAGTATTCCTATACATCTCTGCATATTTAATGCTAGGTTTCCTATCAGTGTTTGAGCCTAGGTTAACAACTTTACCAGTGAGTGGGTTAGTAACCTTAATGGGTGTTGACTCATTGGGACTTTCACATAGTAAGCCACCCTTAACAAATAAAGTAGGGTTAGCTTTCTTCCATTCATTCAGGTCAGTCAACTTTTTTTGATACTCTTCAACTGGAGTGACAACTCTTGGTGGAGGAATGAATTCCTCCTCTTGGAGCTCTGGCAAACCAGTCCAAGATAGGTCCTTTTGTTGGACACCATAGAAGTCACCAGCTGGTAGTGGAACCAAAGAGTAATCATTCATCCCAATCCCAGTCATGTCCTTGGGATCCCTTTGTTTACCCACACACTCTCCTAGGGTTTGGGTGGCTCTATCAAATCTTTGAATTTAAGGCCAACATTATCTTTATTCTTAATAGCCTCATCTAACTTAGCCTGTATCTCACCATTAACCCTTTCCATGATGTTTCTAATATCCATACTAGCATCTAACTCATGTTTTAAGATATTGATTTTATCTTTTAAGTCAAATTCCATTTTCTTATATTCAAAAACGGTTTTCTCAGTTTCAGTAAGAGCTAGTTGGTAATTAGACAGTTTACATCTTTCAGTACTCACATCCTTTAATAATCTTAACACTTCTTTGTTAAGTCATTTAGTATTTAACCTACAACCTTTGCTACAAAAAGCGTCATCATATACCTCATTATCAGATGAAGAGGAGGAGTGTGCCATGAGAGCCAGTGGCGGAGCCAGGAATTCTAAACATGTGTGGCACAATTTTTTTTTACCCCAAAGTCCAATTTACAGATAATAAGATTAGTACCATAATATAAAAGTTAACAATATCACCTCGGTCGCTCTAAATTAATTTACTCTCTCAGTCTGATTGGAAGCGCTTGATCACATCTTCTTTATGACATTAATAAATACTTTTTTCTTGATGCTACAATATCGCTCCATAAAGATTGATGCCTATTAACATCTTAATCATAAACTAATCATATTTTCACATTCTAATCTAGTAGTACCAAGTATGGATTTAGTGATTTACCACACTGATTTAACAATATTCTAATCATATTATTGCATTATACTGATTTAACACATTGATTTATATCAATATGATTATTACATGAAAATCAAAGATTAAAATCCCAAAATAAAAATCAAAGATTAAAATCATATTTTTACCAGACGAATAACTGAGTAAGTGGTTCACAAATTAAAAAAAGATCATTAAATTCTAACAACTTCGTCAATCATCAATACTAATCCAAGATTAGACTTCAATTGCTAATTCATTTATCTTTTGTTGTGTTTTATGTTTTAGGCTTTTTAGTAAATAACAATTGATAAACTGAATAGTTGTATAACATGGGCTTTATTGGGCTATGACTAAGAATCATTAACTAAAATGGACTGTAAAGTAAATTAGCTATATAAAAATGTTGAATTGTAATTATTTAGTCAAAACTGAAGCTGTATAGCAGCACACTATTGATGACTATACCATCAACACAATTGAAAACAAAATATTGAAATATATACCGCTTCGCATGGTCTACCCATATGTGGCACGTGCCATAGGTAGCCATGCCTTGGCTCCGCCGCTGATGAGAGCATATTCAACATGCTCTTCTTCTTCAATATCAGCAACCAAAACTTTATCCTCTTCAACATTCTTAGCCAGATAGCTCCAATCCCATCCCATACCATCAATTCCTTGAACTGCAACCATGTCTTTGAATCCTGAGCTTTAACAACCTGACTTGAGGGTTTACCAGCATCAGATCTTCTAGGAGATCTGCATTCCCTCATGAAGTGCCCCATACGATGACAGTTGTAGCATTCAACTTTGGATTTATCAAATCCAGCTGTGTCTTTAGCATTGAAGGTCATCTTCTTTTTAAACCTTCTGTTCCACCTATTTGCTCTTATACTAGAAAGAGCCATGTTCCACTTGATATCCATCTCTTCCAAGTGCTCATCACTTATTTGCTCAAGGTCCTCATATGTAATCAATGAACCATTGGGCAAAGAAGCAATGTAAGCACAAACAGTATCCAAATCCAAACCAGCAGGTTTAACTCTTGGGGAGTCACTCTTGAATGTGTCAGTGTCTGAATAGGAGACGTTGACAGGACTTGTTCCAGCGCTGACATATGATGATCCAGTAACTGGATGCATATAAGAGTCCTTTTGATTGAATTGACCTTCACTATGAGAGAAGAAGGCCATGTTGCTGCTGGTAGATTTGCTTCCATGTTCTAAAAGAGTTTTATCTTCAAACAGCCTTAGTTTGTTGTAGATGTCATCAAACGAGGAGCTCTTGTAGGTATTGTTGGCAAGAATGGATCTTGCCTCAATCTTCCATGTCTCACCAAGACTTTTAAGAAAGGTAGCATTAATGTCAACATCACCAACTTGTGTCCCTATGAAGGACAATTTGCTTGTAATGTCAAGCAGTCTGCTTCTCACACTACTCAGTTTCTCATTGGGTTGATCTTTGAAGACAGCATAATCATGCATGAGTTGCTTTTTCTTTTCTTCCTTAGTGTCTGCATTGCCACCATATGCAACTTCAAGAGCTGCCCAAAGTTCCCTAGCAGATTCATAGCCTCTATATTTATGCTGGTTTTCTTGTCCCAAAGAGACTTTCAGAATATTTAGGGCTTTCATGTCAACCCTTTTCTTTGCTATGTCATCAGCAGCCACAGCTCTACCATCTCCAGGTTTTTCTCTCTTATCCTCTTCAGAACATCCAGCAACAGCTGCTCTTTGAGCAATAACATTAGCAATCTTCTGAGCCTTATTGAATGTGTTTCCATATTCAATAATCTCCCAGAGTGTATAGTCATAGATCCACAGATATTGTTCAAAGTTGAACTTCCATAAGTCAAAGTTGGTAGCATCAAGCATGGGAATCTTGATGTTTGGTAAGGCTGAGGAGGAGGAGGTTATTGCTTCAGACATGATGTTGTTAGGGTTTCTGAGAAAATTAGGGTTTTGGTGATTTTTAGGGTTCTGGTGTTCTTTAAGATCAAAAGTTCCTCAACAAGCTCTGATACCACTTGTTGATCCCAAACTTTGATCCTCAACAAGCTCTGATACCAAGTGTTATGCGGAATTTAACACTTAAACAAGAACACACAATGATATAAACAAACTTTCACTTTGATTATCATAATCAAACTTGCTTACAATGAAAGTAGTTTACGAATGAAAACTTATATGAAACATTAACCTAAAGGTCTTCTTTTATAGACATAAGAAGCCTTGTACAATAATCTACGTATCAGCTATTCTAGGTAAAGATAAATATAGAAAATACATTGTTGTTCCTATCTTTACTAGAACTATTCTAGAATACAATAAACGCGTAGAGTATATCTTCCCATCAGTGCTTGTCTTCAATGTGTCAACGCTTGACTTTATCTTGTCAACGCTTGAGCTGTCAGCGCTTGTTTTTTTCTTGTCAACGCTTGGTTTACTCTTGTCAGCGCTCAAGTGATCTGGCCTTAATTTATTCCCAACACTATTTCTCATCAACTGTTATGATCCAATGTCGGACATCGATGATGAACCGATGTGGTCAGCCGATAGAGTTGTAGCACCAACTTCTGGCTTCGCAATAATTTTACCTGAAACTGAAAACGATTTTGCAATCAAAGGAAACCATTTGACACTTGTCAAAAATCACCAATTTGATGGTCGGATCAAAACCGATCCTCACAAACACATCCATGAATTTAGAGAAATTTTAAAAATGTTTAACTATGAAGAAGGACAAGCCGAAGTCGTTCAACTCATGATGTTTCCATCATCCCTTACTGGAGAAGCCAAGTCATGGCTCGACGAACTTAATGAAGGAACCATTCGAACAAGGGAACGTCTTAGAACCGCTTTCATTAGCCGATTCTTTCCTCCTGTCCTATTTGAATAACTCCTCGGAGAAATCCGAAGCTTTTCTCAACAAGATCGAGAAACTCTCACTGACGCATAGTTAAGAATGAAAGAATTACTCAGAAACTGCCATGGTCATGGACTCAAAAAAGAAGGAATAATCAATATTTTCTATTATGGTCTTGATGATGCTACCAAAGATGCATTGAACGCCGCAGCGGGCAGTATTTTCCTTTACAAAACTCCTAACCAAGCCTACCAATTATAAGATGACAAAGTCGTACTTAAGCTTGATTGGTCCAAAAATCAAAAGAACAAAAACGATAAAAAATCGTAGCTTTTGCCGAAGAAAGCAACAAACCAACCGACACCGAAAAAATTATGGCTCGTATAGACGCCATGTCTCTCAAAATCTATACTCAATATAAAGAGATGAAAAACAAAAGTCGTGAAACTTGCAAACACTGTGGAGGAACCATCCTTCTAGTTAATGTGATGACGATGACACACCCATGACAAAGGAAGAAGAAGCCAACTTCATGAACACCTTTCGTCGAACTCGATTTTATAACGATTATCGTCATCGTGACCGTGAAAATTGGATATCTAACGATTAACCAAGTTACAATCGAGACGAAAAGGAATCCAACCAAACCGAAGATAACCCAACCTCGAAACCAAGCTTGACAATTTCATTGAATCTCAAATAAAAACCAACCTTTTTGTACGAGATACATTCACTGACCTCAAAACAAAGTTTGAGACATCAAACAAAAACCACCAAGCTTCCATTTAGAACCTCGAAGCTAAATTTGATCGTTTTGCCGATAAGCAATCGAATCGCGCTTCTGATTCTTTACCAAGCAATACCAACCCAAACCCTAAAAACAACAACAAATATCAACCACCGCAAGCTCGTAACAAGCATGTGAATGTTGTATTCACGCAGAATGGTTTATCTTATGAATCACCTACCAAACCTACCCAAGATACACCAATCGAAAATCCACTCGATAGTGACGATAAGGATGAAGCTCAATCAACAAAAATCAAACCCACTGAAAACTCAAACCCAACACCCAAACCATATAAACCAAAAGTAACCCCAACGCTTACGCAAGCAAAATATGCAAGCTAAGTATGGTAAATTCCTCGACTTAATCCAAGAAGTTCGAATCAACATGCCTTTAGTCAATGTTATGGCTGGAATGCCAAACTATGGAAAATTTCTCAAAGAACTTATCAAAATCAAACATAAGTTTGAAATGTTTCTTTAGCTTTTCTAAATGATGAATGTTCTACCATTACCCAAAACAAAGTTACACCAAAACTTGGAGATCCTGGAAATTTTCTAACTCCATGTACTTTCCATCACTCATACTCTTGTAATGCCTTGGCCGATCTTGGCGCTAGTATCAACATCATGTCATACTCTTTGTATGCTAAACTCTCAAAAGATGTTCTCAAACCCACATAAATGAGTGTTCGCCTTGCAGACCGTTCTTTCCAATACTGTTAATGCAAGTGATGCCTAAAAACATTATTAGTGTTAACTAATCTTTCTTAGTTTTGATCACAACAAACCATACAACACATTTAGTGTAAAACAAAAAATGAATTATTTAACTAACACTATCATCAAGGTAATAATCATATCACTAACCTTTCTTAATAATACTTAGTGATCATCAAAATGATTATCCTTAAAACTCACTTTTGTTAATATGACAAAAGACTTTTTAATAAACTTTCTTTTTTAGAAAATGTTTTATTAAAATGGAAAATGAAAATTTGAAAATAGCATATTCCAAATGCTGTTAGAATATCCTTTGAAGGTTTCAAATACCTCAGATATTCCCACCCCACTAAAAGACAAAAAACGGAGCAGAGTCTAGTGGCGGTACCTTAAGTACCTACGCGGTACCTTAGCGATAAGGAACCGCAGGGTGAGATAAGGTACCGCGCACAGATAGCCGTTATAGATCCGTTATACTTTGTCTCCTTTAAATAGTGGGTCAAATCTCATTTTCCAGTAACCCTCTTGGACGTTTTTCTCAACCCTCTTTCTATTTTCTATAGCATAATCATTAGTAAATGATCACTTAAATTGTTAAGGATGTTTACATATGATTATCCTCTTGATCCCCTCCTTTACCTTGTCCATTGAGAAGATCACTCACTCACTAGTGTTGTGATAAAGATGAATCTATGAGCTAGTCATATTCATCATGATACCCTTTTTTGTTTTAGGTCAATCCAATGTATTTATGAATACTTGGACTAGTTGTGTTCATCCAAGTCATTTGTGGATACTTGGATTTGTTTTGTACATCCATTGCATATGTGTTTGCTTGGATTTGTGTTGTGTAAATCCAAGCTACATGTGTGTACTTGGATAAGTCTAGTTGAGTTGTAATAGATTTGATTAGGAGTTCTCACTAAACTATAAAGTGATGTGGTTGTGTCTTGTGAGTTCTCACTAAACTTAAAAGTGATTAGTAGTTGTGTTGTGTGAAGTTCTCACTTAGCTTCAAAGTGAAGAGTCGTGAAGATTGGTTCTAGCTTTCGGTTAGAACTCGACATCTAGCCTTGTGTCGTAAAATGGTGAAGTAGGCAACGTCGTGAAGATGTGTTCTACCTTAAGATAAGAACCCGACATCTAGCCTTGTGTCGTTAAATTGTAAAGTAGGCAACTTCATGTAAATTGGTCCTAGCTAAAGATTAGGTCTCGACATTTAGGTTAGTGTCGAAAAATAATGTAAGCAACGATGTAAGGTTTTCTCCGCCGAGAAGGGAGCTTGTGGATATAGTGGAAATCTCGAGTAGGTGTACTCGGGGAGTGGAGTAGAAACGAGGATAGAGCCTCGTTGTCGAACCACTATAAATCTTGGTGTCTTCCCACTAGGTTGTCTCTTTCCTTACTCTTTACTTATTTCATTATCATTATACTTACCTATTATCCTTGCTAGTGCATTTGAATTGAACCTAATCATTATGCAACTTAGTCTCAAGTAATAGATAGTTTTCATACAAACCAAATTGAAAGTAATTTTAATTTGGTCACTAATCGAAGAGAAACTATTCAACCCCCTTCTAGTTTCTACAATTGGTATCAGAGCGATGGTCACTCAAGATCTTTGAATTAGAAGGTCTAGTTGTACTAAAGTTTCTCTTTGGTCAAAACTATGTTTTCTTTGAAAATAGGTCTTTTAATTGATAATATTGCATCCCACTTAAGATTAGTAGCCCTTATGCATCTTAGATATACTCTTGAAATGTATCTACTAGTTTTCATCTTGCTTTGTGTAGGTACTCATGAAGATCAATCACTTAATTGGTTGTGGATTGAGTTACTTGCACTTGTAGAAGAATCATCTTCATTGATCTTTAACATCTTTGAATGATGATACCAAGATGATTGGGAATGATACTAGTCCTTGAAGACTTAGTACTCATCCTAGTCATTGATTGGGCATAACACTTATTCCTACATGGATTGCTCTTTGTGGCCAAGGTACACTTTCGTTCTTCCACACGCCCTTTGATCATTCTTTTGATCATTACTTGACTATGTGCTTGTTCTCGGCATCCTTGCCTTGACATTTATTTGTGGTTTGTGTTCCTTTTCTCTTATCCTCTCAAACCTTCATTGATTGGATACTTGACTCACTATGGTGATGTAGAGTGAGTTAGTAGAAGCTTAAAGTATCAAGCATGATTTCCATGGTTTGCACCCATACGGTTAGTAGGCCCTTTGTGGGAGAGAAAGTGAATTAATACCTTGCTCATATTTTGGTTTAGAGTAAAACTATTATTGAAAGTGATCTTAGTCTATACTTGAATAATTGCTTTGTGTTTATTCATTACCAAAGCCGTTTAACGTTTCGCCGGAAAGGCACGTCTTAAACCACTATATATGACACAAGCTCTTCGTTACCACTCATTGAAGATTGTCATTAATCCCTTGAGCATTGGTCCTAGTCTTGATTCACTTCCCTTGACTTCTCTCCACTTAGTCGTTTTGCTACGAGTAGTCGTTTGTTCGTTTCGGTTCTTTTCGATCTTGATTTAATTCGTAATCCTTCGTTAAGGCATATTGCTTAGTGTTATGATGATCCAATGATATTCTAAAAGGCTCATGATTTAATCTTAAGTATTTTAGAAAAAATTGGTTTTCAAAATTTGGCGTTTTTCATAGATAAAAACCTGCCTCTGTAGGCGGTTCCTTATCTCTGCGGCTCAAACCCGCGGTTCCTTATCGATAAGGTACCGCGGGCAGTAAGTTTTGTCAGAGCGCTAGTTTGAGTTTTTTATTCTTTTTCAAACCAAACTCTCTCTCTCCCAAAAACACACAGCCGACGGGTTTTACCTTTTCCACCATTGTTGAAGCTTCCAAAACCTTCAATCACTCAAATTAATTGATTCCAAGTTGTGGGTTTCACTCATCCTTCATCTAACATCAATTAATTGTAAGTATTTTCTTTCAATTTCATCTATTTTGTTCTAGGGTTCATCCTTTCATAATTGGGGATTTTTAAATTGAAATTTAATTAAAACCTTAATAGGAATATGGGTTGACATGGTTATTTTACTATGATTCCTTAGGTTGATATTCATTAAGATTTCACTAAAACCCACTTGTAGAACAAATCCGAATTTAGGCTAAATGATTTTGGTTGAATGATGGATTTGAGATGAACCCATGAACAAGTAGGTAATGACATTGTTAATGCTTACCTAAAAATCTTGTTTTGAAAAACCAATGTTCTAATCCATTGTTGATCTAACATAGATCATGTGCTCTTGGTTAATGATGGAATAGACACATTGTGAACATGAAAATGATATGGATTCAATCCCATGTTTGTCAAGAAATTGATATAACACATTTTCATTTTTCGTTTTCCTTTTTGATTTTCATATGAGTGATTGGAAATATTTTTGTTTGTATTTAGGTACTTAATCATGCCTTCTCAATATCAAAAAGATCATCAATACACTAGACAATACATGCCAAACCTCTCCCAAACCTATGCTTTTTCCCCCAACTTCAAAACGCTTTTCCATCCCTTTCCACTCGTTGTTTCCATGAGGGTAGAGTCGTTGACAAGGAAATAACGGGTTATGACTATATCCAATCTATGTTTGAGCTTTCGGGGTTTGATTGCTTGCTCAACATAGAAGAAGATATTTACCCCTTATTCCTTCTTGAATTCTTTAGCACCTACTCCATGCTTGAATACAATGGAGAAATCTTCATTCGTTTCGTGTTGAATGATCAATTGATTCAGTACACCCTCTAAAACTTTGGTCAAATTCTCGGTGTGCCATATGAAGGCACTTGTCGTTTTACGGATAAATGGAGACTTGATGCTCTCTTGGAATCCTTCGATAAACCTCCAAATGACCTCACCGAAATTGATCTAGATTTCATCCTTGACATCATCTCGAAAGAGCGTGATGGAAACGTTGTGAGAAGCCTTCATTCAAATGTACGAAATGTGAATCGATATGAAGTGCTCTCTAGCGACCTTAAGGATTTTATGGTCCAATGGGCCAATATCCTTAGGGAGAATGTCTTTTGTCTTGGTGGAAACCGAGATCATATCCCGGCGTGTATGGTCACAACAAACCATACAACACATTTAGTGTAAAACGCAAAATGAATTATTTAACTAACAGTATCATCAAGGTAATAATCATATCACTAACCTTTCTTAATCATACTTAGTGATCATCAAAATGATTATCCTTAAAACTCACTTTTGTTAATATGACAAAAGACTTTTTAATACACTTTCTTTTTTAGAAAATGTTTTATTAAAATGGAAAATGAAATTTTGAAAATAGCATATTCCAAATGCTGTTAGAATATCCTTTGAAGGTTTCAAATACCTCAGATATTCCCACCCCACTAAAAGACAAAAAACGGAGCGGAGTCTAGTGGCGGTACCTTAAGTACCTACGCGGTACCTTAGCGATAAGGAACCGCAGGGTGAGATAAGGTACCGCGCACAGATAGCCGTTATAGATCCGTTATACTTTGTCTCCTTTAAATAGTGGGTAAAATCTCATTTTCCAGTAACCGTCTTGGACGTTTTTCTCAACCCTCTTTCTATTTTCTATAGCATAATCATTAGTAATGATCACTTAAATTGTTAAGGATGTTTACATATGATTATCCTCTTGATCCCCTCCTTTACCTTGTCCAATGAGAAGATCACTCACTTACTAGTGTTGTGATAAAGATGAATCTATGAGCTAGTCATATTCATCATGATACCCTTTTTTGTTTTAGGTCAATCCAATGTATTTATGAATACTTGGACTAGTTGTGTTCATCCAAGTCATTTGTGGATACTTGGATTTGTTGTGTATATCCATTGCATATGTGTTTGCTTGGATTTGTGTTGTGTAAATCCAAGCTACATGAGTGTACTTGCATAAGTCTAGTTGAGTTGTAATAGATTTGATTAGGAGTTCTCACTAAACTATAAAGTGATGTGGTTGTGTCTTGTGAGTTCTCACTAAACTTAAAAGTGATTAGTAGTTGTGTTGTGTGAAGTTCTCACTTAGCTTCAAAGTGAAGATTCGTGAAAATTGGTTCTATCTTTCAATTAGAACTCGACATCTAGCCTTGTGTCGTAAAATGGTGAAGTAGGCAACATCGTGAAGATTGGTTCTACCTTAAGATTAGAACCCGACATCTAGCCTTGTGTCGTTAAATTGTGAAGTAGGCAACGTCGTGTAGATTGGTCCTAGCTAAAGATTAGGTCTCGACATTTAGCTTAGTGTCGGAAAATAATGTAAGCAACGATGTAAGGTTTTCTCCGCCGAGAAGGGAGCTTGTGGATATAGTGGAAATCTCGAGTAGGTGTACTCGAGGAGTGGAGTAGAAACGAGGATAGAGCCTCGTTGTCGAACCACTATAAATCTTGGTGTCTTCCCACTAGGTTGTCTCTTTCCTTACTCTTTACTTATTTCATTATCATTATACTTACCTATTATCCTTGCTAGTGCATTTGAATTGAACCTAATCATTATGAAACTTAGTCTCAAGTAAAATATAGTTTTGATACAAACCAAATTGAAAGTATTTTTAATTTGGTCACCAATCGAAGAGAAACTATTCAACCCCCCCCCCCCCCCCTTCTAGTTTCTACAAATACCCAATGGGAATAGCCGAAAACATGCTCTAATCAACAATTAATTAAACTTCCAATTGGTACATGTAACCAATGACCTTAGGATATTAAAATCAAATTTTAAACACCTTATAATTATTATATAAGTACAGAAATCATGTCCATAGGGCTGTTCTAAAACCGATTTACAAATCGTGCCAAAACAAGCGTTTTTAGATCATTTTACACGTACCGGTAGCAATACCAATTAAGATATACGTAACTCGTGGCCACAGAATAAAAAATCACAGATCATAAGACCATATTAGGCTCTAATTTGTCACGAAATATAATCCTTAAGGGCTATTTAATTTTATCTTCATTAATCCATCAAAAACACGCGTTTTAGCCACTATTACGTATATCTGATAATCATATGACATCATATGATGGCTCGTGATACCACTATAGGTGATTATCATGATATGAATAAATAACAAACACAGAGGAAAAAGATCACCTATGAACAAATCCATAGAGTCATATGATTAATCAATAAAAAATGGAGATAAAAGTATACCTATGTAGCACGATTCGGTAGGACCGAACGAATACCATCACCAACACACGATCTAACCAATAAACTCAAGTGACCAAAGTAGATCACGTCTATGTAGAAACACACTACACAACATCGTATACCAAATCAATGCTAGTATAATAACCCATTATCTGTAACTAATTCTTGACTACTACAGCCGCAAGATATAAAAAGGATAACACTTTTATCCTTTTGATTTTATTTTCTTATGTATAACCACAAGGTAAAGAAAAGGAACAAAATAGATATGTTCTATATGCTACTTCTTTCGTGATCTTCATCACAACTTTTTTTCACACGACAGAAGAAAGAAAATGGGAGAGAACAAATTGAAATGATGTGTAACGCTTATTAGTTAGGAAATTAGTTAATCTATTTGATTAAGTTTAATGACTAAAAAATTACACTAATCACCAAATAGGTTTAGACTTGACCAACTTGGTCTATCCGCTTTTGTCTCGAGTTACGTAGGTTATAAATATACTCTAAATACAATATACACGATATATTAAGTGGTACCTCTGTGTATATGTGTGTGACCCCATAGGCTCACATGCGTCCGATCTTATAATTATTTATTATGCCACGATAATACTCCAACATCTCTCACTTGCGCACGACATAATAAGCAAGTAATAATACAAGCAAAGGTTAGTGTCTAGCAACACGCCAATGCCCTTAGAAACATATGAGGATAGTTTCTTAAGCATCTCATTTAAATGGTTTACTTATCAATCATCCTTTTGTTTTAGATACTCTGTTAAACTTCAAACATGGATCAAAAGTCATTCTTTAGTTTAACAATTTTGTTTCTCGATATTGATATTGAACTAGATTACCAAATTAATCAAGTATCATCTTAATTACATTTGGGTGTGGTCACACATACATCTGTACAATTTACCAAGGGGCCCAGTAGCATCTAAGTTCAATACATGTGGAGCAACAAATCCTATCTTGACTACACGTGTCGTTCATGTCTTTCGCATCGCACCTGAAAATGGTCTTTATAGTAGCCTTGTTAAGGACAACATTAAACCATAGCAAAGATTGACATTCCACACATACAAAACCTACTTGCATCTCAAGTCTAAGGATGGGAGATCTAACCACTTGCGAGATTCACTATTGACGATGATCCATGTAGTGAATTCTCTTAGATTGGGTCAATCCAATGTTCATCCAATGCATACATATGAGTTTGGCGGCATCACCAATTAATATTCATTCTCGATATGCGTAACGGCAAGACAATGTCTAACTTTCAAATGCTTCAAATATGGCAAATCGAAAAAAATAGACTTTTTTCCATATGTTGGTTAAGGTGGTTCTTTTTCATTTTCCAAACACATTGTTTACATCTTGGACTCGGGATAGTATACCTTCTCCATCCAATGGTTTTCTTAAGACTCCTAACTCATTGGGTCCATCAAACAGCTCTTTTCTTTTATGGTATGGTGATTCTTTCGAAGTGATCTTCGACGTCTCATATATACCATCTTCCTATAATTTGGCAACCACTTTGAGTGAGTATCATCTTCACAAACAGGACACGCCTTATATCCTTTTGTACCATATCCAGATAAGTTACAGTATGCAGGAAAATCACTTATGGTGCAAAAAATATTGTTGGAAATACGTTTTTACGTATTTATGAAGATTCGGTCATTCCGAAAATATATTAAGTAGTAGCTTGTAGTCTAGATATCTTTATATATATCAAACAAGGAAAAGCTTGGTCCATGCTTGTATGGCCAGCCAAATTGTAAGCCCAAGCCCATCTTATAGGCTTGGTATATAAACCCTCTCCTTAGATGGAGAGGGTGTTGGTTCACATAACTTTACACATAGTAAAAGTGTGTTTTCATACTTTCTCTCTCAAAGTGTGTGTGTGTTCTTACCATATTTCTATCTCTTTCTCTCTCTAAAACATAAGCTATATTTACAATATCCTACAAATGGTATCAAGAGCCATGGGATGATTGTTTAGTTTATGTGTTTGTGTTCTTGATTCATACGCCTATTTTGATCCAAATACATTCGAACCAATTTTTTTTGTGTTTTATGGTTTTTTCTTGATACAAATCTTCTATATAGTTGTAGTAGAGATTTAGTATATTACTTTGGCTAAAAACACAAAAATTTTTGGTGTTTTGATCATTTTTTGGCTTAAAATCTCGAATTGGTTGAGTTTTATCCGAGAAAAGTGGGTACTATTCTGACAGAATCCATCGGAAAAGGGTTTAAATATTCCGATAGCTTCCATCGGAAAAGGGTTTATCATTCCGACCTGTAGAAACTAGAAGGGAGGGGGGGTTGAATAGTTTCTAGTTCATTTTTTAGAACATTTCGCATAATTCACTGTGCGCAGTTCTTTAAACATACCCGCGGTTCCTTATCACTAACGAACCGCGTGTCCCTTTAAGAAACCGCCGACAGTGGACGATGCCATTTGTTACTTGTTAAACTTTAACAATCCTTTGTATCAATATCTCGATCAAGCTTGACTAGATATGAGATGTGTTTGATTGAAAGATAAATGCTACAAGTAAGTAAACACACAAACACATCAAATCAAGAGTACATCTAGCAATATTCTAAACATTAAGCACACACGTACTAAGCATAAGATTTTCCGCAACTAGGATGTTTAGACTAAGTGATGTACACTTGACCATAATCTAAACATGAAGCACACACGTACTAGGCCTTAGCTTTTCCGCAACTTAGATGTTTAGATTATGAGATGCACACAACACACAACAACAATCATGCAACTATAAGTACCGACGTGATGATTTATAGTGGTTCGGTCACGAAGCTCCTCTTCGCCCTACTCCACTCCTCGAGTACACCTTACTCGAGAGTTACTTCACTAGTCAACAAAACTCCTTTCAAGGTGGAGAAAACCATATAGTCGCTTACACAATTTCCGACACTAAGCTAGATGTTGAGTCCTAATCTTAGGTAGGACCAATCTACACAACGTTGCCCATTTCACCATTTAACGACACAAGGCTAGATGTCGAGTTCTAATCGAAAGGTAGAACCAATCTTCACAACGTTGCCTACTTTACCGTTTTATGACGCAAGGCTAGATGTCGAGTTCTAATCGAAAGGTAGAACCAATCTTCACGACTCTTCACTTTGAAGCTAAAGTGAGAACTTCACTAGACACAACTACATCACTTTATAGTTTAGTGAGTGTTGGAAATACGTTTTTCCAAGGAAAGTCTCGGTCACATCATTATTAGCATAGATCACGAGCTATAGACTATTTAGGACATTGTAACTTGGAGTGACCTCCCTTTGGGGGAGATTGTTGGAAATACGTTTTTACGTATTTAGAAAGGATCGATCACTCCAATGATATTGGGCTCGTGATCCAATATAGCCCATATAGCCCACATGTAGGGTGGGCTATATAAACCTCCTCCTAGCATGTTAGGAGGGGTTGAACACTTGCATTCCATTCAACAATTCCATCTTTCTTTCTTATTCCTCTCCTTTCTCTCTCTTCTTTCTCTATCTAAATTCTTCCCTTACATCCATTCAATAGATTAATCATACAATGACAAATCCTTAGAAAAACACGATCCTTCAATTGGTATCAGAGCTATGGTTGCATCTTAGAATTTGCGTGCTTTTGATCTATTGATTTGGTTTTAATTTTTTCTTTCTTACTTTTTAATTTTTTTTTACAAGTATCAGTTTACTTTACAAGTTTAATTTGTCACGGTTTAATTTTAACTAAGTTTAATTTTTTTAATTTTCCTTTTTTTTCTTCTTCTAAAGTATCAATTTTTCTTTGTTTTTGTCTCGATCTATGTAAATTTGTCTCAAAAGTTGTTCAAAAGTATCAGTTTATAATATTTTATAAACTTTTGTTCTGTCCCTTTATCATCTTTTGTATCGAAAAAGGGTTTTAAAACATTCCGACAGATTTGACTTTTTGGTATTCCGACAAGGGTCTTGCCTATCTCATTCCGACACCATTCCGACAACGGTCTTTCCTATTGCATTCCGACTGGACTTAATATATTCCGACAGTTTTGATTTTGCTATTCCGACACTAGTTTCTGAGCACATTCCGATCGAGCTTTCCGACGACATTCCGATGGTGTTTTTGTTTTGACATTCCGATGCTTTTCAACTTTTGACATTCCGACTCGACTTGACACAACCCTCGTCTATCCACTACTCACATCCAAACAGAGGACTCACACTCTCGACCAACACCTCTCGTACTCGGACCAACATCGACTCAGACCCTCAACAAAAACCGACTCACTCTCTTTCTGACTAGACTTCATTCTGAAAACCCAAAACACACTTCACTCGATCACTCACAACTCCCCACACCCTCGACTCACAAACACATCCAGACTAAATCCACAAACCATCCACACCCCTCAAACAAACTCTCGACAAACAAACCAAAAAATCTCGTCAAACATCAAGCAAGACTTGTATTTTAAACTCAATGATCTCAGATTTAAAACATGTACTGCATGTCTAGATCCTTTAAAGATCCAGTTACGAAATTAAAGATTTCTTCATAGATCTTGTGTGAAGCTTATATCTTCATTTGATTTTCGAACTCATTTGAACAATCAAGAACAAGAGTGTTCTGATGTGTCTTTGGTTCGGTTTGTTAAAGTTTTCACACAAAGCATAAAACAAATCCGAGCATCGAACTTACCCGAGACCGTTTATACACGATCTTGAAGTTACTCTCGTACTTATTTTTATTCGAACCGGTGAAGCAAAAGATATTGGGGTTTCTGGTTTATCAATTGCTTTGGTGGGATTTGATGAGATAGATGAGATGCAGTTTTGGGAGACGGTTTAGGTGAGAGAGAGGACATATGATCTAAAGTTTGGTGTTTAGGTGTATGTTAGATTTATTTAAGGAGAAAGAGAGATAAGAGGGGACAGAGAAACCAAGAGAGAGTGTGGAAGGATGCATCTCAGTGTTATACACGTGTTGAGAGTAATATAGGGAATAGCGAAAATAAAGTGACATACGTTTCATATTGTGACATACCAACAGCCAGCCACGTCGATTTCCCACTGTCCATAATTATCCCATTTATATTTTGTGGCCTAGGTAGTGTACAACATGTTCAACATATACAAACCCATATACACGTGATAATTATTTTTTTGGGATTTTTTTTATTTTGGATCATTATTTGATATTTGTATTCGAGCTTCGAAACAAACAAAGTTACGGAAGAAAGTAACGAGACACGATGACGAGAAAGATTTACTTCTTACCAAAAACGAATTAAAGTTTTTTTTTCTGGATCTTTCGTTGATTTTGTTAAAACCCGCGAATTTTTATCTCTTGATTGTCAAATATCATATTGGTCTTTCGACAATCAACACAATCATTTTTTTCATCATAATACAATGGATTGGTTGAGTTCAACATATAAAGAGGGACAATTGCAGAAGATGCGTGAAGAAGCTAGAAAAAGATGTCTAGTCGTATTTAGACAACTTGACTGTCATCTCGACGAGCTTACAAAGCTCACGTATGGACCACCCTTTGTGGCAGTCTTTGGTCAAGATGCTCCTTTATTCATTGACGCATTGATGATAAATTTGGATATTCTTCAGCAGAAAATTGTCAAAGACAACTTTAATCATATTGAATCTGCATCTGCACTTCAAATTCTTTTGAAACAGTTATCGATTTTTCTTCAATTCGATACTGTCAAGAAAGAAAATTCAGGGCTCTGTCGGTCATTCTTTGAAGACATGCATATCGAGATTCAAGATTTCCAAGGAACCGTGTGCAAATACGTGAACTCTCTTACGCAAATTTTTCAAGAAAGAGCACGACTCCAAATTGATTCTGATAATTGGAAGCCAGAAAATACGATGCAGATGACACAGCAGAAAAATGGTCTTACGGATGACTCAATGGAGACCGCCTTGGTTAACGATGATAGCAGCGTCATTGCATCACACCAACATGATTCAAGCATGCATGACGAAGAGCCAATAGTTGGGGTACAATTGAATCCTGTATCTAACAATGATTTACAGCATGTTGAGCATTCCGACCCTATCTATGCCGAACATGGGATGGAAAAGAGTGATAGCAATACCACTTCTGATTCATCCGATGTGAATCATAATGAGGGAGCAAATGATCAGAATGCTAAAGATCGTGATATGTGCTTTATGACTGCTACGTTAACCAATTCTGCTTCTAGGATTAAAGAGCTTGAAATGATTGTAGCTCAGCAATCAAAAGAGCTTGAGGATGCCAAAATTGAATTTTCGAAAAAAACGGAGAAATTTGAAACATATTTTGAAAAACTTGAAAAGTCAAACGTTGTTCTTGAACAAAAATTGGATCAAACTGCTCTAGATTCTAAAGCTGAAAAGGATAATCTTTTGAAACAAATTAAGTTGCTTGAATCTAAGTTGGCATCTCAAGATGAATTGCTCAAAGAGAATGAGACTTTAAAGGCTCAAGTTCAGGAAAAGGTTTTTGCAATAGCGGCTCTGAAAAATGAGTTGAGGAAAACCAAAGGAACTAGTGTTGACACTAAGCTTGAAAAACCATCAATCTTGGGGAAACCGCCTCAAATACAGTCCGTTAGACAACCGACTGCATTTAGATCCGAGCGACCACAATCCTCGAGACCGCGGTTTGCCTCCCAAGTTGATATGGCATATATTTTTAGAACAGTCACTCCACCAACTAGGGCCAATGTGACTAAAACAGCTTTTGCAAGACCTAATCACATGCTTTCCTCTAATTTCCCTAGACATAGTCCAAAGAATACGTCTCGAACTAGGTCAAATGACGTTCGCCATACATTTGGTCTAAGGGAAGCTAAGCAAAAGACACAAGTAAGAGATAGGAATTTCAAACCTAGTCAGATTCCTTCTAGTTTACCCAACACTGCTAACCGTAGCATGTCACATCCTAGGAGCATCAATCAATCATCTAGGAATTCTAGATCTTACTCGGACGTTAAATATGCTACTTGTAAAACATGTAGAAAATGTGTCTTTACGGCAAATCATGATTCTTGTATCAAGAAACTACTTAATGAGGTGAACTCCCGTGCTAGACTTAAATCCCAGTGGGTTGCCAAAATCAAAACCATTGGTAAAATGTGGCGCCCCACTAGTAGAACTTTCACTCTTGTAGGAAACGAGTGCCCTTTAACTAGGATTATCTCTGATTCTACTAAAACTGCTAGGGAGGAAATTGAAAAGGATGATACATCACTTAAGCCTGACCTTAAGGTATTCTATAAACAGAAATGTTTGCCAACTAAGACAAGTGAATCATCCACTAAGGTCGCCTCTGACACAAGTAAAGACAAATGTGAACCCCCACTTGCTTCTAAGATAGATATCGCTAACCCACATAAAAGCATACAAACTCCTAATGAGATTGTAGGTACCAAAGTTGATGTTCCAAAAGAACGAAGCGGTCCAATCGTTGTATACCGTTCAACTAAGGAAACTCTTAGAGTTTGGTTGCTGAAGAAGCAGATATCGGAGAAACAAGTGTCTCAGGGGATTCATGGTTAAACTTATGTACAGGACTTACAGTCACATCACAGACTGTAACTCGTTCATCAAAGAAAGGAAAGTTTATCGCCGATGATAAACTTATCCTAACAACGAGAAATTAAGTTTTCTCGGGCATGAGCTTATATCGAAAACATTCCAAGTTTTTAAGCTCATGCACGGTGGCTCACATTCAAGTTACAGTCTGTGACCCGATCTTCAAAGAAAGGGAAGTTTATCTTGTCAACGATAACTTATCCTCAAAACGAGAAATTAATTTTTCTCGTACATGAGCTAAATTTAAAACAATTCAAAAGTTTTAAGATCGTGTAAATGGCTCCTCGTTAAATGACAGACGATAACCCGGACTTCAGAGATAGGGAAGTTTATCTACGCAACGATAACTTACCCTTAAAACGAGAAATTAATTTTTCTCGGACACGAGCTTATCCTAAAACCATTCAAAGGTTTTAAGCTCGTGTATAAGGCTCGTCATTAAATAACAGATGATGACCCGTTCTTCAAATAAAGGAAAGTTTATCGCCGATGATAAACTTATCCTTACAACGAGAAATTAATTTTTCTCGGGCATGAGCTAATAATAAAAACATTCGAAGTTTTTAAGCTCATGCATAATGACTTATAGTTAAATATCAGACTGTAACTCGGACTTTAGTTTTAGGAAAGCTTATCTTTAAAGATAGCTTATCCTCGTAACGGGAAATTAAATTTTCTCGGCCATGAGCTTGTATTAAAACATTCCAAGTTTTAAGCTCAGAAAGGAAAGTGTATCTTTTAAATAAGAGAACTTTTCCTCATAACGAGAAATTCATCTTTCTCGGTCATGAGCTTTCCGTTAAAACATTCAAAGTTTTCAAGCTCATGAACACGACTTCTAAGTAAATGTCAGCTTAGGACTCGTTCTTCAGTTAAAAGGAAAGTTTATCGCCGATGATAAACTTATCCTTAACAATGGGAAGTTTACAACTTCTCGGACTTGAGCTCGTTTTGTAAGATATTCAACATCTTAAGCTCAAGTAATTGGTTTTCAAAACGTTGAACACAATTTTTCAAGAATTTCTCAAAAAGGTTTTCTAAATCTTTCAAAATTGTGTGTTTAAAAAAATGTTTTGATAAAAAGAGCATGTCTTCTGGAATCGATAATATTTACGATACTAGAAATGTCATTCAATAATGACACGGGGTTGTAAATAAAGTTCGAGCAGAAGTTCAAATGTTTTAAAACATGCTCAAAATGGTTTGCTATTATTTCAGATAGTAACCCGTTTTTCATACTCAAGTCAAGCATTTCACCGGAAAGCTTTGACTCAGCAACGGGAATTAATTTTCTCGGGCATGGTTTACTTTATAGCCATGTAAGGGATTTTGTTTACATAATAACTCAATCTAACACGAATATATGTACGATTTAGTGCATTTATTTGTTAAAACAAGAGAAGTCTTGTTTTTATGAAGCTATCATCTCTACAACCATGCTATCTACAATTGGTATCTACATACTCGACGATGCGACTACTCAACCGACGACTACAGCTCTTTCGATAGAACACGGGTCAACAATTGAGGGGGATCAATTGTCAAGCATTCTGAATTTCCGACACCGAACGTGCCAAGTTCACAAGTTGGTGTCAAGACAACAATACCAATCGTACATGTGGTGTCAAGAGATGACTTCAGACGTGACGAGGAGACCAACATATGCTGACAAGAACCATTTGATCTTATCATATGATATTCTCATCTATCAGGTCCAACCTTGTCAATTCTTTTCTAATATGGTGAATATGTGATCATGTTACAAATCGGTATCATATCTCATACATTTGATATCGTGAAGATTAAACGGACTTGCATTTTTCTTCCCAAAACCTTTGTTAAACTTCATTAAATCAATTGATATTAAAAACATTGATTGGGTTAATATTTTTAATATGGGGTAGAAAATGTGATTTAATATGGGAAATTATCAAAAATGGTTTGACTTAACGTGCTGGCTCATCCCGACATATGCGAAATGTTTTCGAATATCGTGGCATATGTTAAGGGGGAGCAAAATGGATTTGCATATAAAAATGGATTTTCATGGTGACATATACTTACCCAAAACCCATTTATTTCACGACGATGAAGATTGTGGTGACATAACGATGGTAGGATAGGTTAAGTCCAATGATTCTTCTAGAACCGGAGGAATCTTCCCAAGGACATTCCATAGCTAGAAATAGTAGTCCTTAGGAAAGATGGAGAAAGATTGTGAACGTAGCTGAATGCCGACCAAGTACTTAAGTTAGCACTGGAACAATCACAACAAGGTGCTAGTTATGACGTATTCGTAAGCATTGAAGGGGTTGAAGAATGAAAAAGAATTGTAAAGATAAAGGGTGTAAAGAAAGAAGCCCTCCTTACAACTTTAGGCAGAAACCGGGTCAACACATATGCTATTGAGATCATTTTAATAATTCTCGATATTGAAGACATACATCATGGACCCAGTGATGCAATGCACAACCCATCCCAGCTAACTCAGATATCTCTCAAAAGGTGTTTGTTTTAATCACACGGAGACAACACGTTATTTATTGATTTATTCACTCCGAATAAATTGGTATTGAAAAGGTGGCACTCCTCTCCAGCCTCCGATCACTAAAATCCAAAGTGCATGATCGAGTCTAGAGCCATTTGAGATCATCAAATATCTCATTAGGACACACTTTCATATTTCCTTGCTTCTTCACACACTGTGAAAAGTAAGAAAGATATTAAGAGTCCTACGCAAAATCTTCATGATCTTGCCTGAACATCCGAGTAATACGAAAGTATTTACAATGAAGATGGAAATACTTCTTGAGCGAACATTAAAAAACTCATGGTAGGAGACTTGTGCGATTCTTTATGAATCAAACTTGTGATAACTGGAAAGCAACAGTGGTTTAATTCTTAATTAAATTTAAACACGTTACAGGCCTCTACGCAATATCTCAGTGATCTTGCCAGAACACTCAGAGTGATACCTTAGTGTTCACGGTGATGAGTGGAAATCCATCTAGTGTTAACCTCAAACAACACTTGGTAGCTAACTTGCAAGATTCTATACGAATCAAGCTCGTGACAACTGGAAAGCAACGATGGTGCGATTCTTTAATGAATCAAACTTGTTCCAGGAATCAGAATTGACGGCTTCAATCATGCGGATTTATCCAAATGATTCACTCTTTACGTTCGCAGTCAGCTTTGGACGGTCGAGTAAAGAGAACGGGTTTACCCACGAAATCTTGTCAAGGAGATTTTTAATTAGATCTACCTGCCACAAGTACGATATTTTATATCGTCCAACGGTCTTTACCGACCGGAGGTAAAATGCTACCGAATTAGAATGAAATGTTCAAAGCCATTTCGTTCGTTTCTACTTATGTTGCGGCATTTGAAGACGGTGGCGTTGCGGAATCCGAGAAGAAGTCGTCCCCGCATGCTTATGCTTTATACACTTAATACCTCATCTAATTCAAGAAAGCCTAAAAGTTAAGTCTTCCGCTGTATTGAACTCTAAAGCTTTCAAGAATTACAAAAGGTATAAGTATGTGGGACATGGTGTCACGAAGAGGCGAAGATCACAAGAGATGGATGCACGAGATCAAGGCAAAAGATTAATGCTCAAGATTGATATCAATGATCACATCAGTATGTTCACCTAAAAAGAAAAAGAAAAAGAAAGACGAAGACTACGAGCTCAAGACAAGCGTAATATGCTAGGTTTATCTTATTATTGTAACTTGGGTAATGCCCTTGTTTGGAGTGACCTCCCTTAGGGGGAGATTGTTGGAAATATGTTTTACATATTAAGAAGAATCGGTCACTCCAACAATAGTCCATGTAATAGCTCGTAGTTTAGTTACTTATCTTTATTTATCAAACAAACCAAATCCTAGCTTACAACATGTGTAGGCCGGCCCAAATGTAAGCCTAAGCCCATGACAAGGGCTTGGGTATATAAACCCTCTCCTTTGATGGAGAGGGTAGTGTGGTTAATCATTTTTCACATAGTTCTTATTAAGTTTCTCTCTCAAGAATTGTGTGTAATCCACCATCTTTCTATCTCTTTCTCTCTAAAACATAAGCAAGATTTACATATCCTTCAGTGAAAACTCACAAGACACAACCACATCACTTTATAGTTTAGTGAGAACTCACAAATCTTACCTATTACAACTCAATAAAACACATATCCAAGTGTACACATGTAACTTGGATCTACACAACATAAATCCAAGTATACACATATACAATGGATTTACACAAGACTTAATCCAAGTATTCACAAATACAATAGATTAACACAACTAATCCAAGTTTCACAAATACATTGGATCTACACAATATTGATCCAAGTATACTCACATACATTGGATCTACACAAGATTGATCCAAGTATACACATATACATTGGATCTACACAAGACACAAATAAAAATGATGAACATGATGATCTTCATCAAGACTTCATCTTCAATCACATCACAAATTTGTGAGTGATCTTCTCTTTGTACTTAAGAGGATGAGAAGATTGAAGGAGAGAATCACATATTAAACAAGATTAATCTAAACTAACTATTCAAGGGTTTAAAGATGTTTTTGAAGAAACTGTGCAAAAAGGGTTGAAAGAAAATCTGGAAATGATCCACTATTTATAGGGCAACATTGCAACAGTAAAAAACACCCGCGATTCCTTATCTCTACCCGCGGTTCCTTTTCAATAAGGAACTGTGGGTTCCTTTAAGGAACCTCCGCGTTGGAGTGCGTGCAAATTTGTCCTTTAGTAAGGATATGCCATCTGGGGTATTTTATACCCTCAAAGGATATTCCTTTGGCATATGGAATATGCCAAAATCAATTTTCCATTTTCTTTTTAATAAAACATTTTCTTAAAAATAAAGTTAACTAAAATCTTTTGTCACATTTGATTAAATGTGAGTTTTAAGAAAATATTAATCCTTGATCACTTAGTTAGGTTAATGACATGTTTGTACATACCTTGAGTGATTCATGCCGAATGCGATCTTGGAGGTGTCGAGAGAAGTATACATATGTATTCTTGAGTGATTACGAGTACCTTAACATTTTACATAATGTATTACGAATTATACGTTTGTCATCAACAAAACATAAAGAGATTATATCGACAAAGCATCGTAATGTTTGCACTAACAATCTCCCCCTTTTTGATGATGACAAACAAGTAAACCGAAACACATATTAAAATGCATAAGTTACTCGTTTACACTTACTTCTTCCCCTTTTGTCGAATCAAAAAGGTAGTCAATGTCTAGAAGAAGAGAAGAAGCAACGTCGAGAGAGAACACGTCTAAAGAGGTAGTCATCGAAAGCACGTCATTTGAAGAAGAAAATAATTGACGTCACACGAGCTTGCATCCGAAAGGTAGTCTTCATTTGTAGAAGAGGAGGATCGACTTCGAGAGAACATACATCCAAAAATCTAATCATCCATTGTGGTTGTCGTTTGAGAGGCGAGAATCCAAACCATAAACCCATCATACAAAAATATTGAGCTTGCGTCATCCTAGTGAAGTCTTCAATCACCATAGGTTAACCAACTCCAAGCATAATAATATGCTTATCTACGAGTGTCCAAAATGCATTACTTGCAAGATGTTCGATGAATGCAATTTGAGTGAGTTAACGATCGCAAATGTAATGACTTGAACTCTTGCAAATGCTCCCCCTTGATATGAGCTCCCCCTTGCTTGAGGCACCAACAAAGCAAGAATAGTGACGAGCTACAAAATTGGGTTAGAAGTGTCCTACAAAACAAAGTTAGTGGACAAGGGCATATGCATAATGAGATGTCACCCAAACGAGTTAGCTTTAAACAACTCGAGTAAAAAAAGAGGGAGTCGAGAGAAAGCTAAAACAATCTTAACTTTAAGAAGTGTCAAAAATATGACAAGTTAAGAAAAATAAGAGGGCTATTAGAAAGAAAATAGAACCCAACTTATTTTGGTGACACCAAAAAAATATATAAAGAGGACTAAGAGAGAAAAGAGATGTCCAATTTAAGAGAAAAATATTGTCGAGAGAACATACTCCACTTTTAACATTTTGGAAAGAAATACCAAATCAAAGAGAGTATGACAATGACAAAAAAATAAGATCCCATATAGTCGAAAAGAGAGGAAGAATGACTATGATGGAAAAAGAAAACGAGGATGATAAACAAGTCGTTTTCACAAACAATGACAAGCATTGGAGAAATAAGTGTGCACGCGATGCTATCAATCCAAAAAAACAAAGGAGAGGATCTTGACAAGATCAATTCACAATTGTTGGAATAGAGGTAGAAAAGAAACATCCATACCAATTGTAATATGTCAAAGGGTAAAAAGCTTAGAATTTTTGGAATCACCCAAGAAAATTCAAGATTTAACCATCAACTCTCAAAAAAACAAGGAGAGGATTTTGATGAAATCAATTCAAAATTGTTGGAGTAGAGGTAGAAAAGAAACATCCAAGAATTTGAACATATCATCTCAAGGGTTAAAAACTTAGAATTGATGGAATCACCCATACTAATTGTAAATTTTAACCGCTATCAACTCTCAACAAAGAAGAACAAAAATATCTCAACCTAGAGACATTTTTGACCAAAAAAAAAGAAAACCAAAAGCGGATAAATCGACGCTTTAATTTTTTTTTGGATATAAGACATTATAGGCAAGGATGCTAATGAATGTCGACACCAAATGGTGTTTAGGATACGATAAACTACATGCTCAAAGTTTCGTAGCTCTTCTCAATCATTATGAATGTTCAAAGAACGATACATGATGAGGAAAAGGTGAGGCTCGACTCAACTTAGTTTAGAAAGAATAGAAGAAAGTGACTCGATTTAGAAGAGCATGATTAAAATGAATTGAGAGAGACTCAACCAAGAAGTTAAGGATAACTTCACGAAACGAGAGAAGAAACTCAAAAGAGAAGAAAAGAGGGAATCTTCAAGAAAACTCGTCAAAAGAGAAAAAGACCAAAACGAACAAGGGACTCAATGGCCGCGGTTCGTTAAATAGGTCCGTGGTTCATTATCAATAATGAGACCCGAGGTTATTTGAGGAACCGTGGACATTGGGTGTCCAAAAACGATTATTGACTCAAAGGAAAATCACTTGGTCAAACAATTTAACATAAGATGCTAAAAGACTTAAAAGTCAATGCTTAGGATATGACTTTTAACAATTGCAATTGCAAGTTAAAATTGCTTGAATATTTCAAAACAAATATTTTAAGTTGTCGATCTTACTAGGAGACGAATTAGATATAAATCTGACCTTCCTTGACAACCGAGTGAGAAAATAAAGAAGAAAAGAAAGATCACGAGAATAACGAGATCCAAGACCCATAGACAAATCATATTGAAAAACATGAAAGGAAATACAGGAGAGTAAAGATCATACAAAAATGTATGAAACACAAGCCTAAAACTTAAGCATAATTTTAATCCTAGTTACACTAGAAATCTAAGATTTGCTTAAACTGGGTGTCTTATTAATAAGCAATGCACATGCTTAATTATAAGACAAGGTGATGGGTGATGTGGGTGGTGGAGGATGTGGTATGTTCTCCAAAGGTGAGATGGGTGAAGTGGGTGAATTTGGTGGGGTAAAAGGTGAAGTCACTAAGGGTTCAACAAAGTCATTCTCAAAAGGAATGCTTTGGATAGGTTGAGGTTGAGTAGTCACATCCGAGAGAGTACTAGGAGTGAGGGGTGAGTTTAACTCATTCATTCTAGATTGGAATGAAGAGGAGGTAGAACCATGTGAATGGTTGGTACCATGGGTTGAGGTAGTCTTGCATGGTGTAAGAGGTGGTGAGGGTGATGAAGAGATGAGAATGGGCACAATCTCATTCTTAGGTGTGGCAAAAGGTGAAGAGTTAAGTTTGGGAAACTTAATCTTGATTTTGAGGTTCCTCTTTGAAGAGGAGGTTTTGGGTGATTTTGAGGTTCTTGTAGAAACCATGGTTGTAATGAAGGGTAGATATGAGTGGTTTGAAATGTGAAGAACATGGTTAACAAGGAGGGTTTAAAAGGATGAGGGGGTGATAAAAGTTTTGAAACAAAGATTCCAAAGGGTGTTGGAACAATTGGGAAGTTTCAGAAAACCTGAATTTGAGAGCTTCTGCCCGCGGTTCTTTATCTCCACTGGCGGTTCCATATTGATATGGAGTCGCGGTCTATTTAAAGAACCGCCTACAGAGGCTTGGTTTAGGTGGTGAATGGAGGATTTTCCAATTCAGCAAATCCTAATGTTCTAGTCTAACTTATCATAAAGTCATGCTTAAGAGCAATTAAAACTAGAACACACACAAAGGAAAAACACATCGGTTCAATTAGCACGTAGGAAGAAAGTTAAGAAAAATCTAATGGCTACAAAAGAAAAAGACTCCTAATGACATACAAAGTTCATCGATGTAAGCTATCATTAGTCATAATTAGGAAGAGCCATTTAATCAATTTTGAGACTGAGTATGAGACTATCACTAGAGATGCTCAATTACGGCTAAGCATAACCATTTTTACGAGTTATACACCAACTCAACTTCTCACATGAAGTAATTTAACCGTTAGGTCAAATGGAATTTATAGTGTAATAGGTTCTCTAGTAGTCATTCTCATGTTAGAAAAAATGTAATTCCTACATTTGCCTAATGTAGTGTAACAAGGATGAAACTTACATGACGACACAATGCACAACCTAATGAGGGTTAAGAATGCACCATTTCAAATCTTGTCAAACAAGTCTGGTTAAGGTTATTTACCTTAATAGAATTTGAGGCCAATAACTTTGAAGTGTATAAACAATGTTTATACAAAACAAAGGAACACTTTTGATTGGTCTGTCGGAAATGACACATTTACAAATTGCATTGCAATGTAAATTATTGAGTATTTCGGATGAAACATCCAAGTTGTAAAACCGACTCCATTGTGCATTATAAGCAATTATTAAACAAAACATGTCTAATAATTTGAACAAGTAGATTCAATATACCATCGACAACACAAGTGTGAGTTATGATCCGATGTATATTATTAATAGTCCACATTCATATCTACACTAAAAACATGTCAATTAGATTCGATAATGATATCAATCATAATTTGAATAATGAATTGATATATATTTGAAATCTTTCTTGATTCCCACTAACACTCCTTTCAAAGAAAATAGCTAAGATTTTCAAAGGGTGTTTCATGTTTTATAGTGAGACATTAATCTACTTGAACTAATAAGACAATGATCGAGTAAGATGACCCAGATCAAAAGATTTGACAAGCTCACAAAGCTTTCAAACCTAAGAGTGTTAATAAACATAACGAGGTGTACAGGATGTTTATATAACATATGTAAACCTAGAGATGTTGATCCTATATGCAATGCACAAATAATGTTGCAACTAAAATGCAAGAAATCTAGCATACATCCTAATTAGGAAAAACTAGATACTAACAAATACCAAGAAAGGCACAAGAGACTAGACATATAAGCAATACTACTACAAATAGCAAGGAACACTTAATAATGTCTACATATAATAATAACACACAAGGAAACACACACAAACAATTAGCTTAACACATAAAAGCATTCGTCCATGTTTTGAGTGTTAGATACAACAAAGTATTCATAGCTTGATTTTAATTGGAAATAGTATTTGACCCATTTAAAATTTAATTAAGTTTAACACTTTGTAAATATATCAATTTTCAAAGATATATCACCAAGAGATGTCCAACTTAATAGAAAAGAGTAAAACACAAGTTTTACGACAAACCGACGCTCAATACTTTGGACAAAGTATGGAACTTAGAAACCATCCAAATTTTAAATTTTGAATAAAGGTTTGGAAGAATTTTTAATTGAAAGAAAATTCAATTACGTTCGAAATGACGGGTGGCACGACTTCTACGGACTTACGGTTGATTTTATATGATTTTTCAAAGTTTTCAAAAATCTGTGTCGGACTGACCGCGGTTCCTTATTGATAAGGAACCGTGGGGAATAGATAAAGAACCGCGTCCAGAGGACAAAAATGGGGTTTTTGGCCAAAATCATTTGGTAACTTTTTGGAAGGACTTAGGACTCTAAAAAATCATTTTAGACACATAGAACTCGTATTTTAGAGTTAATTATGACACAAAAGATTTTTATACTTCCAAACATGAAAAGATTTAATTCAAGCTATTATAAAAAGTTTATTTAACACCAAAACTTGTACGAATGAAACAACAAAACACATTTCATAAGTAATCACTCTTCATGAACAATTTGATACAAAGATCGTCTCTATTTTTAAAAACCGTTTTCATTTTAAAAACCATTTGTTTTGAAAAAGATAGCAAAGATCGATCCAAGCTTTAAAGTACAATATACTTCAAAGATCTTGAATAACCTCGCTCTGATACCAATTGTAGAAACTAGAAGGGGGGGGGGGGGTTGAATAGTTTCTAGTTCATTTTTAGAACATTTCGCATAATTCATTGTGCGCGGTTCTTGAAACATACCCGCGGTTCCTTATCACTAATGAACTGCGTGTCCCTTTAAGGAACCGCCGATAGTGGATGATGCCATTTGTTACTTGTTAAACTTTAACAATCCTTTGTATCAAATTCTCGATCAAGCTTCACTAGATATGAGATGTGTTTGATTGAAAGATAAATACTACAAGTAAGTAAACACACAAACACATCAAATCAAGAGTACATCAAGCAATAGTCTAAACATTAAGCACACACGTACTAAGCATAAGCTTTTCCACAACTAGGATGTTTAGACTAAGTAATGTACACTTGACCATAATCTAAACATGAAGCACACACGTACTAGGCCTTAGCTTTTCCGCAACTTAGATGTTTAGATTATGAGATGCACACAACACACAACAACAATCATGCAACTATAAATACATCTAAAGAGGTAAAGACATAAATGTAATGAAAGTACCGACGCAATAATTTATAGTGGTTCGGTCACGAAGCTCCTCTTCGCCCTACTCCACTCCTCGAGTACACCTTACTCGAGAGTTACTTCACTAGTCAACAAAACTCCTTTCAAGGTGGAGAAAACCATACAGTCGCTTACATAATTTCCGACACTAAGCTAGATGTTGAGTCCTAATCTTAGGTAGGACCAATCTACACAACGTTGCCCACTTCACCATTTAACGACACAAGGCTAGATGTCGAGTTCTAATCGAAAGGTAGAACCAATCTTCACAACGTTTCCTACTTCACCGTTTTACGACACAAGGCTAGATGTCGAGTTCTAATAGAAAGGTAGAACCAATCTTCACGACTCTTCACTTTGAGGCTAAGTGAGAACTTCACTAGACACAACTACATCACTTTATAGTTTAGTGAGAACTCACAAGACACAACCACATCACTTTATAGTTTAGTGAGAACTCACAACTCTTACCTATTACAACTCAATAAAACACATATCCAAGTGTACACATGTAACTTGGATCTACACAACATAAATCCAAGTATACACATATACAATGGATTTACACAAGACTTAATCCAAGTATTCACAAATACAATGGATTAACACAACTAATCCAAGTTTCACAAATACATTGGATCTACACAATATTGATCCAAGTATACTCATATACATTGGATGTACACAATATTGATCCAAGTATACACATATACATTGGATCTACACAAGACACAAATAAAAATGATGAACATGATGATCTTCATCAAGACTTCATCTTTAATCACATCACAAATGTGTGAGTGATCTTCTCTTTGCACTTAAGAGGATGAGGAGATTGAAGGATAGAATCACATCTTAAACAAGATTAATCTAAACTAACTAAACAAGGGTTTAAAGATGTTTTTGAAGAAATTGTGCAAAAAGGGTTGAAAGAAAATCTGGAAATGATCCACTATTTATAGGGAAACCTTGCAACGGTTAAAAACACCCGCGGTTCCTTATCTCTACCCGCGGTTCCTAATCAATAAAGAACCGCGGGTTCCTTTAAGGAACCTCCGCGTTGGAGTCCGTGAAAATTTGTCCTTTAGTGGGGATATGCCATCTGGGGTAGTTTATACCCTCAAATGATATTCCTTTGGTATATGGAATATGCCAAATTTAAATTTCCATTTTCTTTTTAATAAAACATTTTCTTAGAAATAAATTTAATTAAAATCTTTTGTCACATTTGATTAAATGTGAGTTTTAAGAAAAAATTAATCCTTGATCACTTAGTTAGGTTAATGACATGTTTGTACATACCTTGAGTGATTCATGCCGAATGCGATCTTGGAGGTGTAGAGAGAAGTATACAAATGTATTCTTGAGTGATTACGAGTACCTTAACATTTTACATAATGTATTGCGAATTATACGTTTGTCATCAACAAAACATAAAGAGATTATATCGACAAAGCATCGTAATGTCTGCACTAACACGACCATTATTCCGACGGGTATTCCGATAGTGGTATTCCGACACAGGTTATTCCGACGGTTTTTCCGATAGTGATTCCGATAGTGATATTCCGACAGGTTATTCCGACGGTATTCCAATTGAGGTATTCCGACAGAGTATTCCGATGGTATTCCGATAATGATATTCCGACAGGTTATTCCGACGGTATTCTAATAGGGGTATTCCGACAGTTTTCCGATTGGTATTCCGATAGACTATTCGTGTGTTTTTGTTCGTCTTGGAATTTTTTGGTCATAGAGAACATATTTTAGGGGATTTCAACATTGTTTCTCGACTTCAACTCACAACAACAAACACATTTACTTTCTCTCATTGTTCGATCAACGTTTGTAAATCTTAACTTATCGAAATGGAGTACACATCTCTTACGGATAAGTCCATCCTCTCGGGTACGGATAATCGTCCACCAATGTTGGAGAAGTCTATGTACGAGGATTGGACTTCCCGAATGGAACTTTACATGTTGAACAAAGAGAATGGACATCTCATTTGGGCATCGGTGCTTAATGGACCATTAGATTATGGTACATTGACGGAACGTACAGTTACTCGTCCTCGCACAACGGGTGAATTGACCGGAGATATGAAAATTCAAGACAAATGTGATAAGTATGCTACAAACATCTTTCTCCAAGCCTGATAGGTGTGAAAACACCCATCCTTTTACCACTTAATTATAACAATAACCAAGCGAAAACGTGTATTTTGTGTCGTAAATGTCGGAATTATGTGTGGTTTGTGTTTTTATTGTGTTTTAGGACCAAAAGATGAAAAGGGAAGAATAAACGGGCTTTCACGGGCTTTTATCGATGAAAACGAGAAAAGACGAAGTCAAAAGATCAAGAGTGCAAAAAGAACGGAAGTCCAAGGCCTATTCTGATGATTTATCGAAGAAGAAGTCTAAAGATGGAAGTTTAATGAAGTCGAAGAACCAAGTCTAATTAAAGAAGAAAATTATAAGACGAGTTCAATTTATATCGACAAATCCCGAGACGACGTCAAGAAAGACAAAGAATCTAAATTGATTCGAGACGAGAAGAAAGAAAGAAGAAAGTATCAACACCTAGCCTCCCTACCTCCTATATATACCCTCCTAACGTGCCATTAGGAGGGTGTTATAAAATTAGTTAATTTTAGTTTTTCATTTTTCTTAGTTTTCTTTCTTTTTAAGCCGACACCTCCTCTAGGTGTTTGGCACCTTCATTTTCCATCTTTTCATTCAAGTTTCATGTAAGTTTAATCTTTAATTTTGTGTTTTTGAATCTCAATCATTTAATAAAAGTTTCCTTTAATCAATCCTTTCATTAATCTCATCCTTGCTTTCTTGTTTTTGATTTGGTAGATCTAGTTTAATTGATTTGGTTGTGTTCTTGAGTTTTTATAGTTTTATTAAGTGGGTTTTGATTAATCTAGTTTTTATTCTTAGTTTTGTTGATTTGGTTTGATTGATTGTTGTTAGTTGATAATTAGTGGTTAGTTTGGTTGAATCTTTAGATTTAATTTGGTTGTTTTTAGATTAATTCGTGTTCATTAAAGTTGGATCTCGATCCTCTGTTTTTTGCTTTACTACTATTTTCCCAGTTTTTCCCGAACCAAGTATAATATCCCGAATGAGTTAAATTTCCCGAACCAACAAAATATCCCAAATGAGTTATTTTTCCCGAACCAACAAATAATTTCGAATGAGTAATAAAAATTCTGAATGAACCATTTTCCCGAACCAAACATTCCCAATAAAATAGATTGAGCTGCTTGCCTAGTTGCTAGCTTGCCTAGTTTCCCGCCTAAATTAGCTGCTATCCTGGGTGCTTCCAGCTACTAGCTTACTTGCTTTCTTATTTATTTATATTGTTCCGTAATCGTTTAGTTTAATCTGAAAGTTTATCCGATTTCAATTCTGAAAGTCGCGTATTTTTAGTTATATTTTTCATCAATTTTTAGTATTAATATTTTTTCCAAAAGTTTAAGTTTTATCTTTTATTTAGTACCCGTTTTAGCTTTTACCTCGTTTAGTTTTAAAGTAGCCACTTAGTTTTATTTTCTCCTTTTTTATTAAGTAAATTTTATTTTTCAGTCGAAAGTTAATTTCCTCTTTTAGTTTTATTTTTATTAATTGTTTCGTTTTCATATTTGTTTTTAATATCGTTTCTTTATTATTTGTCAATCGTTTTAATTTTTAGTTTATTCCTTATATATTTTGTCATTTCCCTTTAAAGCTTTATTTTTTTATCTTTAATTAGTTTTAGACAACGACACCTTTTCTTTTATCACCAAAGACGACTGAGTCACACTTTCAACTGGTAATCAATTCGAATTGAATCGAAAAAGAACCTAATAAAATTTAGTTATTAAATAGCGTCGTTGTCGGCTCTTTTCGTGAAGATTAACGGTTTATTGTGAGAGACGCGTTGGATTTTGGGATCCGTTCACTCTTGAACGTTATTTTTCTTGTCTATTTTTCAAAAATTTTCAAAAATCCTAAAAAAAATATAAAATTTTCAAAAATCAAACAAATAGAAAAACATAAAAAATTAAAAATATTTCTTGTCTATCTTTCTTTTCCTTTTGTAGGTGTGTATGCGTACCCGTGCTCCTAAGAAGAAAGCAACTCAAGCCGAAGTCGAAACTCAACCTATTGTCGCCATGGACAATTGACCAATGATCGAGCTTTTGCAATCGCACGTAGAGGGCAACATCGATGCTATTGTCATACCCGAGATTGAAGCCAATAACTTTGAGCTCAAATCCGGCTTCATTCAAATGGTCTCTGCTCAACCATTCTTGGGGCGTACACTTGATGATCCTCATGACCATATCAAAAGGTTCCTTCAACTCACTAATATGGTCAAGTATAATTGGGGTTTCACAAGAGGTAATTCGCTTGCAACTTTTTCCTTTCTCCTTAGACTGACAAGCCCGACATTGGCTTGCAAAGGAACCGCCACAAAGTATTCTTACGTGGTCGGATTTAGAGACCAAATTCATCAACTACTTCTTCCTACCCTCACGTACTACCGCTTTGCGGAATGAAATCATTAACTTTGAACAAAAGTACGGTGAGACATTTAGTGAATCTTGGGACCGTTTTAAGGAACTTTTAAGAAAGTGTCCACAACATGGTTTTACAAAAGTGCATCAAATTAATAATTTTTACAATGGTTTAAGCATGAATGACCAAGATTCACTAAATAGTGCCTCGGGGGGTAACATTTTGGTTAAGTCTTCTAATGCCGCGTGGGATATTATTGAGAATAAGTCTAGAGTGCAAACTAAGAGTGTTCGGGCTAATGTGGCTAGTGCTAGCACTAGTGACACCGACAAGAGACTTGATAAGCTTACTACGGTTGTTGAAGCACTTGCTTTACAAGCCGTTAACAATGCCAAAAACAACAATGCTATTAATATAACTTGTGAAACTTGTGGTGACCAACACTCTTATGCTAATTGTGATAAAGCTTATGATCAATCTCACGGGGAAGTGTATGCTTACAACAACACCGAGAGAGTTCATTTCAAGCCTAATGTCGATGTTAATCACTTGTCTTACAACTCGATGAATTACTTGGCTCCACCCGGCTTTCAGCAAAGACCACACCCACCCACCCATAACAACCAAGGGCCACCTAGAGCAAATGTTCAAGAAAATGCCAATGTGAGGGGCTCAAATGAAAATCAGGGAAACTATCACATGCAAAATCAAGGCTTTCCAAACCTAGGTTTCAATCCTCAAGGTTTTCCACCTTATAACCAATACCCAAACCAAGGTTTTCAACAACAAGGGTTCAATTTACCTCATCCTCCAATGGACTTGGTTTTGAAAAAATTGAATGAACATGAGAAAATAATCTAAGTAATGCAAGAATCTAATAGACAATTGCAAGAGTCCACGGATAGGAAATTCGTTCAAATGTTACAAGCCCTTCGTCCCCAAGGTGCTCTTCCTTCTACCACCGAAACAAACCCTAGAGCTAATGTGAGTGCTATTACTACACGAAGTGGAGCAACTCTAGTAGGACCTTCTATCCCTCCTCAAGTTACTCCATCTACACCTCCTCCACCTCCATTTATTCCTCCTACTACCGTACCTAGTACTTGTTCTCCATTACCGTCTCCACCTCTTAATGAAGAAGTACCCAAGCAAAACCCTCCACCAACCCCACCCACCACCTCTAAACCTTCTACTTCTCAACCTTCAACATCTCAACCTTTACCTGCTACACCCACACCACCTAAACCAAACATACCTTATCCTTCTCGGTTAGACAAGTGCAAATTGCTCACAAAAGAGGATTCTCAAGTTAATTCCTATTTGAAGATGATCTCTCAAATAAATTTCAACATTAGCCTTGTTGAAGCACTTGTCCAAATGCTGAAATTTGTCAAAGCATTCAAAGAATTGCTTAGCAAGAAGGAAAAGATGGCTGAGTTTGTCAACACACGCTTAAATGAAAACTGTTATGCAGTCATTATTAAAGAATTTCCGGAAAAACTTGGAGATCCCGGTCGTTTTGTGTTGCCTTGCATTTTTAACAAAGTTGAAGAATTTACTGCCTTACCCGATCTCGAGGAAAGTATAAATTTGATGCCTTTATGTGTTTGGAAAAAGCTATCATTACCCGACCTTACACCAACCAAGATGACTCTTGAGCTAGCAAATCTCACTCTCGCTTACCCCCATTGGTATTGCCGAAGATGTGTTTATTAAAGTTGGTACCTTCACTTTTCCGGTTGATTTTGTTGTTGTTGATTATGAAATGGACCCTCGTATTCCGTTAATACTTGGACGACCATTCTTGCGAACCAGAAAAGCTTTAGTCGATGTTTCCGAAGGTGAACTAATTCTAAGGGTCAGGAATGATGCTCAAGTTTTTAAGATGGGGAAGCTTACAAGTAAGTCAAATGGTAACAAATCAGTGAAAATGATTAATATGCTTCAAGAAGAGCTTACTACTAGTTTGGAGAGTATAAAGCTTGATGATTTTGTTGTACATGATAATCCTCTTTTCGTGTCTTGCTATGATAATCCACTTTTCCAAGATGATGTGGATGATTCTAATGATTCTCTCCCCAATTTGGATCCCCTACCAATTTAGGATTCTCAACCGATCTATGATGATTATGATGATGATTCTAGTTCCGATGGGGATGATTATGCTGCTTTTGTTTCAGAGTATAAAGACATACCAACATATGATGATATTGATGATGTTGATACTCTCTCGAGTGATTCTTCTCATGATGACCTTACTCCTACTTTTGATGAAGATCCTCCTCCAAACACTCTTGATACTTTAGATAATTACTCATTTAAGGAAGATTTTGCCACTTTCCTTAATACATACTTCCCAAATGAGAATGATTCTCCTCCTTTAGACTTTGATGACGCTCTTTATCCTCCTTCAGATATTAAGAAACCCGTTTCAAAGGAGAAGAATCCGGAAGACACCAATATCTGTAGTACCTATGTCTTGACACCTCTCTATCCACCTTCTGAGGATGAGATTATGCGATTTATGAGCGGATCTTCTTCAAATTCTACTAAGCCTGAGTGTTATTTTCCCCTTAAGGAAAAGGTGTTCGATCCTAGTATTGAAATTTTTAAGCCATCTCAGTATCCATCTGATGAAATAAAAGGAAATATTTTTGGAACTCGTGGAGATATGCTTGCACTTCATCCTACTCTCTTCCATCGTGCTCAATCTTTGCTTAAGGGAACCTTGCCTCCACTTCTTTGGCTTGCCTTGTTCGCCTTAAGCTTGTACTACTTGATGGATGAAAACCATGTATTTGATCCCGGTGGATGTTCTTCAAGTTTCTTCCCATGCTAATCAAGGTCGAGTCAGGCTCACGACTCGGTTAACAAAAACAAGCGCTTCTCGGGAGGCAACCCGCAATATCTATCCTTTTATTCCGTTTTTATAATAAGTGTAGGGGAGACCCTAGTATGTGTTTGTTGTTTTCTTTATTATCATGTCTAGGGATTCGAGCTTTCAAAGATCCATTCTTGATAACTTTTTACGACCCATGATTTCGTGTACCCGTCTTCTCGGTTCTATCCTAAACTCTCTTGATTCACTATTTTATATTCTTCAATATTAAGATAGGAATCACTTTAGTTATCCTTTCCTTAGCAAGATTTAAACAACGTGCACAATGTCCTAAGTGTAGGGGAGTTTACTCCCACATGCTTAAACATTGAGGACAATGTTTATATTAAGTGTAGGGGGACTTCTATCAAAGTTAAATGGGCTTTTCCATGTATTTGTCCTCATTTTAACCGGAAAATTGATTTTTCGACATTTTTCAAAATTTTTGATCTATTTTGGCCTAGTTGTATTTACCTTTGTTATAGTTATTTTCTTTCTTTGCTAGAATAAATTTTAATAAAGTGGTTTTAATTTTTAAACGTTGTGAATCTTTTGACTCAACCCGAGTTTACTTATCTAAGTTTACTCTAGCTAGTATCCTTAACGTATTTAAGTCAAGTTTTGCTAGACTTTTATATAGGGAACTTTAAAACGCGAAAGTCTTAACTCTTACGGGTTAAGAATAAGAACTTTTCGCAAGTTCCTATAATTGATCCTAGAAAGTCGTTTATCAAGGGAACTTTAAAATGCGAATTCTAAACTTGAAAAAGTCTAAGAAGTTGCAAGATCCTATAGATGACTTGAAAACCCAAAACTGCGATTTAATTGGCTAAGCATCCACGAGTCTCATTCCTTGAGGTTTTAAATTGTGGAGAACGAGAGATGATAGAGTCAATTATAAGTTTGGTATTCTTTCATGAACTTATGTGAGTTGATTATAAGCTTTTTCTCCCATCGCTTGTTAATAAATTTAATTGCAATAAGTAAGGTTGTACGATTTGAAAATTACTTAGCTTCTAGCCCAAGATCGTTTAAAAGTTGCTCGGTAATAATTAGAGTTCATAGCCAAGGCATAACTTATTGAAGCGGGATGCGAAGATTGGCGAGTCCGAAAAGGCCCTAACAAGGCATGAGGGCTACATTTTGTTGCTAAAGATCCAAAGTGATGTGAAGAATCATTTATAAAAAATCAATATGAAGGATCGAGACACGCGACGAAAAGCAAATACTCCCCTAAAGATCTTGGAGAAGTCTATCCAAAAAGACCCTAGCAAGGTATGAGGATAAATAGATCAAAGTCCTAAAAGGAGGCGGATCGTTGTATATCAAAATCCAAAATAAAGATTGGAGAAAAATGAATAAGTCGTGGTCCAAGTATGAAGAATCTCTCAAAAAGTTCAAGTGAAGAAATTCCTATTATGAAGAGAAGACCATTATTTCATGAATGTCTCTCAAGATTTAAAGTATGAACTCAATGTCAAATATCGATCCGAGAAAGGTCTCAAATCGTGAAGCAAGTTATGCTAAGATATGAACTTTATGAGGTCCTAAGAAGCAGTTTTAGAAGATTTTATCCTTTAGCTAACTATTGATTAAATCTTCCTACTTTATTTTCAACCTAAGTAACTATCAAAATAAGTCAACAATGCATCTTCGTGATCATTCAAGACAACAATAAAATATAAGAGATACACCTAGGAATAAGGGAGTCTAAGTAAATAATTGGGCCACATGAGTTTGTGTTAGTTTTCTAACTTATAATAACAATGATCTCGTTTTTAAGCTTGGTATGGGGAACATGAAACTTGAGGGTGATAAACATTCATGACATTCCTAAACCGTAAGGTAAGTTTTTGATATTTTTACTTGTTTTCTCCCTTTGAATAATTTGTAATTTTCTTTCTCTTTAATGTCTTGTATTTAATAAAGGCCAAGGTGGATTGATTATGATGGAAAATGTAAATCTTTCTTTGTAACTAATGCATTGCATGAGGGCATTGCAATGGTCAAGTGTAGGGGATTTGATAGGTGTGAAAACACCCATCCTTTTACCACTTAATTATAATAATAACCAAGCCAAAACGTGTATTTTTTGTCGTAAATGTCGGAATTTACGTGGTTTGTGTTTTTATTGTGTTTTAGGACCAAAAGATGAAAAATGAAGAAAACACGGGCTTTCACGGGCTTTTATCGATGAAAACGAGAAACGACTAAGTCAAAAGATCAAGAGTGCAAAAAGAACGGAAGTCCAAGGCCTATTCTGAAGATTTATCGAAGAAAAAGTCTAAAGACGGAAGTTTAATGAAGTCGAAGAACCAAGTCTAATTAAAGAAGAAAATTATAAGACGAGTTCATTTATATCGACAAATACCGAGACGACGTCGAGAAAGACAAAGAATTTAAATCGATTCGAGACGAGAAGAAAGAAAGAAGAAAGCATCAACACCTAGCCTCCCCACCTCCTATATATACCCTCCTAACGTGTTATTAGGAGGGTGTTAGAAAATTAGTTAATTTTAGTTTTTCATTTTTCTTAGTTTTCTTTCTTTTTAAGCCGACACCTCCTCTAGGTGTTTGGCACCTTCATTTTCCATCTTTTCATTCAAGTTTCATGTAAGTTTAATCTTTAATTTTGTGTTTTTGAATCTCAATCACTTAATAAAAGTTTCCTTTAATCAACCCTTTCACTAATCTCATCCTTCCTTTCTTGTTTTTGATTTGGTAGATCTAGTTTAAATGATTTGGTTGTGTTCTTGAGTTTTTATAGTTTTATTAAGTGGGTTTTGATTAATCTAGTTTTTATTCTTAGTTTTGTTGATTTGGTTTGATTGATTGTTGTTAGTTGATAATTAGTGGTTAGTTTGGTTGAATCTTTAGATTTAATTTGGTTGTTTTTAGATTAATTCGTGTTCATTAAAGTTGGATCTCGATCCTCTGTTTTTCACTTTACTACTATTTTCCCAGTTTTTCCCGAACCAAGTATAATATCCCGAATGAGTTAAGTTTCCCGAACTAACAAAATATTTCAAATGAGTTATTTTTCCCGAACCAACAAATAATTCTGAATGAGTAATAAAAATTCCGAATGAACCATTTTCCCGAACCAAACATTCCGAATAAAATAGATTGAGATGCTTGCCTAGTTGCTAGCTTGCCTAGTTTCCCGCCTAAATTAGCTGCTAGCCTGGGTGCTTCCAGCTACTAGCTTACTTGCTTTCTTATTTATTTATATTGTTCCGTAATCGTTTAGTTTAATCTGAAAGTTTCTCCAATTTCAATTCTGAAAGTCACGTATTTTTAGTTATATTTTTCATCAATTTTTAGTATTAATATTTTTTCCAAAAGTTTAAATTTTATCTTTTATTTAGTACCCGTTTTAGCTTTTACCTCGTTTAGTTTTAAAGTAGCCACTTAGTTTTATTTTCTCCTTTTTTATTAAGTAAATTTTATTTTTCAGTCGAAAGTTAATTTCCACTTTTAGTTTTATTTTTATTAATTGTTTCGTTTTCATATTTGTTATTAATATCGTTTTTTATTATTTGTCAATCATTTTAATTTTTAGTTTATTCCTTTAATATTTTGTCATTTCCCTTTAAAGCTTTTTTTTATCTTTAATTAGTTTTAGACAACGACACCTTTTCTTTATCACCAAAGACGACTGAGTCACACTTTCAACTGGTAATCAATTCGAATTGAATCGAAAAAGAACCTAATAAATTTTAGTTATTAAAGCCCTTCCTCCAGATGTCTACAAACTCGTCAGCAAACATGAAATTGCCAAAGAGTTATGGGATAGAATTCGTGTTCTAATGCAAGGCACCTCGTTAACTAAACAAGAACGAGAGTGTAAGCTTTATGATACTTTTGATAAGTTTGCCTATGTCCCCGGGGAGACTCTCAATGACTACTATTTGAGATTTACCATATTGTTGAATGAGCTCAATATCTATGGCATGGCAATTCCTACGTTTCAATTAAACACCAAGTATTTGAACACCCTTCCTTCAGAATGGTGTAAGTACGTGACGGCTGTTAAATTGGCTAAGGACTTGCATAACACCAATGTGGATAAACTTCAAGCTTTTCTTCAACAACATGAATGCCATGTGATCGAGGCTCGGTTGTCTACACCTCAAGTTCATGATCCACTTGCCGTGTATGCTTCTCAACAAAACATGGCATATACTTATCAACAACCATCATACTTGCAGCAGCCACCACCACACACCTATCAGCAACCACAGCAACCATCTTATCAACCACTAATGATGCCACAGCAAGCATTTCAACAATGTGTTCATCAACAATCTTTTCTACAACAACTACCACATCAGACATCACCATCACAAGCCAACACTTGTCCAATGGGCTATACTCCTCAGCAAGGATATTTTACAATTGAAGCACAACCAGCACAAGCCTTCTACTCCAATGAACTTCCACCAATCCAAGCACCGGTCTTTACTCCAAATGATACGCCAGCTGATGTTCTAAACCATCTCACTGCCTACTTGTCAAAACTTGTTGCAACTAGAGGATTTCCACCAACAAACAATCAGCCCCCCCCCTCTTCAAATCCTTGACAACAAGCCACTGTTCAAGATGGTCAAGTGACGGTGCAACCTATTCAGGGAAGGCAAAATTCATATGGACCTCCTACAAGGACCGTGAATGCTCAAGCTGTGAATTCTCAAGCTAATGGAAATGGAATCATTGTTGGTACTCAAAAGGTTGTGACTTGCTACAATTGTAGAGGACAAGGTCATATGGCTAGGCAATGCACTTAGTCGAAAAGGAGAAGGGATGAAGCATGGTTTCGTGAGAAAATGTATTTGGTCGATGCTCAGTCTAAGGGAAAGATTTTGGATTCATAGGAGTTAGCATTTCTTGCAAACCCAGGGGCATCAGATAATGAAGGCATTGCAGTCGTTTCTACTTCTAATGCAGCATATCAAGCAGACGATCTTGATGCATATGATTCGGATTGTGATGACATTCACTCAGCCTCAGCTGCTCTCGTTGCTAATCTCTCTCACTACGGTTCTAATGTCGTCAGTGAGGTACCCACCACAACCAATCTTGGTAATGATGATAACCCACATCAAGTTGAGCATAAAAATGACAACCTCGAACAGCATTCGGGAACTAGTAACTCAAATGATGTGGTAACCAATCCTACACATTTGAGTGAACCTCAACCAAATGCTACGACGGGTATAGAATCTTATGCTCAACATGATCTGGTTATGATGCCTAAACATATTATTGATCAAATGCATATGGCTCTCAGACAGTCCATAGATATGAATTCCACCCTAACAGCTGAGCTTGAGTTGCATAAAGAAAAGGTCAAGGTTTTTGAAATGGTCCCTCAAGCAGAGAGAATAACATTAACTGAATTTGACCAATTTCATTTTGAAAAGATTGAACACTTAAAAGAAATAGAATCATTAAAAGCTAATCTTTCCAATGAATTAAAAGCAAAAGAGTCGGTTGTCAATGATTTTCAGAAAATTAAAATGGATTTCGAAACTCTCGAGTCTAAAAAGTTTGAATCGGAAATTAATGCTACCAAACTTCTTAAATTCAAAGAACAACAACTTTTAAAACAATATGCTTCCACAGAAAAGTTTCATCTTTTAACTAAATCGTTTAAAGAACTCGAACTTAAGCGTCTTCAAGATTTACCACCTAATCCTGGTTATGAAAGACAAGCTCAGGAATATATTCCTTTTCTTTATGATGTGACCCTAATTGGTAAATCGAAAGAAGCACCTTATGTTCGTAGTACTGAGGAGACACAGTCACTTGCGGAAGAAACTCATTCTAAAATGCTTTCAAAATTCCATAAGATTGATTATCATAAGTATAATAAAGATCAATTTGATAAAAAGAATCGTATGCGATTACAAAAGGAATTATCTCAACTAACAGCTTTTGTGCCCCAAAGTTTATCAACGAAAAACCTTCCTGGTACGTCTCCTACACTTGTCAAAAAGGATTTAACTAAGTTAATTCCACCGGTAAGTAAGGCATTCGATAGTTTAAATGCGGTGCACCAACACTTAGCCGATTTTGACAAGGTCATTTTGGAACGTACGACGGCTTCGGCCATAACGGAAGGTGAATGGAACTTTGAGCACACTAGAGCTGCGTTCCGAGACGAAATTTTTCCGTTTGTAAAGAATGTTAAAGCTTGTCTTAGTAATCTTGATCAAGATTTGCTTCTGGAAATAGAAGAAGTTAGACGTGTTTTCAATGAAATGGATGATGCTTATGAAAACAATTTACTTGAAATAGAACGAGTTTCACGCCAAAATGATCAGCTTCTGAAGCAAGTGATGTCGCATGATATAGTTTCCGTCTGTGTGAATAAAAGTGTTGATAATGATTCTATTGTGCATAATGTTGAATCTGTGGATACTGTGGTAGATAATACTTGTCACGAATCTGACGCTGAATTTTTAAAGCTTCAAGATTCATATTCTTCGCTTTCAAAATTTTTTGAAGAGATTCAAACACATTGTATTTCGCTTGAATGCAAGCAACATTTTATTCAAGAAATCTTTGAAACGTCATTCGAAGGTGTTAATATCGATGATGCAAATTTTCAAAAGAATTTTCAATTGAATTTACAACCAAAACAGCGTCAGCCAAAAGACAAGGTTGCTAAATCTTTGCCGATAGACATAGAGAAATCTAAGAAGCTTAACTGTGTGAACGTACTTGAGGCCGCTGAGAATATTAAACTTGATCTAGATAATCGAGTTTCCAAGATTTTGTCCAAAGTTGATAACTTAAAACAGAAAAATACACAACTCTTTGATTCAGTCTAGCCCGCATGTGCTAATACCTCTGCACAGAATCAATCATTGATTAAACAACTGAATCGAAAGTCGGTGGAAATATTTGATTTGAGGGAACAAATCTGTTATAAAAATCTGGCTTTGGCTGAGTTAAAGGAAACACTTCGTACTCTAAAAGGTAAGAATGTTGTGGATAACGCAACCACTGTCTCAACATCGTCCTCTAGTGCAATCAAAACAAACCTCATCGTCTTCACACCACTAAACAAGGGCCCTAGGACTAAACCATCTAAAACATTGGTCACTAAAGATAAGGAAAAATCAAAACCAGCTACTAATATTCCCGTGTTGCCTTCTATAGGAGTAAGCACTACTACTAAGGCTCAAAGATCTAAGCTTAACATAAACAAGAAGAATGATAGGATCTTGCCTCCATCTAGTAGTCAAGTGAAGAAGAAAGTAGAAGCCCACCCTAGGAATGTTATTTATGTTTTGAATAAAAAGAATCATGTAGCTAAACCTAAAGGCTCTGCGGTTGTGCAACGTTCTAAGCCTACTGTGATTTATAATTTGAAATGATGGAATTGCAATGAATGTATGTTTTCTAGTCGTCATGATTCTTGCCTTATTGACCATGTGAATGAGATGAATGCCCGGAAAAATGGATTAGAATGGAAACCGACTGGGAAAGTGTTAACCCAAGTTGGTTGGATGTGGTGCCCCACTGGTAGAACTTTCACTATAGTAGGAAATACGTGCCCTTTAACTAGGATCACTCCCACTAAAGCGAAGAAAGCGTGCCCTTTAACTAGGAGTACCAAGGCTACCAAAACACCAGCGTGTCCTTTAACTAGAAACACCGACACTACTGTAGGAACAAAGTGCCCTTTTAAATAGGTCTAGTCCCACTGTAGTTCCCGCCAATAATCCAAAACCTCAAAAAGTTGGAACAATAAAACCTGTTAGTGATAAAACTTACATTAGAAAACGCAAGAAATCTAAGGGTCACACAAATGTTAGCAATTCTGATAATATTATATCTGTATCTGCTAACACTCCGGAACCAATAGTTTCCAATGCATTGTATACTGTTGTTGTTGAAAACAGGTGGTCCAAATTGTTCTCTGGTATTTGGAGTCTGGTTGCTCTAAACATATGACCGGAGATCGCTCTCAGCTCAGAAATTTTGTCAGCAAGTTTCTTGGTACGGTTCGATTTGGAAATGATCATGTTGCAAAGAGAATGGGTTATGGTGAATATCATATTGGGAATGTTATAATTTCAAGAGTGTATTATGTGGAAGGTCTCGGTCACAACTTATTTTCTGTGGGACAATTTTGTGATGCAAACCTAGAAGTTGCTTTTCGAGAGCATACCTGCTTCATTCGTAATTTGGAAGCGGTTGATTTATTGAAAGGTACTCGAGGGAATAATTTGTACACTTTTCTCTACAAGATATGATGGCTGCTTCTCCCGTATGTCTTCTCTCCAAAGCATCAAAGACTAAGTCATGGTTATGGCATCGACGGTTATCTCATCTTAACTTAGACGCTATTAATCATTTGGCAAAAAACGAACTTGTTCGTGGTCTTCCTAAACTTACATTTCACAAGGACCATTTGTGTTCCGCGTGTACAATGAGGAAGAGCACTAAGAAATCATACAAACTCAAGACTGAAGACACCAACCAAGAGAAACTTTATTTGCTGCATATGGATCTATGTGGGCCAATGCGTGTTGAAAGTCTTAGTGGCAAAAAGTACATCCTCTTCATTGTTGATGATTACTCTCGGTTTACATGGGTGAAATTTCTTACAACAAAAAATGAGGCACCTAAATTTATCATCGGATTTCTCAAGATGATTCAAGTGCGTCTCAATACTACTGTCCGACGCATTCGTACAGATAATGGAACTGAATTTGTGAATCAAATCTTGCGTGATTATTATGAAGAAGTTGGCATATCTCATGAAACATCCGTTGCTCGCACTCCACAACAAAACGGTGTCGTTGAAAGGCGAAATCGCACACTTATGGAAGCTGCTCGAACGATGTTAATTTACGCAAAGGCTCCATTGTTTTTATGGACAGAAGCAGTATCTACAGCAGTGTACACCCAAAACCGGTCACTAATTCGTAAACACCATGGTAAAACACCTTATGAGCTTCTCCATGGAAAAGTACCAGATTATCGTATCTTCATGTATTTGGTTCTCTCTGCTATCCAAATAATGATGGTGACAATTTGGGAAAACTTCAACCAAAGGGTGATATTGGTATTTTCATTGGTTATGCACCCACAAAGAAGGCATACCGAATCTACAACCGTAATTCTCGTAAGATCCACGAAACTATGAATGTTGATTTTGATGAGTTGACAGCAATGGCTTTTGAGCAAAGCAGTTCTGAACCCGCACTTCATGAAATAGGACCCAGTAACATTAGTTCTGGTCTTGTCCCAAATAACCCTACTTCATCATCATTTACACCATCTTCTAGGAATGAATGGGATACGTTGTTTCAACCGTTCTTTGATGAATTCTTTACTCCTACAAGTATTGTTGCTCTAGAGCCTGAGGTAATAGCTCCGGTAACCGAAGTTGTTGCTCCAGCAATCGAAGCTCAATCAGACACATCTGCACCTACAATTGGTCAAGATATACCTTCAACGAGTAATTCTCAACCAATACATGTTTCAACTACCCAGGTCATGCCTATTGATGATGAAGAGGATGATGATGATCACGATTAGGAATTCGCTCAAATGCGTGAACTTCCATTCTTTGGTGTACCAATTCCCGACCATAATCAAGCCGAGTCATCCACCTCAGAGGAAGATCCTACTACGGTCTACTCTAATCCACGGATTCGTGAACATGACAAAAAGTGGACAAAGGATCATCCTATAGATTCTATTATTGGTGACCCTAATCTTCTGGTATTCACACGAAGTCAGTTACAAGAAAATGAAATGTTTTGTCATTTTGATGCTTTTCTCACTGAAGTTGAACCTAAGACATGGCAAGAAACTTTTACTCAATCCTGTTGGATAAAAGCTATGCAAGAAGAACTTAATGAATTTATACGTCTTGAAGTATGGGAACTTGTCCCATGCCCGGATCAAGTGCAGTTACTCACTTTGAAATGGGTTTACAAGGTGAAACTCGACGAGTTAGGCGGAATATTGAAGAACCAAGCTCGACTAGTAGCTCGTGGATACAAGCAATTATTGGGCATCGACTTTATGGAATCCTTTGCACCTGTTGCCCGTTTGGAAGCTATTAGACTATTCCTTTCTTATGCAGCCCACATGAATATGATCGTCAATCAGATGGATGTGAAGACGGAATTTCTCAATGGTGAAATCAAGGAAGAGTTCTATGTTCAACAGCCGGATGGTTTTGTGAATCCTAAATATCCTAATCATGTCTACAAGCTTAAGAAGGCTCTCTATGGGTTGAAGCAAGCTCCACATGCATGGTATGATCTATTATCACAATTCCTCATTACACAAGGCTTCGCTAAAGGCAAAGTGGATCCCATGCTGTTTATTCAGAAACGAGGTAAAGATATGATTATGGTACAAATATATGTTGATGATATTATATTTGCTGCCTCGACCCAAACCATATCCGATGAGTTTGGGACACTCATGTCTTCCAAGTTTAAGATGTCAATGATGGGTAAGGTATCATTCTTCTTAGGACTTCAGATATATCAAAGTCCCAGAGGCATCTTTATCAATCAATCCAAGTATGCCCTTGAATCTCTTAAGAAATATAAGATGGAATCTTGCGACCCCGTGGATACTTCAATGGTGGAACGAACTAAGCTAGATGCAGATCCACATGGGATTGCCCTTGATCCGAAACTTTATCGGGGAATGATCGGTACCCTTCTGTATATCACAGCTAGTCGACCTGATCTTTAGTTTGCTATATGTATGTGTGCTCGGTATCAAACTAGGCCTACTGAGTTACACTTAGCTACTGTTAATCGGATCGTTCGGTATCATAAAGGAACCATTAATCGAGGACTTTGGTATTCAAAGGACTCTTCGATTGCACTAATGGCATATGCAGATGTGGATCACGCGGGTTGTCAAGATACAAAGCGTAGCACGAGTGGAACTTTGCAACTGCTAGGAGATCGACTAATCAGTTGGGCATCGAAAAGGCAGAAAAGCGCTGCAATTTCAAGTACGGAAGCATAATACATAGCTATGTTCGGTTGATGTGCTCAAATTCTTTGGATGAGATCGTAATTAACCGACTACGGTCTAGGTTTCAACAAAATTCTGATGTACTACGACAATAAAAGTGCAATTGCCTTATGCTACAACAATGTTCAATTCTCCCGGTCGAAGCATATTGACATTCGCTACCACTTCATCAAGGATCAAGTGGAAAATAGAGTCATCGAGCTTTAATTTGTCCGATCTGAGTATCAATTGGCAGATATTTTCACGAAGGCTTTAGATCGCGTTCGAATTGAATTTTTTGCCGACAAGCTAGGAACGAGAACCTTCTCGCCTGAGACTCTAAAGGAATTGGCAGATGAAGCGAAAGAATAGTGGTGGTAAACTATTCTCCGTATCCTCGGTGATCATCTGTATATATTGTTTATATTTTTATCCACAAAAGCAAAATACAAAAATATAAAATCATATAGAAACCATAAAAATTGAAAAATCTAGAAAAATCCAAAAATATTTTTTATTTATTTTTCAAAGGCATGTCTGTTGGTACGATAATATTTACGGCATTAGAAATGTCGATTAATATTGACACGGCGCCATAAATAGAGTTTGTATAAAAGTTGTAAATATTTCATAAAACATGCCTAAAATGGTTTGTAGTTATTTCAAACTGCAACCCGTTTTTCATATTAAAGTCAATTATCTTATGAAAGCTTTGGCTCTCAACGGGCATTAATTTTCTCGGGCAAGGTTTACTTTAAAACTTTGTAAGGGATCAAGTTTACTTTATAACTTGGTCTAACACAAATTGATGTACGCATCAGTGCATTTATTTGTTACAACAAGAGAAATCTTGTTTTTATGAAGGTATGATCTCTACAACCATAGATATCTACAGTTGGTATCTACATACTCGACGATGCGACTACTCTAACGACAACTACAACTCTTTCAATAGAACACGGGTTAACAATTGAGGGGGAGCAATTGTCAAGCATTCAGAATCTTCGATGCCGAAAGTGCCAAGTTCACAAAACTGGTGTCAAGACAAAAATACCAATCGTACATGTGGTGTCAAGAGATGACTTCAGACGTGACGAGGCGACCAACATTTGCCAACAAGAACCATGTGAACTTATCATATGATGTTCTCATCAATCTGGTCCAACCTTGTCAATTTATTCTAATATGGTGAATATGTGATCATGTTACAAATCGGTATCATTTCTCACGAATCCGTCTCATGAAGATTAAAAGGACTTGCATGTTTCTTCCCAAAACCTTTGTTAAAACTTCATTAAATCAATTGATATTAAAAACATCGATCGGGTTAATATTTTTAATACGGGGGAGAAAATGTGATTTAATATGAGAAATTATCACAAATGGTTTGACTTAACGTGATGGCTCATCCCGACATGTGCGAAATGTTTTCGAATATCGTGACACATGTTAAGGGGGAGCAAAATGGATTTACACTTCAAAATGGTTCATGGTGATTTATACTTACCCACAACCCATTTATTTCACGACGATGAAGATTGTGGTGACAAAAGGATGGTAGGATAGGTTAAGTCCAATGATTCTTCCAAAACCGGAAGAATCTTCCCAAGGACATTCCATAGCTAGAAATAGTAGTCCTTATGAAATGGAGAAAGATTGTGAATGTAGCTGAATGCCGACCAAGTACTTAAGTTAGCACTGGAACAATCACAACAAGGTGCTAGTTATGATGTATTGGTAAGCATTGAAGGGGTTGAAGAATGAAAAAGAATTGTAATGATAAAGGGTGTGAAGAAAGAAGCCCTCCATACAACCTTAGGCAGAAACTGGGTCAACACATATGCTATTGAGATCATTTTAATGATGCTCGATATTGAAGATAGAAATCATGGACCCAGTGATGCAATGCACAACCCATCCCAGCTAACTCAGATATCTCTCAAAAGATATTCGTTTTAATCACACGGAGACAACGCATTATCTATCGATTTATTCACTCCGAGTAAATTTGTATTGAAATGGTGGCACTCCTCTCCAGCCTCCGATCACTAAAAATCCAAAATGCACGATTGAATCTAGAGCCATTTGAGATCATCAAATATCTCATTAGGACACACTTTCATAATTTCCTTGCTTCTTCACACTCTGTGAAAAGTAAGAAAGATATTAGGAGTCCTACGCAAAATCTTCATGATCATGTCTGAACATCCGAGTAATACGAAAGTAATTACAATGAAGATGGAAATCCTTCTTGAGCGAATATCAAAAAGCTCATGGTAGGTGCGATTCTTTATGAATCAAGCTTGTGATAACTGGAAAGCAACAGTGGTTTAATTCTTAATTGAATTTAAACACGTTCCAGGCCTCTACGCAATATCTAAGTGATCTTGCCAGAACACTCAGAGTGATACCTTAGTGTTCACAGTGATGAGTAGAAATCCTTCTAGTGTTAACATTAAACAACACTTGGTAGGTAACTTGTAAGATTCAATATGAATCAAGCTCGTGACAACTGGAAAGCAACGATGGTGCGATTCTTTAATGAATCAAACTAGTTCTAGGAATCAGAATTTACGGCTTCAATCATGCGGATAATTTTATCCAAATGATTCACTCTTTACGTTCGCAGTCAGCTTTGGACGGTCGAGTAAAGAGAACAAGTTTACCCGCGAAATCTTGTCAATGAGATTTTTAATTAACTCTACCTGCCACAAGTACGATATTTAATATCGTCCAACGGTCTTCATCGACCAGAGGTAAAATGCTACCGAAATAGAATGAAATGTGCAAAGCCATTTCGTTCGTGTCTACTTATGTTGCGGCATTTGAAGACGGTGGCGATGCAGAACCCGAGAAGAAGTCGTCCCCTCATGCTTATACTTTATGCATTTAATACTTCATCGAATTCTAGAAAGCCTAAAAGTCAAGTCTTTCGCTGTATCGAACTCTGAAGCTTTCAAGAATTACGAAGGCATAAGTATGTGGGACATGAAGTCACGAAGAGGTGAAGATCAAAAGTGAAGGATGCACAAGTTCAAGGCAAGAGATTAATGCTAAAAATTGATATCAAAGATCACATTAGCATGTTCACCAGATAATAAAAATAAAAGAAAGGCGAATACTACGAGCTCAAGACAACCATAGTATGCTAGGTTTATTTTATTATTGTAGCTTAAGTAACGCCCTTGTTTGGAGTGACCTCCCTTAGGGGGAGATTGTTGGAAATACGTTTTTACGTATTTAGAAAGATTCGGTCACTCCGACAATATATTAAGTAGTAGCTCGAAGTCTAGATATCTTTATATATATCAAACAAGGAAAAGACTGGTCCATGCTTGTATGGCCGGCCCAATTGTAAGACCAAGCCCATCTTATGGGCTTGGTATATAAACCCTCTCCTTAGATGGAGAGGGTGTTGGTTCACATAACTTTACACATAGTAAAAGTGTGTTTTCATACTTTCTCTCTCAAAGTGTGTGTGTGTTCTTACCATATTTCTATCTCTTTCTCTCTCTAAAACATAAGCTAGATTCATAATATCCTACAAATGGTATCAAGAGCCATGTGATGATTGTTTGGTTTATGTGTTTGTGTTCTTGATTCATACGCCTATTTTGATCCAAATACATTCGAACGAATTTATTTTTTTTGTGTTTTTTATGGTTTTTTCTTGATACAAATCTTCTATATAGTTGTAGTAGAGATTTTGTATATTTCTTTGGCTAAAAACACAAAAATTTTGGGTGTTTTGATCATTTTTTGGCTTAAAATCTCGAATTGGTTGAGTTTTCTACGCATCATACACTTGAACTCCTTTTTTGTACGCATCATACACTTGAACTCCCTTTTTAAAAAATATGGCTCGCAATAGAAAACTCTCCTTTTTGTACGCATCATACACTTGAACTCCCTGAATCCACAACTTTCATGTCTTCAATCAATTGTTGAAAATACACATCAATATCATTCTCGGGTTGTTTTGGACCTTGAATTAACAATGACATCATGATGTACTTTTGTTTCATGCATAACCAAGGTGGAAGAATGTAGACGCATAAAAGAACTGGCCACGTGCTGTGACGACTACTCATGTTCCCAAATGGGTTTATACCATCTGAGCAAAGTCCAAACCGTATATTTCTAATTTCATCTCCAAAGTTTTTAGTATTATCAATATTTCTACATTCAGGTGAGTCACCCACATGTCGTATTTTTCCATCTTTTTTACGGTCTTCCGCATGCCAACGGAGTAATTTTACATATTTGGAGTTAGCAAATAATCGTTTAAGCCTAGGTATGATGGGAAAATACCATAATATTTTAGCAGGGGGCCATTCTTCGTCGCATAACTATTGAGTTCTTTTTTATTTTTTTCTTAATATCTTGATGAGTTATATACAGGACAACTTTGTAGGTACTTTCTTTCATTTTTATACAATACACAATCATTGGGACATGCATGTATTCTTTTGATTTCCAATCCCATTGGAAAAATCAATATTTTTTCTTCGTATACTAAAATAGGCAACTCGTTATCTTCGGGTAGAAAATCATTCACAACCTCTAAAGTATCTGTAAAATATTTATCACTCATACCGTTAGCTGCCTTTACGTTAATCAATCTCAACACTGCACTTAGTTTGGTTTGATTTTTACACCCGGCGTATAACGTTTTTCCGCATAAACAAATAGTTCTTGAAACTTGGCGTGATTATCTTCATCTATCTCACCCTCCAAATCATGTAACATGTCATCTAAGTTATCATGACCACTATCGTATGAAGCATCGTCATCATCGTCGCTGTGATCAGAATCAACCGTGTCATGCTCGGTTAAATAATTCACCATGCCATGACCAACAAGTATACCGTTCCACAAACCCAGTTGATATCAGGTGTCCTTTTATTTCATTAGTCAATATACGTAAGTATATTGTTACAATCTTTACACGGAAAATGTATTCTTAATTTTCCTCTATTTTCTCGATCATCCTCGGCAACTCTAATAAATTCAGACAACCTCGTCAAATATTCTTTTGAATTTCAATCAATCTTGTACATCCATTTACTTCGATCCATCTAGAATTTCGATCTGTCTAGTAATAACATAAAAAAATAGTAACAGTATAAGAAATTGCTAACTATTATATTTTCATAACTAAAAATTATAACTCATTATCTTGTTATCGTGCATTTTTGACTCAACTTATTTTGAATGGCAAGTTATGCCTAATATACATGTATATTTTGCCAAGACTCTTGTAGGAGAAGAGGGCCAACACTCGCAGACCATGGTAATGAGCAGGCTTCCGAACAGGTAATGATACGTTTTCCTATTGTCTTATTTCTACAAGTTTTTTTTTAATTTTCGAATTCAATTGTAGGAAGTTTGAGAAGTGTGGGAGACTGATAATGTTTTTTTGGACGAATATGGTGAGACCCATTTTCTTTTTATTTTATAAGCTTAACCTCGTTTGCAATTTTTTTATTAACCTTTTTAATTTTTTGAAAAATTCATAGTGGAGAGATTGAATTGAAGAAATTCGGCGCAAATTAGAGGGCTTCACTTTTTGTGCAAAAAGAGGAGTACTAATTTCTGAATAAGAATAAAGAGAGAAGACTGTCCTGTGTTTGATAGTATAAACAAGGTATGCTATTGCTGACTGGGTGTTTTTAGGCTGATGGTTTGGTGGAATTTACCTAATAAATATTCAGGCTAGTTGAAAAAAATGCTCATTAGTTTTTTTACCGTTAGCTAGATAACATTACTTAATACAAATAGCAAGGCGTGTGCATTTGGGGGTGACAAGAGTATATCTGAATAACTTTAATATTATTTCATTTAATTGAAACTCAATCAATCACTTTTAGTTACCCAGAGATCACAAACATCAACTCATAAACTATAAAGGATTCATTAGTAAAATACTAAAGTCTAACTTGCACCGTACTCTTAAATTACATTAATCCTTTTCCTAGTTATACTAGTGTATTTTTTTTTGAACGGCAGTTATACTCGTGCAATTGATTTCTAAATTTTGGTATTGAATCTATATGATGACCACAGTTATGCCTAGTATGTGTTTAAGCTAAAATGTCTATTAAACTCAGGGTAAACTAGCAGCCTTACAACCTTAATTTTTGTAGAATTACAGGTACTACTACCTTACTATGTATCACCATCAGATGTATTGCTGCTGAAGCAAGTAACCAGTTAGCCTCAAGTTTTTTTTGGAACTAAGCCTCAAGCTGGATGTATATATATTTTCTAGTTAAATTCATATGTAGTGTAATTCACTTCTTGGGTTATATGCAATCATTTTGATTTTTTTTTGTACTTTGCGATTAACGATTTATGGTGCTACATGACAATAAACAAGATAAAGAAGTGATACATACCATTAAATATCACTTCTAAGAAAACAATTTTAGATCATTTAAAGCTTTATTTAATATGGGTTTAGAAAAAAAAGATGTTGTAGAGAAAAGTTGATACATGTCTTGAAAGCAAATTAGTTTTAAATATGCACGTTTTGAAAAAAATAGGCAAAAAGGTAAAAAGAAAATGAGAGTTTGTTGTTTCCAGGCAATTTACTTAGACCGCTTAACCTAAGTATTTTGTTTTTCTTGGTCGCACTGAGGGATTTGGTGGCCTGTTGGGACATATGGGAGCTCCAGAATAGGTTGCTCAAGGGAAGGCAACAAATTGTCGGTCTCTAGCGTGATCCAAAGAGCATGACACCAGTTGACAAAGTTGTTTTTGGTCAATTTTATCTTCTCAAGGAAGGACTTAATAACTAAACTGTTTAAGCAAGAGGCAGAAGTATTCATCTGGAAAATAAAAGTTCAAAAGATTAGTATTTCTGATAATTACATTCTTAAATAACTAACTACCCAATTATTTAATAATAAGACTAAGATCCTACTTGTCCTCCCACTCATTATTAGGAGGTCTGGCTAGCTAATAATCTATTATATCTAAAGATTCAGTCCCTATATTAAATGGGCAGTATTTATGGTTATTTGCTTTGAGTATTTCTGTGTATGAATTTACTGTAAAAAATACAAATGCTCGAGAATATCAACAATCCCAACAGTTTTAATAGATGGTAAATAGTTGTGGAATATCAATAGTTCCATGATATAAACCATTATGGCTGCAAAATTAAATGATAATTTGCTTGATTCGTGCCTATATAAACCAGGAAAAATCACATACGCAAACACAATTCATAGAATAACAATTGTGCACCGTCCACTGAGTAAACTCGATACACGGAGTCAAACGAAAAAAGAAAAAGGAAGAACAGCAAGGAAGAACTATAATCAAGATAATCAAATCCTACATCTTGATTCAATGATTCAAAACAAAAAGATATACATAAACATATCTCAGATCCTTCCTTTATTTCATGATGTAGAACAACATCTTGATCTTGTACGATCATAGTCGAAAAAGAAATTCATCATAGATCTATTAGAAGCACAACCCCTCTTTAATATAAGAAAATAAAGATTGAGTTATAGCAAATCTGTTATACTTCGTCTTTGCTTCTAATCATAAAAGATCTTGGGTTCGTCTTTGCTTATACCTGAAACCTTTTAGCAAAAGATCTTGGATTTGTTGTCATCTATGAAGGGGTGTTCGTGTCTCCATTTGTAGAAATGTAATAAATGGTTCATAGGTGTGATTATTGGGTATTGCAGTTTGATTTATTTTGAACCGAATGATGATTTAGATATAAAGAGAAATTCATTTTTGACTTTTAGAAAGAAAAGTCATGATGGAGGCTGATGAATATGTGAAAGTGTTTAGGGTTTTGTATAAATATGATAGGAATTGAGTTATGTAAAAAGTGAAGTCGGGTCTTCATTTGGTCCAAACATAACCTATTATTTAGCATCAGATATATAATGTATACTCTGGTAAAAAAAAGGCCTCAAGTGGTTCATGGACCCATCACCTTAAGATATAAGTAAAATAAAGTTGCAACACAAAAATGCAAATATGAATCGTCAATAAACAAAACATGAAATAACTTGGTCATCACATATTTGGTTTAATTCACAAAATGTAATTACAGAAAGTCAAACATAAAATATGAAGTTTCAACATGCATTTAGGAAGACATTAAAGTTGGTTCAAAAAGGTCTCATCAATGTTAATTTGTAAATTTTCATTATTAGTTTCCATTTTTTATATATGTAAATTTATCTATAATTAGAAATTTATGTATATTAGTTTGGTGGCATCACCAATTAATATTCATTCTCGATATGCATAACGTCAAGACAATGTCAAATTTTCAAATGCTTCAAATATGGCAAATAAGAAAATAGACTTTTTTCCATATGTTGTTTGGTGGTTCTTTTTCGTTTTCCAAACACATTATTTACATCTTCGACTCGGGATAGTATACCTTCTCCATCCAATGTTTTTCTTAAGACTCCTAACTCATTGGGTCCATCAAACAACTCTTTTCTTTTACGGTATGGTGATTCTTTCGAAGTGATCTTCGATGTCCCATATATAACATCTTCCTATAATTTGGCAACCACTTTGAGTGGGTATCATCTTCACAAACAGGACACGCCTTATATCATTTTGTACCATATCCAGATAAGTTACAGTATGCAGGAAAATCACTTATGGTGCAAAAAATATGGCTCGCAATAGAAAATTCTCCTTTTTGTATTCATCATACACTTGAACTCCCGGAAGCCACAACTCTTTCATGTCTTCAATAAATGGTTGAAAATACACATCAATGTCATTATCGGGTTGTTTTGGACCTTGAATTAACAATGACATCATGATGTACTTTCGTTTCATGCATAACCAAGGTGGAAGAATGTAGACTCATAAAAGAACTGGCCACTTGATGTGACGACTACTCATGTTCCCAAATGGATTTATACCATCTGAGCAAAGTCCAAACCGTATATTTCTAATTTCATCTCCAAAGTTATCAGTATTATCACTATTTCTCCATTGAGGTGAGTCACCCACATGTCGTATTTTTTCATCTTTTTAACGGTCTTTCGCATGCCAACGGAGTAATTTTGCATCTTTGGAATTAGCAAATAATCGTTTAAGCCTAGGTATGATGGGCAAATACCATAATATGTTAGCAGGGTGCCATTCTTCATCACATCACTATTGAGTTCTTTTTCATTTTTTTCTTAATATCTTGATGAATTACATACATGACAACTTTGTAGGTACTTTCTTTCATTTGTATACAATACACAATCATTGGAACATGCATGTATTCTTTTGATTTCCAATCCTATTGTACAAATCAATCTTTTTTCTTTGTATACTGAAATAGGCAACTCGTTATCTTCGGGTAGAAAATCATTCACAGCCTCTAAAGTATCTGTAAAATATTTATCACTCATACCGTTAGCTGCCTTTACGTTAAACAATCTCAACATTGCACTTAGTTTGGTTTGTTTTTTACACCCGACGTATAACGTTTTTCTGCATCAACAAATAGTTCTTGAAACTTGGCGAGATTATCTTCATCTATTTCACCTTCCAAATCATGTAGCATGTCATATAAGTTATCATGACCACTACGTATGAAGCATCGTCATCATCGTCGCTATGATCAGAATCAACCGTGTCATGCTCAGTTAATAATTCACCATGCCATGACCAACAAGTATACCGTTCCACAAACCCAGTTGATATCAGGTGTCTTTTTATTTCATTAGAGTCAATATACGTAAGTATATTGTTACGATCTTTACACGAACAATGTATTCTTAATTTTCCTTTATTTTCTCGATCATCCTCAGCAACTCTAATAAATTCAGACAACCTCGTGAAATATTCTTCAGAATTTCGATCAATCTTGTACATCCATTTACTTCGATCCATCTAAAATTTCGATCTATCTAGTAATAATATAAAGAATTAGTAACAATATAAGAAATTGCTAACTATTATATTTTCATAACTAAGTAACTCATTATCTTGTTATCGCGCAAATCTGACTCAGACTTATTTTGAATGGCAAGTTAAGCCTAATATATGTGTATATTTTGCCAAGACTCTTGTAGGAGAAGAGAGCCAACACTCGCAGACCATGGTAATGAGCAGGCTTCCGAACAGGTAATGATACGTTTTCCTATTATCTTATATTCTAAAAGTTTTTTTTTTAATTTTCGAATTTAATTGTAGGAAGTTTGGGAGACTGATAATTTTTTTTGGACGGATATGGTGAGACCCAGTTTCTTTTTATTTTACAAGCTTAACCTCGTTTACAGTTTTTTTATTAACCTTTTTAATTTTAAAAAAAATTCATAGTGGAGAGATAGAATTGAAGAAATTCGGCGCAAATTAGAGGGCTTCACTTTTTGTGCAAAAAGAGGAGTACTAATTTCTGAATAAGAATAAAGAGAGAAGATTGTCCTGTGTTTGATAGTATAAACAAGGTATGCTATTGTTGACTCGGTGTTTTTAGGCTGATGGTTTGGTGGAATTTACGTAATAAATATTCAGGCTGGTTGACGAAATGCTCATTAGTTTTTTTTACCGTTGGTTAGATAACATTACTGAATACAAACAGCAAGGTGTGTGCATTTGGGGGTGACCAGGGTAAATCTGAATAACTTTAATATTATTTCATCTAATTGAAACTCAATCAATCACTTTTATTTACCCATAGATTACAAACATCAACTCATGGACTGTAAAGGATTCATCTAGCAAAATACTAAAATCTAACTTGCACCGCACTCTTAAATTACATTAATCCTTTTCCTAGTTATACTCGTGTAATTAATTTCTAAATTTTGGTATTTAATCTATATGATGACCACAATTATGCCCAGTATGTGTTTAAGCTCAAATGTCTATTAAAATCAGGGTAAACTAGCAGCCTTACAACCTTAATTTTTGTAGAATTACAGGTACTACTACCTTATTATGTAGCACCATCAGATGTATTGCTGCTGAAGCAAGCAACCAGTTAGCCTCAAGTTTTTGTTGGAACTAAGCCTCAAGCTGGATGTATATATATTTTCTAGTTAAATTCATATGTACTGTAAAGTAATTGACTTCTTGGGTTAAATGCAATCATTTTGATTTTTTTTTTACTTTGCGATTAACGATTTATGGTGCTATATGACAATAAGCAAGATAAAGAAGTGATACATACCTTTAAATATCACTTCAAAGAAAACAATTTTAGATCATTTAAAGCTTTATTTAATGTGGGTTTAGAAAAAAGATGTTGTAGAGAAAAGTTGTATGCATGTCTTGAAAGCAAATTAGTTTTAAATATGCACCTTTTGAAAAAAAAAATGCAAAAAAGGTAAAAAGAAAATGAGGGTTTGTTGTTTCCAGGCCGTTGTGGTGCCTACTTTGGGTATTATTGATCCATTAGGGGAATATAGCCCTGTTTTATATAAGGAGTCTATTAGGAAGAATAGATCCCGGTTTTCAAAGTGGAACCATGGCTCTATTAGGTTATTCAAATAAAGCCCGATTTTTTTTAAGTAAAAACATGGCTATATATCTTTAAGAAAAGAAGGGAATTCTTTTAGACCCCGTTTTTAAAAAAGAAGAGGCTCTATTAGGGGGCTTTATATCCATATATGACAAGGTTTTATATCATAACAAGGTTTAATATCAGGACAAGATTTGGTATACTTGACATATAGGCAGTGTAACACCATACGCTGTAAAGCCATAGTTTTGCATAGTTGACGATTAGAAATTCTTGTCGCTATGCACGACATTTTTCTATTACATACAATCCTTCAACCTTTTATAATTACTAGAAATTCTCGTCGTTATGCATGACATTTTGCTATTAGATACAATGCCTCAATCTCTTATAATTACAATCGGAATAGACTGATGCTGCTTAAAATAACGTTCTCGGAAAGACACAAAACATTTAACACACTGTGTATCGTTAATTATTAGCCGTTAGGAAAACTCTGCCGCTATACGCGGGTACACATCTAGTCACTCAGATAGTTCCAAGCTAAGATTGACCAACAATTATATATAGCAACAATCCAGAAATAAACAGATTAATTAACCTTAAAAGGAAATCGTCAAAAAAAAGTCACATATATTATTAATCAAATAACTTGATAACATGAAAGAAAATAACTTGTAAACCTAAGAGATGTATCCTTTGAGATCGTACGGCAATCGTCAACTATGCAAGCACAAAAAATAATATGCGAATGCAGCAGACTACAAGTCTAAATAATTTAGCACCGTCACGTCGTCATCCTTGATCCGTTCGTCGTCCTCTTCTTCGAAGAACCCTTGTTCCAATAAACACTCAGCGCCACCAATTGTTATACTTTTTCTACAACCTGTAGATATCACCTCCCCAGAGACATTGAGAGTACCATTCGCATCTATGATAAACCAAATGTTGACTAGTGTTGAGGATCTTGGAAATTCATCAAGCAAAAATGAGCCGAGTAAGAGGTTTTCTGTGGCTTTGCAACTTTCACCCCCATATACTTCAATTGTCAAACCTTCTTCTAGTTCTACGCTTTCGTCAATTTGTTGAAGAAAAAAAGCAGTCCTGATAGTGGGTATTGGTGTATTCTTCGGGATGATGACATGCACACCATTTTCTTCGACCCCAAAACCAAGGGAGATAGGAGTGACATCCTGAAAAAGTACATTACCGTGACCACCTATGTTTGCCGCCAAAACAGCTGCGCCGTAAGCAACACCTTCGTCCATGTTAATGCTCTTGCAAAGTGGTTTCCCGTCAAAGAAGTCCATCAGCATTTGTTGTACCTTGGGAATCCATGTAGACCCACCAACAATAACTACGTCATCGACATCTTTCTTGTGCATTTTCCCATCCCTCAAACAAATCTTCACATGTTCGATGCACTGTTTGAAGTAATGGGCATTTAGCTCCTCAAATTCTTCCCTGCTCAATCTAATCGAAAAATTAATTCCATCGTACAAGGAGTCGACCTCAATGAATGCTTGAGTTGTCACTGATAAATCCCTCTTTGCTTTTTCACATGCAACTTTTAATCTCGTCATTGCTTGAGCATTCTTTGTCACGTCCAACTGTTCTTTAACCTTAAACACTTGGACACAATGGTTCACAATTAACTTGTCAAAATCATCACCACCCATATCAGGGTCACCGCTCGAGGATTTAACACTAATGAAACCAGCCTTGTTCAAATTCACAAGTGACACGTCCAATCTTTTTCCACCCATATCAAAGATAACAACATTTTTCTCTTCAGGACAATATAAATCTAGGCGTGTATCTAAACCATAGGCAATTGCTGCTGACAATGGCGCATCGATCAAACGCATAACTTTTAAGCCGGCCAGTATACTAGCATCTATGGTTGCTTCTCGTTGCTTCTTACCAAAATTCGCAGGAACAGTAATTACTGCATGTGTGACTATTGTTCCAAGGTATGCTTCAGCCGCGTCTTTTAAATCTTTTAGAATCATGGAATGCATGTCTAAACATGTAATTGGGTTGTTCCCAGATTCAAGCATTGGCCAATCTGAATGATAATCATTAATTACCTGAAAATGGCATGATTCATTGTTCTTCTGCTCTCTGCCATCATTGAATCTGATTCCCATTAAACGTTTAATATCTGAAAGATAGGGAAAAAAACTAACGATTAGTAAGAAGTTCATCAAGAAAAATATTTAAAAGGTAAACAACGTGCATGATATGATTAACAAGATGTCATAAACATATATTAGTAGCACCTAATATATACTGTACTAAAATATGTTTAGTTTCTGCTTCAGATTAACCATTCGGTATGTATAAGTATATCTATCAGAAGATCAACGATTAGAAAGTTCAACAGGGAAAGGGATGAGCATGTGTACCAAATACGTCGTTTGCAGAATCCGTAGTGATTGGAATTTTCGCGGCCGCCTCACCTACCAAGAGTTGTGTGCCATCCCAACCGACGCATGCTGGAGTACTCATGTTACCTTGTTTATTAGGAATGATTACAACGCGGTTGTGCTTTTCAGACCACACAGCCACACGAGAGTGTGTTGTCCCGATATCAATCCCCACCGCAGTTCCTCTAATTCTTTCCGAAAATCTATAAGGCTGTGGTGGTTCGAGTTTTTTGCAGAATTCTGTTTTTTCAGGTTTCATTGTTTTCTCAGGTTGTTGTTTCTTTTTAGTGTGAAAAAGCTTGAGAAACTTAGCCATGCGACTGAGACGACGATCTCAATTATTTATTTGAAACTAAATAACGAATTGTTTAGGAACTTTTTTTTGGTTATAATTAGGTCTCATAGATATTTTATATACGAATATATAAGACCATTTGTATCCGTAACCTATTCCAATACAACTACTAACTAATATATATAATCAATTTTAGCTTCTTTGTTTAGGAACTTTTTGTTGGTTATAATTAGGTCTGATTGATAGATATTTAATATACGTATATATAACTATAAGTCTATAACCCAGCTAACCGACCTAAACAATATCACAAACTACATTTTTGGTCCCTCTGATTTTCAGGTGTAACGGTTCTAGTTCACCAGTTTCAAAAGTACCAAATCATGTCCTGCATTGGACGACCGTAACGGATTTGATCCAAATTGAACATTGGCATTAAAATTCATCCCTCTACTTACTTATTTTTCATTTAGATTTGTTTCACTATATAGACACAACCCTCTAAAAACACACAACAAAGACACTGAGACATAGTTCCCTGCCCTACTTGTCACTCAATCAACTACCGTTGTTTGAACATCATAGACGGATTTCAACAAAAAAAACGCGTGTTCTATTGTTGTTCGAAGCGAGTAAGCCATAAACATGTCATTTTTATAAATATCAAATGCTTGCCATAACTTTGTAATTTTTTTATTAGGGCACAAATTGTGGTATTCTTGGTCGGTACGATTTAACATTGTGCGAAACATATTCAAATTATTCCCGGGCATAATAATTTATACATATTTGAAAAAAATATTAATATGAACTAATACTATATTATTAATACTATATTATTTTTGAAAAAAATATCAATTATATATTCACATTGTATAACAATTAAAGGCGTACATTTACAAAATCGTACATATGTTGTCAACTTAAAATGCTACTCCAATGACCAATATCACCACATTGGTGACAAATAGGGTCCTCAGCAGGATTGTCTTTCTCTGGTGGAGAAAGGATCTTAGCTCTAGGAGTAAAGTTTGCTACTTTTTCCCTTTGCCTTGATTTACCCCTTCACAGCATTAGACGGCTAAGCCTTATTAGGCTTTTGGATCCTTCCTACTTTAATCGCATGAAGAGCGGGTGCAACCTTCTTTGGTATTGTTTTCTCATGTAACTTAAACACGACATGTAACTCATGTATTGTCTTCCCCAGGCCATTTATATCATAATGTTGCATTAATCTATCATATTCCTTGCTAAGTGAGACTAAAATTAGGCTGACAACAAGTTTGAGTGACATGGGATGACCGAGACATTCCAAATTATCTATGTAGCTCTTCAAGCTTAAGGCGTAGGAGCTCACATATTGTCCTTTTTAATGTTTGCATGGGTGAAAGGTTCATGCAACATTAAGGAGTTACTAGGCCTGCTTGTTTGGCAGGTTATAATCTTTAGTTCTTCGAGCATAAAAATAGCACCATGGCCCTCCAGATTTCTCAGGATTTAAGAGGGTATGGTCATAAGCATAAGTCCAACAATTTACTTAGACTGTTTAACCTAAGTATTTTGTTTTTCTTGGTCGCACTGAGGGCTTTGGTGGCCTGTTGGGACATATGGGAGCTCCAGAATAGGTTGCTCAAGGTAAGGCAACAAATTGTCTGTAAAACCTGCATGCTTTTACCATGCATAGTACCCTTAGGATCGTACGTACTAGTTAAAACTTTCCTAATATAGCATGATTACGATTACGTGTTAGGAGTTTACGTATTACATACGTGTTAGAACACGATAAGTATTTTATATGCACGATCACGTAATAATTATTTAACAATAATTAATCACGAACATGCGATCATAAAATCATGAACGTAATTAAAACACGAACTATTATTAATTACGTATATATATTTATTACGAGCGTAATTAAATATATTGGATCACCGTATTTACGTAACGAGAACAATTAAAACACGAACATAAATAAACACAAACGAGTAACTAAATAACGAGACACGGAAAAAGGTACGGGAACCCCATGTGGGGTCCCTACCCGCGGCCAAACAAGGGCAATGGGCCAAGCCCATTGTCAAATTTACTAAAGGGGGTTATGTTTATTTTTACTACTAAAAAATAACTTACAGAGGATTTTTAAGAAAAACCTAAAAACCCTCTTTTCCTTGTTCTTTGTGCCGCCACCCATAAATCACCATACAAGGCGATTTGTTGATCTTTGATCTTGAAGAATTGGTGATTGATCGTGTTTGTTCTTCGTTCTCTTGATCCACGAATTCGGTAAAACCTTTTTAAACCTTTTCTTTTGATTTAATCTTTTTATTAATTATGAACATGTGATGTTTTTATAAAAACATAATAATTAATCATAGATCTAACATGTTTTGGTGATTAATTAAATCAAAGGGTTGTTTTAAGGGGTGTTTTGTTTTGGCCACAGGCTGCAACCGAACCCGAGGGGGTTTCGGTTTGCCAAGCCGACCACCACCAAGACCATATGGTCTTGGTTGGTGCGTGTGGGTCCCACGGCAGCAAGGGGAAACACGGGGTACCCCGAGTTGGTTTGGGGTACGGTGTCGATTCACGTCCGGTTCATGTTTTTAGCCTAGATCCGGTTCATGGTTTATGTTAGTTTTTTTTATGTTATAAACTTATGTTAAAATTAAATTAATAAAAGATGTGATTAATTTAATAACATGACTTAGGTTATTTAATTATTAATGAACATGAAATTATTTTAACCTAAGTATTTATATATTTAAGACTTATGATTAATTAATTATTTTAAAACCATGGATATAATTAATTAATTAACATGACTTAGGTTATATTATTAATATATAATAATACATATTTTAACCTAAGTATTTAACTTATTTAATTAAAAACATGTTATACTTTAATTAAATATTATAACCTATAGTTTAATTAAATTACATGAAATAATTATTAAACTATACAATATACCATATGACTTAGAAAATAATCATGAAAAACACTTACGCTTATGTACTTAGCTTTTTTAACCAACTTAATTCTAATTATGGAAACTTCCAATTTTTAGAAACTTATTTATTTAAGGCAGCTAATCTATTTATGGAAACTTATTTAATTAAGGCATCAAATCTATTTATGGAAACTTTCTATTTTTGGAAACTTTCTATTTTTGGAAACTTTCTATTTTTGGAAACCTTCTATTTTTGGTAACTTTCTATTTTTGGAAACTTTATATTTTAGGAAACCTGCTATTTTTGGAAAGTTATTTATTATTACACAGTAAGTATAATAACACATGAAATACCAGAAATACTTAATCCGATTAAGCAGAATATAAGATTTAATACAGTTTAAGGCTTTAAAACAGTAAAACATAGTAAGAACACATAAAATAAGCTAAGACATGCCATAAAACCAGCTATGTATTTAGTAAGCAGATACTTATTCATGTACGTATTTATGTAGCACTAGTGATTCGGAAGTAGGATTCCTCGCAGTTCATCTTTCTCGTTCACTGGACATAAGGTACGGATTCCCGTCCTTTCAGTATGGACATTCTTTCCTTATTAGGATTCCCCGTATGCAGCCAACTGTTTTCCCGTAGTATAAGTTACATGTTTAATTTCTTATGTTTAATTATGATTACCTATAGCCATATACATGCATGACCAGTTTCACCTAGTTATGGAGGTACCATAACCATAACATTAGAGGCACTGATGTTATGACTTCACCACGGCGGAGTGATTGCTCGTGGAGTCCCTTCAGCTTTTGGCCATTTATTTATATATATCATGTGGGGCGTATGGGTGCATCCTAGTTACATGTTTTTATTCAGGATTACATGGTGAATGTGGTGTGTGCCTTGCATCCTTCACAAGGATCTGATCCCTCCTACACATAAACCAATATATTAAATTAGGGGCAGCCCCTCTAATTTGCATGATGAGGTAACCCCTCCAATTATTCATGCACGGTGGATTTTCATGACCTATATTGGCTAATGGTAAAATATGACAAACATATTTTATACGATAAACATAAGACTTTCAAACTATAAAACTAGTTTTATTAAGACTTAACCAGGTTACTCGGGACTTAGTTTCTCCCGCTGTTATTATGTTATATGCTTATTCTATTCATGCTTTATTGTACATCCGTGCACTGAGCGTATTTGCTCAGCCGTTTTCCTTTTCTATGTTCCCAAAACGGCAGGTACTCAGGGACGCTCGTAGACACTAAGAGTACGTGCATATGGACTGGAAGCTGTCTAGCCTTCTTTACATTATGCATTTCCTTTCTTTTGATACTTATAATTTGGACATTGTTTAGTCCTTTCCTTTATTATACTATGTTTGTGTGTGATGAGCTTTACTTTTGGACTACCGATGTTTGATTCCGGTACTTTCCTTTTTATGGTCAAGTAATGTTTAGACATTTTACCTTGTATGCTTTGATGACACGCCATAATTACTGTGATATTTCCATTTCTAAAATGGGGTGTTACAATTATGGTATCTGTAGAAACTAGAAGGGGGGGGGGGGGGGGGTTGAATAGTTTCTCTTCGATTGGTGACCAAATTAAAATTACTTTCAATTTGGTTTGTATCAAAACTATCTTTTACTTGAAGCTAAGTTGCATAATGATTAGGTTCAATTGAAGTACACTAGCAAGAATAATAAGCAAGTATAATAATAATGAAATAAGTAAAGAGCAAGGAAGGAGACAACCTAGTGGGAAGACACCAAGATTTATAGTGGTTCGACAACGAGGCTCTATCCTCGTTTCTACTCCACTCCTCGAGTACACCTACTCGAGATTTCCACTATATCCACAAGCTCCCTTCTCGGCGGAGAAAACCTTACATCGTTGCTTACATTATTTTCCGACACTAAGCTAAATGTCGAGACCTAATCTTTAGCTAGGACCAATCTACACGACGTTGCCTACTTCACAATTTAACGACACAAGGCTAGATGTCGAGTTCTAATCAAAAGGTAGAACCAATCTTCACGACGTTGCCTACTTCACCATTTTACGACACAAGGCTAGATGTCGAGTTCTAATCGAAAGCTAGAACCAATCTTCACGACTCTTCACTTTGAAGCTAAGTGAGAACTTCACACAACACAACTACTAGTCACTTTAAAGTTTAGTGAGAACTCACAAGACACAACCACATAACTTTATTGTTTAGTGAGAACTCCTAATCAAATCTATTACAACTCAACTAGACTTATCCAAGTACACACATGTAGCTTGGATTTACACAACACAAATCCAAGAAAACACATATGCAATGGATGTACACAACAAATCCAAGTATCCACAAATAACTTGGATGAACACAACTAGTCCAAGTATTCATAAATACATTGGATTGACCTAAAACAAAAAGGTATAATGATGAATATGACTAACTCATAAATTCATCTTTATCACTACACTAGTGAGTGAGTGATCTTCTCATTGGACATGGTAAAGGAAGGGATCAAGAGGATAATCATATGTAAACATCCTTAACAAATTAAGTGATCATTTACTAATGATTATGCTATAGAAAATAGAAAAAGGGCTGAGAAAATCGTCCAAGAGGCTTGCTAGAAAATGAGATTTGACCCACTATTTAAAGGAGACAAAGTTACAACGGATCTATAACGGATACTGTGCACGGTACCTTATCTCACCCCGCGGTACCATATCGCTAAGGTACCGCGTAGGTACTTAAGGTACCGCCACTAGACTCTGCTCCCTTTTTTGTCTTTTAGTGGGGTAGGAATATCTGAGGTATTTGAACCCTTCAAAGGATATTCTAACAACATTTGGAATATGTCATTTTCAAATTTTCATTTTCCATTTTAATAAAACATTTTCTAAAAAAGAAAGTTTATTAAAAAGTCTTTTGTCTTATTAGCAAAAGTGAGTTTTAAGGATAATCATTTTGATAATCACTAAGTATGATTAAGAAAGGTTAGTGATATGATTATTACCTTGATGATAGTGTTAGTTAAATAATTCATTTTGTGTTTCTACACTAAATGTGTTGTATGGTTTGTTGTGATCAAAACTAAGAAAGATTAGTTAACACTAATAATGTTTTTAGGCATTACTTGTATTAACAATCTCCCCCTTTTTGATTACGACGAACGATAAACTCATTTACGTATAAACACAAACTATGGAATTATTAACTAGTTTATCACTATCATTTCTCCCCCTTTGTCGTAGCAAAAAGGTTAGCATAAGTCTTTGAAGTGCATCGAACTTTGCTAGTAGCTCCCCCTTGGTGGTTGCTCCCCCTTGCTCAGGGCACCAAGTTTGTGAGCTAAGGTGACATGCTACACAAAGGTTAGTAGAAAGTAAAGAAACACCAATGTATATATGATCACTACCTACTAAGTAACTTGAGAGGGATAAAGAGAAGAAATCTCAAATTAGAAGCAAGTATTTTGCTAAGTATGTCCAAAGAGGTAATTGACAAAATCAAACTTCAATAAATTGAAGATGATAGGCTTGTCAATGGGTTAAAGCTTTAGAATTGATGGAATCACCCATAAGCAATTGTAAAAATTTAACCAAGATCAACTCAAAAATAGAACAAATTAGATAGCACACAAATAACACAAAAGATAAAAAAATAATACAACAAAGAAGATAGTCATACACATAGTATGAGTATCTAAAAGCAATAAATATGGAAAATAAACCACTAAGCATAAGCTAGTCTAATAGTGATATTTTCCAAGATTGCTAAAAATAATATAAAACTAAAAAGACGACGATGCATCATTCGAAGTTTTGTCCACCGGAACGAAAACTTGAATAGGAGGTCGAGTGAGGAGGAATTCAAGAAAATTTAACTTCTCATACACATGAGCAAGTTCAATTTTTTGAAAACGGCAACAATCACACGAGGATCCATGATGCAACACAAAATCGTTTGATGTGGGTATGGCATCAAACTTAGGGTTTGGTGGTGGTGGGGTAAAGGGTTTGGGAATGTTTTCACAATGCCTTGTGAGGTTTGGGAAGGTTGCAAGGTCATTGAGTTGGGGGGTATTGAAGGATTGTGGTGGTGGTGGAACATGTTCTTTTGCTCCGGTGATGGGGTTTATGGTGTAAGTCTCATTCCAATACTTGATTGGAGAGAAGGTAGGGTTTTTGGGTGGTTTGGACGAAGATGGTTCATTCTTCTTAACCCAAACGGGTCGAACCGAGATTTTCGGTTTCTTTGAAATCTTGGATGAAGAAGCTTTGGGTGAGTGGGGTTGTGACAAAGAAATGTCAAGGTTAGGAATGTAGGAGTTAGGCATTGTGAAAGTGTGAGAATGATATCTCAAGGTTATGTGAGTATGAATTCTCAAGGTTGGGAAGGTGTGAGAATGAAATCTCAAGGTTGGGGTATAAGTAAAATGTAATCAAGGTAAAAATTTGAATACAAAATGTGTATTGTCAAGGAATGTTTAGTCAATTTGAGTAAACAAGGAATCTTGACTGGGAATAGGGTTTAAAGGTTTTGACCAAAAATTCGTCAAAAATCACTTTCTGGCCGCGGTACCTTATATGGTCCGGCGGTTCCATATCACTAAGGAACCGCGGGTCCTTAAGGAACCGCGTCCAGTGGACTTTAAACAATGTTTTTCCTGGGTTTTGGGAAAAACTAAGACTTTTTCAAAAAGTTGCAAATCTTGGAATTTTACCTCTATTAGAACCAAAATATGCTAGGATTACATAAAGCAACACATTCACAAAGAATGTCTTGACAAATGGTGACAAAATAGATATCATTTTGAACCAATTTTAGTCAAGTTTAGGGGTTGTGATAGATTTAGGTTCAATTTTAATTTCAAATTGAAGTTGATTAGTATGCACAAAAGGATAGAATCATACAAAGCTAAATCCATAACACAACAACACAAAGCATTCATTAATGAAACAAGTACAAAGACAAATAAAGACTAACTAATACATAGCTAGCTTATCCTAAAATCTAGATAAATAGTTTTCTTTGGCTTGTTGTTGAAAACTCTTATTATGAAATGACTCCATCATTCATCTCCTAGGAGGAGGCATGGAGAACAAAGTAAGCAAGAAATCTTGCAAACCCCTATGTAGTCCATACATATCCATCCTTAGGTTTTGGATGAGGAAGTGGTTGTAGAGACAACATGGACATCTAGGACCATGAGTTTGTTGAAACCCAAAGTAAGGATCACCCAAGAGGAGGGAAAGAGGGACACCCAAAATTGGGATGTTTGAGTTGGGTGGAGGTGGAGGAGGCAAGTTCTCCAAGAGTGATGTGGGTGAAGGAGGAGGCATGTTCCCCAAAGGGGAAATGGGTGAGTGTGGAGGTAAATCCTCCAAGGTTGGTGAAATGGGTGAGTTGTGAGGGGTAAATGGTGAAGTCACCAAAATGTCATCAAAGTCATTCCCAAAAGGAATGCTTTGGATTGGTTGAGGTTGTGTGGTCACCTCCAAGGGTGCACTTGGAGTGAAGGGTGAAGAAAGCTCATTCATTCTAGAATTGAATGAAGAGGAGGTAGAACCAATGGAGTGGTTAGTACCATGGGTGGAGGAGGTCTTGCAAGGTGCAAGAGGTGGGGAAGGTGATGAAGAAATGAGGATAGGAGCATTCTCATTCTTAGGTGTTTGGAAAGGTGAAGAGTTAGGCTTAGCTACCTTAACCCTTATTTTGAGTGTTTTTCTTGGGGTGGAGGTCTTGGAAGTGTTTGAGGTTTTGGTACACACCATGGTTGATTAGGGTGGTTTAAGGTTTAGGGAAGTATGTTTGATGTGTGAAGAACATGGCAAACAAGGTGGGTTTAAATGGTTGAGGGGATGATCCAAACTAGTAATGGGTTAAAATCATTTTAGGTGAATAATGAATTTAGATACCCTAGTTAAGGAAATGTGCAGTTTATTACTGAAAATCATGCAAGGTTTACACAAAATTAAGAAAACAGTGTAAAGCAAAGATGCTGTCGTGCACAGTGGCCGGCGGTTCCTTATCTAGGACCGGCGGTACCTTATCGATAAGGAACCGCGGGTCGATATGGAACCGCGACCAGAAGGTTTTCAAAAATTTCCCATCCTAGTTTTTGATAAACCCAGATTTTTCCCAAAGGTTTTACAAGCCAAAGTTAACTACAGATCATAATTTAATAAGCTAACTATCATATGGCATGCACAAAGCTATGTAAAACACAAACATGAAGGCATAATTAACATAAAGGATCAAAGTAAATAATAATCCAAGCATAAGTTAATACATAACCAAATGAAGAGAAGAGAGTCATGAAAACATCCTAGATGAGTGTTGCAAGTCACTATGAGCATAACATCTAATTCCTTGATTCACTTCTGAGGCGTTCTCAAAGAAGATGATTGAGATAAAATTGATAGTCGGAATCAACTTCATGGGAGGACAAGATGGAGATTGAAGAGGACATGAAGTTTATGAAGTTTGAGGGAGGGTTACCAGAAGACTCTTCTTGAGAAGTATTTTCGACTTGACACGAGTTCACATTGATCTCGGGTGAAATGTTCCATTGAATGGGAGACATGACACGATCAACGGAGTGATAGGGTGAAGATAGAAGAGACGGAAAGTCAATTAGGACTCTTCTAAGAAGACGAGAAAGAAGCATTCCGTAGGGAAGACTTGACTTAGGCTCAAGAATAACAAACCTAATTCTTCTAGCTATGAAAAATGCGAGATTGTAAGGAGTTGTGGTGGCAACACAATACAGCATGTGTGCAAGACAAGCGGGTACTAAATCCCGATTCCCATCAAGAAACATCGCATTTTCCCTAATGATTTCAACCCAAGGAGACATGAAATCATTAATATCACTAGATAGTAATTCCCAAGGAGAGAGAGTTCGAACAACTCCTTGAAATTTACCATGAATAGGATGCTCACGAGGTTTAGAAATGGTATGAATGATGTCCGAAGGAGTTGGAAGCATGGTCACATAATGAGCATCAATAGGGGCCGATTCTAAAGAGTCTAAACTCCAAGCATCGGTGAATCGACATTGATCATTAGATGGCACTCCAAGAATATCACCGAATTCTTCAAGAGTGTAAATAATGATTTTCCCTATAATGGAAAATCGTATAGACAAACCATTATCAATGCTTATCAATGTGAATGAGCTAAAGAACTCCATGAGAAACGAGGGAAATATTGGCTCATCAATATCAAGAAGACACTCAAACCCAATAGATTTAAACATGAAGCGAATAAACTCATTTGCGAAATTGGAACAAACAATGCGTCCTTCATGGAAACAACAATGTTCGAGATACTTAGACGAGTTTTTGTGAGAGTGAATCAAAAGAGGGTGAGAGGGCATGTATGCTCGTGTTCGTTCGTGATCTTTTTGATATCTTGAAGACATGACAAGTACCTAAACACGAAAATATCTATCCAATCACTCATATGAAAATCAAAAAGGAAAACGAAAAATGAAAATGTGTTATATCAATTTCTTGACAAACATAGGATTGATTCCATATCATTTTCATGTTCACAATGTGTCTATTCCATCATTAACCAAGAACACATGATCTATGTTAGATCAACAATGGATTAGAACATTGGTTTTTCAAAACAAGGTTTTTAGGTAAGCATTAACAATGTCATTACCTACTTGTTCATGGGTTCATCTCAAATCCATAATTCAACCAAAATCATTTAGCCTAAATTCGGATTTGTTCTACAAGTGGGTTTTAGTGAAATCTTAATGAATATCAACCTAAGGAATCATAGTAAGATTACCATGTCAACCCACATTCCTATTAAGGTTTTAATTCAATTTCAATTTTAAAAATCCCCAATTATGAAAGGATGAACCCTAGAACAAAATAGATGAAATTGAAATAAAATACTTACAATTAATTGATGCTAGATGAAGGATGAGTGAAACCCACAACTTGGAATCAATTAATTTGAGTGATTGAAGGTTTTGGAAGCTTCAACAATGGTGGAAAAGGTAAAACCCGTCGGCTGTGTGTTTTTGGGAGAGAGAGAGTTTGGTTTGAAAAAGAATAAAAAACACAAACTGGCGCTCTGACAAAAGTTTCTGCCCGCGGTACCTTATCGATAAGGAACCGCGGAGATAAGGAACCGCCGGCAGAGGCAGGTTTCTATCTCTGAAAAATGCCAAATTTTGAAAATCCAGTTTTTCTAAAATACTTAAAATTAAATCATGAGCCTTTTAGAATATCATTGGATCATCAAAACACTAAGCAATATGCCTTAACGAAGGATTACGAGTTAAATCAAGATCGAAAAGAACCGAAACGGACAAACGACTACTCGTAGCAAAACGACTAAGTGGAGAGAAGTCAAGAGAAGTGAATCAAGACTAGGATCAATGCTCAAGGGATTAATGACAATCTTCAAGTAGTTGAAACGAAGAGCTTGTGTCATATATAGTGGTTTAAGACGTGCCTTTCTGGCGAAACGATAAACGACTTTGGTAATGAATAAGCACAAAGCAATTATTCAAGTCTAAACTAAGATCACTTTCAATAATAGTCTTAGTCTAAACCAAAATATTAGCAAACACTTTCTCTCCCACAAAGGGCCTACTAACCGTATGGGTGCAAACAATGGAAATCATGCTTGATACTTTAAGCTTCTACTAACTCACTCTACATCACCATAGTGAGTCAAGTATCCAAGCAATGAAGGTTTGAGAGGATAAAAGAAAAGAAGCACAAACCACAAATAAATGTCAAGGCAAGGATGCCGAGAACAAGCACATAGTCAAGTAATGATCAAAAGAATGATCAAAGGGCGTGTGGAAGAACGAGAGCGTAGCTTGGCCACAAAGAGCAATCCATGAAGGAATAAGTGCTATGCCCAATCAATGACTATGATGAGTACTAAGTCTTCAAGGAATAGTATCATTCCCAATCATCTTGGTATCATCATTCAAAGATGTTAAAGATCAATGAAGATGATTCTTCTAAAAGTGCAAGTAACTCAATCCATAACCAATTAATTGATTGATCTTGATGAGTACCTACACAAAGAAAGATGCAAACTAGTAGATACATTTCAAGAGTATATCTAAAATGCATAAAGGCTACTAATCTTAAGTGGGATGCAATATTTTTAATTAAAAGACCTATTTTTCAAAGAAAACATAGTTTTGACCAAAGAGAAACTTTAGTAAAACTAGACCTTCTAATTAGAGGAGATAATGGATCGATCCAAGTTTTAAAGTACAATATACTTCAAAGATTTTGAGTGACCATCGCTCTGATACCAATTGTAGAAACTATAAGGGGGGGTTGAATAGTTTCTCTTCGATTGGTGACCAAATTAAAATTACTTTCAATTTGGTTTGTATCAAAACTATCTTTTACTTGAAGCTAAGTTGCATAATGATTAGGTTCAATTGAAGTACACTAGCAAGAATAATAAGCAAGTATAATAATAATGAAATAAGTAAAGAGCAAGGAAGGAGACAACCTAGTGGGAAGACACCAAGATTTATAGTGGTTCGACAACGAGGCTCTATCCTCGTTTCTACTCCACTCCTCGAGTACACCTACTCGAGATTTCCACTATATCCACAAGCTCACTTCTCGGCGGAGAAAACCTTACATCGTTGCTTACATTATTTTCCGACACTAAGCTAAATGTCGAGACCTAATCTTTAGCTAGGACCAATCTACACGACGTTGCCTACTTCACAATTTAACGACACAAGGCTAGATGTCGAGTTCTAATCAAAAGGTAGAACCAATCTTCACGACGTTGCCTACTTCACCATTTTATGACACAAGGCTAGATGTCGAGTTCTAATCTAAAGCTAGAACCAATCTTCACGACTCTTCACTTTGAAGCTAAGTGAGAACTTCACACAACACAACTACTAGTCACTTTAAAGTTTAGTGAGAACTCACAAGACACAACCACATCACTTTATAGTTTAGTGAGAACTCCTAATCAAATCTATTACAACTCAACTAGACTTATCAAAGTACACACATGTAGCTTGGATTTACACAACACAAATCCAAGCAAACACATATGCAATGGATGTACACAACAAATCCAAGTATCCACAAATAACTTAGATGAACACAACTAGTCCAAGTATTCATAAATACATTGGATTGACCTAAAACAAAAAGGTATAATGATGAATATGACTAACTCATAAATTCATCTTTATCACTACACTAGTGAGTGAGTGATCTTCTCATTGGACATGGTAAAGGAGGGGATCAAGAGGATAATCATATGTAAACATCCTTAACAAATTAAGTGATCATTTACTAATGATTATGCTATAGAAAATAGAAAAGGGGCTGAGAAAATCGTCCAAGAGGCTTGCTGGAAAATGAGATTTGACCCACTATTTAAAGGAGACAAAGTTACAACGGATCTATAACGGATATTGTGCGCGGTACCTTATCTCACCCCGCGGTACCATATCGCTAAGGTACCGCGTAGGTACTTAAGGTACCGCCACTAGACTCCGCTCCCTTTTTTGTCTTTTAGTGGGGTGGGAATATCTGAGGTATTTGAACCCTTCAAAGGATATTCTAACAGCATTTGGAATATGCCATTTTCAAATTTTCATTTTCCATTTTAATAAAACATTTTCTAAAAAAGAAAGTTTATTAAAAAGTCTTTTGTCTTATTAGCAAAAGTGAGTTTTAAGGATAATCATTTTAATGATCACTAAGTATGATTAAGAAAGGTTAATGATATGATTATTACCTTGATGATAGTGTTAGTTAAATAATTCATTTTGTGTTTCTACACTAAATGTGTTGTATGGTTTGTTGTGATCAAAACTAAGAAAGATTAGTTAACACTAATAATGTTTTTAGGCATTACTTGCATTAACAGTATCAGAGCCAAGGCTTCGACCTGTAGGCTCTCAAATATGACCTGTGATTAGTGGGTAGTCACTACGGTCTTCCTAGAACTGACAGTTGTTTTCATGCATTCATCATTTTTAAGCATACATATACATGTCATTGTTGCAGGGTTTTTGACTAAGTAATGGTTGGTACAGGACTGGCACTATTTAGTCGCATGTGTTTTATCGAAACTTTTAGATTTGGGACCGACCCATAGGCGTCCCCTCGCTATGTCTTTTGTTTTGGGTGAACTGACCAGAGGCGTTCATTCTCGTGCATACAAAAGTTTTCATAAAACTACATCATGCATTCATACAAAAATTTTCTTGCATAAAAATTTTTCTCGTGAAATTTTTAGTATAATTTTTTTTATGTATATATGTATATTTTATGTTTTGAACTGTTTAATCATATGTTTTATGTTATACTGTCAGATGGTTCTCACACGCGAACAGGAGCAGCTCAATGCTGCAATTCAGGCTGCCATGCAAGCCTTGCTTCCTCAACTGAGGAATGACATCCGGGCTGAAGTTCAAGCTGCCAACAATCAGCATCACAATCAGCCACCTCCTCCTCCTCCTCCAGTGACATTAGCGGTATGGCTGGAGAGATTCAAAAAGCTCCGCCCTCGAGCTTTTGAGAAGATAGATAGCCCCAGCGATGCTGAAAGCTGGTTGGCTCACATCGAGAAGATTTTCAACGCTATGGGCTGTGACCCCTCATACAAGGCGAGGTTGGCATGCTATCGGTTCGAAGGCGATGTACTCAACTGGTGGTTAGCATTGATGCAATCTGAAGGTGGTGATGAGTGGGTTGCTGGTTTGACTTGGGCTCAGTTCAAGGACAGGGTGATGGAGCAGTTCTTTCCCAAGGCTGAGCAGGACAAGCTCAAGAGAGAGTACCATGGGATCCGTCAGAGAGATGGGGAGAATAGCAATGAGTTTATGCAGCGCTTTCTTCGCTTGGCTGGTTTCCTTGGTGCGGCAGCAGGTACTCCTGAAGAGCAGGCACATCATTTCAGATGGGCTCTTCGCACATCGGTCGCAAACAATCTGGTGTGTGCTACGTTCAACACTGTAGCACAAGTGGCCGATGCAGCACGAAAACTGGAGATGCTGCAGGAGAGGGATGAGTTCGGGGAAGCTGAAAGACCCGACAAGAGGTAAACATTCGTATTCAAGCGGTGACAAATCCGTATACTTTCCATATGTCAATTATTCATCTCTTTAACTGTATCTTCCAGGCAGAAAGCTGGGGACCGGTCTCAGCCGGCTACTCAGCAGCAGCCTCATCAGCCCAAGGGAAACGGTCAGACTAACGACCGTTCTGCTACGGATAGGCGTGGCGGTAATGACAATTACCGTAACAACGCCGGGCACTCCAACAACAGCAGGTCCTAATACTTACGAAATTCCTTATGTTTTATGTTATAAATCATATTCTGACACTTTAGCAAACTTCTACCAGGAACCATGGAAACGGTAGGGACCAGAACCAGAGAGGTTCGCAGCCTAGCTGTCCAGCTATCACTGGTATTCAATCTTACGATTATCCGCATCGTCATTTGTACCCAACTATCATGTCTTATGTAAAATGTTGTTATCAGGTCCTCAGCCAGCCAGAGCACCTGCTGGAGGATACACTCATCCTCTTTGCTCTACTTGCCACCGTAGGCATCCAGGACCATGTCGCCGTAATACAGATGTGTGCTTCAAGTGTGGTCTTCCTGGCCATATTATGAAGTATTGCCGTAAGGGCGAGATGGAGGGTACATAGGGACATGCTGATACCAAGCCGCCTCCTACTGCCGGGCGTGTCTACACGACATCTCGAGACCAGGCCAACAAGTCTACAAGTACCATCACTGGAATCTTGTATATGTATGGTCGCGATGCATGTGTTCTTTTCGATACGGGTGCTACTCACTCGGTTATTTCTAATGCTTATGCTAAGAACATTAGGATGCCTCCCTTGCAACTAGAAAATAGGCTTACTATTTCCACGCCTTTGAGGGACTCTGTATTAATCACCCATGTATACAAGAGTCTTCCCTTAGAATTTGATGATAAGGTTCGACCTGTCGACGCACTTCCGCTGGACATGAATGACTTCGACATGATTTTTGGCATGGATTGGCTATCCAAGTATCATGCTACCATAGACTGCCATTCATATCGAGTTATCTTCGGTGATGTTAATGCACCAGAGTACATTCATAATGGGTTCATACCCGGACGGTCTGTACAAGTCATATCCACCCTGCAAGCGCGTGCACTACTGTCACATGGCTGTGAGGGTTATCTAGCTACGGTTCACGACATGGATGCTGAATCTCCATCGATTCAGGATCAACCTATAGTGTCGGAATTCCAAGATGTGTTTCCAGCAGAACTTCCGGGCATACCACTTGCACGAGAAGTGGAATTCAGTATCGAGCTGATTCCAGGAGCTGAACCAATCTCCAAGGCTCCTTATCGCATGGCTCCCATAGAGCTGAAGGAGCTGAAGGATAAACTGCAAGAACTTCTTGAACGAGGTTTCATTCGACCAAGCGCATCTCCATGGGGCACACCGGTCTTGTTTGTTAAGAAGAAGGACGGCAGTATGCGTCTTTGCATAGACTATCGCGAGCTCAACAAGATTACCATTTGGAATAGATATCCACTGCCACACATTGACGATCTGTTTGACCAACTCCAAGGGGCCAAACACTTCTCCAATATTGATCTTAGGTCAGGCTATCATCAGCTACGGGTCAAGGAGCAGGATATAGCTAAGACTGCCTTTCGTACTCGTTATGGCCACTACGAGTTTGTAGTTATGCCATTTGGCCTGACAAATGCTCCAGCAGTGTTCATGGATTTGATGAATAGAATCTTCCATGAATTTCTGGACAAATTCGTCATTGTTTTCATCGATGACATCCTGATTTTCTCAAAGTCCAAGGAGGAACACGAAGACCATCTTCGTACAGTACTACAGATTCTTCGCCAGAAGCAGCTTTATGCTAAATTCTCCAAGTGTGAGTTCTGGTTAGACAAGGTGGCATTCTTAGGTCACATTGTATCAGCTGAAGGAATCACTATGGATCCAGCGAAGGTTGAGGCCATTACTAAGTGGCCAAGGCCGACATCAGCGACGGAAGTCCGCAGTTTCTTAGGCTTAGCTGGCTATTAACGTAGGTTCGTAGAGAACTTTTCCCGCCTAGCACTACCATTGACCAAACTGATGCGGAAAGGGGAGAAATTCGTCTGGACTGAAGATCGTGAGAAGAGCTTTGAAGACCTGAAGCAGAAGCTAGTATCTGCACCTATTCTTACTCTACCATCTGGTACGGGTGGATTTCAAATCTACAGCGATGCATCAGGGAAGGGACTTGGCTGTGTTCTCATGCAACATGGGAAAGTGATCGCGTACGCTTCACGGCAGCTTAAGCCTTATGAAGAAAATTACCCCACGCACGATCTGGAACTTGCTGCAGTCGTGTTTGCATTGAAGATATGGAGACACTACTTATATGGAGAATCATGTGACATTTTCACGGACCACAAGAGCTTGAAGTATATCTTCACTCAGCGTGAATTGAACATGAGGCAAAGGAGATGGTTAGAGCTGTTGAAGGATTATGATATTAGTCTACAGTATCATCCCGGAAAGGCAAATGTAGTAGCAGATGCCCTTAGCAGGAAGTCCGGAATGATCAACGGCATTAAAATCAAAGAGGAAGTCATCAGAGACTTGGAGCGACTAGACATCGATATCATGGTACGTGGACAACACGGTTACTGGGCTAATCTTAGAGTAGAACCCGAGTTACTATCTAAGATCAAGGAAGCTCAGAAGGATGATGGAGAAATCTGGGCGATAGTACAAAATTTAGAGAAGCAGACATAATTCAGAGTAGATGCAAATGGTATCGTTTGGCTGGGCACTAGACTTTGTGTTCCTGATGACCAAGAACTCCGGGAAGCTTTGTTAGCTGAAGCTCATAGCTCCCCATTCTCGATACATCCTGGTTCGACTAAAATGTACCATGACATCAAGCAGTACTTTTGGTGGAGTGGTATGAAACAGGATGTGGCCACTTACGTCTCCAAATGTCTTACCTGCTAGCAGGTTAAGATCGAGCATCAGCGATCTGGCGGTCTCCTTCAACCGTTAGATATTCCATAGTGGAAGTGGGACAAAATCACCATGGATTTTGTTACCGGTCTTCCGCCTACCAAAAGGAAGCACGATGCAATTTAGGTTATCGTTGATCGACTTACCAAATCAGCTCATTTCTTACCGATCCGCAAGGAAGATCCGGTAAGTAAACTCGCAGATACGTATAGACGAGAGATCATGAGACTCCATGGTGCACCATCCAGCATCGTCTCAGATAAAGATCCTCGTTTCACTTCGCGCTTTTGGAAAAGTCTGCAGAAAGCTTAGGGTACACAACTTAAGCTTAGCACCGCTTTTCATCCTCAAACGGACGGACAGTCGGAGCAAACCATTCAGACATTGGAAGATATGTTGAGGTCATGTGCGTTGGAATGGACGGGTGATTGGGACGAATACATCTGTTTGGTGGAGTTTGCATACAACAACAACTGGCACGCAAGCATCAAATGTGCTCCATTTGAGATGTTGTATGGCAGAAAGTGTCGTGCCCCAATCTGCTGGGATCAGGTTTGCGAGCGAACACTCGAAGGACCAGAAATCATAGAGATGACAAATGAGAAGATCGCAGTAGCTAAGCAGAAGATTCAGGAGGCACGGTCACGTCAGAAGAGTTACGCCGATAAGCATCGTAGGGATTTACACTTTAACTTAGGAGATCACGTCTTCCTCAAGGTTTCGCCGGCACGTGGTGTTAGACGCTTCGGAATTAAAGGGAAGCTCAGTCCTCGTTTCATCGGACCGTTTGATATCATTGAACGATTCGGTGAAGTATCTTACCGATTGGCGTTACCTCTGCAGCTTTCGCATGTGCACAATGTGTTTCATGTGTCCTTACTCAGAGGGTACCAATATCATCCCCTTCACATGGTTCAGTATCCACTGGAACAGATACGTGAAGATCTCACTTTTATAGAAGAACCCGAACGAGTTCTTGACAGACAAGAACGAGTCATGAGAAAGAAGACGATTCCATTCGTCAAAATTCTATGGAGGGATCATACCGAGCGGGAAGCCACTTGGGAAACGGAGGAGTCTATCCGGGCTTCTTACCCTCATTTCATATTTTGAATTCGGGTATGTTCTTCTTTTCCAGTTTACTTTATCTATAATTCGGGGACGAATTATTCTTTTTAGGGGGAAGAGTTGTAAAACCCGCATGCTTTTACCATGCATAGTACCCTTAGGATCGTACATACTAGTTAAAACTTTCCTAATATAGCATGATTACGATTACGTGTTAGGAGTTTACGTATTACGTACGTGTTAGAACACGATAAGTATTTTATATGCACGATCACGTAATAATTATTTAACAATAATTAATCATGAACATGCGATCATGAAATCATGAACGTAATTAAAACACGAACTATTATTAATTACGTATATATATTTATTACGAGCGTAATTAAATATATTGGATCACGGTATTTACGTAACGAGAACAATTAAAACACGAACATAAATAAACACAAACGAGTAACTAAATAACGAGACACGGAAAAAGGTACGGGAACCCCATGTGGGGTCCCTACCCGCGGCCAAACAAGGGCAATGGGCCAAGCCCATTGTCAAATTTACTAAAGGGGGTTATGTTTATTTTTACTACTCAAAAATAACTTACAGAAGATCTTTAAGAAAAACCTAAAAACCCTCTTTTCCTTGTTCTTTGTGCCGCCACCCATAAATCACCATACAAGGCGATTTGTTGATCTTTGATCTTGAAGAATTGGTGATTGATCGTGTTTGTTCTTCGTTCTCTTGATCCATGAATTCGGTAAAACCTTTTTAAACCTTTTCTTTTAATTTAATCTTTTTATTAATTATGAACATGTGATGTTTTTATAAAAACATAATAATTAATCATAGATCTAACATGTTTTGGTGATTAATTAAATCAAAGGGTTGTTTTAAGGGGTGTTTTGTTTTGGCCGTAGGCTGCAACCGAACCCGAGGGGGTTTCGGTTTGCCAAGCCGACCACCACCAAGACCATATGGTCTTGGTTGGTGCGTGTGGGTCCCACAGCAGCAAGGGGAAACACGGGGTACCCCGAGTTGGTTCGGGGTACGGTGTCGATTCATGTCGGGTTCATGTTTTTAGCCTAGATCCAGTTCATGGTTTATGTTAGTTTTTTTTATGTTATGAACTTATGTTAAAATTAAATTAATAAAAGATGTGATTAATTTAATAACATGACTTAGGTTATTTAATTATTAATGAACATGAAATTATTTTAACCTAAGTATTTATATATTTAAGACTATGATTAATTAATTATTTTAAAACCATGGATATAATTAACTAATTAATATGACTTAGGTTATATTATTAATAAATAATAATACATATTTTAACCTAAGTATTTAACTTATTTAATTAAAAGCATGTTATACTTTAATTAAACATTATAACCTATAGTTTAATTAAATTACATGAAATAATTATTAAACTATACAATATACCATATGACTTAGAAAATAATCATGAAAAACACTTACGCTTATGTACTTAGCTTATTTAACCAGCTTAATTCTAATTATGGAAACTTTCTATTTTTAGAAACTTATTTATTTAAGGCAGCTAATCTATTTATGGAAACTTATTTAATTAAGGCAACAAATCTATTTATGGAAACTTTCTATTTTTAGAAACTTATCTATTTTAAGCAGTAAATCTATTTTTGGAAACTTTGTATTTTTGGAAACTTTCTATTTTTGGAAACTTTCTATTTTTGGAAACTTTCTATTTTTGGAAACTTTCTATTTTGGAAACCTTCTATTTTTGGTAACTTTCTATTTTTGGAAACTTTCTATTTTAGGAAACCTGATATTTTTTGGAAAGTTACTTATTATTACACAGTAAGTATAATAACACATGAAATACCAGAAATACTTAATCCGATTAAGAAGAATATAAGATTTAATACAGTTTAAGGCTTTAAAACAGTAAAACATAGTAAGAACACATAAAATAAGCTAAGACATGACATAAAACCAGCTATGTATTTAGTAAGCAGATACTTATTCATGTACGTATTTATGTAGCACTAGTGATTCGGAAGTAGGATTCCTCGCAGTTCATCTTTCTCGTTCACTAGACATAAGGTACGGATTCCCGTCCTTTCAGTATGGACATTCTTTCCTTATTAGGATTCCCCGTATGCAGCCAACTGTTTTCCCATAGTATAAGTTACGTGTTTGAGTGCTTATGTTTAATTATGATTACCTATAGCCATATACATGCATGACCAGTTTCACCTAGTTATGGAGGTACCATAACCATAACATTAGAGGCACTGATGTTATGACTTCACCACGGCGGAGTGATTGCTCGTGGCGTCCCTTCAGCTTTTGGCCATTTATTTATATTTATCATGTGGGGCGTATGGGTGCATCCTAGTTACATGTTTTTATTCAGGATTACATGGTGAATGTGGTGTGTGCCTTGCATCCTTCACAAGGAGCTGATCCCTCCTACCCATAAACCAGTATATTAAATTAGGGGCAGCCCCTCTAATTTGCATGATGAGGTCACCCCTCCAATTATTCATGCACGGTGGATTTTCATGACCTATATTGGCTAATGGTAAAATATGACAAACAGATTTTATACGATAAACATAAGACTTTCAAACTATAAAACCAGTTTTATTAAGACTTAACCAGGTTACTCGGGACTTAGTTTCTTCTGCTGTTATTATGTTATATGCTTATTCTATTCATGCTTTATTGTACATCCGTGCACTGAGCGTATTTGCTCAACCGTTTTCCTTTTGTATGTTCCCAAAACGACAGGTACTCAGGGACGCTCGTAGACACTAAGAGTACGTGCATATGGACTGGAAGCTGTCTAGCCTTCTTTACATTATGCATTTCCTTTCTTTTGATACTTATGCTTTGGACATTGTTTAGTCCTTCCTTTATTATACTATGTTTGTGTTTGATGAGCTTTACTTTTGGACTACCGATGTCTGATTCCGGTACTTTCCTTTTTATGGTCAAGTAATGTTTAGACATTTTACCTTATATGCTTTGATGACACGCCATAATTACTGTGATATTTCCATTTCCAAAATGGGGTGTTACATTGTCGGTCTCTAGCGTGATCCAAAGAGCATGACACCAGTTGACAAAGTTGTTTTCGGTCAATTTTATCTTCTCAAGGAAGGACTTAATAACTAAACTGTTTAATCAAGAGGCAGAAGTATTCATCTGGAAAATAAAAGTTCAAAAGATTAGTATTTATGATAATTACATTCTCAAATAACTAACTACCAATTATTTAATAATGATACTAAGATCCTGCTTGTCCTCCCACTCATTATTAGGAGGTCTGGCTAGCTAATAATAATTAGAGAAGAGTTAAACGTCGAGCATTAATTGCATTACAAGTGCAACTGTTAGTATTTATGAGACAATTCATGAAGTTTATTATTGTAGAGTGTTTGAATGGGATGTCCTCGTAAGTCTTACGAGTACCAATGAACATTTCAAGCAAACTTGTTCTGGAAATAATAATACCATGAGAATGTTTCATCTCATCTTATGCCTCGGGTTGAACATCTGATAAGTGACTCGATTTAAGTTGTACCAATTTTAAGCTTGAAAAAATTAACATAGATCCGACCTATAGAAAAATTGGTCCTGAGTTTGAAATTCACCCTAAACCAGTTGGTAAAAACGAACTGTAAGTGTTAATCAATGACTAAAACAATTACAAGAATCACCAAATAGGTTTAGACTTGACCAACTTGGTCTATCCACTTTGGTCTTGACTTACGTAGGTCATAAATATACCGTAAATACAATATACACGATATATTAAGTGGTACCTCTGTGTATATGTGTGTGACCCCATAGACTCACATGCGCCTGGCCGAATAATTATTTATTATGACACGAGCGTACTCCGACATCTCTCACTTGCGCACGACATAATAAGCAAGTAATAATAGAATCAAAGGTTAATGTCTAGCAACACGCCAATGCCCCTAGAAACATATGAGGATAGTTTCTTAAACATCTCATTTAAATGGTTTAGTTATCACTCATCTTTTTGTTTCAGATACTCTGTCAAACTTTAAACATGGATCAAAAGTCATTCTTTAGTTTAACAATTCTGTTTCTCGATATTGATATTAAACTAGATTACCAAATTAATCAAGTATCGTGTTAATTACATTTGGGTGTTTCCACATATACATTTGTACAATTTATTAAGGGGCCCAGTAGTATCTAAGTTCAATACATGTGGGGCAACAAATCCTATCTTGACTACACGTGTCGTTCATGTGTTTCGCATCGCACATCAAAATGGTCTTTATAGTAGCCTTGTTAAGGAAAACGTTAAACGATAGCAAAGATTGACATTCCACACTACACAACATCGTATACCAAATCGATGCTAGTCTAATAACCCATTATTTGTAACTAATTATTGCACTACTATAGCCGTAAGATATAAAAAAGATAACACTTTTATCCTTTTGATTTTATTTTCTTCTGTATAACCACAAGGTAAAGAAAAGGAACAAAATAGATATGTTCTATATGCTACTTCATTCGTGATCTTCATCATAATTTTTTTTCACACGCCAGAAGAAAGAAAATGGGAGAGAACAAATGGAAATGATGTGTAACGCTTATTTGTTAGGAAATTAGTTAATATAATTGACTAAGTTTAATGACTAAAACAATTACACTTATGACAAAATAGGTTTAGACTTGGCCAACTTTGTCTATTCATTTTGGTCTCGAGTTACGTAGGTAAAAAAATATACCGTAAATACAATATATACGATATATTAGGTGGTACATCTGTGTATATGTGTGTGACCTCATAGACTCACATGCGTCTGGCCGTATAGTCATTAATTATGACACAAGCATACTTCAATATCTCCCACTTGTGCACGACATAATAAGTAAGTAATAATAGAAACAAAGGTTAGTGTCTATCAACACACCAATGCCCCTAGAGGATAGTTTCTTAAACATCGCATTTAAATGGTTTACATATCAATCATCCTTTTGTTTTAGATACTCTGTTAACTTTAAACATGGATCAAAAGTCATTCTTTAGTTTAAAAATTTTGTCGCTCGTTATTCATATTGAACTAGATTACCAAATTAATCAAGTATCATCTTAATTATATTTGGGTGTGGTCACACATATATATGTAGAATTTACCAAGGGCCCCAGTAGTATCTAAGTCCAATACATGTGGAGCAACAAATCCTATCTTGACTACACGTGTCGTTCATGTGTTTCGTATCGCACCTGAAAATGATCTTTATAGTAGCCTTGTTAAGGACAACGTTAAACCATAGCAAAGATTGACATTGCACACATACAAAACCTACTTGCATATCAAGTTTAGGATGAGAGATCTAACCACCTGCGAGATTCACTATTGACGACGATCCATGCAGTGAATTCTCGTAGATTGGGTGAATCTAATGTTCATCCAATGCATACATATGAGTTTGGTGGCATCACCAATTAATATTCATTCTCGATATGCATAACGTCAAGACAATGTCGAATTTTCAAATGCTTCAAATATGCCAATAAAAAAATATACTTTTTTCCATATGTTGTTTGGTGGTTCTTTTTTGTTTTCCAAACACATTGTTTACATCTTCGACTCGGGATAGTATACCTTCTCCATCCAATGGTTTTCTTAAGACTCCTAACTCATTGGGTCCACCAAACAGCTCTTTTCTTTTACGGTATGGTGATTCTTTCGAAGTGATCTTCGATGTCCCATATATACCGTCTTCCTATAATTTGGAAACCACTTTGAGTGGGTATCATCTTCACAAACAGGACACGGCTTATATCCTTTTGTACCATATCCAGATAAGGTACAGTATACAGGAAAATCACTTATGGTGCAAAAAATATGTCTCGCAATAGAAAAGTCTCCTTTTTGTACGCATCATACACTTGAACTCCCGGAAGCCACAACTCTTTCATGTCTTTAATAAATGGTTGAAAATACACATCAATGTCATTCTCGTGTTGTTTTGGACCTTGAATTAACAATGACATCATGATGTACTTTCGTTTCATGCATAACCAAGGTGGAAGAATGTAGACGCATAAAAGAACTGGCCACTTGATGTGACGACTACTCATGTTCCCAAATGGGTTTATACCATCTGAGCAAAGTCCAAACTGTATATTTCTAATTTCATCTCCAAAGTTTTCAGTATTATCAATATTTCTCCATTGAGGTGAGTCACCCACATGTCGTATTTTTTCATCTTTTTTACGGTCTTCCGCATGTCAACGGAGTAATTTTGCATCTTTGGAATTAGCAAATAATCGTTTAAGCCTAGGTATGATGGGCAAATACCATAATATTTTAGCAGGGGTGTCATTCTTCATCACATCACTATTGAGTTCTTTTTCATTTTTTTCTTAATATCTTGATGAGTTACATACAGGACAACTTTCTAGGTACTTTCTTTCATTTATATACAATACACAATCATTGGGACATGCGTGTATTCTTTTGATTTCCAATCCTATTGTAAAAATCAATCTTTTTTCTTTGTATACTGAAATAGGCAATTCGTTATCTTTGGGTAGAAAATCATTCACAGCCTCTAAAGTATCTATAAAATATTTATCACTCATACCGTTAGCTGCCTTTACGTTAAACAATCTCAACACTGCACTTAGTTTGTTTTGTTTTTTACACCCGACGTATAACGTTTTTCCGCATCAACAAATAGTTCTTGAAACTTGGCGTGATTATCATCATCTATTTCACCTTCCAAATCATGTAACATGTCATATAATTTATCATGACCACTATCGTATAAAGCATTGTCATCATCGTCGCTATGATCAGAATCAACCGTGTCATGCTCGGTTAATAATTCACCATGCCATGACCAACAAGTATACCGTTCCACAAACCCAGTTGATATCAGGTGTCTTTTTATTTTATTAGAGTCAATATACGTAAGTATATTGTTACAATCTTTACACGGACAAGGTATTCTTAATTTTCCTTTATTTTCTCGATCATCCTCAGCAACTCTAATAAATTCAGACAACCTCGTCAAATATTCTTCTGAATTTCGATCAATCTTGTACATCCATTTACTTCGATCCATCTAAAATTTCGATCTATCTAGTAATAATATAAAGAATTAGTAACAATATAAGAAATTGCTAACTATTATATTTTCATAACTAAAAATTGTAACTCATTATCTTGTTATCGTGCAAATCTGACTCAGACTTATTTTGAATGGCAAGTTAAGCCTAATATATGTGTATATTTTGCCAAGACTCTTGTAGGAGAAGAGGGCCAATACTCGCAAACTATGGTAATGAGCAGGCTTCCGAACAGGTAATGATACGTTTTCCTATTATCTTATATTCTACAAGTTTTTTTTTTAATTTTCGAATTTAATTGTAGGAAGTTTGGGAGACTGATAATTTTTTTTGGACGGATATGGTGATACCCAGTTTCTTTTTATTTTACAAGCTTAACCTCGTTTACAGTTTTTTTATTAACCTTTTTAATTTTTTGAAAAATTCATAGTGGAGAGATTGAATTGAAGAAATTCGGCGCAAATTAGAGGGCTTCACTTTTTGTGCAAAAAGAGGAGTACTCATTTCTGAATAAGAATAAAGAGAGAAGATTGTCCTGTGTTTGATAGTATAAACAAGGTATGCTATTGTTGACTCGGTGTTTTTAGGCTGATGGTTTGGTGGAATTTACCTAATAAATATTCAGGCTGGTTGATGAAATGCTCATTAGTTTTTTTAGCGTTAGTTAGATAACATTACTGAATACAAACAGCAAGGTGTGTGCATTTGGGGGTGACCAGGGTAAATCTGAATAACTTTAATATTATTTCATCTAATTGAAACTCAATCAATCACTTTTATTTACCCAGAGATCACAAACATCAACTCATGGACTGTAAATGATTCATCTAGCAAAATACTAAAATCTAACTTGCACCGCACTCTTAAATTACATTAATCCTTTTCCTAGTTATACTCGTGTAATTGATTTCTAAATTTTGGTATTTAATCTATATGCTGACCACAGTTATGCGCAGTATGTGTTTAAGCTAAAATGTCTATTAAAATCAGGGTAAACTAGCAGCCTTACAACCTTAATTTTTGTAGAATTAGAGGTACTACTACCTTATTATGTAGCACCATCAGATGTATTGCTGCTGAAGCAAGCAACCAGTTAGCCTCAAGTTTTTTTGGAACTAAGCCTCAAGCTGGATGTATATATATTTTCTAGTTAAATTCATATGTACTGTAAAGTAATTGACTTCTTGGGTTATATGCAATCATTTTGATTTTTTTTTACTTTGCGATTAACGATTTATGGTGCTATATGACAATAAGCAAGATAAAGAAGTGATACATACCTTTAAATATCACTTCAAAGAAAACAATTTTAGATCATTTAAAGCTTTATTTAATGTGGGTTTAGAAAAAAGATGTTTTAGAGAAAAGTTGTATGCATGTCTTGAAAGCAAATTAGTTTTAAATATGCACCTTTTGAAAAAAAAAATGCAAAAAAGGTAAAAAGAAAATGAGAGTTTGTTGTTTCCGTTGTGGTGCCTACTTTGGGTATTATTGATCCATTGGGGGAATATAGCCCTGTTTTATATAAGGAGTCTATTAGGAAGAATAGATCCCGGTTTTCAAAGAGGAACCATGGCTCTATTAGGTTATTCAAATAAAGCCCAATTTTTTTAAGTAAAAACATGGCTATATATCTTTAAGAAAAGAAGGGAATTCTTTTAGACCCCGTTTTTAAAAAAGAAGAGGCTCTATTAGGGGGCTTTATATCCATATATGACAAGGTTTTATATCATAACAAGGTTTAATATCAGGACAAGATTTGGTATACTTGACATATAGGCAGTGTAACACCATACGCTGTAAAGCCATAGTTTTGCATAGTTGACGATTAGAAATTCTCGTCGCTATGCACGACATTTTTCTATTAGATACAATCCTTCAACCTTTTATAATTACTAGAAATTCTCGTCGTTATGCATGACATTTTGCTATTAGATACAATGCCTCAATCTCTTATAATTACAATCGGAATAGACTGATGCTGCTTAAAATAACGTTCTCGGAAAGACACAAAACACTTAACACACTGTGTATCGTTAATTATTAGCCGTTAGGAAAACTCTGCGGCTATACGCGGGTACACATCTAGTCACTCAGATAGTTCCAAGCTAAGATTGACCAACAATTATATATAGCAACAATCCAGAAATAAACAGATTAATTAACCTTAAAAGGAAATCGTCAAAAAAAAGTCACATATATTATTAATCAAATAACTTGATAACATGAAAGAAAATAACTTGTAAACCTAAGAGATGTATCCTTTGAGATCGTACGGCAATCGTCAACTATGCAAGCACAAAAAATAATATGCGAATGCAGCAGACTACAAGTCTAAATAATTTAGCACCGTCACGTCGTCATCCTTGATCCGTTCGTCGTCCTCTTCTTCGAAGAACCCTTGTTCCAATAAACACTCAGCGCCACCAATTGTTATACTTTTTCTACAACCTGTAGATATCACCTCCCCAGAGACATTGAGAGTACCATTCGCATCTATGATAAACCAAATGTTGACTAGTGTTGAGGATCTTGGAAATTCATCAAGCAAAAATGAGCCGAGTAAGAGGTTTTCTGTGGCTTTGCAACTTTCACCCCCATATACTTCAATTGTCAAACCTTCTTCTAGTTCTACGCTTTCGTCAATTTGTTGAAGAAAAAAAGCAGTCCTGATAGTGGGTATTGGTGTATTCTTCGGGATGATGACATGCACACCATTTTCTTCGACCCCAAAACCAAGAGAGATAGGAGTGACATCCTGAAAAAGTACATTACCGTGACCACCTATGTTTGCCGCCAAAACAGCTGCGCCGTAAGCAACACCTTCGTCCATGTTAATGCTCTTGCAAAGTGGTTTCCCGTCAAAGAAGTCCATCAGCATTTGTTGTACCTTGGGAATCCATGTAGACCCACCAACAATAACTACGTCATCGACATCTTTCTTGTGCATTTTCCCATCCCTCAAACAAATCTTCACATGTTCGATGCACTGTTTGAAGTAATGGGCATTTAGCTCCTCAAATTCTTCCCTGCTCAATCTAATCGAAAAATTAATTCCATCGTACAAGGAGTCGACCTCAATGAATGCTTGAGTTGTCACTGATAAATCCCTCTTTGCTTTTTCACATGCAACTTTTAATCTCGTCATTGCTTGAGCATTCTTTGTCACGTCCAACTGTTCTTTAACCTTAAACACTTGGACACAATGGTTCACAATTAACTTGTCAAAATCATCACCACCCATATCAGGGTCACCGCTCGAGGATTTAACACTAATGAAACCAGCCTTGTTCAAATTCACAAGTGACACGTCCAATCTTTTTCCACCCATATCAAAGATAACAACATTTTTCTCTTCAGGACAATATAAATCTAGGCGTGTATCTAAACCATAGGCAATTGCTGCTGACAATGGCGCATCGATCAAACGCATAACTTTTAAGCCGGCCAGTATACTAGCATCTATGGTTGCTTCTCGTTGCTTCTTACCAAAATTCGCAGGAACAGTAATTACTGCATGTGTGACTATTGTTCCAAGGTATGCTTCAGCCGCGTCTTTTAAATCTTTTAGAATCATGGAATGCATGTCTAAACATGTAATTGGGTTGTTCCCAGATTCAAGCATTGGCCAATCTGAATGATAATCATTAATTACCTGAAAATGGCATGATTCATTGTTCTTCTGCTCTCTGCCATCATTGAATCTGATTCCCATTAAACGTTTAATATCTGAAAGATAGGGAAAAAAACTAACGATTAGTAAGAAGTTCATCAAGAAAAATATTTAAAAGGTAAACAACGTGCATGATATGATTAACAAGATGTCATAAACATATATTAGTAGCACCTAATATATACTGTACTAAAATATGTTTAGTTTCTGCTTCAGATTAACCATTCGGTATGTATAAGTATATCTATCAGAAGATCAACGATTAGAAAGTTCAACAGGGAAAGGGATGAGCATGTGTACCAAATACGTCGTTTGCAGAATCCGTAGTGATTGGAATTTTCGCGGCCGCCTCACCTACCAAGAGTTGTGTGCCATCCCAACCGACGCATGCTGGAGTACTCATGTTACCTTGTTTATTAGGAATGATTACAACGCGGTTGTGCTTTTCAGACCACACAGCCACACGAGAGTGTGTTGTCCCGATATCAATCCCCACCGCAGTTCCTCTAATTCTTTCCGAAAATCTATAAGGCTGTGGTGGTTCGAGTTTTTTGCAGAATTCTGTTTTTTCAGGTTTCATTGTTTTCTCAGGTTGTTGTTTCTTTTTAGTGTGAAAAAGCTTGAGAAACTTAGCCATGCGACTGAGACGACGATCTCAATTATTTATTTGAAACTAAATAACGAATTGTTTAGGAACTTTTTTTTGGTTATAATTAGGTCTCATAGATATTTTATATACGAATATATAAGACCATTTGTATCCGTAACCTATTCCAATACAACTACTAACTAATATATATAATCAATTTTAGCTTCTTTGTTTAGGAACTTTTTGTTGGTTATAATTAGGTCTGATTGATAGATATTTTATATACGTATATATAACTATAACCCAGCTAACCGACCTAAATAAATCACAAACTACATTTTTGGTCCCTCTGATTTTCAGGTGTAACGGTTCTAGTTCACCAGTTTCAAAAGTACCAAATCATGTCCTGCATTGGACGACCGTAACGGATTTGATCCAAATTGAACATTGGCATTAAAATTCATCCCTCTACTTACTTATTTTTCATTTAGATTTGTTTCACTATATAGACTGATAGTTAATGATCATAACAATTACAAAAACCCTAACATAGATCAAAGAGCATACAGCGGAAGCAGATTAACAAGATCTTTATATAACACAATTATAATTAATCAAGGCTAGGGTTACATACCTTTTTCTTAGCAGAACGATCACCGGTAAAAATAAATCAAGAACACCACCAAGATGTAATCTAAAATAAGATCACACCACGATCTTGTACACACGTGATACGATGAGCTAATCGTGAGTCTAGCACGAATAGAACCGAGCCTTCCAAGCCTATGGAAGATCTACCAAACAACCCTAGAGAGGGGCTAGGACTAGATCTAAAATAGCTTTTAGAAAATCAAAGATGAACCCTAATGGGTGTATATTGGCCGGCGGTATAGAGCTAGAAAGAAGAATAATGGAGTGAAAAATTATGAGGCCTTAAGGTTTGTTTATATACACCTTGGAAACTTATCTTCCAAGGTTTAAACAAGATAAAGCCTAAAACTTTTCATCCCTATCTTTGCCTCTTATTTGGCCGGATATACATGTGCTCAAAAGAGGGTTTCCGGAACTTTCCGACACCTTCTTTTAGCTTCTTTAACATTCTATAACAATCGTTTAATACTCAACTTTTAATTACTTAACGATCGTTAGCTACAGTTTGATTTAATAAATATAATAAATATATTTAATAAATAAATTAACTCTTCACGTAATGTGTGCAATCCCGTGATCTCGAGTTCGATCCTATCACACGACTATCGATTTTAAAGTCCATAAACTTTCAGCTCCCACTTGGACAAAATTCGAATATCGTGATCACATTGATTAGCGTCTAGTTACACTAACAATGTCACTAGTATAACTCGAGTAAGGCTTCCTGGACAAAACCTTTTAATGATATATAATCATTATTATTATCCTCTCATTTCAAATACATTGTTAATAAGGATATGGATCTTAGTCATTCCTTCATGAACTATTCTGTTTCTCGTTTACGGATATAGCAAGATTACCAAAACACATTTGGGTGTGGCCACACAAACATCTTACTATTCCCCCGAGGGGCCCAGTTGTATTTATACTTCAAATAATAATTTGAAGGAAACGAATCCCATTTCGACTACAAGCAAAACACATGAACTTTGCAACACCTCTGAAAATAACCCTTATGACTACCAGTTACGTTTAGCGTTAGGTTACCTTACAGAAATGCACTATATTCAATGCAGTTTTCTGGCATCTCAGGTCTAAGCATAACTATTTATGATTTACTTAATGACAAAGATCCATAAAGTAAAATCACATAGTTTGGATAAGTCCAATATTTGATCCATCAAATATCATCCAAAATTGACCAATATACTTTCAAGTATACTCTGTCACTATTTTGAATTGTCTTAGTTTAATAATACTCCCATATTATTAATCGACAACGGACATTTAGAAACATCATAATGCTCATGGATTAAAACATGTAAAATAGGATACAAAATCAAATAACAGAAAAATAAACGAAATCCAATATTTATTTCATCAATTCAATAATGTCTTACATCCTTTATCCAAATACTAATCAACAGATTTATTGCATGAATTCGCTAGCTAGTTGCAGCCCAATTGCCTTGGCATGCTTAACTACCTTTGGCCTAGACAAAGCCTTAGTAAAAGGATCAGCTACGTTATCATCTATGTGAACTTTTATTAATTTTATTTCTCGGGCTTCCACTTGTTCTCGAACGTAGTGATATCTACGTTTAAAGTGTCTGGCGCCCTTCATGACTCCAGGGTCATTGGCGAATATTATTGCCGCAGAGTTGTCGCAATATATATCAATAGGTTCTTTAATTGAAGGCATCACTCCAAGATCTCTAATAAACTTCCTAATCCAAACAGCTTCCATTGCAGCTTCTGAAGCGGCCATGTACTCAGATTGAGTCGCATGCATAGCAATGGTTTTCTGCTTAATGCTCTTCCAGTCAACTGCTCCTCCATTGATGACATACACGTAACCCGTCTGAGACTTCGTATCGTCTTTATCACATTGCCAGGACGCATCACAGAATCCTGTTACATTCAATTCTGTGTCTGGTTTACCCCCGAATACCAAAAACATATCTTTCGTACTTCTTAAATACTTTAGAATATGCTTAACAGCAGTCCAGTGGGACTTTCCTGGATTCTGTTGGTATCTACTGACCAAGTTCTGAGCAAACGCCACATCGGGCCTTGTGCATCTTACAGCATACATAATAGATCCTACAGCCGAAGCATAAGGTACCTTCTTCATGTAAGCCACCTCTTCAGGTGATGATGCATCTTTCTCATGACTTAACTCATGCTTAACCTCCATCGGTAAGAAACCTTTCTTAGAGTTATGCATGTTATATTTCTTCAATATCTTATCAATATAAGCATCTTGGCTAAGACCAATTAACCGTCTACTCCTATCTCGATAGATCTTAATTCCCAGAATATATGCAGCATCTCCCAAATCTTTCATAGAAAAACATTTACCAAGATAATCCTTAACTTCCTTAAGTCTTGGAATGTTACTTCCCATGATCAATATGTCATCGACATATAGAATTAGGAACACTAAATTACTCCCACTAGCTTTGCGGTATACACATGGCTCATCACGATTTTGAATAAATCCAAACCTTTTGATTTCTTCATCAAATCGCTTATTCCATTGACGTGATGCTTGCTTCAAACCATAAATGGATCTTTGAAGTTTGCACACGCGCTTTGGATATTTAGGATCAACATACCCTTCCGGTTGTTGCATATAGATGTCTTCATCTAAGCGACCGTTCAAGAAGGCAGTTTTAACATCCATTTGCCATATCTCATAGTCATAGTATGCTGCTATAGCTATGAGAATCCTAATAGCTCGTAAGTCTGATACAGGAGAGAATGTCTCCTCGTAGTCTATGCCAAAAGTTTGAGTAAACCTTTAGCCACTAAACGTGCTTTATAGGATTGTACATCACCATCCATGTCAGTTTTCTTCTTATAGATCCACCTATTTTTCACTACTTTAGCATTTTTAGGTGCGTCTACAAGACTCCAAACATCATTGATTTCCATGGATTTCATTTCCTCATTCATCGCAACTATCCATTTTGACTTTTCTGGATCAGACATTGCGGATCGATAGTTATCAGGTTCACCAAGATCCCCTACTTCCTCCTCATCATCCTCTATGTATAGACATAGTTTGTCCGGCGCACGTATAGCCCTTTGAGACCTACGTGGAGGAATTAATTCCGGTGGAACACTCAGACTTTCTGGTTCTACAGGAATTTCATCGCTAGTATTTTCAGAAGGCGATGTATCTTCTTGAATCTCTTCAAGATCATAATTTCTCCCACTGAATTCTTGATTTACAAGATCATTTTCAAGGAAGTCTCCATATCGAGCCACAACTATTTTGTTCTCAGCCGGATAATAAAAGTAGTAACCCATAGTCTCCTTAGGGTAACCTACAAAGATACATTTTACTGAGCGTTGTTGAAGTTTATCTCCAGAGTCACGTTTCACATACGCCTCACAACCCCAGACTTTCAAATAAGACAAATATGGCTTCTTGCCATGCCATAGTTCATATGGTGTCTTATCAACCTTCTTTGTGGGAACCATATTCAGAATACGAACAGCAGTTTCAAGAGCATAATCCCAAAAAGATAATGGTAAAGTTGTAAGATTAAACATAGATCGTACCATATCCAATAATGTACGATTTCTCCTTTCAGATACACCATTTTGTTGTGGAGTATATGGAGAAGTAAGTTTCTGAACAATTCCATTCTTACTTAAGTAATCTTTAAACTCTTGACTTAAATATTCACCACCACGATCAGAACGAAGAGCTTTAATCTTCTTTCCTAGTTGTAACTCTACTTCGGCTTTAAACGTTTTGAATGTTTCAAATACCTCATGTTTATGTTTAAGCAAATAAACATAACCATAACGGCTATAATCATCCGTAAACGTCAAGAAGTAGCTAGCACCTTTCCTTGACACATGTCTAAGTGGTCCACACACATCAGTGTGTATTAAACCAAGTAGTTCAGTAGCCCTTTCAATATTGCTATTAAAAGGTTTCTTGGTCATCTTCCCAGAGATACAAGATTCACATTTATCAAACGATTCATCATTGATACTTTCCAAAAGCCCATCAAGTTGAAGCTTTTGTATGCGAGTCTTCCCAATGTGGGCAAGCCTACAATGCCAAAGATAAGAAGAGTTCTTGTCTAACTTACTCTTCTTACTCATGCTAAAAACAGAATTATTTTTCCTCTTGGGATTTTTATCATGCATGTTAATTTCAAAAACACCATTCATAGAAATTGCATCAAAATAGAATAAACCATCTTTGAAAACAGAAATTCTATTATTATCAACCGTGTGAGTAAATCCAAGATCCAACATACTAGAAAAGGAAATAACACCCCTAACAATTGTAGGTGCATAATGACAATTATTTAAAGACAGTACTAAACCCGAAGGTAAAACTAATTTAAATATTCCTATAGCTTCAACTACTGCTTGTGCGCCATTGCCCACTTGCAGAAATTGTTCCCCATAGGTAAGTCTCCTCTTCAACTCAAATCCCTGCAGGGTATTACAAATATTAATACCACATCCCGTATCATATACCCAGGAGTTTGATTTGTATGAAAGATTAAATAACTCTATCATAAATAAGTTACCTGAAGATGGTGCTGCAGCAACTTGCTCAGCCTTCTTCTTATGTTCTGCCATTTCATGGAGATAGAGAGAGCAATTCCTCTTCCAGTGTCCAGTCATCTTGCAGTAGTGTCAAGTCTCATCTTTCAGAGATTTCTTAGCAAAGTTTTGCTTTGGTTTTGATGTAGTCGCAACTTGCTTGCTCTTATCAACCTTCCCTTTGCCTTTCTGCTTCTTATTCACTTGCGGTTTTGGTTTCAACACTCTACCCTTTTGTACATAAAGTACTTGAGGAGTAGCAGTGGGTGCCTTATCTTTCAAACCCTTTTCAAAGTCAATGAGCATTGCATGCAAATCATTAACTGTCTTCCCCGTGCAATGCATATTATAGTTACGAACGAAATCATTGAAGTCCTTATTAAGGGACCTATTGATCAAGTTAATAGCCATATTATTATCAAAGGGCTGTCCTAGTGCGATGAGTTCTTCCATATAACCTCTCATCTCCATATAATGGTCACTTACGGACTTACCAGGAGCTTGCTTGCAACTATGTAGAGCATCAACCAGATCATAGATCTCTACAGCTTGTGGCGTTTCATACACAGCCTTGAGTTCATCAAGCATTTGCTGAGGAGAAGCTAGCTCATACTTCCTTTGAAGTGATGGAGCCATTCTCCCTAACATTACAGCAGCCACCTCATGGTGCTTCTTAACGTTAGCAGCGTGTTGAAGCCTTTCCGCATCAGTTGCTCCTTCATCAAGATCCTCCGGAAAAGGAGTTTCCAAGATATTGATGGTACCCGCTGCTCTCAGAACAATTCTTAGTGAGCGGTACCAATCATTGAAATTAGGGCCAGTAAGTTCAGGCCGTTTAAAAATGCTTTGAACGCCGAGCTTATTGTCAGATTGTTTTCGGGTTGAGCCATTTCTACAGAAATAAGTTCAAACATTAGTATTTTCGATAATAAAATTCAAGAAAATAAAATTACCCCGGTAATAAAACCATAGTATTTTCCTTGAAAAACTAGAATCCATATTGACATAGATTTATCACATCAGTTGATCTGCTAGTGACAAATGTATTCAACACAGTAACTTGTCGAACAATAATTGCCAAATCATATTGCAATTTCTAGATATGTCAGGGACTTACATTGCCAAAAACATTTGCATTGTAAACATGTTTTATCCCTTCTTTATGCCTTAAGTTTCCAGTTCTCACTGAGTAATTCAATTAAGTCGACTAATCTAAAGAACATAAAACCTTCATGTGCAATCTTATTCAGTCATGAAGTTTTCTCTCCATTACAACATCGTCCGATATCTTATATGACGACAATTGTAACTTCAAGTGTTCGTCAATTAGAGGGCATATGACTTAAATTTTAGGGTATAGATTTTGGTGTCAAAATCATGTATGGAGAAGCATGCATACATCTCCATAGCATAAGTTTAATAAAACGTTTAGTAAACTTTTTGGTGAGACTAAAAGTTCATCATATATTTGCAAGTTGAGTTATTGGTTAAACCAAACATCCTTAAAGAATTATACCAATAACAACCGTAGGTAATTCCAATTTTGATGCACAGGCAAGCCGGGAATTTGGTCAGCGCTGAAGCATAACACCTCCTTCCTTAACCGGGTACTTGACCAGCGGTGCGTTATACCCACTTTGTAGTTTGTCAAAATTGAGTAGGCCGTTAAGTGCTATTGCAATTCTAATCAACACAAATCATATGTAATTTAGGTCTCAAAACAATTCATTAATTTTGATAAGATTTAGTCCATATTATTTTTCTTTAAAAAATTACCCTTGTTTACAACATACAATTAAAAAAAAACGCATGAAAACAAGTAGTACAAAAAAAACTAAATCAAATAGCCACATGCAAACAATTTATTCAAAGAACATCAAATCTAGGGTTTTTATGAACATAAAAAGTCTTCCCTAATTTTAAAACTTTGAATCAAATGAAGCAAATAGCAATCAAAATTATATGATCCGTAAAAAAACATGCATGTTTATTACGGATCTTCCATATTCTCTTAACAATTAAAAAACTACTACGGATCGTAACCACACATGACATAACAATTAATTCATGCATACATCTAAAGTTAATTACCATGTAATTTTAGGGTTTACAAAAAAAAAATTTTTTTTTTTATAAAAAAACGGCAAAGCCATTTTTAAAACAATAAAAAACAAAACCCCTAATTTTTATAAAACCTAAACAACAACATGTAATTTTAACACAAATCAATATTAGTTAAAAAAAACTTTAGATCTTGATAATTATAATCATGTTAAAACGGCTCTCGATGCCACTGATAGTTAATGATCATAACAATTACAAAAACCCTAACATAGATCAAAGAGCATACAGCGGAAGCAGATTAACAAGATCTTTATATAACACAATTATAATTAATCAAGGCTAGGGTTACATACCTTTTTCTTAGCAGAACGATCACCGGTAAAAATAAATCAAGAACACCACTAGGATGTAATCTAAAATAAGATCACACCACGATCTTGTACACATGTGATACGATGAGCTAATCATGAGTCTAGCACGAACAGAACCGAGCCTTCCAAGCCTATGGAAGATCTACCCAACAACCCTAGAGAGGGGCTAGGACTAGATCTAAAATAGCTTTTAGAAAATCAAAGATGAACCCTAATGGGTGTATATTGGCCGGCGGTATAGAGCTAGAAAGAAGAATAATGGAGTGAAAAATTATGAAGCCTTAAGGTTTGTTTATATACACCTTGGAAACTTATCTTCCAAGGTTTAAACAAGATAAAGCCTAAAACTTTTCATCCCTATCTTTGCCTCTTATTTGGCCGGATATACATGTGCTCAAAAGAGGGTTTCCGGAACTTTCCGACACCTTCTTTTAGCTTCTTTAACATTCTATAACAATCGTTTAATACTTAACTTTTAATTACTTAACGATCGTTAGCTACAGTTTGATTTAATAAATATAATAAATATATTTAATAAATAAATTAACTCTTCACGTAATGTGTGCAATCCCGTGATCTCGAGTTCGATCCTATCACACGACTATCGATTTTAAAGTCCATAAACTTTCATAGACACAACCCTCTAAAAACACACAACAAAGACACTGAGACATAGTTCCCTGCCCTACTTGTCACTCAATCAACTACCGTTGTTTGAACATCATAGACGGATTTCAACAAAAAAACGCGTGTTCTATTGTTGTTCGAAGCGAGTAAGCCATAAACATGTCATTTTTATAAATATCAAATGCTTGCCATAACTTTGTAATTTTTTTATTAGGGCACAAATTGTGGTATTCTTGGTTGGTACGATTTAACATTGTGCGAAACATATTCAAATTATTCCCGGGCATAATAATTTATACATATTTGAAAAAAATATTAATATGAACTAATACTATATTATTTTTGAAAAAAATATCAATTATATATTCACATTGCATAACAATTAAAGGCGTAGATTTACAAAATCGTACATATGTTGTCAACTTAAAATGCTACTCCAATGACCAATATCACCGCATTGGTGACAAATAGGGTCCTCAGAAGGATTCTCTTTCTCTGGTGGAGAAAGGATCTTAGCTCTAGGAGTAAAGTTTGCTACTTTTTCCCTTTGCCTTGATTTACCCATTCACAGCATTAGACGGTTAAGCCTTATTAGGCTTTTGGATCCTTCCTACTTTATTGCATGAAGAGTGGGTGCAACCTTCTTTGGTACCGTTTTATCATGTAACTTAAACACGACATGTAACTCATGTATTGTCTTCCCCAGGCCATTTATATCGTAATGTTGCATTAATCTATCATATTCCTTGCTAAGTGAGACTAAAATTAGGCTGACAACAAGTTTGAGTGACATGGGGTGACCGAGACATTCCAAATTCTCTATGTAGCTCTTCAAGCTTAAGGCGTAGGAGCTCACATATTGTCCTTCTTAATGTTTGCATGGGTGAAAGGTTCATGCTACATTAAGGAGTTACTAGGCCTGCTTGTTTGGCAGGATATAATCTTTAGTTCTTCGAGCATAAAATTAGCACCATGGCCCTCCAGATTTCTCAGGATTTAAGAGGGTATGATCATAAGCATAAGTCCAACAATTTATTTAGACCGTTTAACCTAAGTATTTTGTTTTTCTTGGTCGCACTGAGGGCTTTGGTGGCCTGTTGGGACATATGGGAGCTCCAGAATAGGTTGCTCAAGGTAAGGCAACAAATTGTCGGTCTCTAGCGTGATCCAAAGAGCATGACACCAGTTGACAAAGTTGTTTTCGGTCAATTTTATCTTCTCAAGGAAGGACTTAATAACTAAACTGTTTAATCAAGAGGCAGAAGTATTCATCTGGAAAATAAAAGTTCAAAAGATTAGTATTTATGATAATTACATTCTCAAATAACTAACTACCCAATTATTTAATAATGAGACTAAGATCCTACTTGTCCTCCCACTCATTATTAGGAGGTCTGGCTAGCTAATAATGATTAGAGAAGAGTTAAACGTCGAGCATTAATTGCATTACAAGTGCAACTGTTAGTATTTATGAGACAATTCATGAAGTTTATTATTGTAGAGTGTTTGAATGGGATGTCCTCGCAAGTCTTACGAGTACCAATGAACATTTCAAGCAAACTTGTTCTGGAAATAATAATACCATGAGAATGTTTCATCTCATCTTATGCCTCGGGTTGAACATCTGATAAGTGACTCGATTTAAGTCATACCAATTTTAAGCTTGAAAAAATTAACATAGATCCGACCTATAGAAAAATTGGTCTTGATTTTGAAATTCACCCTAAACCAGTTGGTAAAAACGAACTGTAAGTGTTAATCAATGACTAAAACAATTACAAGAATCATCAAATAGGTTTAAACTTGAACAACTTAGTCTATCCACTTTGGTCTCGACTTACGTAGGTTATAAATATACCGTAAATACAATATACACGATATATTAAGTGGTACCTCTGTGTATATGTGTGTGAACCCATAGACTCACATGCGCCGGGCCGAATAATTATTTATTATGACACGAGCGTACTCCAACATCTCTCACTTGCGCACGACATAATAAGCAAGTAATAATAGAATCAAAGGTTAATGTCTAGCAACACGCCAATGCCCCTAGAAACATATGAGGATAGTTTCTTAAACATCTCATTTAAATGGTTTAGTTATCAATCATCTTTTTGTTTCAGATACTCTGTCAAACTTTAAACATGGATCAAAAGTCATTCTTTAGTTTAACAATTCTGTTTCTCGATATTGATTTTAAACTAGATTACCAAATTAATCAAGTATCGTCTTAATTACATTTGGGTGTTTCCACATATACATTTGTACAATTTATTAAGGGGCCCAGTAGTATCTAAGTTCAATACATGTGGGGCAACAAATCCTATCTTAACTACACGTGTCGTTCATGTGTTTCGCATCGCACATCAAAATGGTCTTTATAGTAGCCTTGTTAAGGAAAACGTTAAACGATAGCAAAGATTGACATTCCACACTACACAACATCGTATACCAAATCGATGCTAGTCTAATAACCCATTATTTGTAACTAATTCTTGCACTACTATAGCCGTAAGATATAAAAAAGATAACACTTTTATCCTTTTGATTTTATTTTCTTCTGTATAACCACAAGGTAAAGAAGAGGAACAAAATAGATATGTTCTATATGCTACTTCATTCGTGATCTTCATCACAATTTTTTTTCACACGCCAGAAGAAAGAAATGGGAGAGAACAAATGGAAATGATGTGTAACGCTTATTTGTTAGGAAATTAGTTAATATAATTGACTAAGTTTAATGACTAAAACAATTACACTAATGACAAAATAGGTTTAGACTTGACCAACTTTGTCTATTCATTTTGGTCTCGAGTTACGTAGGTTATAAATATACCGTAAATACAATATATACGATATATTAGGTGGTACATCTGTGTATATGTGTGTGACCTCATAGACTCACATGCGTCTGGCCGTATAGTCATTAATTATGACACAAGCATACTTCAACATCTCCCACTTGTGCACGACATAATAAGTAAGTAATAATAGAAACAAAGGTTAGTGTCTAGCAACACACCAATGCCCCTAGAGGATAGTGTCTTAAACATCGCATTTAAATGGTTTACATATCAATAATCCTTTTGTTTCAGATACTCTGTTAACTTTAGACATGCATCAAAAGTCATTCTTTAGTTTAAGAATTTTGTCGCTCGTTATTCATATTGAACTAGATTACCAAATTAATCAAGTATCATCTTAATTATATTTGGGTGTGGTCACACATACATATGTACAATTTACCAAGGGCCCCAGTAGTATCTAAGTCCAATACATGTGGAGCAACAAATCCTATCTTGACTACACGTGTCGTTCATGTGTTTCGTATCGCAGCTGAAAATGGTCTTTATAGTAGCCTTGTTAAGGACAACGTTAAACCATAGCAAAGATTGACATTGCACACATACAAAACCTACTTGCTTATCAAGTTTAGGATGAGAGATCTAACCACTTGCGAGATTCACTATTGACGACGATCCATGCAGTGAATTCTCGTAGATTGGGTCAATCCAATGTTCATCCAATGCATACATATGAGTTTGGTGGCATCACCAATTAATATTCATTCTCGATATGCATAACGTCAAGACAATGTCGAATTTTCAAATGCTTCAAATATGGCAATAAAAAAATATACTTTTTTCCATATGTTGTTTGGTGGTTCTTTTTCGTTTTCCAAACACATTGTTTACATCTTCGACTCGGGATAGTATACCTTCTCAATCTAATGGTTTTCTTAAGACTCCTAACTCATTGGGTCCATCAAACAGCTCTTTTCTTTTACGGTATGGTGATTCTTTCGAAGTGATCTTGGATGTCCCATATATACCATCTTCCTATAATTTGGAAACCACTTTGAGTGGGTATCATCTTCACAAACAAGACACGCCTTATATCCTTTTGTACCATATCCAGATAAGTTACAGTATATAGGAAAATCACTTATGGTGCAAAAAATATGTCTCGCAATAGAAAAGTCTCCTTTTTGTACGTATCATACACTTGAACTCCCGGAAGCCACAACTCTTTCATGTCCTCAATAAATGGTTGAAAATACACATCAATGTCATTCTCGTGTTGTTTTGGACCTTGAATTAACAATGACATCATGATGTACTTTCGTTTCATGCATAACCAAGGAAGAATGTAGACGCATAAAAGAACTGGCCACTTGATGTGACGACTACTCATGTTCCCAAATGGGTTTATACCATCTGAGCGAAGTCCAAACTGTATATTTCTAATTTCATCTCCAAAGTTTTCAGTAATATCAATATTTCTCCATTGAGGTGAGTCACCCACATGTCGTATTTTTCATCTTTTTTACGGTCTTCCGCATGCCAACGGAGTAATTTTGCATCTTTGGAATTAGCAAATAATCGTTTAAGCCTAGGTATGATGGGCAAATACCATAATATTTTAGCAGGGGTGTCATTCTTCATCACATCACTATTGAGTTCTTTTTCATTTTTTTCTTAATATCTTGATGAGTTACATACAGGACAACTTTCTAGGTACTTTCTTTCATTTATATACAATACACAATCATTGGGACATGCGTGTATTCTTTTGATTTCCAATCCTATTGTACAAATCAATATTTTTTCTTTGTATACTGAAATAAGCAACTCGTTATCTTTGGGTAGAAAATCATTCACAACCTCTAAAGTATCTATAAAATATTTATCACTCATACCGTTAGCTGCCTTTACGTTGAACAATCTCAACACTGCACTTAGTTTGGTTTGTTTTTTACACCCGACGTATAACGTTTTTCCGCATCAACAAATAGTTCTTGAAACTTGGCGTGATTATCTTCATCTATTTCACCTTCCAAATCATGTAACATGTCATATAAATTATCATGACCACTATCGTATAAAGCATTGTCATCATCGTTGCTATCATCAGAATCAACCGTGTCATGCTCGGTTAATAATTCACCATGCCATGACCAACAAGTATACCGTTCCACAAACCCAGTTGATATCAGGTGTCTTTTTATTTCATTAGAGTCAATATACGTAAGTATATTGTTACAATCTTTACACGGACAAGGTATTCTTAATTTTCCTTTATTTTCTCGATCATCCTCAGCAACTCTAATAAATTCAGACAACCTCGTCAAATATTCTTCTGAATTTCGATCAATCTTGTACATCCATTTACTTCGATCCATCTAAAATTTCGATCTATCTAGTAATAATATAAAGAATTAGTAACAATATAAGAAATTGCTAACTATTATATTTTCATAACTAAAAATTGTAACTCATTATCTTGTTATCGCGCAAATCTGACTCAGACTTATTTTGAATGGCAAGTTAAGCCTAATATATGTGTATATTTTGCCAAGACTCTTGTAGGAGAAGGGGGCCAACACTCGCAGACCATGGTAATGAGCAGGCTTCCGAAGGCTTCCGAACAGGTAATGATACGTTTTCCTATTATCTTATATTCTACAAGTTTTTTTTTAATTTTCGAATTTAATTGTAGGAAGTTTGGGAGACTGATAATTTTTGTTTGGACGGATATGGTGAGACCCAGTTTCTTTTTATTTTACAAGCTTAACCTCGTTTACAGTTTTTTTATTAACCTTTTTAATTTTTTGAAAAATTTATAGTGGAGAGATTGAATTGAAGAAATTCGGCGCAAATTAGAGGGCTTCACTTTTTTTGCAAAAGAGGAGTACTCATTTCTAAATAAGAATAAAGAGAGAAGATTGTCCTGTGTTTGATAGTATAAACAAGGTATGCTATTGTTGACTCGGTGTTTTTAGGCTGATGGTTTGGTGGAATTTACCTAATAAATATTCACGCTGGTTGACGAAATGCTCATTAGTTTTTTTTAGCGTTAGTTATATAACATTACTGAATGCAAACAACAAGGTGTGTTCATTTGGGGGTGACCAGGATAAATCTGAATAACTTTAATATTATTTCATCTAATTGAAACTCAATCAATCACTTTTATTTACCCAGAGATCACAAACATCAACTCATGGACTGTAAAGGATTCATCTAGCAAAATACTAAAATCTAACTTGCACCGCACTCTTAAATTACTTTAATCCTTTTCCTAGTTATACTCGTGTAATTGATTTCTAAATTTTGGTATTTAATTTATATGATGACCACAGTTATGCCCAGTATGTGTTTAAGCTAAAATGTCTATTAAAATCAGGGTAAACTAGCAGCCTTACAACCTTAATTTTTGTAGAATTACAGGTACTACTACCTTACTATGTAGCACCATCAGATGCATTGCTGCTGAAGCAAGCAACCAGTTAGCCTCAAGTTTTTGTTGGATCTAAGCCTCAAGCTGGATGTATATATATTTTCTAGTTAAATTCACATGTACTGTAAAGTAATTGACTTCTTGGGTTATATGCAATCATTTTGATTTTTTTTTACTTTGCGATTAACGATTTATGGTGCTATATGACAATAAGCAAGATAAAGAAGTGATACATACCATTAAATATCACTTCAAAGAAAACAATTTTAGATCATTTAAAGCTTTATTTAATGTGGGTTTAGAAAAAAGATGTTGTAGAGAAAAGTTGTATGCATGTCTTGAAAGCAAATTAGTTTTAAATATGCACCTTTTGAAAAAAAATGCAAAAAAGGTAAAAAGAAAATGAGAGTTTGTTGTTTCCAGGCCGTTGTGGTGCCTACTTTGGGTATTATTGATCCATTGGGGGAATATAGCCCTGTTTTATATAAGGAGTCTATTTGGAAGAATAGATCCCGGTTTTCAAAGAGGAACCATGGCTCTATCAGGTTATTCAAATAAAGCCCGATTTTTTTTAAGTAAAAACATGGCTATATATCTTTAAGAAAAGAAGGGAATTCTTTTAGACCCCGTTTTTAAAAAAGAAGAGGCTCTATTAGGGGGCTTTATATCCATATATGAAAAGGTTTTATATCATAACAAGGTTTAATATCAGGACAAGATTTGGTATACTTGACATATAGGAAGTGTAACACCATACGCTGTAAAGCCATAGTTTTGCATAGTTGACGATTAGAAATTCTCGTCGTATGCACGACATTTTTCTATTAGATACAATCCTTCAACCTTTTATAATTACTAGAAATTCTCGTCGTTATGCATGACATTTTGCTATTAGATACAATGCCTCAATCTCTTATAATTACAATCGGAATAGACTGATGTTGCTTAAAATAACGTTCTCGGAAAGACCCAAAACACTTAACACACTGTGTATCGTTAATTATTAGCCGTTAGGAAAACTCCGCCGCTATACGCGGGTACACATCTAATCACTCATCTAATCACTCAGATAGTTCCAAGCTAAGATTGACCAACAATTATATATAAAATCGTCAAAAAAAAAGTCACATATATTATTAATCAAATAACTTGATAACATGAAAGAAAATAACTTGTAAACCTAAGAGATGTATCCTTTGAGATCGTACGGCAATCGTCAACTATGCAGGCACAAAAAATAATATGCAAATGCAGCAGACTACAAGTCTAAATAATTTAGCACCGTCACGTCGTCATCCTTGATCCGTTCGTCGTCCTCTTCTTCGAAGAACCCTTGTTCCAATAAACACTCAGCGCCACCAATTGTTATACTTTTTCTACAACCTGTAGATATCACCTCCCCAGAGACATTGAGAGTACCATTCGCATCTATGATAAACCAAATGTTGACTAGTGTTGAGGATCTTGGAAATTCATCAAGCAAAAATGAGCCGAGGAAGAGGTTTTCTGTGGCTTTGCAACTTTCACCCCCATATACATCAATTTTCAAACCTTCGTCTACTTCTACGCTTTCGTCAATTTCTAGAAGAAAAAAAACACTCCTGAAAGTGGGTATTGGTGTTTTCTTCGGGATGAAGACCTGCACATCACTATCTTCGCACCCCAAACCAAGGGAGATAGGAGTGACATCCTGCAAAAGTTTATTACCGTGACCACCTATGTTTGCGGCCAAAACAGCTGCGCCGTAAGCAACACCTTCGTCCATTTTAATGCTCTTGCAAAGTGGTTTCCCGTCGAAGAATTCCATCAGCATTTGTTGTACCTTGGGAATCCATGTAGACCCACCAACAATAACAACATCATCGACATCTTTCTTGTGCATTTTCCCATCCCTCAAACAAATCTTCACATGTTCGATGCACTCTTTGAAGTAATGGGCATTTAGCTCCTCAAATTCTTCCCTGCTAAATCTAATCGAAAAATTAATTCCGTCGTACAAGGAGTCGACCTCAATGAATGTTTGAGTTGTCACTGATAAATCCCTCTTTGCTTTTTCACATGCAACTTTTAATCTCATTATTGCTTGTGCATTCTTTGTCACGTCCCTCTGTTCTTTATCTTTAAACACTTGGACACAATGGTTCACAATCAACTTGTCAAAATCATCACCACCCGTATCAGGGTCACCGCTCGAGGATTTAACACTAATGAAACCAGCCTTGTTCAAATTGACAAGTGACACGTCCAATCTTTTTCCACCCATATCAAAGATAACAACATTTTTCTCTTCAGGACAATATAAATCTAGGCGTGAATCTAAACCATAGGCAATTGCCGCTGACAATGGCGCATCGATCAAACGCATAACTTTTAAGCCGGCCAGTATACTAGCATCTATGGTTGCTTCCCGTTGCTTCTTACCAAAATTCGCAGGAACAGTAATTACTGCATGTGTGACTATTGTTCCAAGGTATGCTTCAGCCGCGTCTTTTAAATCTTTTAGAATCATGGAATGCATGTCTAAACATGTAACTCTCTTGTTCCCAGATTCATTTTTAAAGAGCAGGAATGGCCAATCTAAATTTTCATCATTAATTACCTTAAAATGGCATGATTCATTGTTCTTCTGCTCTCTGCAATCATTGAATCTGATTCCCATTAAACGTTTAATATCTGAAAGTTAGGGAAAAAAACTAACGATTAGTAAGAAGTTCATCAAGAAAAACATTTAAAAGGTAAACAACGTGCATGATATGATTAACAAGATGTCATAAACATATATTAGTAGCACCTTATATATACTGTACTAAAATATGGTTAGTTTCTGCTTCAGATTAACCATTTAGTATGTATAAGTATATCTATCAGAAGATCAACGATTAGAAAGTTCAACAGGGAAAGGGATGAGCATGTGTACCAAATACGTCGTTTGCAGAATCCGTAGTGATTGGAATTTTCGCGGCCGCCTCACCTACCAAGAGTTGTGTGCCATCCCAACCGACGCATGCTGGAGTACTCATGTTACCTTGTTTATTAGGAATGATTACAACGCGGTTGTGCTTTTCAGACCACACAGCCACACGAGAGTGTGTTGTCCCGATATCAATCCCCACCGCAGTTCCTCTAATTCTTTCCGATAATCTGTAAGGCTGTGGTGGGAGTTTTTTGCAGAATTCTGTTTTTTCAGGTTTGCTTGTTTTTTCAGGTTTCCTTGTTTTGTCAGGTTGTTTCTTTTTAGTGTGAAACAGCTTGAGAAACTTATCCATGCGACGATCTCAATTATGTGAAACTAAATAACGAATTGTCTAGGAATTATTATTTTTGGTTATAATTAGTTCTGATTATTATACGTATATATAAGACCATTTTTATCCATAACCTATTCTAATACAATCTCCTACTAGTATTAGAATATTATTCTTACTCCTTCATCTATACAAGTCCTAATATATAAACTTGTTTTTTTCATTTATCAACCACCAAACTTAAATCATAATTTTTTTTATCTATAAACCTTTACAACACAAAAACTTCATAAAGTTATTATCTATTAATTGGTGGGCAAAACACATTAAATGACAAAATAAATACAAATTAATATGCAACATGTATAAACAATTATTGTATAAATTATAATTTTTTAGATATAAGTATTTAAATTGTTTACTTACGTAAGTTTCTTGAACAAATCAACTTTTTTGTATATTTGCATATTCCAAAACATATATGGTCTATGTATGTATTTTAGTACAAATTTAGTGAAATATTGTTCATTTTACCAAATATTTCAAGTAAATCATACATATCATAGTAGGGAGATTTTAAAGTTATTACATTATATAAAAAGTGTAAACATATAGATTACAAAGTTTTTCTATATGTACACGTTATATAATATTATGACGAATGTTATATAGATTTGCAAATAAATTTCATCATCATTCATCACAATCTCGTAATATTATTTTTATATGAAATGTTTTATTATCGCTTAAAGTTACTTCAACTTAAAGCTCTCATAATTATTTATAAATGTAATCATAAAATACTATGTTTATATAATTTTATTTTTAAGATGCTCGCAGCCGCAACACGCTAGTATCTGCTAGTTTAGTTAAAATACTTGTAACAAGGTAAAGAAATTGATATAATCGAAAAGTGAGATAGAAATTTTTTTATATAATAAAAGAATTAGATTTTTTGAGATTTTTAGTTAAAAGTGGAGGTTGTAAAAAAATAATTAGACTAATCAAATAGCTTGATTTTACACATAAGTAAAATGATGTCATGGATAGTGCATCAGTTTAGAATCCAAAAGTCATCGTCCCTTTTATAATTCCAAAAGTCTTTATCATTGTATAAATAACCTCTATCACTTTTGAGGAGGGACTCACTGTTTGAATAATAAAAACAACAGAGCTTTTGATCTCTGCATTTATACATATTCTCGTGGATTCCAGTGACATGTTATTGTGATCTTTGTTTGGTTGCATCATATTTGTATCAGAGCTTTTTGGTCGCTTTGAATCGTGTTGATGGCAGAAGAACAACCCCGTGGTCGTCGAGGGCGTCGAGGTGGATATGCGCGTAGGCAACCTCGTCCGGGTGCCGACGCCAATGAGGAAGAACCACGACCAAACCGTAGGGACCAGCAGGATCTCGAGATCGCAGCTCAAGGAAGACGAATCCGAGAATTGGAACGTTTGCTAGCACAGGCTAGATTGGATGATTTCCGCGACGCTGATCGTGATGAAGAAGAAAGTGAGGGATCAGACATCGACTCAACCGAGAGCAACATTGAAGAAGATGAAAACCCATGGGGTGTTAACCGACCCAATAGAGATCGCCATTACAGGCCGGGCCGTTACAATTCTTCTCAAAACTTTGGTGTGAAAGTCGACATCCCTGACTTTGAAGGTAAATCCCACCCTGATGATTTCATTGATTGGCTATATACTGTTGAGCGTGTGTTCGATATTAAAAACCTAAGTGATGAACAAAAGGTCAAGATAGTGGCAATTAAGTTGAAAAAGAATGCATCTATTTGGTGGGAGCATGTTATGAAGCAACGTACGAGAGAAGGAAAGCCAAAGATTGTGAGTTGGGGTAAGATGAAAAAGAAGTTAATGGCCAAGTTTTTACCCGTGCAATTTCGGCAAGAAGCTTTTATAGAATATCACAATTTTAAACAACCAGGAGGTATGTTAGTTGAAGAATTTACAAGTGAATTTGATCGTTTGAGGTTACGTTGTGATGTGGTTGAGGAGGAGGAAGAAACAATTGCACGTTATTTGGCTGCACTAAAACCCGAAATCAGTGATGTTGTTCAACTTCAACAATATTGGTCATATAATGATGTTTGTAGGTTAGCTCGAAAGGTCGAGTCACAACAAAAGAAAAAAGTGATTAGTAGCAGTAGTTCTCGCTTTTCAGGTCGTTTTATGGGGAGTGACACAGGTAAGAAGGTTGCAAATCCAAACTCGAACCCGACCCGAAACACTAACCCAACGACAAGTTACCGTCCTATTTCGAGCACGGGAGGGGTATCAACGACTAAACGATGCTATAAGTGCCAGGGCCTTTGGCATATTGCTGCTGATTGCCCAAATCGACAAATAATGTCTTTAATTGAAGAAGATAGTGGACCCGTATTTGACGAGTACGAGGGTGATACTTGCGTGCAACATTCTGACGAAGGAGAAATCGCGTATGCTGACCATGGGGAGGCACTAGTGGTCCGACGCACTTTGAATGTGGTAACAAAAGAAGACGAGTCATGGTTGAGACACAACATATTTCATACAAGGTGTACATGTGAAGGTAAGGTTTGCAATGTCATTATAGATGGTGGAAGCTGTGAGAATGTAATTTCTTCGATAATGGTCGACAAGTTGAGCTTGAAAACTGAGACACATCTGAAACCTTACACGCTGCATTGGTTCAAGAAAGGCAATGAAGTGAAGGTATCAAAAAGATGTCTGGTGAATTTTTCTATTGGCAAGAAGTATACAGATGAGGTATGGTGTGATGTGGTGTCCATGGACGCATGTCATATTTTGCTTGGTCGACCATGGCAATTTGACCGTAAGACTAAGCATGATGGCTTTAAAAATACTTACACTTTCGAGAAGGATGGTACGACAATTACCCTTGGCCCGACAGATCTTAGAAAGGAGGCAAGAAACCAGTTTTTGTCACGAGCGGAATTTTTAATGGAAGCACATGAAGCCAATAATATGTTTGCTCTAATATTGGTGGAACCAAATGAAGGAGCTTACAACCTTCCCCATCAAGTGACGTAGATACTTGAGGAGTTTAAGGATGTAGTACCCGAAGAGTTACCTCCTGGACTTCCACCTATGAGGGAGATACAACATTGTATCGACCTTGTACCAGGGGCTGTCATACCTCACAAAGCCGCTTATCGAATGAGTCCCAAAGAACATGAAGAGTTACAGCGATAAGTGAAAGATTTACTCGAGAAAGGGTCGATTCGAGAGAGCATGAGCCCATGCGCGGTACCAGCACTACTAGTTCCCAAGAAAGATGGATCGTGGCGGATGTGTATTGATAGTCGTGCGGTCAATAAAATAACGATTAGATATCGTTTTCCAATTCCGCGGTTCGACGATCTTATTGACCAATTGCATGGAGCAACAGTTTTTTCGAAAATCGACTTACGTAGTGGGTACCACCAGATTTGTGTCCGACCCGGAGATGAATGGAAGACGACATTTAAGACTCGTGGTGGTTTATACGAGTGGATGGTGATGCCTTTCGGGCTGTCCAACACCCCAAGCACCTTCATGCGGTTAATGAATCATGTTTTTCGGTCTTACATTGGTAAATTTGTAGTTATTTATTTTGATGACATATTGGTGTTTAGTACTTCAGAGGAGGAGCACTTAAACCATTTGAGACAAGTATTTGAAGTTCTAAGGGCCCAGAAGCTATTTACTAATGCTAAAAATGTCACTTTCTTTCAAATGAGGTGATGTTTTTGGGCTACGTTGTCTCTAAAGAAGGCATTCGGATGGACCCTGTAAAAGTTGACGCAATAACGAGTTGGTCTACACCAAAAAATGTTCACGAGGTTCGTAGTTTTCATGGACTAGCCTCATTCTACCGTCGTTTCATTCATAACTTCAGCACCATTATCGCACCAATTACTGAGTGTATAAAAGGGAGGAAGTTCAGTTGGACCCGTGAAGCCGAGGAAGCATTTGGATTATTGAAAAGGAAGGTAACAGAAGCTCTTGTACTAATACTAACAGACTTTAATGAGGTGTTTGAAGTTCATTGTGACGCATCAGGGGTGGGCATTGGAGGTGTGTTGAGCCAAAGGAGTCGGCCTATAGCTTTTTTTAGCGAGAAATTAAATGACACTAGGCGCAAATACTCCACGTATGACAAGGAGTTTTATGCAATTGTTCGTAGCCTAGAGTATTGGCGTCACTATCTCATCGCTAAAGAGTTCATCTTGTACTCTGATCACGAGGCGCTAAAATACATAAATGGGCAACACAAGCTGAAAACAAGGCATATTAAGTGGGTCGAATATTTGCAGGCGTATAACTTCTCTATTAAGCACAAGGCAGGATCACTCAACAAAGTGGCTGATGCGTTGAGTCGCAGACACACGCTACTTTCAACAATGCAAGTTCAAGTTCTTGGTTTTGATACATTTAAAGAGCTTTACAGTGATGACTCTGACTTTACAACCATATGGAAAAAGTGCAAAAACCAACCCCACAAACAGTTTGTCCTGCAAGATGGTTTCCTTTTTAAAGATAATCGACTTTGTATCCCTAAATGTTCCTTAAGGGAGTCGATTATCCAAGAAGGGCATTGCGGTGGTTTAGCGGGACACTTTGGGGTAGACAAGACCGTGGCATGGCTGAGCGCGAATTTTTATTGGCCAAAAATGGAGCGTGCTATCAAACAGTTTGTGGAAAAGTGTCGGTGTGTCGAATAGCAAAAACCTGAAGCTCAAATGCCGGTTTGTACCAACCATTACCTGTACCGGTGGCGCCATGGGTGGATGTGAGTCTTGATTTTGTTCTCGGGTTACCACGAACTCAACGAAATAAAGACTCAATTATGGTAGTAGTGGACCGATTTTCCAAAATGGCCCACTTTATTCCGTGCAACAAGACGTTTGATGCATCACAAGTAGCACGTTTATTTTTGCAGGAGGTTGTACGATTGCATGGTGTGCCTAAGACTATCACGTCTGATCGCGATGTGAAGTTCGTTAGTCATTTTTTGCGTACATTATGGCGCAAGATGGGAACTCAACTTCAATTTAGTTCATCACACCATCCTCAAACGGATGGACAAACTGAGGTGGTTAACCGTAGTCTAGGAAATTTGTTACGGAGTTTAGTTGGAGAGAATCCGAGACAATGGGATTTGGTGTTGCCACAAGCTGAGTTTGCAAACAATCGATCAAAAAGTCGCACCACGGGCAAGACACCATTTGAAATAGTAACGGGTGTTAATCCCATCACTCCACTTGATCTCACACCACTTTTGACACCTGCAAATTTTAGTTCTGAAGGAGAGGAGCACGCCAAACAAGTCCAAGAGTTACATAAACATGTCCGAGCACACATTGAAAAACAGAATGCAAAGTATAAGGAGCGGGTGGATAAACGTCGTAAGTAAGTAGTATTTAGAGAGGGGGACATGGTGTGGATTCGACTCGGAAGGGAACGTTTCCCTGCTGGTAGGTTTGGAAAATTACAACCACGTGCAGATGGACCGTTTCGAGTATTAAAAAAGATTAATGACAACGCCTACAAGATTGACTTACCCGGTGAATACAATGTTTCTGGAACCTTCAATGTCGCAGACTTGTCCCCATATGTTACCGACAACGAGCTGGAAGAGAACCATAATGTTGAGCAAGATTCGAGGGCGAATCTTCTTTTAGCAGGGGAGTATGATGTCATGGATAGTGCATCAGTTTAGAATTCCAAAAGTCATCGTCCCTTTTATAATTCCAAAAGTCTTTATCATTGTATAAATAACCTCTATCACTTTTGAGGAGGGACTCACTGTTTGAATAATAAAAACAACAGAGCTTTTGATCTCTGCATTTATACATATTCTCGTGGATTCCAGTGACATGTTGTTGTGATCTTTGTTTGGTTGCATCATAAAATCAAGGAATTTGATTGGTCCAAAAAAGTCAAAATTAATTTAAGTTTAGTCAAAATTAAAATTTTTGGTGGCGGAATTTGATGAAAACACATAAAAATATATGTATCAAATTTATGAAAATAAAACTTAAAAAAAAGAGGGGTTTGATAAAACTTTAATGGTTTAATTCTAGATAAATTAGATACACTTAAATGTAAACTTATATTTTTTTCATATTTTGTTAGCAACTTTGAAAAATAAACGGAATACCCCTTTAAACTTTATAACCTATATTTTTTATATTTAAAAATATAACATATATGTAATATTAAAAAATCAACAAATCACATAATTATAAATATTCAAATAAAAAGACAAAGTATTGTCTATTTTTTATTTTGACACTTAACAAAGTCAATGAATACAATTTATATAAATTATTATTGACATGAATATAAATATCAAAATGAATGCAGGACCTTAAAAATCGATGTGAGAAGAAAATAAATAGACGAGATTCTACATATTACAATAATATATAACTTTTAAAGTCGTTATGTCTTAATAAACACACATTGTCTATAGCTAACATTTCAGTTTATATTAATTTATACGGTACACAGTAAAACAAAAAGATAATCAATCATATAAAATTAGATGTTTTTAAAAAACATATAAAATCAGTTTATATTAATTTATATTTAAGTCCCGTGCAGTTGATAAAATAGAAAAGTATGAGAGACAAATAACAAAAATAATGTGAGAAAAATGGATAAAGTAGAATGTTGGATTGATGAACGATAACCCCAATTCATTTCACTCGTGTACTTTTTTGTATATTAATTTTTTCCTTTTTTATCTTTCAACCAGTTGGTTAGGATAGCTGATAACCATAGCCTAACTATAACCGCAAATTGACCTAAAAGATTCACATGTGTTGAATACGATATAAAAAAATTTGTCCCTATGATTTTTGGGTATAACGGTTCTACACTACAACAATCCAGCCCTTCCCCATCGGGGTTTTCCCCAGCGACAACGTGTCGCTGGGGAAACGACGCTAAACGACAAAATCAGTCTGACGTGGCAAACTTGCTCGTATAAATTTTGACCAAAAAATAAAGAAAAGTTTCCCCAGCGACATGTTGCTGGGGACGCTTTGACTGAATTTTGACCAAACAGTTTCACAAAAATGCAAGCGGGAGATTATCCCGCCAAGTTTTCCCCAGCGACAACTTTCTTCCACGGACTAATCCAAGTGATTAGTGTTAATGTATTGTTTATTTATGTCCCAACGTTTCCCCAGCGACATGTCGCTGGGGAAACTTTCAGGATTCCCTCCAAATGTTTTTCGTTAGCGCGCCTATTTAACAAAACGACGAACAAAACTTTTCCCCAGCGACATGTCACTGGGGAAACGTTGACTGCAATTTGACCAACGATTTTCACAAAAAAGTGTAATGGTTATTTAATATTTTAATAAATATAAAATATATATTAAAAAATAGAGTTCTTAAAATTTAAAATAGTATATGTCTTTTTATGATAAAAAAAGTGAGACAAATGGTTAATTTTCCCGCTAATATTTTCCTGCCAATGTTTTCCCGCCAACATTTTGCCCGCCAAAAGTTAACATTCACTGATAATTGTTAACATTCATTGTTAATATTAATTAAAAATTTTTAACATTCATTGAGGCTTACAAACAGACACGCCTAAACCTAACTTTATTCTACACAAACACTTAAACACGCGCTTAATTAAACATGGATATTAAACCGATAATACACTCATAAAAACGAAAACAGATACATCATAATCTAGTTCAAACGAATGTTCCCCATGTCATCGTAAAGGTCGTGAAGTAGTGCAGTTGAATCGATTGTCTGCCTATCGCAATTTTTGTACAACTCTACTGTACTCTCAAGTACCCTTATCATTCAAGTCAAGCGCACACAGTTTGAACACGTTGAAGAGCTTGGAGAAGAAATTGGAATCGTTAAAGGTCTGGGAGAAGAGCTTGGAGGAGAAAATCTCGTTGAAGGTCTCGAAGAAGAGCTTGGAGGAGAAAAGCTCATTGAACCTTCAAGAGAGTTGATTAGTAGTTGCACGTGTTCGTCTTTCCATAAAAAAAATTGCATCCATATAAAACTGGACGTTGAACCCATGAACGTGGACAAGCATAGTATAGTCTACCAAAGGATTCAGTTTGCCACGATTCTCGAATAACTACATCTCCATGTCCACACTTTCACAGAAAAGCTTCATGCTTCAACATCTTCATAATAACAATGTGTTTGTGATAATAAGTGTGTGTGTGTATGTGTGTGTGATCTGCTGGTGGTTGTTATGATAAGGAGTGTATGTGGTTGTCCTTTTATGGTAAAAAAGTGAGGGAAATGGTTAACATTTTCCCGCCAGTGTTTTCCGTCCAATTTTTTCCCGCCAATAATGTTGAACCCTATCTAATACATTGAACCTCTAATGTTGAAACCTATCTAATATATTGAACCTCTAATGTTGAACCCTATCTAATACTTTGAACCTCTAATGTTGAACCCTATCTAATATATTGAACCTCTAATATTGAACCCTATCTAATACATTGAACCTCTAATGCTGAATCCTATCTAATACATGAAACCTCTATTGTTGAACCCTATCTAATACATTGAACCTCTGATGTTGAACCTTATCTAATACATTGAACCTCTAATGTTGAACCCTATCTAATACATTGAACCTCTAATGCTGAATCCTATCTAATACATTGAACCTCTAATGTTGAACCCTATTTAATACGTTGAACCTCTAATGTTGAAACCTATCTAATACATTGAACCTCTACTGTTGAACCCTATCTAATACTTTGAACCTCTCATGTTGAACCCTGTCTACTACATTGAACCTCTAATGTTGAACCCTATCTAATACATTGAACCTCTAATATTGAACCCTATCTAATATATTGAACCTCTAATGCTGAATCATATCTAATACATTGAACCTCTAATGTTGAACCCTATCTAATACTTCGAATCTCTAATGTTGAACCCTATCTAATACATTGAACCTCTAATGTTGAACCCTATCTAATATTTTGAACCTCTAATGTTGAACCTTATCTAATACATTGAACCTCTAATGTTGAACCCTATCTAATACTTTGAACCTCCAATTTTGAACCCTATCTAATACATTGAACCTCTAATGTTGAACCCTATCTAATACATTGAACCTCTAATGCTGAATCCTATCTAATACACTGAACCTCTAATGTTGAACCCTATCTAATACATTGAACCTCTAATGTTGAACCCTATCTAATACATTGAACCTCTAATGCTGAATCCTATCTAATACATTGAACCTCTAATGTTGAACCCTATCTAATACGTTGAACCTCTAATGTTGAAACCTATCTAATACATTGAACCTCTAATGTTGAACCCTATCTAATACATTGAACCTCTACTGCTGAATCCTAGCTAATACATTGAAACTCTAATGTTGAACCCTATCTAATACATTGAACCTCTAATGTTGAACCCTATCTAATACATTGAACCTCTAATGCTAAATCCTAGCTAATACATTGAACCTCTGATGTTGAACCCTATCTAATACATTGAACCTCTAATGTTGAACCCTATCTAATACATTGAACCTCTAATGTTGAACCCTATCTAATACATTGAACCTCTAATGTTGAACCCTATCTAATACATTGAACCTCTAATGCTGAATCCTATCTAATACATTGAACCTCTAATGTTGAACTCTATCTAATACTTTGAACCTCTAATGTTGAACCCTATCTAATACATTGAACCTCTAATGTTGAACCCTATCTAATATTTTGAACCTCTAATGTTGAACCCTATCTAATACATTGAACCTCTAATGTTGAACCCTATCTAATACATTGAACCTCTAATGTTGAACCCTATCTAATACATTGAACCTCTAATGATGAACCTATCTAATACATTGAACCTCTAATGGTATATAAAAAAATACAATTATACAAAACTTATTATTATTAATTATCTGAAAGTAACATATACAATTATATAAAAATAAAATATATATCTATATAAAACTTATTATTATTAATAATTTAAAACTAAATTACATAAATGTTATATAAAAAATATACAATTACATAAAACTTATTATTATTAATTATCTAAAATTAAAATATACAATTATATAAAACATATTATTATCAATCATTTAAAACTAAATTACATAAACATCATATATAAAAAATATACAATTATATAAAACTTATTATTTTTAATTATATAAAAGTAAAATATACAATTATATAAAATTATTATTATTAATCATTTAAAAGTAAATAAGATAAATGGTTTAAAAAAAGTTTCCCCAGCACATGTCGTTGGGGTAAGTTTTGTTTATTATTTTTTGAAATCCTTCCAAAAATTTTCATTAACGCGCTTCTTTCACAAAACGACAAAATACATGTTTCCCCAGCGACATGTCGCTGGGGATAGTTTTGTTAGAATCAGTAGGTTTTTAAATCAGCTGCGCAAAACGACAAATTCTAAGGTTTCCCCAGCGACATGTCGCTGGGGAAAATTTCGTCAAAAAGAAGGAAAGTTTCCCCAGCGACATGTCGATGGGGAAACTATTGACCAGATCTTATCCTTAGACGATTTACAGAAACTTCACTTATCTCCCATTTCTCATCTCTCAAACAACCACACCACCATTCACACCACCAATCATCACCACCATTCATCACCACTACCACCGTCATCTCCTCCATCCCCACCACATAACCCACCACGAATCATCACCACCATTCATCACCACCATTAACACCACCACCAGAATGTCTTCACCACCACCACCGTCATCTCCAGCCATCCCCACCACATAACCCACCAAGAATCACCTCCAACATCACCGCCAACACACCACCACCAAACGTCATCACCACCACCACCACCACATAACCCTCTTTTCTCTCTAATTGATAATTCTATAAACAAGTTTGTGGTGGTGGATTTACTTTTTCTGTTAATTAAAGGTATATTTTTCTTAATTGAGTTATTTCTAATAATTAAAATTTGTTTTTATATAATTAAAATTAATTTTTATATAATTTCAGCGGGGTAGGCAGCGTAGGTAGCAGTAGCAGTAGGCAGTGTATGTAGCGGTAGGCAGCGTAGGAAGCGGTAGGCGGCAGTAGGCTGCAGTAGACAGCGTAGGTAGCGGTAGGCGGCGGCAGGCAGCGGTAGGCAACTGTAGCAGCGGCAAGCAGCGGGAAGGTATATTTTATATAAAAAAAATTCGTTTGGTTTCCCTAGCGACATGTCGTTGGGGATTTAAAAATGTTATTTTCTTGTGTTAAATTTAAATCCAAACACTCCTTATATATGATTCCTAACCGAAGAGAACACTTTATTTTGATATAAGTTGTTTTCCAACAGCTTATTCGTATAAGCTTATCAGAACACCTTTTTCTGATAAGCTTATTAGAATAAGCTGTTTTCAAACATCTTATTCTGATAAGCTTATCCGGATAAACTGTTTTCAAACAGCTTATCCTGATAAGCTTATCAGGATAAGCTGTTTGAAACAACTTATTCCGATAAGCTATCGGAATAAGCTGTTTGAAAACAGCTTATCAGGATAAGCTGTTTGAAAACAGCTTATCAGGATAAGCTGTTTTCAAACAACTTATTCTGATTAGCTTATCCGAATAAACAGTTTTCAAACAGCTTATCCTGACAAGCTTATCAGGATAAGCCGTTTGAAACAGCTTATCCCGATAAGCTTAGCAGAATAAGCTGTTTGAAAATAGCTTATTCTGATAAGCTTATCAGGATAAGCTGTTTTCAAACAGCTTATCCTGATCAGCTTATCCGAATAAATTGTTTTCAAACAACTTATCCTGATAAGCTTACCAGGATAAGCTGTTTAAATACAGTTTATCCCGATAAGCTTATCGGAATAAGCTGTTTGAAAACCGCTTATCCAGCTGTTTTCAAACAGCTATCCTGATAAGCTTATCAGGATAAGCTGTTTGAAAACAACTTATTCTGATAAAGCTTATCAGAATAAGCTATTTGATATAAATGTTCTATTGAATTAAACCTTAGGAATGTTTTAGGATTTTAGCGATTAATTTCAGAAAATTCCCTCTGAAATTGATCAACCTATAGAAAACCCGTCCGAAGTTAATTTAATAGGAATTAACATCGGAAAGTCCCCTATTTGGGACTGCTTTTTGATTGTTTTGTCTCATTGAGGATATGAATGCGTATAACTTGTTTACTATTTGAGATGATTTCGACAGTGTTTCTCCTTTACTCCTACGAATATGTCTTTAAACATATATTTGGGGAGTTGAGGGGAAATGCTGCCGAAATTTTCTTAAATAGTAAATCGGTTATACGCATTCATATATGAGACGAAGCATCAAAGAGTGGGTTAGGATTGCCTTCTATAGTTACACTAGGTTAACAAAACATCTAGGATTGCTTTCCATAATTGCCTTCCATGTAATAATAACTAAATATACGGATAAAACGCGGTTATGGTATTCGCTGATAAGAGTTGTATAAAAAACCGAAACTTTCCAAAGAATTTATTGACGGTCTCACAAAGTTCGTCAATCATTGCCGGCCGTTGGTGAATTCTGCAGGGAAAATTAGATGTCCATGCAAAAAATGTCGAAATGTATTATGGAAACCCATCGAATGGATTGGAGATGAAATTTCTGTAAACGGGTGGGACCCACTTTATACCACATGGCTCAAACACGGTGAACCGGCTCCACGTGCGCCAGTGATAGATAACCTAGGAGAACCTATGATGAGTGACATGACAGCGTTACTCGATGATTTTAGCTATATTCTTTCGAATGAACCAACACAAGGAGATAATATTGGTGAGACTAATAACCAACCGACTCAACCGCATCAAGCCACTCGTACCGAGTTTGAAGAGTTGTATGTAATTGCCAGCAAGGCGCTGTATGATGGTTGTGAACATGTGTCTCAACTAGACTTTATGGCAAAATTTACCTATTTTAAGGCTAAAGGCAAAATGCCAAATTCTTTATTCAATGAAATATTAGAGTTTCTCCGATATGCATTACCCGATAGTAAAGGATTCAAGTTCCCACCGAACTACTATGAAATAAAGAAGACATTTAAAACGATTGGGTTAGGGTACGAGTCGATACATGCTTGTGAACACGACTGCTGCTTGTTTTGGGAGGATAATACAAATCTACAATTCTGTCCGGTGTGTAATACGAGTAGATGGAAAGACACTAACACACCGGGGAAGAAAGTTCCTAGGAAGGTGTTGCGTTACTTTCCGATCATTCCTAGACTACAACGTTTGTACAAGTCTAGACACACTGCAAAAGGCATGACTTGGCATGCTACTGGAAAGTGTGCGGAGCCTGGTAAGATGCAACACCCGGTTGATGGCGCGGCTTGGAAGAAGTTTGACTTGAAGTATCCAGAGTTTGCAGCAGAACCAAGAAATGTTCGACTAGGGTTGTGTGCTGATGGTTTCAATCCGTTCGGCAACCTTAGTCAGACCTACAACATGTGGCCGGTGATATTGACAACAGACAATCTGCCTCCTTGGTTATGTATGAAAGAAAGTAACTTTATGCTGACGTTGTTAATTCCTGGCCCTAAATCCCCAGGCAAGGACATTGATATTTACTTGCAGCCTTTGATTAAAGACCTGAAGACTTTATGGCACAATAACGGTGTGGATACTACAGACATTATTTCACAAAAGCAGTTCAAGATGAGAGCGATGCTTTTATGGACCATAAATGATTTTCCTGCTCGAAGTAGTTTGTCTGGGTGGAGTGGGAAAGGTTACTATGCATGCCCTACATGTAACCTAGAAATTCCATCTATTCCTGTCACAAGCAAAATGTGACAACCGTGGTTTTGAGATTCGTCACTCGGTCTTATTTTTAGGTTATTTTATGTGTGACTATATGTTTTGTGTGTTTACATGTTTATTTTCCGTGAACGAGGTTGGTGTGGATATTGTATATGGGTATAAAGTACTCATAAGTAAATCGAGGAACGGTTATTTCATGTTCATGAGCTCACAATTAGTGACTATGAAATGAAATAGTGTTACGTATACGCATAAGTATTATAGTAAATTGTATTTTTTTTAAGATTTTGGGTTTAAAATTTAGAGGTCTCGGGTAAGGTGTTTAGTTATGTGAGTATTTTTCGGGATGGTTTTAGGTCATTTAGGACTTAGTTATAAAGTTTATTTCAAAATTTAAGATTTTTTTTAAACTATATATTTTACGTTTTTTTCGGTATACGCGTAAAATTGACTAGTTTTACGGTTTTAAGGTTTCGGAGATTTTAGGAGCTGAAATAAATTAAGGTAAATTAAGGTATTGTTAATAACATAATATAAGTAATAAAAAAAGAAAAAAAATAAAAAAATATATATATATGGGTCGGTTAGGGCCGAATAAAAAGAAAGAAAGAAGGAAAAGCCCAAAAACAGGCCCAATGGACTTGTAATGGGATTAGGGGGCCTTTAGGACTTAACCAAACCCAATCCATAACCAAAATAATCAGATTTTTAAGCTCCATACCAGCTCCTAACCGAAATTCAACAATGGTGGCCAATTAGGGTTTCAAAAATAAAGATCTTCCATTGATTTCTAAGGTAAAACCTTCAAAACCCTTGTTCTATTAATGATTTTAATCAATCTAATCATGTAATTGATCTTATGATGGATTAGGGTTTGTGATTTTTCTGAGATTAGTGAGTTTAGGGTTCATATGAATTGATTACTTTGGTTATTATGAAGATTAGTGATGGTAATTAGGGTTTAATTATGTTAAAATCGTTTTTTAAAATTGGGCAGATTTTTAGGTCAATTGTTTCGATCATATATAGAGTTATACAAACTCTTATTTTGTGATCCAAGTAACCCTGGAAAGGTAATTGAGTTGGCTTTAAAATGCAAGAAACGAGAACTAAATTGGAGGTCGGGAAGTGGGTCAAAAACAGGTCACAACAGTCGAAGGTCAAAACAGTTTTGAAATCAGCGGGTTTTCCATTAATGTTTTAGGGTGATTGGGGTACTTAGGAGTACACTTGAGCCCTCTAATGGGCATGGGAGTTGGTTTATATTTTAAATAAGAGGCCTGTAGGAGGGCTAAGAAAATGGGTTAGGGTAATACCTACTAATCATAACAAACTTTTTGTACGTTCATAATCAGTAAAATCCGGATAGACAAAAGTATATATATATATATATATATATATATATATATATATATATATATATATATATATATATATATATATATATATATATATATATATATCGGAGCCTTAACAGTAGCTTTAAGGTTGGGGCAAAAGGAAGGAGTAACGCTTATAGTTTGGGTATGGTTAGGTGGGAGTTTCGCTTATAGTTTGGAGACCTAAAAACCGGGACTGTTTTGGGTAAAATGTTAACGAGACGGGTTATGAAGTAAACTAAGTTAAGGGCTTTATAGAGGGGTGTAATGAGATGCTTAGAGCATATAAATGAGGTATATATATGGGAGAAGGTTAGATGTCCATCATAGGTTTATGAGCCATCTTAGTGTTTGGTTCATGTTTTGATTGTCTGCTTTTGTTTGTTAGCTTTTTGCTAGTACGTGGACCTTTGGAGAAGCTCAATCACGTGAGTTTCATAGTCCCATGCCTTTTAATGATTTTGACTTCCAGATGGGTTGGAAGAGACACTGTTTGGTTTTATAACTTATGCTGTGAATATTTTATGATTGGTAATGGACTTGTGTGTACACTTATGTGATTAATTGCTATGTGATTCTTGATTGTGTTTATGATTTGTATCGGGGGACACGTACCGTCTCAGTTATTGTGGTTTGACTTGGTACCAAGGGGATGTTGACAAGGCGGGGCCTTGTGGAGGTACATAGATGTGTGAGCATCTATAGGACCAATGGATAATGACAAGGCGGGGCCTTGGGATTGGTACATAGGTGTATGGGTGCCTATAGTACCATGGTGTTTGGTAAGGCTGGGAGCCTTGGATTTTGTTTTGAATGATTGATCTTGAATGTTAGTTGTTAATGCATACTTGTAGCACATTGTCCATATGTTTAGTGGTTTATGGTTGTTCACAGCTTATTATAATCTATTTTCGGTTGGAGTCTAAACCTATGACTCTTACCAACATTATGTTGACGTGTTTTAGTGTCTCTTTCAGGTGATAATGTGGTTAAGCGTGAGAACATATATGGCTAGGATTGGAGTCGCGTAGGAATGCATTTAGAAGGAGATCCCAGTTCCTTCTTAGTTTATTTTTCTGTTTGTTTCAATAAGTAATACTATGAACCTATATGTTGATTTGTTTTTGTTATTTGTTTGTCTTGGGTAAGAGGTAGTACTGTTACCTACTTACCTAGACTCCTGCATTGATGAGATATTGTCAAGACATTTGTGTCACCTTTTATGACATTCAATTCATATAGTTCTCTCTATGGACACTTTATTGTTGTGATGATATCCATGCGTGGCGTCCCATATTCCGCCATGGTGGGGTGTGACAGAATGGTATCAGAGACAATGGTTATAGAGAATTGGTTGCCTAGTCTAGTAGCCTAGTCTATAGCTTAAGGGTCCCTGCATATAGGCGTCATAGGAGTATGTGTGCATTTTATATTAATTAAAGTTTTCTGAATGTTATTGGTTTTTACTTGCGATGTTTGTTAAGTTTTGACTAGTATAGGTTGAAGCATAGTAGTTCATACTTAGCCACATGTTATTTTCTTTTCGGGGTGTGACTAGTGCAGGTTGAACCATAATCATCCACGCTAGTCATTGTCGTATTTTGCTTAAATTGTACATTATAGTACATAATTTGGTACATGGTAGTTTCTATCTTTTGTTGGGTTATTTTATGTACCTGAGTGATAGTATTATTCTTTTGATGTTTAAGTCATGTTCCCTAAGAATCATGTGGTGGTTCGAGTTATTACGAGTAGGTGGATATTAAGGATTTTAAGTTGTTTCCACTCTTATGGGCGACGTGACTTATAACTGATTATGTTTTCGTTTTGGATTTAGTCTATGATGTTTTAGCTAGACTATGGATTTATGTATCCCAATAGTTTGATTATATTTTTTTTAATGGATGGAGTTTTGGACTTTATTGTTTATGTGGTTATGAGCTTATGTGAGTAGATGGATATATGTGTTATGTGTTGTATTAATTCTTATAAGTGTCATCATAGGAGGGAGTGCATTGGGGAAAGGGTAGTTGTATAAGTATGATGGCCAACATAGTTATACAAGTACCATAACTCCAATGGATTCCTAAGTATGATTGCATGAAAGAGGGTTAATACATGCTTGTATAGTCGATGTTAGACGGATTTAAGTATATGTATCCGGATATGCCTATATATGTATGATCCTCTATAATTATCGATTGTATCCTTAGGAGGGTGGCTAGCTCGCTTCTTTTTAGATATCAACCTCCGTTGTGGCGTATTCTTCGAGTTTCCTATTTCACGTATCCGTTTTAAAATGGTGTCCTTGGTGTTAAGTATATTAAAATAAATTGAGATTTATTTTGGGATAATGAAATCTTTTGTGTTGAGTCTTACATTCCTTTTTGTCGGTATATATTGAATAGACTTGGAAATCTACGATAGGGTTGGATAGTTGGTTGTATACGGTAACATAAGGGTAAGGTGTTGGAAATCGTGTTTGAAACAAGATGTAACATAAGAATTCTTAATCAACAATTATTTATTTCAAAATTCTAAAACACTTTATTTTAAATAAAGCGAAATAAAATTTCTTTCTACTTACATAGTTTATATAATTGAGTTTAACCGATTTACATCATTTATAATTATTTATACAAGGTTAAATTGAGTTCATGAAAATTTCACATACAATTATTTCATTCATTTAAAATGATTGCATTAATCACTAAGTTTATTCTTTAGTTTTTAAAACAACTAGTATAAAATTGTTTTGGTCGTAACTTGTTCGTTTTTAAAGCTTTTTGGGTGATTCAAAAGCCTAAAATTATGTACTCGGAACGTACTTTTCAAATATTCAGAATGTGTAGTCATGGGAGGTCAGTATCCTGGTCGAAATTATTGTACAAGTGTCGGGTTAAAGGTTGAGTTTTGAATAGTAGTTTATTTTTTATGATTTGGGATGCACGGGATACCTAGTCTTTGAGTTGAGTTTTGAGTTCGTTAAGAGGGTTGTTTGTAGATTGTTTGAGTCACATAGATGTGGGGAGGTAAAGAAAAAAAAATATTATTTTGGAAAAGTCGATCTTGTGCACGGTTTAAATAATATGTCGCGGGGCGTAAGATGTTTTGGTTGCCATTAAGTGTTTCTTGGATCATTTTTCTTTGTCATGAGTCATTTGAATTGGTACCTGTTTGAGTTTTCCTTTTGAGTTTTCGTGGTTTTGGTCTGTTTTAACTCGTGCACGTGAAATGTCGTTAGTTATCCGTGGGTTTGATTCGTTGATCGTATCTAGTTGATTCAGGATGTAGTTTTGGGTTCGTATTGATTAGGAGTGTTGAGGTAGACATATGAAAGACTTGGTCGCGCCTACACGATTAAGTAGGTGGCCCTGAGAGAATGGTCGGAATGCCCTTAGTGGGGATGAAAGAGTTAAAAGTTCGTAGACGAACTAATGTGGTCATGAGGTCTCTTAGGAGTGCCAAGGGAGATGAATAGAGATTTGTATATTGTATGGATATTGGCACAAGTAACGCGCCATAGAGAGTGTTGGAAGGGGATATAATACCTCAAAGGTATTTATGATTGTTCGTAAGGCATGTAAGTTTTCTGAAAATTTCCTGAGATTTAGTAGGTTTGCCTATTACTGTGAGGTAGAACCATAAATAGAGCAAGTAGGAGAAGTGAGAGGAGTTGTAGTTAGTGCCTTTCCAAGGAAATTGTTGATGGAATGATTTTAAGAGCAAGAGTCGTTAGAAATTGCAACGGATGCAGGGTAAAATTTGAGTTGCTTAGTAGTAGATTGGCTGTGAAAAGCGGTTGAGTGGTCTGATAAGAGGAAGTATTGGTCTTTTAGATTACATGTAGATTTTCGCGAGTAGAACGAGGTAGAAATTTATTCGTATTTCTTCTAAGAGAGGGTGCAAGGAGGACGCAGTTGAAACTACTAAGGATGTTGTATGAACGCTTTGGGTTTACGGTTATGATTTTGGCTTCGCCGAGGCGCTAGCAGTTTTCATGGAGTCAATGAACTGGGGGTGCATGACAATATATAAACGAGTTGTCATCGGGAGCATTGACGATATCTTGATCTACTCAAATCTAAGAAGGAGAGTGAGGCGAATTATGAGTTGGTTTTGGAGTTGTTAGGAAAGGGAATTATACGTGAGATTTCCAAGTGTGAGTTTTAGGATTAAGTTGGCCAGGACGAGTAGTCAGAGATGATAGCATATCGTGGAACCAACAAGGGGCAAAGTGAAGAAGGGTGAGGAAGCGTTTTGGAGGCTGAAGAGGTGGATTGGATAATGAGCAGATCTTGGAATTATCGGAAGGACTGGATGAATTCGCGAAGCATGACGATACGTGGAGCAAGGATTTGGATGTATACGAGAACGACAAAGAAAGGCGATTGTTTATACGTTGTGGGAACTAAAGATTTGGAAGAACTAGATATACTTAGTTAGTGGAGCTGGATTGTTATATCTGCCTAGAATGCTAGAGGCATTTGGGGTACGAGACTTAGAGAATGATCTATACAGATCATGAACGTCTCCAACACATATTTAATCATCTTGATTGAACATTTGGCAAAGGTGATGGGTGGAGTTAAGTGATGAAAGAAAATTGCAAGGCCAAGTACCATCTGGGAAAGGCAAGCATGGTTGTTGAGACATGGAATAAGAAGAATGAAGTGAAGCTGAGACGAACTTGAACTATATGGATGACGTATTAGGGTGGTTTGGATGAAGGATGTAGGTTGCACGAGTTGAGTTGTCTAAAGAAGAGAACGCGTCAACATGTATGTTGCGTGGCTTGGACAATCATATGGAGGAAAGGGACGTAGACTATACTTCCTACATAGATAGGAGTAGCTTAGAAAGGGCGATGTAAGGACGAAGTTGGTGGAAGGGATACATAATGAGGTGGAGGATTAAGTACGATGAGAGTTGGGTGATGGTCGATAGACTGACTAATTCATCACATATTTCAAGAGGAATGAGAAGTCACATAGTTGAGAAGTTGGAAGGATTGCGTACAGATGCGATGGAATAGGAGGTTTTGTGTAAAAGTTAACCTAATAGGTATGGAATGCCTTAAGAAGAATTATGGCAATGGAAGAAACGATGGGAAGCAAGCGTAGTATACCGTTGATAGACTAATGGTTGGTATGAGTATACTATAGGGGTAGTTGAGAAAGACGCCTAGAGCATTGGCGCGAGATTTGGAGATAGTTGGAGAACGCACTATATTAGGGAGAATTCTCCTACAAAGAGAGAGTCACCGGTGAGAGGGGCATATTCCCCATTGATGAGGATGTAAGGAATAAAAGAGGAAACGCCTAAATTATAGGCTGAAGACGGGATATAAGATGGTATGGAAATTAAGATTGTGGAAATACAAGCGAAAAGTATTATGGAGGAAGAATGATTAGAGGGAGAAAGACGTTGTCAAGATGGTGGGTGATATTGAAGGGAAAATCGTTATAGCAAGAGGTTAGTAGTCACGAACAATGGAACGTTCACCTAGAGAAAAGGTGAAACACCTGTTAGTTTGAAGGATTGTTAGTTACTTGGTTCCGAGCATGGGAAAGCAAGGATGATGTGGATCACCGTTATAGTGGGATGAAGTTAGAAGCGGCCAACGTATTGGACCGGAGGTGGATCAGAAAACTATGAAGGTGGTGGCAGTGCTTAAGTAGAGGTTAAAAATGGCAAAGAACCGACAAGAGAGTTGTGCGGACGAGAGGCATAAGCCGTTGGGATTTAAGATTGGAGGTAAGTTTATGCTAGAGGTTTCACCATGGAAAAGAGTGATGTGGTTTGGAAAGAAAGGGAAGTTAGCACCAAGATTTGTGGGTCCATTTAAAATCCTTGAAAGGATTGGGCTAGTGGCGTATAGGTTGAGATTACCGGAGGAATTGAGTAGTGTGCATGATGTATTTCATGTATCAAACTTGAGGAAATGCTTAGCAAGAACCGACTTGCAAGTACCGTTAGATGATATTAGTATCGATACGAGTCTTCGCTTCATCGAAGAGCCGGTAGAGATTTTGGGTCGTGAAGCTAGGACGTTGGATAAAAAGGGTAATATACCGTAGTTATGGGTAGATGGAATTTGGAACGTGGACTAGAGTTCACGTGGGAACGGGAAGGATTTATGAGGAGAAAGTATCCTCAACTAATTGATAATGACGATCCTAATGAGTAAATCTGGGACGAGATTTCTATTAGGAGGGAGTGATGTGACAACCGTGGTTTTGAGATTCGTCACTCGGTCTTATTTTTAGGTTATTTTATGTGTGACTATGTGTTTTATGTGTTTTACATGTTTATTTTGCGTGAACGAGGTTGGTGTGGATATTGTATATGGGTATAAAGTACTCATAAGTAAATCGAGGAACGGTTATTTCATGTTCATGAGCTCACAATTAGTGACTATGAAATGAAATTGTGTTATTTTGGTGTTTACGTATACGTATAAGTATTATAGTAAATTGTATTTTTTTTAGGATTTGGGGTTTAGCATTTAGAGGTCTCGGGTAAGGTGTTTAGTTATGTGATTATTTTTCGGGATGGTTTAAGGTCATTTAGGACTTAGTTATAAAGTTTATTTCAAAATTTAAGATTTTTTTTAAAACTGTATATTTTACGTTTTTTCGGTATACGCGTAAAATTGACAAGTTTTACGGTTTTAAGGTTTCGGAGGTTTTAGGAGCTGAAATAAATTAAGGTAAATTAAGGTATTGTTAATAACATAATAATAAGTAATAAAAAAGAAAAAAAATAAAAATATATATAGGCGTCGGTTAGGGCCGAATAAAAAGAAAGAAAGAAGGAAAAGCCTAAAAACAGGCCCAATGGACTTGTAATGGGATTAGGGGGCCTTTAGGACTTAACCAAACCCAATCCATAACCAAAATAATCATATTTTTAAGCTCCATAACAGCTCCTAGCCGAATTCAACAATGGTGGCCAATTAGGGTTTCAAAAATAAAGATCTTCCATTGATTTCTAAGGTAAAACCTTCAAAACCCTTGTTCTATTAATGATTTTAATCAATCTAATCATGTAGATGATCTTATGATGGATTAGGGTTTGTGAGTTTTCTGATATTAGTGTGTTTAGGGTTCATATGAATTGATTACTTTGGTTATTATGAAGATTAGTGATGGTAATTAGGGTTTAAATATGTTAAAACCGTTTTTTAAAAACTGGGCAGAATTTTAGGTCAATTTTTTTGATCATATATAGAGTTCTACAAACTCTTATTTTGCGATCCAAGTATCTCTGTAAAGGTAATTGAGTTGGCTTTCAAATTCAAGAAACGAGAACTAAATTGGAGGTCGGGAAGTGGGTCAAAAACAGGTTACAACAGTCGGAGGTCAAAAGAGTTTTGAAATCAGCGGGTTTTCAATTAATGTTTTAGGGTGATTGGGGTACTTAGGAGTACACTTGAGCCTTATAATGGGCATGGGAGTTGGTTTATATATTAAATAAGAGGCCTGGAGGAGGGCTAAGAAAATGGGTTACGGTAACACCCCCTAATCATAACAAACTTTTTGTATGTTCAAAATCAGTAAAATCCGGATAGACAAAAGTATATATATATCGGGGCCTTAACAGTAGCTTTAAGGTTGGGGCAAAAGGGAGGAGTTAGCTAACATATGTTAGGGCATAGGTTTTCATTTACAGAGGTCATGGGTATGGTTAGGTGGGATTTTGGCTTATAGTTTGGAGACCTAAAAACCGGGACTGTTTTGGGTAAAATGTTAACGAGACGGGTTATGAAGTAAACTAAGTTAAGGGCTTTATAGAAGGGTGTAATGAGATGCTTAGAGCATATAAATGAGATATATATATGGGAGAAGGTTAGATGTCCATCATAGCTTGATGAGCCATCTTAGTGTTTGGTTCATGTTTTGATTGTGTGCTTTTGTTTGTTAGCTTTTTGCTAGTGCGCGGACTTTTGGAGAAGCTCAATCAGGTGAGTTTCATAGTCCCATTCCTTTTAATGATTTTGAATTCCAGATGGGATGGAAGAGACACTGTTTGGTTTTATAACTTATCTTGTGAATGTTTTATGATTGGTAATGGACTTGTGTGTACACTTATGTGATTAATTGCTATGTGATTCTTGATTGTGTTTATGATTTGGATCGGGGGACATGTACCGTCTCAATTATTGTGGTTTGACTTGGTACCAAGGGGATGTTGACAAGGCGGAGACTTGGGGAGGTACATACATGTGTGAGCATCCATGGGACCAATGGATAATGACAAGGCGGGGCCTTGGGATGTGTACATAGGTGTATGGGCGCCTATGGTACCATGGTGTTTGGTAAGGCTGGGAGCCTTGGATTTTGTTTGGAATGATTGATCTTGAATGTTAGTTGTTAATGCATACTTGTAGCACATTGTCCATATGTTTAGTGGTTTATGGTTGTGCACAGCTTATTATAATCTATTTTCGGTTGGAGTCTAAACCTATGACTCTCACCAACATTATGTTGACGTGTTTTAGTGTCTCTTTCAGGTGATAATGTGGTTAAGCGTGAGAACATATGTGGCTAGGATTGGAGTCGTGTAGGAATGCATTTAGAAGGAGATCCCCGTTCTTTCTTAGTTTATTTTTCTGTTTGTTTCAATAAGTGATACTATGAACCTATATGTTGATTTGTTTGTGTTATTTGTTTGTCTTGGGTAAGAGGTAGGACTGTTACCTACTTACCTAGACTCCTGCATTGATGAGATATTGTCATGACATTTATGTCACCTTTTATGACATTTCTAATTCATATAGTTCTCTCTATGGACACGCTATTGTTGTGATGATATCCATGCGTCGTGTCCCATATTCCACCATGGTGGGGTGTGACACAAAACAGCTAATGTTGGCCATAGAAGATGGTTAAAGAAGCCCCATAAATGGAGGAGTTCACGTGCTGACTTCAATGGCCAACCTGAACAGAAAGATCCACCTAAAGATTATAACCGGCCGGATGTAATCAATGCGCAACATGCTAGATTGCTAAGGCGTAAGCCGGATAAACATCCGAAACATGGGGTGTGAAGATTTCCCGCAATGTTACAGTCGAGCTTAACTGGACTAAACAGTCTATTTTTTACGAGCTTGAGTATTGGCCTTTTATTTCACTAAGACACAATTTAGACATCATGCATATCGAAAAAAATGTGTTGGAGGCCATCTTGAACATTTTGTTAATGAATGACAAAAGTAAAGACACCGCAAAGGCAAGACGAGACTTGAAAAAGATGGCCATTCGAAGACCTTTGTGGCTAACTGTATACCACAAGGGGAAGACTGTGAAGCCCCAGGCTGCGTATTCTTTAACACCAGAGAACCGAAAAAAGTTTTGTCAGTACATCAAAAGTGTTAAACTACCATATGGGTTTGGATCATGCTTCAAGCACAAAGTGACCGATAATGATACAAATATAACGGGCCTGAAGTCTCATGACTGTCATATAATGATGCAACGTTTACTTCCTTACGGACTTCAAAATTACTTGCCCGAACATATTGCAAAACCAATAATCAATCTGTGTTCCTTGTTTAAGCAACTCTGCTCTACAACTTTGATGGAGGAGGACATGTTGAAAGCTTCGGTCAAGGTGGTTGAACTTCTATGCGAGCTTGAGCGCATATATCCTCTTGCTTTCTTTGACATTATGATTCACTTGCCCATCCATTTAGCGCTAGAGGCTCTTAAAGGCGGGCCTATTCAACCCCGGTGGATGTATCCATTTGAAAGATTCATGAAGAAGCTAAAAGGTTATGTAAGAAATAAAGCTAAGCCAGAAGGTTCGATCGCGAAGGGTTATGTTGCAGAAGAAACATTGACTATAAGTTCTCAATAAGTTCGGGGTGTTACCACGAAATTTAATCGTCTCGATCGTAATGTGGACCCCTTCCCTCAACGTGTAAGTTTCAGGTGTTCCGATCGGTATGCAAGCCGATTGGTTTACTGTCCTTTCCTCATTTTCCTACCGACAAGTACAAGAAAGCGAGATGGTATGTACTTAACAACAGTGCTGAGATCGACACGTACCAACACCAGTTCCGGAGGTACGCGTTTTTTAATTTTGTAACTTTTTTTTCTTAACTTATCATTTTGACGACTTATTCTAATAGCATGAACGTTTTTCAGTTTATTTCCAGGAAAAAATGAAAAAGACTTGCTAGAAGAATTCCCCCACTGGTTTAAGACTGATAGGTGTGTAAAACACCCATCCTTTTACCACTTAATTCTAACTAAAACAAGACCAAAACGCGTATTTAATATCATTTGTTTGGAATTATGCGTGGTTTTGTGTTTATTGTGTTTTCAGAGCCAACCGGATGAATATTGGAGAAAACATGGGATTGCACGGGATTTATCGAAGAAAAAGACTCAAGATGAAGTCTATTGTCCAAGAGATGCAAAAGATTTGAAGTCACTGGGCCTATTCGAAGATTTATTGAAGAAAAGGACCAAAGATGGAAGATTTACATAAGTCGAAGAAACTCAAGTCTATTAAACGAAGAAATTAAAAGACGAGTTGAATTTAATCGACGACAAATCCCGAATCAGAATCGAAAACGTCAACTTTTCTGAAAAGACGAGAAGACAAGAAGAACGGGAGAAAGCCCACTCACCAACCAAAGGGAACACCTATATAAAGGGTTCCCTTCACACTTTTCATCCAGTTTTTCATTCTCCTTCTTTTTCTCTTTTCTTGTTCGTAGTCATCACCAACACCACTAGGGTGTTTGGTGATTTTGATGATTGTTCTTCCAAATCTTGTAGTTTAATCTTGTCTTTTATTTTATTCAGCATTAATCATCAATACAAGTTCTTGTTTAATCTTTCCATTTCATCTTGTTCCTCATCATCTTTTATTTCAAGTTCTTAAGTTCTTATTTGGTTGATTTGATCTTCAAAAGTTGTTGGGATTTATGTTTTTATTGATGGGATTTGTAGTTATTGGTTAGTATATCATTTGTGTTTAGCTTTATTTAAGTTTTGGTGAAAAACTTGGTGATTTTTGGCTTAAAATTGATTTCCTTGTTCTTCGGTAAAAGTTACTGTTTTTGAGTTCCCCAGGTTCCGGATGAAAATAAAGTTCCGGATGAACATAAAGTTCCGGATGAACCAAACTTCCGAATGAGTTTTCTTTTCTCCCGAATGAGTTTTCTTTTTAAAAGTTCCGAATCAGTTAGAAAGTTCCGGATGAACTAAAGTTCCGAATGAACTATAACTTCCGAATGAACATAAAAAAGTTCCGAATGAGTTTTCTTTTCAAAAGTTCCGAGTCAGTCTAAAAGTTCCGGATGAACGTTCTTTCCAAATCTTCCGAATAAACTTCCGAGCCAAAAGTTCCGAACCAACTTCCGGATCAACAACTTCCGAATCAACTTCCGAAGAAAGTTCCGGATCAACTTCCGAGTGAAGGTTCCGAGTAAAGTTCCGAGTGAAGGTTCTGAGTAAACTTCCGAACGAAGTTCCGGATCAAGGGTTCCGAACCAAGTTCCGAGTGAACTTCCGAATCAAGGTCAAACTTCCGAATCAAATTTCTTTGAGCATTTTTAAGTGTTACTGTTCTTACTGTTCTTAATTTTTACTTTATATTTTAATTCAAGTTTTTATTGATTGTCATTAAATTAATTGTCTTTGATTTAAGTTTTCATTTTAATACATTTAAACTTTTTAGTAGATTAGAAAACTAAAACCCCCTTTTTAGTAACCAAGAACAATCATTCCACTTAGAACCAAGATCAATTCGAGAGGATATCGAGAGAATATAGAGAACCCCATACAAAAAACCAAATATCAAATGGCGCCGCTGCCGGCTCTTCTCGTTAAGATCAAAAGTTTTTTGTGAGAACTTGGATTTTGGGATCCGTTCCCCGTGAACGTTACTTTTTCATAAAAATTTTCAAAAACACTAAAAAATATAAAATTTTCAAAAATCCTAAAAAGTAAAAACATAAAAAACCAAAAATATTTTTGCTTTTTTTTTTCTCTTGTTAGTTCTTTTGCAGGTGTATGCGCACTCGATCAACGTCTTATCAAGAGCCCGAGCCTCTCGATAACTTAGACATAGCCGGTGTACAAAACAACAACAACATACCACCTCAAAACAACAATAATAACAACAACAACCCACCTTTCAACAACATGAATAATAACAACAACAATGAGCCTCTACCGGATAATCGCTCGATGATTGAACTGCTGCAAGCTCATGTAGATGGCAACACTGATCCAATAGTTATACCAGCGATTGCAGCCAACAACTTTGAGCTTAAATCAGGCTTTATCCAGATGGTCTCTGCTCAACCATTCTTGGGGCGTACCATTGATGATCCACATGACCACATCAAGAGATTCTTACAACTCACTAATACGGTCAAGTTCAATGGTGTTCCACAAGAGGTAATCCGTCTACAACTTTTTCCCTTTTCTTTAGAGGGACAAGCCCGGCATTGGCTTGCTAAGGAACCGCCACAGAGTATTCTCTCGTGGACGGATTTGGAGACCAAGTTTATCAATTACTTTTTCCCACCCTCTCGTACTACCGCTTTGCGGAATGAAATCATAAATTTTGAACAAAAGTACGATGAGTCGTTTAGTGAATCTTGGGATCGTTTTAAAGATCTTTTAAGAAAATGCCCACAACATGGTTTTACCAAAGTGCACCAAATTAACACTTTTTACAATGGTTTAAGCATGAGTGACCAAGATTCACTAAACAGTGCCTCGGGGGGGGGGGGGGGGGGGGGGGGGGGGGGGGTAATCGTTTGGCTAAGACTTCCAATGCTGCTTGGGATATCATTGAGAATAAGTCTCGTGTGCAAACCAAGAGTGTTCGGACCAATGTCGCTAGTGCTAGCACTAGTGACAGCGACAAGCGACTTGACAAAATCACTGTGCTTCTTGAATCGCTTGCTACCCAAACCGCCAGCAACACCAACAGCATCAACGCTAGAAACGCTAAAGATGCTCAAGTCAATGCTGTTAGCCAACCATGCGAGATATGCGGGGGTCCTCACTCTTACACCACTTGTACTGCCACCCAAGACTACTGTAACACCCCCAATTTCACAAGGCAACGGAATATCAACATTGGGCGTTACTTCATAGCACATCACACACAGTCATAGAAAACGACCTCAAAAGAGACGTTTAATAAAATAAACCATTCGATAACTTTATTAAATCAGAGTTAACTTAAAAAAAAAGAGGTCCCACCAATTTATACAAACCTTAAGAAATAATAAAGATTTGTCAAATGTATCGAATGGAAATTGTTTATTTTGCCTTTATTTTATCCCGCGCGACTCCATGCTCCAGCTGCTCTTAAACCTACACACCTAGGAATACATGCTAACATGTCAACACAACGGTTGAGTGAATTCATAGGTTTTTAATAAACAATAATGGATTTTTAAATAAACATAAAGCTTTTGAACACAAGAATCTCATCCACCGGCGATATTGTAACACATACAATATCAATATTCCACACTATTATGCTAAGCTCATGACACCGATGCCTTAATCAATAAATTTGCCCTAGTCAGGTATCTTGCCAAATACCCCATACCTCACGTACAACACACCCAGCTGAGCCTCCAACTCACAGGTGCGACCTGCCTGGGTGGGGGTCATCATTCCCAATGGATCCATTCGTCTGTACGAGCGCCTACCCATCATAGGTAGTTAACGGTTCACGATTTATAGGGACTTTTCACTGGCAATAAGCAACTTAGCCTTACTAATAGTGGCTCATTACCTATACAATCAACGCTTGTGTTCGTTTTCCAAGAGCATTAAATCAAACGTCTTTACGTTTATTTACAACAGCTTGTATCCGTTCAAGCATATATTCAAACAACGAATGTTTATTCACAAACATGTATATAGTCTCATATGATTATTTACCAAGAGCATGTATTTCCCCCTCGCGGGTTTATAAAAACATATAAAGCAGTAAAAGCGAGGCTATGAACTCACCTGATATAGCTATCACACGTAGATCAAGGAACAAACGTCCAATAGTCGATACACGACTTCACAAGATAATAATCGCTCACTGATCGAGAACGAGATGCCCAACGGTCAACATATGACCGAACGAACCTATAATGACGAGACGCGTCTTAGGGTCGGGACTATACATAAGTCATACAAATATGTAAATAGTTCACTTTAGTAAGTTTGGACATTGCATAAGTTTTATAAAACTTTTTATAAAACCTTTCATAACAATTTAACATATATCTTCTCATTATGACCATTAAGCCCATTCTATCCCATTAGTGACCCATTAATCATTTATATAACCTAAGTCCATTTCAAACTCATTATTTATCTCCATATACATTATTAATCTCAGGTCCAATAATGGCCCAATAGCCATTATAAGTGTAAGTTGGGCTTTGGTGGCCCAAATCCACTTTATATGTATTACGGGTTCTAAAACGCCTCATAACGATGTAAACTTAATGTCCACGATGGCCGAGTCTCGGGTATTCTAGTTATCAATAAATAAACGAGTCTATATTTACTAAAAAGCGGCTCAAACCATTTCGGTGTTTATAAAAATCATCACGTTTTACCTTAATTAAATATAGTCTAATTCTTACAATTTTCACGACATGTCTCGTTAATTAGACCGTTTCTCTTAAACCGTATATAATATAGATGAGTTATTTTTTTACTAAAGTCATTCTTAACTTATTTAGTTTACTTATTATAAGTTCAATTGCCTCTAATTTATAGTTATCATAGCATATATACCCATTTTATTACTTAGAAGAGTTGGCTGTTTTTCGCAGCCAACTTTAGTTTCACCGTTTTAGCCGCCATTTCCACACCGTTTATCCATAGAAAACCATTCGACTAGTGGAGATTCTACATAAATTTAGATACAACTTTTAGTTTTACATATTTAGAGGTCAGTATATAATTTTTAAGAGTTTTTGGCCGTGCAAAACTGGTAGATCAGATTCGACACTTTTCAGTATTTTGACCATATCTAATTCATCGGGTATCGTCACGAGACGAGCGACCCGACCAAATCACTATAAAAATTTTATCTATCCACCGATAATGATAACCAAACCTTCAAACCTAGTGACCATATTCGTTTATACCATTTTACACTGACCCTTAAATAGAGACTATGTTCACACGTAAAGCTTGTCTTAGCTTCCTTTTTGTGTAACAAATCATGTGCAATGTCCACTTATCACAATTTAATGTGTAAAACTCATACATAAAAACTAAAACCAGTATAGAATACATAGGAAATTAAAAAGAAATAACAACGAAATAAAGATAACGGATCTTACATACGATATGATGAAAATACAAGATCATAGAACCATCGCTAGTAAATTTTCAGTCCCAAATATTCTCCGTAAGATAAATCCAAGATCCAATACTTGAAACCTTTGTAGGAACTCTTTATAACTCAGCCCCAAAACATGTAAAATAGATTATGATGGTGCTTGATTTACTTGTTTCTAGGATAAAATGATAACAAAAGTAGTAGTAGTAATCATAACTTTTCTTGTAGAGGTATTATTTGATATATAAATGATAAAGTGAATTGGTGATCTTGTGATGAGTTTGAACGATAGAAATAAGGTCACAAAACAGATTGTGTTAAATATCAACAAGAATGGGTCTTAGTTAAAGTTATGGAAAGGATAGGCACCATATATATGCTCCACGTATCATAAAAGTTGACATCACACCAAAAGTTGATATTTGTGGCGTTTAATGAATGTGTGGGGTAAATTTTATATAAAAAATTTCCCACAATTTTTAATGTGGGTATTATTGAAGTCCGATATTTTAGAAGTTACGCAATTTGAAAAATACACGTTAAAACACGGAAAATAAACTCTCAACATAAAATAACAACATTGACACTCGGATAACATTTATATTCCAATAAATAAAGGAGAGCTTATAATTTAATAAACGCTAACGCGTCGCCTAAACAAATGACGCCTAAGGGTTTAATGTAAATTATCAAGAATTCTCATAAAACGAGAAATTAAAACGACGACAATAGAAAATATTTCTATGTCATAACGAGGATATTTACGGTCGATGAAGGACATAGACTTTACCGACAAATAATAAATGACACATATTCGATACATTAAAACCCTAATCATCCCGTCTACTCGAGAAATCAATATTATTTTTCGAACGAACATGACAAATAAAAGTCGATTAATAAATATTGGTCCGAATAATAGAATTAGTATTAGAACTCGATCTAAATGTTGATTTTAAAGTTCGGGTTACTACAACTACCCTTCTGAAAATGTGAATGCAGCTTATGGCACCTATCCTCAACCTGCTTATCAAGATAGACCTCAAGGTGACCGTAATTTGCTTAGCTACCGCTCCAACAACTACCTCTCACCACCCGATTTTCCTCCTAACAACCCAAACCAACAACAAAACCTCAATCACCCTCCTCAACAACAACAACAACCTCGTACACCATACATCCCACCTCACAAACAACCACCTCCACCTCAACGAAACAACCAAGTTTACCAGCAACCTGCTTATCAACCACCCGCATACAATGCTCCTCCTAACCAACCCACCGCTCTACATCAAGAAGTGGAAACCTACATGAGGACTAACGATGTGATCCTGGGAAACCTTCAGCGCGAAGTGCTCAACTTGAAAGCAGACCTGGTCAAACAAGGGAACGATTTAAGAGCCGACATGAGAAATACTTTGGATAGTCAAACAAATGACTTAAAGAACATGATGGCTAGTTTCTTCCAAGGTAATCAACCCTCTTCTTCGGGTACTCTTCCGAATAACACCGTTGCGAATCCAAGAGGGGAGATGAAAGCAATCACCACTCGCAGTGGCAAAGGTACCAAGGAACCTGAGCTTCCTATACCTCCACCGGTGGTTGTGACTAAGGAGAACGAGTCACCTGCTCCTATTCCTCATCCTTTTACTTCCCCAATTTCTCCGCCTCCTTCACCTTCTACTCCGATTTCCCCACCACCCGTGGTTGTGAGTGATCCTATTCCCCTAAAGCCTTCTTCTTCATCCAATATACCTTATCCTTCAAGGTTGAGGAAAGAGAAGCAAAAGAGCAAGGATGATATTCAAGTTTCAAACTTTCTCAAAATGTTTAAACAATTGAATTTTAACATCTCCTTTGCCGAGGCTCTCGCTCACATGCCCAAATACGCTAAGATGTTTAAAGATCTTCTAAGTGACAAGGAGAAGCTTCTTGACATTGCTCAGACCCAACTTAATGAGAATTGCTCCGCTGTTCTCTTAAGGAAATTGCCAACCAAGCTTGGTGATCCGGGTCGTTTCTTAATCCCTTGCAACTTCCCGGGAGTAGAGAATTGCATGGCCTTAGCCGATCTAGGTGCCAATATCAACTTAATGCCATTAAGCGTTTGGAAGCAATTATCTCTCCGTGAGCTAGTCCCCACCAAAATGACTTTGGAATTAGCTAACCGTACGGTTGCTTATCCAGTGGGGATAGCCGAAGACGTCTTTGTAGGAGTCGACAAATTCACTTTTCCTGCTGATTTCGTCGTTGTTGACTACGACATGGACCCTCGTGTACCATTGATCGTTGGTCGTCCATTCCTGAGGACCGGTCGCACTCTAATCGATGTTGAAGCCGGTGAGCTTATCATGAGAGTGGGTGACGATAAGATCGTCTTCAACATGGGAAAGCTTTCTAAACAGCCTTATTCATACGAGAGTGTTAATTGTATTGATGTTCTTGATGAGGCTTGTGAAGAACACTTCAAAGATGCTTGTAAAAGTATTCCTACCTCTCTTCCCAATGTTGAGACCGTTTCCTCTATTGACTCATCACTATCTCTATTTGGAGAAAGTGATTTCCTTTGGAAAGATTTCGAAAACACCATGAGAGATGTGAACTTAGACCATGACGATTCTACCACCAATTAGGATGAAGATCTCCGCCTCATTGAAAACCTTCTCAAAGAAGACAATCTTTCTCCTCTATCTCCGACGGTTACTGCTATTGATCCTCCTTCTCCTAAAGAGGTGACTAATGATGATCCATCGTTAGTTTCACCATCTATTGAGGATCCTCCCACTCTTGAGCTTAAGGACCTACCTCCTCATCTTGAGTACGTTTTCCTTGAAGACAACGAGAAGTCGCCCGTCATCATCGCGAAGGACCTGAAGGAAGAAGAAAAAGCCCGCCTTGTCGCCGTGTTAAAGAAGCATAAAACAGCTATCGCTTGGAAAATCTCCGACATTCGTGGAATTGATCCTCACTTCTTCACACACAAAATTCTCATGGAGGACGAATTTAATCCCACAATTCAAAGCCAACGAAGGGTGAATCCAAAAATCCATGAAGTCATCAAAACAGAGGTTATCAAACTTCTTGATGCGGGTATGATTTACCCTATTTCGGATTCACCATGGGTTAGTCCAGTCCATTGTGTGCCTAAGAAAGGCGGCATCACCGTTGTGCCCAATGCAAACAACGAGTTGATTCCTACCCGTCTCGTTACTGGGTGGAGAGTTTGTATAGACTACCGCAAACTCAATGATGCCACGAGAAAGGATCATTTCCCTCTACCTTTTATGGACCAAATGCTTGAACGTTTAGCGGGTAATGAATATTACTGCTTTCTTGATGGTTTCTCGGGTTATTTCCAAATACCCATCGATCCCCAAGATCAAGAGAAGACAACATTCACTTGTCCCTATGGCACATTTGCTTACAAAAGGATGCCTTTTGGCTTATGTAATGCCCCCGGGACTTTCCAAAGGTGCATGTTGGATATATTCCATGACATGGTTGAACAAACCATGGAAGTCTTCATGGATGATTTCTCGGTCTTTGGGGATTCCTTCTCTTCTTGCCTTGCCAATTTGGAACGTATGCTTCAGCGGTGCGAAGACACTCGCCTTGTTCTAAATTGGGAAAAATGCCATTTTATGGTAAAAGAAGGCATTGTGCTAGGACACAAAATCTCTAAAGCCGGTCTTGAAGTCGACCATGCTAAAGTATATGTCATAGCCAAATTACCTCCACCTTCAACCGTGAAGGGTGTGAGAAGCTTTCTGGGTCATGCGGGTTTCTATCGTCGATTCATTCAAGATTTCTCTAAAATCGCTCGCCCGATGACCCACCTCTTGGAAAAAGATACCCCTTTTATCTTTTCCAAAGAGTGCCTTGAAGCCTTCAACTTGCTTAAGGATAAGCTTACTAAGGCACCCGTCTTAGTTACCCCTAATTGGGAGCTGCCTTTCGAGTTGATGTGCGATGCTAGCGACTTTGCTATTGGTGCGGTTTTGGGCCAAAGAGTGAATAAACACTTCCAACCAATCCACTATGCTAGCAAGACAATGACGGGGGAACAATTGCATTATACGACAACCGAAAAAGAGCTTTTAGCTGTTGTCTATGCTTTTGAAAAGTTCCGCCCCTATCTTGTCCTTTCCACCACAATCGTATATACGGACCATTCCGCGTTGAAGTACTTGATGACAAAGCATGATTCTAAGCCAAGACTTCTTCGCTGGGTTTTACTCCTTCAAGAATTCAACATCGAAATTCGTGACAAGAAGGGAGCCGAAAACCTGGCCGCGGATCATTTGAGCAGACTTGAGGATCCATATCAAGGGGATCATCCGAACAAAGAGATCAATGATTCTTTCCCCCTTGAGACCTTAATGTCTATGAATCTTAATCTTGATGGCACCCCGTGGTTTGCCGATATTGCAAACTACTTAGCGGGTGGTGTTCTCATCCAAGGGTTAACATCCCAACAAAAAAAGAAGTTCTTGAACGATGTTAAGACTTACTTTTGGGATGACCCTTTTCTATTCAAACAATGCGCTGACTTGATTATTCGCCGATGTGTTGACGGACCGGCCGCTTTGGACATTCTCCAGGCTTGCCACAAAGGACCCACCGGTGGTCACTTTGGTCCCAACTATACTACCAAAAAAGTGTTTGATTCGGGATTCTATTGGCCCACCATTTACCGTGATGCTCACGAGATGGTTAAACATTGTGATTCTTGCCAAGAACAAGGCAAGATCACACATAAAGATGAGATGCCTCAAAATTTCATACAAGAATGTGTAATCTTTGATGTATGGGGCATCGACTTTATGGGGCCATTCCCTTCTTCTAAAGGCAACAAATACATCCTTGTCGATGTTGACTACGTTTCCAAATGGGTTGAAGCCAAGGCTTTACCCACTAACGACGCGAGGGTGGTTTGTAAATTCTTGAAACAACTGTTTGCTCGATTCGGTGTTCCTCGTGCTATTATCAGTGATCGCGGGACTCATTTTTGCAACGATCAATTTGCAAGAGTCATGGCAAAGTATGGTGTCAATCACCGTCTTTCCACCGCTTATCATCCTCAAACCAACGGTCAAGCCGAAATATCCAACCGTGGATTGAAGAGAATTTTGGAACGTACTGTGGGAGAGCATCGCGCCGCGTGGGCCAATAAGTTAGATGATGCTCTGTGGGCTTTCCGTACTGCTTATAAGACCCCGATCGGCTGTACACCTTATCGTCTTGTGTACGGGAAAGCTTGCCACCTTCCTATCGAGCTGGAGCATAAGGCATACTGGGCCTTGAAGTGGGCTAACTTAGACATCAACAAAGCCGGTGATTTTCGCAAGATTCAACTCAACGAGCTACAAGAATTGAGGAATCAAGCTTACGAGAACTCATTGATCTACAAGGAGAAGACCAAGATTGTCCATGATGCTAAAATCAAGAACCGAGAGTTCCACGTTGGTGATCAAGTCTTACTCTTTAACTCTCGGTTGAATATCTTCTCAGGCAAGTTGAAGAGCCGCTGGTCTGGTCCATTCACCATCGCCAATGTTTTTCCCTATGCTACCATTGAGCTTTCTCAGCCAAAGGGGGCCAACTTCAAGGTGAATGGCCAGCGTTTGAAATTGTACTTTGGTGAGGACATCTCTCAAGAGATGATTCCATCCCTCACCACGTTCCACATGAACTAATTTTGGGTCGAGTCAGGCTCGTGACTCGGTTATCAAAAACAAGCGCTCCTCGGGAGGCAGCCCGAGTATCTATCCTTTTCCATTTAACCTCCTAAGTGTAGGGGGACCTCTATACGTGTTTATATTTGTGTGGTGATGTGATTACAGGGATAAATGCACTCTTGGAAACTTTGAAGAACCGTGCTCCCGTGTTATCCGAAATCCGGTTCTATCGCTCAACTATCGTGATTCAATTTTCTTCATACTCACATTTGAAATTGATCACTTTAGTCGTCTCTTCCTTAACTTGAGTTAACCAACGTGCACAATGTCATAAGTGTGGGGGAGACTTTTCCCACATGCTTAAACATTGAGGACAATATTTATCTTAAGTGTAGGGGGGACTTCTATCGAAGTTTTAAGTGGACTTTTCCATGAAAATGCCTTCATTTAACCGGAAAATCATATTTTTCAACATTTTTCAAATTTTTTATTAACTTTGGCCATTTAGTTGTAATTTTTAAATTTTTATCGTTGCTCTCGTATGTATATACCCCGCAATAAAGTCAAATTTTAATAAAGTGGTGTAGCTAGTTTAGAAGTCTTTGACATATAGGCCCGTTGCGTTTATTTTGACTCAACCCGAATAGACTTATCCAAGTTTATTCTAGCTAGTATCCTTAACCATGTAGACCTTAATTGGTTTATTAGGCTAAGTATCCACGAGTCTCATTACTTGAGATTTTAAATTGTGGAGGACGAGAAATGATAGAGTCAATTATAAGTCGGTATTCTTGCACAAGCTCACTTGGTGTAATTATTTGCCTATTCCCCCATCACTTGCTAATAAATTATCTGCAATAAGTAAGGTCGTATGATTTGAAAAGTTACTTAGCTTCTAGCCCAAGATCGTTTAAAAGTTGCTCGGTAATGATAAGAGTTCATAGCCAAGGCATAACTTATGAAGCGGGGAGCGAAGATTGGCGAGTCCGAAAAGGCCCTAACAAGGCATGAGGATTCCATTTTATTTCTAAAGATCCAAGTTGATGTGAAAAGCATTATTCCCAAAGTCAATATGAAGGATCAAGACTCACGACGAAAAGCAATCAACTCCCATAAAGATGATGGAGAAGTCTATCCGAAAAGACCCTAACAAGGTATGAGGATAAATAGATCCAAGTCCGAAAAGGAGGCGGATCGTTGTATCTCAAAATCCCAAATAGAGATTGAAGAAATAATCATGAAGTCGTGGTCAACAAAGTTGGAGTACCTCTCAAAAGTCTCCAAGTGAAGAAACTCTATGAACGATGAGAAGACCATTATCTCAAGCACGTCTCTCAAGATATGAAGTATGAAGTACATGCCAAATATCGGCCCGAGAAAGGTCTCAAATCGTGAACCGAGTTATGCCAAGATATGAACTTTTTGATATCCCGAGAAGCAGTTTTAAGAGATTTTGTCCTTTAGCTAACTATTGATCAAATCGTCCTACTTTGCTTTCTGCCTAAATAAACTATCGAAATAAGTCCAAAAAATGCATCTTCATGATCATTCTAAGACAAAAATAAAATATAAGAGATACACCTTGGAATAAGGGAGTTTAAGCATATAATTAAGCCATTTGTGTAAGTGTTTGATTTACTAACTTATAATAACAATGATCTCGTTTTTAAGCTTAGTTTGGGGAACGTGAAACTTGAGGATGATAAATCTTCGCAACACCAAAGCCCTAATGTAAGTCCTTGATCTCTTTGCAAGTTATTTCCATGTAGCTATTTTCAAGTGAAAATGGTTTTCTATCCTTTTGTTTCCTTTAAAGTTTGAATTTCTTTTAGTACTTTAAATTTTTATTTAGTAGTATTTGAATAAGGCCAAGGTTGATTAATTATGAGGAAAGTGTAAAATTGCTTCATCACTAAGCATTGCATGAGGGCATGGCAATGGTTAAGTGTAGGGGATTTGATAGGTGTGTAAAACACCCATCCTTTTACCACTTAATTCTAACTAAAACAAGACCAAAACGCGTATTTAATATCATTTGTTTGGAATTATGCGTGGTTTTTGTGTTTATTGTGTTTTCAGAGCCAACCGGATGAATATTGGAGTAAACATGGGATTGCACGGGATTTATCGAAGAAAAAGACTCAAGATGAAGTCTATTGTCCAAGAGATGCAAAAGATTTGAAGTCACAGGGCCTATTCGAAGATTTATTGAAGAAAAGGACCAAAGATGGAAGATTTACATAAGTCGAAGAAACTCAAGTCTATTAAACGAAGAAATTAAAAGACGAGTTGAATTTAATCGACGACAAATCCCGAATCAGAATCGAAAACGTCAACTTTTCTGAAAAGACGAGAAGACAAGAAGAACGGGAGAAAGCCCACTCACCAACCAAAGGGAACACCTATATAAAGGGTTCCCCTCACACTTTTCATCCAGTTTTTCATTCTCCTTCTTTTTCTCTTTTCTTGTTCGTAGTCATCACCAACACCACTAGGGTGTTTGGTGATTTTGATGATTGTTCTTCCAAATATTGTAGTTTAATCTTGTCTTTTATTTTATTCAACATTAATCATCAATACAAGTTCTTGTTTAATCTTTCCATTTCATCTTGTTCCTCATCATCTTTTATTTCAAGTTCTTAAGTTCTTATTTGGTTGATTTGATCTTCAAAAGTTGTTGGGATTTATGTTTTTATTGATGGGATTTGTAGTTATTGGTTAGTATATCATTTGTGTTTAGCTTTATTTAAGTTTTGGTGAAAAACTTGGTGATTTTTGGCTTAAAATCGATTTCCTTGTTCTTCGGTAAAAGTTACTGTTTTTTAGTTCCCCAGGTTCCGGATGAACATAAAGTTCCGGATGAACATAAAGTTCCGGATGAACCAAACTTCCGAATGAGTTTTCTTTTCTTCCGAATGAGTTTTCTTTTTAAAAGTTCCGAATCAGTTAGAAAGTTCCGGATGAACTAAAGTTCCGAATGAACTATAACTTCCGAATGAACATAAAAAAGTTCCGAATGAGTTTTCTTTTCAAAAGTTCCGAGTCAGTCTAAAAGTTCCGGATGAACGTTCTTTCCAAATCTTCCGAATAAACTTCCGAGCCAAAAGTTCTGAACCAACTTCCGGATCAACAACTTCCGAATCAACTTCCGAAGAAAGTTCCGGATCAACTTCCGAGTGAAGGTTCCGAGTGAAGGTTCCGAGTGAAGGTTCTGAGTAAACTTCCGAACGAAGTTCCGGATCAAGGGTTCCGAACCAAGTTCCGAGTGAATTTCCGAATCAAGGTCAAACTTCCGAATCAAATTTCTTTGAGCATTCTTAAGTGTTACTGTTCTTACTGTTCTTAATTTTTAATTTATATTTTAATTCAAGTTTTTATTGATTGTCATTAAATTAATTGTCTTTGATTTAAGTTTTCATTTTAATACATTTAAACTTTTTAGTAGATTAGAAAACTAAAACCCCTTTTTAGTAACTAAGAACAATCATTCCACTTAGAACCAAGATCAATTCGAGAGGATATCGAGAGAATATAGAGAACCCCATACAAAAAACCAAATATCAAAGACGCTGGTAAACTAACACTTATTTTGTGTACTTAAGTGTAAAAATAACAATATCGTATTTTTAGTTTTCTATCTAATCCTATCTTCTTCGTAGATCTTTGAACGTCACGCACAAAATCCCCAAGACCCAGAGTTTAGCCTAACCAACGAGTTATTCGCTTTGGCTAATGGACCATCAAAGGCTCCAATGTCAGTAAACTGTTGCGTAGTAGATGGTGTGAGGTATGTCGTGCAGAGCCGCGATGAACGTCGCGTAACTCAAAATAGTGGCGTTTGTTCGACTGACCTTGACGGGAAAACTAACAGTTATGGTCAGCTTCAAGAAATCCTCGAGTTTGACTATTTGTCATTTAAAGTTGCGTTGTTCAAAGTTAAGTGGTTCGACACTCGCAACACCGTTGGTAGAGTCAAGAAACTTACCGTTAGAAACGGAATGCCACAAATCGTCGGCTCTGGTGAGTGGTGGAAAAGTGAACAATACATCCTCGCAACACAAGTCAAACAAGTGTTCTACCTTGTAGATCCAGCCAAACCCAACGTGAAGGTCATCAACATGTTAATCATAAAAAGCTTTTGAACAACGGTGTAATCGTGGTAGAGAACGAACCTGATATTATACATTTGGACAACTCATCTGATCTCCCACCTTCTACTAGTGATCTCCCACCTTCTACTAGTGATCTCCCACCTTCTACTAGTGGGAATGACTTCGGTAATTACACCTTCTATATAGATTTGCATATAGATGGTGAATCAACGGAGGTTGATGCACCGCCAGATAACGATGATGTTCCTAGCGAAGACGATGATGATGAAGACCCCCTTCCTCATGATTTAGCAGATTATGATGTTGAAGACCTCATCAAAGATGATGATGGTGTTGAGAAATTTTATTCTAGTGACGAAGAAGATTAACTTTATGTTGTAACTTTCAAAATACACTTATATATTTGAATGAATGAATGAAATTGTTGTGGATTGTTTAAATGTGTAAATTTATTTTGATATTTGGATTTGTGCATGCTTGTATTATTATGTTCATGAATTTCTACATGTTATGCTAATTGTACCTGTATACAGATGACTGATGTTGCATAGGGACACGACGGGGACGGTGGTGGCGAGGATCCTTCACGTCCACATCCTCCATCATTCGGTTACGGGGGTTGCTTCGTCAATCGGGGTAAGAATTTCTGGATTATTGTAATACAAATTTGATACACATATTGAACTTGTTTGCCTTAACTTTTATGACTTTATCACTCACTTGATTTTGCAGGAAAAGGAAAGAAAAAGCCCAATTTGGGCGGGAGGAGAGCCGGCAGGGAGAATACCCGGGAAAAGACCCGTTGCCTGAAATTATTGGATGCGGTGGCCGCGAATAACAACCGGTCAGTCGAGATCGACTTTGTACCCGCTAGAGATAACCTTGTTACACCCGTCGGCCCCTACGCAGATCATTGGGGAAACTTATTCTAGTTGGTCGTTAGGGATATACCTTTGTATTACCCTTCGTGGAGCAAGGTCCCCGAAGGGTAAAAGGCGGCGGCTAGGTCAGCTATTGAGGTAAGTTATCATTTTATGTTTATTTAATTATCGTGTTCATTTATTTAGTTGTGTATATTTATTTAAATTCGTTTTTTTATTTATATCATATAAATAAATAAACAAATTCAAATAAATATATAAATTATATTGCTAACTCTGTTTTTAATGTGTTGTATTGTGTATATTTATTTAAATTCGTTTATTTATTTATATCATATAAATAAATAAACGAATTTAAATAAATATATAAATTATATTTCTAACTCTGTTTTCAATGTGTTGTATTGTGTATATTTATTTAAATTCATTTATTTATATCATATAAATAAATAAACAAATTAAATAAATATATAAATTATATTTTTAACTCTATTTGCAATGTGTTGTATTGTGTATATTTATTTAAATTCGTTTATTTATTTATATCATATAAATAAATAAATAAAATTAAATAAATATATAAATTATATTTCTAACTCTATTTTCAATGTGTTGTATTTGATTGCAGAAAAAATACGATCTCACGCCGCACAGGAGCACCCCTCGGTGGCCGAATATTTATAATACCATTGGTGCCCAGTTACAAAAATCATACAACACCAACAAGGCCAGTCTGAAGCGAGATTACTGTGTAAAAGACCCCGAGACTGAAGAATACGATGTGGATCGAATTAGGAGGAACAGACCCGACGAGTACATAGTTGAAGAGTGGGAGAAACAAACAGCGTTTTGGACTGACGCCAATAACAAGAAGCGATCTTTAACAAACAGCCAAAATCGGTCCAAGGCAACACTTATCTCCCGGCATGGTTCTCGGTCGATCCCTCGCACTCGACAGCTTATGGTAATTATTATTATTATTATTATTGATTTTACATTATTATTGTTTTTTATTTTTTTTTATTTTTTTATTTTATTATTATTATTATTATTTTTTATTTTTATTATTTTATTATTATTATTATTGATTTTACATACATATTATTATTGTCGCATTTAATTAGATTGATCTTACTTACGTGTCTATGTACAGCAAAAGGCGTCCGAGACCCAACAGGAGCCTTCAGAGATCGACATGTTCTATCGTTTGCATACAAATGCAGATGGTGTATTTGTAGATGAGCAGTCTCTCCAGTTGTATGTAAGTATTCTTTTCAAAACACACTTAAATGAATCATTGATTAATAATCTAGCAACCCGACTAATATATTTACTATCTTGTGTTATTGTCACCACACAGGATCAGATGAGGGAGCTAGAGGCGACGGGTGAGCACACCACTGCCGAGATCAACAGGATGGTGCGAGGAGGCAAGTTTCGCGGCCACCATCTTGGCGTGGGTATGGTATTGCCGGGATACGCCAGTTCTACCCCTAGCTTTTCGTCACCACCCCCTGAGACTCATCGGGATCGGGATGTTGATTTCATGATGGGCCTGCTAAGAAACGACGACAGGTATCAAGATCATTTTTCGAGATATGAGAGTGCTGGTGCCAGCGGGAGCGAGAGTCGCCCGGGTGATGATGCTGATGATCGAGAGGGTGGCGAGGATGGTGGCGATGACGCGAGCTAGTCGTGTGATATATGTGTTTGTTAGTATGGTACATAGTTTCTTTATGTTCATCTTGACTTGTTTCCCTATTATCCTAAATTAGAATACTTGTTTCTCTAGTATCCTTAACTATCCCGACTTATTCCTAGTATCCTTGACTAAATTAGAACGTTATATTATATTTTGGTGCAAGTTTGAACTTATTTCGCGTTTCTGTTGATTTGTATTCCAAGTTTACTTTATATGTGTCTTTTGGTGAGCAAATACATGTTTTTGTTACAGGTTTTGGTAGATTTTTTCCGGAAAAATTCCAGAAGAAATTGGGAAAACGCCTGCTGTGCAGGCAATTTAAAAAAAAAAACTTGCAGAGTTTTCCCCAGCGACATGTCGCTGGGGAAACTTTGGTTATTCGTTGACAAGTCAAACGCAAAGCGTTGACAAGTCAAATGTATCGAGAGTTTCCCCATCGACATGTCGCTGGGGAAACATTGGAAAATCGTTGACAAGTTAACGACGTCGCGTTGACAAGTCAAACATAAGGAAAAGGTCCCCAGCGACATGTCGCTGGGGAAACATTGTAATTAGCTAAAAAGATTAAGTTCAGCTTAATTTTTTTTATTTAATAAGGATTTTCCCCAGCGACATGTCGTTGAGGAAAATATCGCCACCGTGTCAATCTATTCTTCTAGGAAAAGTCTATGGGGCCCGCAAGTCGCTGGGGATACCTTTCTCATCGAGCGTACCCCAGCGAATTTCCCCCAGCGACATGTCACTGGGGATACGTATCCCCATCTAAATGTCGCTGGGGAAAAGCCCAAAATATCGTTGGGGAAGGCCTCGAATGTTGTAGTGCTAGTTCATCAATTTGAAAAGTACCAAATCATTTCCCGCATTGGATGACGCGTAACGGGTTTTATCATAATTGAACATTGTAAATCGCCATTAACTCGAACATGTGACAAGCATGCGAGGGAAATGTGCCATTTCTTTATCATTCCTCTTTATATACTATTTCATTTAGATTTTCTACTTAGACTTGCCGGCTACCCGCGTAATGCAGCGGCGGATAACCGGCGACTAATTTTGTGACAGGCAAATGTTTTTCATGACCGTTGTTTACATTACTTCATTATTATTTAGTTGTGACGAAGTGAGAATTAAAATATATAATAAATTTATCTCGACATTCAAAACAATATCGTTCATGATGTCTTCATCTTTATAACAAAACTTTACACAATAAGTTTTATAACAAATATTATTAGTAGTAATTAAAAAAACAGCTATATTAGAGAAACAAAAGCCGTTCAATGATGGTGACAACCAATTCCAGTAACTCGGTAAGGTGAGGTTAGTGGTAGGAGCAGTTCAGTTGTCGCAATGTGATTGTGGTTGAGGAGATGTGAAAGTGAAGGATGACCCATTTGTTATGTGAATATTATGTGTTTAGATGATTTTTTATAAAATCAATTACTAAAACCAACTATCTGAAAACCAATAACCAAATTGCACACTATTTTTTTCAATTACAAAAATGAACCTAACGAACAATTTTTTTTTGTTCACCCAAATACTTTGCTCCTCTAAATGCTTTGCTCGCAATGTACATAAAAAACTACAAGAGCAAATATTTTGCTCACCCAAATCTTTCTTCCCCATGTATCTGATTGAAATAAAATCTTTCTGATATACATTAGTTCATGAAAGTGTATTGAATAGAGAGAGAGAGCAAATGGATATGAAAAGCAAACTAATACTTGCTATTGTACTTTTTCCGTTCCAAGTATATCATTTCAAAATGATTAAGAACCATTGTATATCCTAAAAATAAAGTATTGATGCTTACATATACCATTCACGTCCATGAGGTTTAAAAGTGATACTTTGATACGTGTATACAAGGATTAAAAAGCTTGTAACATGATGTATGTATGTGCTCGTATAGTCGTATATACTCGTATTGAACAATAGAACCATATCATAGGATTACAACGGTCCTCATTATGAATTCCTGCTATCTTATGAAAAAAGGGTATGGTAGCCATATTAAGGGGTTAGAATTAATAAAAGTAGCTTTGTAACAAGATACATTGTACCAACACGCGACGATTTAGAAAGAAAACAACCACCATATCACGTCATATAAATGGGACCAGTTTCGGGGTTTTAGTTAATAAAAGAGGTCTCGTAACCAAATACGATATAGAGGAAATAGTATCAATTTCATTCTTTCACTTCACAACCCCTTATTTCTCCTTCCTCCCAAATGCTCTCGTGTTTCAATAAAACTCTTAAACAATTAACACGTCTCAAATGCCTTTTCCCTTTAATTTATAAGCGAGCCATACAAGACAACAAATAACCTATACAAACATAAACAAACAAGATCTATCGACAAAACCATTGATTATACTCTCGAACCAATAGATAGGTTACAAAAATGTGTCGATAAAGGGAGAAGCGGTGGGGTGCATGAAGTGAAATGGATGAGCTGATGATTGTATGTGTCCATAGAAGAAGTGGGTGGTTGGGCTTCGGAGGTGGTGAGGTCGGGTGGTGGAGCGGGCTAAGTGATTAACTGTAATTAAGAAGAGGTCTGAGGGTGACGGGAGACTTGATGGGTCCGTCTCCTTCATCACCATTGTCAATTCTATGTGCTTACATTATGTGTTTGGTCTGTCATTTATACATGCAATGGGTAAGATCAAGGCTTTTAATGGATCGTTATAAAGTTTAATGGGCTGTTACAAATCTTCATATCCTTTAAATGAGATATTTAACTTCCATTGAATTGGTTGTTACAAGTGTCATGAACGTTACAACTGTTACATCTTAATTGAGTTGTTACCCTTTTTTCTCATTATTGAGATGTGACTATATAACTTTACATTGTATTATTTCCTAATTAAGAAATGTTTTATACTAAATTTTTTAAGACTACTAAATAAGAAAGGAGTTAAATATTTTATAAAGTATTATAGATAGACAAAAATCTCTAAACACACACAACAAATACATTCAAACGTCACTACAAAATTTTTGACATTGCTTACTAAATTAAATGCGAAAGAGTAAGTAATAGATGGGACACTAAAAGTCTATACTTACTCTTTTAAAGTAAGCAAAAGTATTTACTATCAATTTTCCACTAAAAAGAGTCACTAAAAGTTATTTTTATCAACTCCTACTCTTAAGAAAAAGAGTAAGTTACAGAGGGAGGGCACTAAAAGTCTATTCTTACTCAAAAAAAGAGTAAGCAAAAGTGTAAAACTTTTAATGACTCTTTTTAGTAGGAAAAAGAGTAAGCAAAAGTGATGGTTTTTTTTGCTTACTCTTATATTCATTGTGTTTTAGTAAATAAAAGTTATAGTGACTAAAATAACTATAAATATTATTAGTAAGTAAAAGTTTTAGTAAGTAAGTTTTCAGAACCAAATAAATGTATATAACTGCGAGAACCACCTTCAACTGTTAACAATGCATATGTATTTTCCTTGTTATGTTTAAATTAAATGTTTAATAATTGTTTTATTGGTTATAGATCCTAGTATGATGACCGATATGAAGAGTGCACATGTGTTTTCATACTATTCATCGCGAAGATAGTTATGATACAAGCGAAACAAAATACATGTGCATGATCCTAAAATACATTGTTGATCCCAAACTTAGATCGATTTAGCTTTATGTATACGAGATTAGATCAAGTAATACACTTAGAGAAACCTTTGTATATGCTTATGAATTTAAGTGTTATGCGGAATTTAACACTTAACCAAGAACACACAATGATATAAACAAACTTTCACTTTGATTATCAATATCAAACTTGCTTACAATGAAAATAGTTTACGAATGAAAACTTATATCAAACATTAACCTAAAGGTCTTCTTTTATAGACATAAGAAGCCTTGTACAATAATCTACGTATCAGCTATTCTAGGTAAAGATAAATATAGAAAATATAATGTTGTTCCTATCTTTACTAGAACTATTCTAGAATACAATAAACGCGTAGAGTATATCTTCCCATCAGTGCTTGTCTTCAATGTGTCAACGCTTGACTTTATCTTGTCAACGCTTGAGCTATCAGCGCTTGTTTTGTTCTTGTCAACGCTTGTATTGTTCTTGTCAGCGCTCAAGTGATCTGGCCTTAATTTATTCCCAACAATCCTCCCCTAAACTTGATATCCACTCTTATGATCAAGTTTCTGAATAAGCATTAAGGACTATGAGGAATCTTACAAACCTTCTCATACTGATAATGAATAAATCTAATCAAATCTTTTGCCACGTCACTTGAATAATCTATTTCCAGCTGAGTGTCCTTCATCTTTTCCAAAATAGCTTTGGATATGAAATACTGACCATCCACAAGTAGATACTCAGCAAACTTTGTAGAACTCAAATGGTAAACACCAGCAGCTGAATATAACCTCCATTGAAGACCACTGAGGTCATCTTCAAGATCCTTCCAAACAGCAGGATCCTTATTTTTTTGGTCCACACATTCTTTTGAATGTGGACCAAAGTTTTATTCCATTGGCTGAAGTTGGTGCTTCAGCCTCATACTTGGTCTCCAGAAACCTCCAAAGATCCACCAAGTCTTCTCTATCACAACTTGCAAACAAAGATATGAGGGTGGTAAAAGTGTGTACCTCTTTGCCATATCTGTCAATCTTCCAAAACCCACATTCATCTTCTTCATAGCTCACAATTGGGTTCCTAGAATCTAATGGTCACACTTGCACCATATCTGAAGCTTCTGAAGGTGAGAGCTTGAGGCTCTTTCTAATGACAGCTTCACTTGGATATAGTAGATCCATATCTTTGGGAAACTCAAATGAAATTCCCTTCTTCACTGACCTGGGAACAAACATAGCTTTCTTGAGTTCCATTTCTTCTGCAAGTTCCTCCTTTCTTTCATCTGAAAGAAGTCTGAGAGTGTTTGCTTCTTGCACTCTCACCCAAATGGGATAAGCCCTGCTTTCCAACTCATTAAATGTCAAAGCCCTCAACTTCTGGTAAGTCCATCCAACTCCATGACATCTGAGAAACATAAAGTATAGCTCCCTTCTATCCCTTTTCAATTCAGAGAGAATATTACTTGCCTTGTGTTTCAAAATTACCTGGCAATCTTTCTGAACTCTAAGAAGAATCTCCAAACCCCATATTTGATCTGAAATGGTCAAGTCTGGATTCTCCATACATCTTTCTTCCCAAGCATTGTACATTTGAACCACCTCTGGCATGTCAAAGTCAACTTGCAATTTAGCTTCTCCTTAGCTAACTCATCACCATACTCAAGTCTTTCTGGTTCTATAATCATCAGACTTGAGTCTGAGCTAGCTCCATCACTTTCCTCTTCTGAAGTCACAACAAATGGTGACTCCTTTTTATCCTGTTCCATGATTTGTGGAACAATCTCTTCTACCATTATACCCTTACCTTATCTGATGGTGCAATGGTTGGTAAGGTAGATGGTGATACCTGTGTAGAAACTTCCTTGATGATAGATGATGACTGGGATACATCACCTTCATGTGCAGGTCTATCAACGCCCAATTTTGTCCTATCAGCGCCCAAAATACTCCTGTCAACGTCCAATTCTTCCTTGTCAACGCCCAAATATCTTCCCTCAGCGCCTTGTGTAACCTCTCCCAACATAGCTGTAAATGAAAAATTTAAGTTGGTAGGAGAGACTAAGGACGTATCAAAACCTGTTTGTTTCTTCAAAGTTGTAAGGGCCTCAGCAACATCCATTGATTGACCATCATGACTGCCCTTATCACTCAGATTTATTGGATCTTCCTCCCCTTTGGAAGATTCCTCCATACCCCTCCTTGCACTAGCACTCTCCAAAACAACAATCCTCTCCCTCAATTGCTTGAGTTCAAGGCCTTGTGAGCTGACAACTTGTACTAAGTCTGCATTTTGCTTTTGCAAGCTCATGCAGACTGCCGTCAATTCCATAAGAGTCATTGGTTCCAGTCTGCCCTCTTCTAAAATGGGGATTTGACCTCCCAAGTCAGATTCATTGGGCAAGGATGAGGACTTAATGATGGTGGGACTGCCTTGGCCAACATCTAAGCCAGAACAAATAGTCCCAGCCTCATCCAGGTCACCAGCCACACTTGTGGTGGTGGTTCTCTCTGCTACATGGCTAGGACCACCAGAGGAGAACACTCCAGTAGTCCTTTGGCGTTTCATCAACCTATATTCAGGGGGTGTGGAAGATGGTGTGGAAGAATGGGTGGAAGTGGGTTGGTTAAGGGGTGTTTGGGTTTGTGAAGGTTGTGTGTCAGCGTTGGAAATAGGCACATCAAGGCCAACATTTGATGTGTCAGTGTTGAAGGAAACTTGGTCAAGTTGCATAGGTTCAGGTGAAGGTATGGGTTCAGGTATTGGTTCAAGTTGGGGTTGGGGGTCAAGTTGTGGTTGGGGATCTGGTTTGGGTTGTGCTGCTGCAATAACAGCAATCATAGCTGGGGTCAAAGGTAGGTCACGATGGGGTGGTGAATTCATCTTCATAAAAATAGCTTTCTTTTGCTCAGGGGTCTTATAAAAATCATTGTGATCCCTTGTGCAGTAACCTTGGACATCAAAAACCATTTGGAGAAAACAGGGATAAGCTAAAGTCATTTTGTTCCCCTTGTTTTTACACATGCCCTCAAAAATCATTTTAGAATAATTAAATTTTTGCCCTGTTGCAATGCACACAATAGCACTTGCAATGGATCTATTGATCTTATTGTGTGCAGTGCATTTGGGACTCAAACATTGAAGGAGGATGATAGTCGTAGAAATACGTCTTTTAGGAAAAAGGGCGTATAATGGGGGCAAGTATTAAGTTGCACGTTTTAGGAAAAACGCGAAACCAAACAAATGCGGGTTCGTTCTCGAAGGAGGTGTGTGTATTAATGTCCCAAAATATAAAATAACAATGTTTGGATTTAGTGACGTTTTTGGTTTAGAAGAGAAAAATTAAAGACAAGCTACGATTACGATTACACTACGACGTTGACGTAAAACGCGAACGTAAGTACGTAAAACGTGAAAATTTAAAAATTTTAAGCTAAAAACAAATTAAAAATGAAAAATTAGTTCAAAATAATATAAATAAGGATAAAAATCCAATAAAAATATTTTAAAACCTTTTATTAATTAAATATTCAATTTTTTAATGCTAATTAAAGCTCAAAAATTAAATATAATTAAGAAAAAGCCCAAAATATTATTTTATTGGACAAATTACTCACTTATATTATTTATAAACTAAAAAGTATTTTTCCTAAATTTTTAAAACTAGTTTTCTAATTTTTAAAGCCTAAAAACATTTTTTAATTAAAATAATGCAAAAAAATAATAAAATAATGATAAATATAAAATTTAATTTTCTAAAAATTATATTTTAACTAAATTAACAAAGGAAAAATGAAAAAGTAAAAAAAAACTAAAAAAATGGCTAAAAACGAAAGTACCCCAAAGTACTCCAAGGTGGAGTATTTTAGTGTTGTCCAATATCCTACCAGACAAAGGACTTGTCCAACATCAGTGTTGTCCGATATCGGATAACACTAAAAAAATTAAAAAATTTGCAGCCTTCTCGGACAACAAAGGAAAAGCTTGCTGTATGCTTTTTGAGTTCGTTATGGGTTATTTTGAGCTCGTTTTTCGATGTTTTTGGGCACAAACGGCACCCCCACAACCAGTGGGTTGTGGGGAGTCAATAATAACACAAGTAGCAAGCAACAATGACCCAATAATCACACAAAATCAGCAAATTAACAAGAAAGAGGGCCGTTGTTGGTTTGCTGCTAACAGTGGACTGTAAGAGTAAAATTTAGCTACCCAAATCCTACCACAAACCTAAAAATAGATCACCTAGACCTAGATTACCCTAAAAACTACATTGTGACCAACTATCAAACCTCAAAACATAAAACTAAAGCCTAAATGACCGATAAATTCAGCAAAAGGGGGGTCTCGTTGATGCAACAGTGAGCTATGAATCGTTCTTTCCCTATCCGAACTCTAACGAATCCTATGTCCAGCCAAGATTCACTAATACCTAACCTCTACATAGCTAGTGACCAGTAATCAATTCCCAAATCACAAGCCAAAGCATATATTTAACCTCAACGAATCACTGTGGAGGCAAAATGCAGGTCTGGTAGCTTTTGGAAGTACACAATGGGCTTAATGACTAAAATGAGGACAAAAAAAACATTCAATCACTAATACTAGTTGATATAACCTAATACCTATCCCTAATCTAGATGTTAAACCAAAACCCAAGCCAAAAACCTAATCAAAACCCAAAAAGCACTTGTTGTGCAGTCTTTACACACAGCAACTTAAAGTTGCTGATGTGTTTGGTGTTTTGGCAAAATTTAGGCCACAATATCTTAAAATTTAGCAAACCAAATCTAAAGAAAGTTGCACACAACCTTAGACTTGTATAAAACTAATCTATTATGACGATGGAAACCCATAAATCAAAAAAATAAAAACCTTAGGGACTAACTGACTGATTTTTGCTAGTTTTACCAAAACTTTTTAACAAGCAAAATTTGTTCCATCACTAACTGAGCTAGTAAAACTACAAATACCACTAAACTTCAACAAATAGGGGGTGTACGGGCATAAAAGTATGGGTGTGTTGTCACCCACACCCAATTCAACTGCTATTCCAAACAATCCCTAAAATCTGTCAATGAGCAATTTTAACAAAGAGATTTCTGTTTAATCAACTAAAAAGTTTCCTACCCTATCAAATTCATCCAAAATTCATGCAAGAGAATAGACTAAGCTAATATTAATCATAAGTAAGCAACTAAACCACAAATCACATAAATTCATAAATCACTAAAAAGCCTTGCAAGTTAAGAGGGTTCAAGCCGAAAATACCTTATGGGACCCACATCCAGGCCCCACTATGGCTGATGCCATCTCCTATTTAGAAAGGGATGAGATTTGGAGCTTAAAGAAAGGCTTATGGGAGCTTGTTGTATGCAAAAAAAAAGTAAACAACACCACCCTAGACTACAACAGTCAAAAGGGTGGTGCCCTGTGTACCTGCTAAGAACAAAAACAAGAAAAACAAGGGAGATAACAAATTTGAAAAGCTAAGACCAAAAAACTTTGCCAAGCTTCTTAGTCCTAGCTTGTTCAAATAGTGGGATTAGTCACAAAATAGAATAACAAGATCTTTCAGAAAATCTTTTGAAGAAACCAAGATGAAAACAACTAATGAAAACCTAGCTTATACAAGCTTGGTGGGGTTGTTTTGGTGTCAACAAAATACGCCACAAGCTTCTATAAACTAGACTAGAAATCAAGAGGAAGTAGGCAAGTGTCCTTGACCCACCAACTCTTAAAACTAGTGAAGTTTGCAAACAATTTTAAAAGGTAACAAGAAATTTAACACCAACCTATAATCAAAACTAACAAGCTTATGTGTCAAGATAAGCTTGTTAGCTAGCTTATAGCTTAATGGTTCTCAAACAGCTTTTTAGAAAATTCCTTCAAAAAACTTTTTGATAAAAAAAATAACTTGCATAAATTAAATTGACGAAATTTAAAGAACACTTTAAATATACTGGAACTCAAACTTTATTCATTCAACAATTCACTAAAATTACAAGAATTTTTTAAAGAAATAAAATTTGGAACAAGATTCGGCTAAGCTGTAACTACAATATTTATACTACTTGAGAAGAACTAAAACCTAAACCCTAATGTACATCAAATTCCAGAAATGCCCATGGATACTTGAAGAATATGCTATGTGAGATGCTCCTTCTTGAACCTTCTGCTGGATATGTTGTCATTCAGAGATGATCATGGCCTTCTAATTGTTTTGGAGATCACGTCAAACAATCTCAACCATCTATTGGTCAATGGTGTCAGGAAGAGGGTGCATCTCGTGAGTTATCCTTGGGTGTGAGGACCCCATATGATGAGCTGGACAAGATTGGAGCACATGGGTTCGTTTTTCTTTATGCCACAAGCAAAAGACCTTTGCTAATTGGATTAATCTCCTTTGAATTAGCTCTGATTAGAAATGGTGATGAGACTAGGGTTCCTGGTGATTAGAACTGTTGTTTAATCTTAATTGGGTAAAGTGGGTATATAGTTGGGTAAAATAGGATATGGGTTTTGTTATATGGAAGAAACTCCCCCTGCATTCTCATGTTTTTGTCATCCAAGGCTTTAAACAACCATTAGTCATTTTCTTTGTTATATCTTTGGACAAGTTGTCAAAAATGGCACAATGCATTTACAAACTTTCATCAAGGACCAATGATGACATATCTTGAAACTTTAAGTACCCACTTGTAATATTTGAGATTTACAAGGACCTAAAGTGACAAGTCTTCAATAATTGAGGGACCAATCTTGCCAATCATCAAAACTTCAAGGACTTGAATGGAAATTCATGATTCGGGTCCGGTTCTTTGTGCGGCTTCGTTTTCCGTGTTCGTTATTGCTTCATTCTTGTGATCATTTGTTGATTTCACGATATCCGCACCTAAAATACACAAGACACAAATACAAGCATATATAGGGGTATTTTGATGATATTTTAAGCGTTTTATGCCCGATTTTGATGATGAGACTATGTATAATTGCAGTCTCATCACTCCCCCATACTAAACCATTGCCGTGCCCTCACGCAATGCTAGAATAAAGTATCATAGCACCTCCAAAATTCACTTTATTGAAATGATAAACTAGCTACACTACTACTATTACTACTACTTGTGTTATAGACATAATGTATGATTTTCATCACGATTAAGTGACTTTTAGGATCATAGAACAAAAACACGTGAATGCTTCGTTTAGAAATAATTTCGTCGTCCTCGATTTTCACCCAATTCCATGCTAAGCGTGTAACGAGATCATTGTTATTATAAGTTAGCAACACGATCATATCTCATGAGTGTCAATTACGAACCTAAACTCCCTTATTCCTACTTGGTATCTCTTATATTTTATTTTGTCTTAATGATCACGAGGATACATCATTGACTTATGCGTGAATAGAGATTAAGTCTAAAAATAGAAACTTAACGGTGTAACCAAAAATCATTAAATCAATAATTCATCCCAATAGACAACGATGTCAACAAATTAAGTCAACAAGAAGGATCGATAAACACGGTTTTGAACATGAGACTTATTACCAAGACTTTTATACGCCCCCTAACGGAAGGGCCTTATTATCTTTGGTTTACCTCCATCTTTTATTCAACTCTGCCATGGAGCTTTTATTATGACTTCGGTCTTGCCTTGCCTTTTATTATCCGCCTCATCGGTGGTTTTATTAGCCAAAGACGTATATCCTCACGCTAAAGTAAATTTTGGATCTTTAAAGCTTCAAAGATTAAGGCATAATTCACTTTCAATTTGGGCATAGATTTTTCGGCCTTGTAAGCTTCAAATTTTTGCTTAATTTAGGCGAGCACTTGAAATCTTTTTATTAGGTGAAGCTTTCGATTATTCGGGTGCCAATACTTCAAAACCGTGACGCTGGCGATACCTTAATGTTTTCCTAATTTAATTACATGGAAGCTACTAAAACAAATTAGAAACCAACAATAGTGACTAAACCGCCAAATCAATATTTATTAACAATTTATTATGCAAAAGCGTGGGGAGAATAAGCTAATAATTACTACACATGAGATCGTGACGATTACGAGACTTTATAAATAACTCTATCATTTCTCGTCCTCATTTAAGAGACTTAGCCTAAAAAGTTAAGGAATCGAAGCTAAGTGCTCAACACGCACGGTCGAGTCAAAAATTACTCTCGTTCTCACCATTGGAAAACCTACATTCGTGTCTTAAACACTTATAAAAAAACTAGAAAAAATTTAAAATTTGGCCATTTTTAGCCTTATTTGCAACAAAACGATAACAAAAAGATGAATATTGGATTGCGTGTTGACGTAAGCAAGGTGAAGTATCTACTCACCCCCCCATACTAAAACTAAACATTGTCCTCAATGTTTCGAGTCTAGGGGTGTAAACACCCCCATACTAGAGACGAAGTCGAATGCTTAATCTCGAGCATGGAAAGGGTAAAACGAATAACCTATAGCCGTTTATGAATTATGCTAATAAGATAAACGTTAGAACATAAAAGGATATCATCGGATATCGGAATCTCCAAAGGCAACGATCGAAGCTCAAGTGATCTATAAAACGAACACGAGAGGCTTCAATGATGACGATGAACCTAATAGATCACAATCACAAACAACCACGGAACAAAGGTTGGAAGAGCACAAGTCCCCTCGTTACGTTAACTAAGAAAGCAATAATATGTACATAGGATAAGCATGGGACTCCCCCACGAGGCACCTCGTTTTTGATTACCGAGTCATGAGCTCGACTCGATCCCCATAAATGTGATCATTTAGGGATAATCATGGTTCGGTCATATTTGGTGGGACTTACATGTAATCAAGGCCCAAAAGCAACCGTGAATAAAGGCAAAGCCTTTATACCGGGATCAAAGATCGTGTCTTCGTTTTCGGATGATAAACGAAACAACACGACTTCAAGTAACAACGTCCCAATGGGACACAAGAAAATAGCATAAGAAGAGAAGGGTGGGACATTGGGTGGGCAAACAAATCGAGTTACTTGAGGTAAACTCTCACCGTAAGTGTAGAAGGACCTTCTAGTGACTACTTCGGTAAAAGACCGAGATTCTATCTTAAACGTGATACCGGGGTCAAAAATCTCGTCCTCGGTGGAGAAGTGTGAGGGAACAAATGGGGCTTCCCCCATACTAGATCCACACAAAACGTCGTCAAAAGAAGTAGACGCGTTTGTAGCAAGCTCAATTAAGCGAGGTGATGACGGAGTTAACTTTGGAAAAAATTTCAAATCAATTGTAAAATCATTCCTTTTTTCATTTTTTAACTCATTGTTACGAAAACCCAAGTTGATTAAATTGAAAATATTTGCTGTTTCTAAAACAATTCTAGGCACACTTAAAATTTCCACATTTATCTTGAAGGCGGGAGGAGTATTTGAATTTTTAAAACTTGAATCGATTAATAAAACATCCCCCTCCGGGCTAAGGCAACGGTCCTCATCAAACTCAAAAATAGAAGGCGGATCATCAAGAATACGTTTGATCTCGGAAAAGTCTCCATCGGGATCAAAAACGTCTTCTCTTCCTCGTGGAAGAGGTCGAGCAATAAAGTCGTCTATAATCGAGTCGCTAGCTTCAACCGTCGTGAAACTAGGAAAAGAAGGCTCTTCGATTGAAAATTTTGCCTTTGTCGTTTCGACCTCGATATCGAAAAACGTGTCAATGTGAGCAAGGCCATCGGCGGACTTCTCACATCATAAATCCAAAATCTCACTCGGTGTGGGATTAGGAGTAAAAGGCTCGTCTCGTGACGATTTTGCCTTGACGGTTTCAACTTTGTCCTTCGAAGGGATCGAACGTGGGTTTTCAAACATTTTAGCAAAACTACTAACACGTCCCTTCGGAATTAATTTTCGTTCATCTTGTAAAAACGAGGGTTTAATTCTTTCCTTAAAAACCTTTTTACATTTTTCTTTTTCAAAATCATTTAATGGAATTTCTTTGTCAAAATTAAGTGTATATTGATTTAGAAAATCCTCAATAATTTCATCCTCATTAGAAAAATTAGGTTTAGAAGGTACAAGATTTAAATATCCCAAGTATCCTACAAGTTTTTCCTTTGGTTTACTTTCTAAAGCATTTTTCAAAACTTCGTTGGATGACGTTTTTGTTTCCTCAACGTTTTTGCAAGACGACGAAGGTTGCACGACTCTAAAATTCGAGAGATTGGGATCAATACGAGACGTACGAGTCTTAGGAGTCGAAATAACTTGAACCTCTCCCTCGAGATTAGGATTGGTGACGTTCGATGAAGAAATCGACTCGTATGAAGCTACTTTTTTCTCTAAGGTCTCAATCGTTGAAAGAAGTTCATTTTGCTTAATAGTGTAAGCCTCCACAACTTTGTCAACAATTTTATCCCATCTCTCGACAACTTGGTCAGATAAACGTTCTTGTTCTTTAAAAGCGGCATCATATTCGTTTTCCAACTCGGTTCTCATGGAGGCCATTTCCTTTAAGTAAAATTCCTTTTGAGTTTCCAATTGTTTTTCGTGATGTTCCTTAAGGTTCCTAACTTGCTCTTGAATCATCATTAAGTTTGCATTATTGCGTCTCACATAGTCACAAAAGGCGTTTTGATTCATTCCATCATTTTGATTTTGATCACAATTAAAAGACGAATCATATGACGAGTAGAACGAAGATGATGGGTGATCTTGGTCGTAAGATTGAAAATTGTCACCAAGACCACGTGGAGCGGGGTTATAGATATAACCCTCTCGACCTCCAATAACCTTACAATTAAAACAATTGGCACCATCGGGCGGACCTCCACAATATGGACACGAATAATATCCACTATCATTCGACATGATGCAACGAGAACGGTGTTACGAGAATTAAACGTTATAGAGGGTGAAAGAAGAGAATTATGAAATTAGAGGGAAAGTAGAAGACTATTTTTGTGCTTTTGATTGTTTTTTTTAATTTTTTTTTAATTTTTTTTAATGTATTTCGTAGACAAAAATCTACAAATCTCTCCTCGAATCGATTTTCTCGATTAAAAGAGCCTCAAGGAATGAAAACGATCACGTGGAGTGAACGCCTTCGATGACTTTAGAACGTTGGTGGAACACCAAAACGTTCAAGAGGGTTTAATCTTGAAAACACAAGCAAATATATATACGTAGATAATACTTTGGTTGGCAAACCCTCGATTAGCCCTTTTTCTCAAAACACGCACAAGCAAGCGGGGGAAACGAGGCGGCGCTAAGCACTTAAGAGCCTTTTTCCCTTAGGTCGTGAAATACAACCGCCTTATACCCACCTTATAGTTTGTGTTAATTGAAATTAAGCCTCACGAAAGTATTTATCTATTTTGCCCTTTTACTTTTGCTTTGGATTCGAATACAATGATCGAGTGATGAAATCCCGAATCAAGGTTGTGATTTCTCACGTAATTGGAGTACTTGTATTTTTATTGTTCTACGTAAATACAATATATTAATAATATTCACAATAAAAACGAAAACCAATATATCTACAATATAGTAAAATGATTGTTGTGTGTTTAATTTAGGAAAACTAAACACAATTTATTTGGATACTATAATATAATAAGGAAAAATAACAAAAATGAGTATGTACGATATTCATGCTTTTCAAAATGTGAAAAGCAAAAACGCACCACTCACAAAAACACGATACTAATAATGGCACACTAAAAACACCTCCCCGGCAGCGGCGCCATTTTTGATGTAGCGGTAGAAATACGTCTTTTAGGAAAAAGAGCGTATAATGGGGGCAAGTATTAAGTTGCACGTTTTAGGAAAAACGCGAAACCAAACAAATGCGGGTTCGTTCTCGAAGGAGGTGTGTGTATTAATGTGCCAAAATATAAAATAACAATGTTTGGATTTAGTGACGTTTTTGGTTTAGAAGAGAAAAATTAAAGACAAGCTACGATTACGATTACACTACGACGTTGACGTAAAACGCGAACGTAAGTACGTAAAACGTGAAAATTTAAAATTGTAAGCTAAAAACAAATTAAAAATGAAAAATTAGTTCAAAATAATATAAATAAGGATAAAAATCCAATAAAAATATTTTAAAACCTTTTATTAATTAAATATTCAATTTTTTAATGCTAATTAAAGCTCAAAAATTAAATATAATTAAGAAAAAGCCCAAAATATTATTTTATTGGACAAATTACTCACTTATATTATTTATAAACTAAAAAGTACTTTTCCTAAATTTTTAAAACTATTTTTCTAATTTTTAAAGCCTAAAAACATTTTTTTAATTAAAATAATGCAAAAAAAATAATAAAATAATGATAAATATAAAATTTATTTTTCTAAAAATTATATTTTAACTAAATTAACAAAGTAAAAATGAAAAAGTTAAAAAAAAACTAAAAAAATGGCTAAAAACGAAAGTACCCCAAAGTACTCCAAGGTGGAGTACTTTAGTGTTGTCCAATATCCTACCAGACAAAGGACTTGTCCAACATCAGTGTTGTCAGATATCGGACAACACTAAAAAAATTAAAAAATTTGCAGCGTTCTCGGACAACAAAGGAAAAGCTTGTTGTATGCTTTTTGAGTTCGTTTTGGGTTATTTTGAGCTCGTTTTTTGATGTTTTTGGGCACAAACGGCACCCCCACAACCAGTGGGTTGTGGGGAGTCAATAATAACACAAGTAGCAAGCAACAATGACCCAATAATCACACAAAATCAGCAAATTAACAAGAAAGAGGGCCGTTGTTGGTTTGCTGCTAACAGTGGACTGTAAGAGTAAAATTTAGCTACCCAAATCCTACCACAAACCTAAAAATAGATCACCTAGACCTAGATTACCCTAAAAACTACGTTGTGACCAACTATCAAACCTCAAAACATAAAACTAAAGCCTAAATGACCGATAAATTCAGCAAAAGGGGGGTCTCGTTGATGCAACAGTGAGCTATGAATCGTTCTTTCCCTATCCGAACTCTAACGAATCCTATGTCCAGCTAAGATTCACTAATACCTAACCTCTACATAGCTAGTGACCAGTAATCAATTCCCAAATCACAAGCCAAAGCATATATTTAACCTCAACGAATCACTGTGGAGGCAAAATGCAGGTCTGGTAGCTTTTTGAAGTACACAATGGGCTTAATGACTAAAATGAGGACAAAAAAAACATTCAATCACTAATACTAGATGATATAACCTAATACCTATCCCTAATCTAGATGTTAAACCAAAACCCAAGCCAAAAACCTAATCAAAACCCAAAAAGGACTTGTTGTGCAGTCTTTACACACAGCAACTTAAAGTTGCTGATGTGTTTGGTGTTTTGGCAAAATTTAGGCCACAATATCTTAAAATTTAGCAAACCAAATCTAAAGAAAGTTGCACACAGCCTTAGACTTGTATAAAACTAATCTATTATGACGATGGAAACCCATAAATAAAAAAAATAAAAACCTTAGGGACTAACTGACTGATTTTTGTTAGTTTTACCAAAACTTTTTAACAAGCAAAATTTGTTCCATCACTAACTGAGCTAGTAAAACTACAAATACCACTAAACTTCAACAAATAGGGGGTGTACGGGCATAAAAGTATGGGTGTGTTGTCACCCACACCCAATTCAACTGCTATTCCAAACACTCCCTAAAATCTGTCAATGAGCAATTTTAACAAAGAGATTTCTGTTTAATCAACTAAAAAGTTTCCTACCCTATCAAATTCATCCAAAATTCATGCAAGAGAATAGACTAAGCTAATATTAATCATAAGTAAGCAACTAAACCACAAATCACATAAATTCACAAATCACTAAAAAGCCTTGCAAGTTAAGAGGGTTCAAGCCGAAAATACCTTATGGGACCCACATCCAGGCCCCACTATGGCTGATGCCATCTCCTATTTAGCAAGGGATGAGATTTGGAGCTTAAAGAAAGGCTTATGGGAGCTTTTTGTATGCAAAAAAAAAAGTGAACAACACCACCCTAGACTACAACAGTCAAAAGGGTGGTGCCCTGTGTACCTGCTAAGAATAAAAACAAGAAAAACAAGGGAGATAACAAATTTGAAAAGCTAAGACCAAAAAACTTTGTCAAGCTTCTTAGTCCTAGCTTGTTCAAATAGTGGGATTAGTCACAAAATAGAATAACAAGATCTTTCAGAAAAATCTTTTGAAGAAACCAAGATGAAAACAACTAATGAAAACCTAGCTTATACAATCTTGGTGGGGTTGTTTTGGTGTCAACAAAATACGCCACAAGCTTCTATAAACTAGACTAGAAAGCAAGAGGAAGTAGGCAAGTGTCCTTGACCCACCAACTCTTAAAACTAGTGAAGTTTGCAAACAATTTTAAAAGGTAACAAGAAATTTAACACCAACCTATAATCAAAACTAACAAGCTTATGTGTCAAGATAAGCTTGTTAGCTAGCTTATAGCTTAATGGTTCTCAAACAGCTTTTTAGAAAATTCCTTCAAAAAACTTTTTGATAAAAAAAATAACTTGCATAAATTAAATTGACGAAATTTAAAGAACACTTTAAATATACTGGAACTCAAACTTTATTCATTCAACAATTCACTAAAATTACAAGAATTTTTTAAAGAAATAAAATTTGGAACAAGATTCGGCTAAGCTGTAACTACAATATTTATACTACTTGAGAAGAACTAAAACCTAAACCCTAATGTACATCAAATTCCAGAAATGCCCATGGATACTTGAAGAATATGCTATGTGAGATGCTCCTTCTTGAACCTTCTGCTGGATATGTTGTCATTCAGAGATGATCATGGCCTTCTAATTGTTTTGGAGATCACGTCAAACAATCTCAACCATCAATTGGTCAATGGTGTCAGGAAGAGGGTGCATCTCGTGAGTTATCCTTGGGTGTGAGGACCCCATAAGATGAGCTGGACAAGATTGGAGCACATGGGTTCGTTTTTCTTTATGCCACAAGCAAAAGACCTTTGCTAATTGGATTAATCTCCTTTGAATTAGCTCTGATTAGAAATGGCGATGAGACTAGGGTTCCTGGTGATTAGAACTGTTGTTTAATCTTAATTGGGTAAAGTGGGTATATAGTTGGGTAAAATAGGATATGGGTTTTGTTATATGGAAGAAACTCCCCCTGCATTCTCATGTTTTTGTCATCCAAGGCTTTAAACAACCATTAGTCATTTTCTTTGTTATATCTTTGGACAAGTTGTCAAAAATGGCACAATGCATTTACAAACTTTCATCAAGGACCAATGATGACATATCTTGAAACTTTAAGGACCCACTTGTAATATTTGAGATTTACAAGGACCTAAAGTGACAAGTCTTCAATAATTGAGGGACCAATCTTGCCAATCTTCAAAACTTCAAGGACTTGAATGGAAATTCATGATTCGGGTCCGGTTCTTTGTGCGGCTTCGTTTTCCGTGTTCGTTATTGCTTCATTCTTGTGATCATTTGTTGATTTCACGATATCCACACCTAAAATACACAAGACACAAATACAAGCATATATAGGGGTATTTTGATGATATTTTAAGCGTTTTAAGCCCGATTTTGATGATGAGACTATGTATAATTGCAGTCTCATCAGAGGACATGTATGAGGTACTTCCAGGCTGGGGGAAATTCCTTCTTATGATACTTGTTTAAGGTACCTTCATCAGGAAAAGGATATCCCAAAGCCCTAAGCCCTTGTTCTATCTCTTTAATGGGAAGGGTGGTTATACCATCAGCATCATCAAGATGCAAGGCTTAGCGTACCAAAGCCTCAGTAACCACCCAAGGTCTCCCATGAACAATAGAAGTCAATGTAGTCACTCTATTAACTGTTGAGGAACTAACAATGTTCCAAAACTGCTTAATATGTGTGACTGGAATGAGTGGTACATGAGAAAGAGCATACCTTAATGGGGATGCGTTCAAATACGCCACCATTTGTGTGTATTGGGGAAACAGAGCATCATCAGCTTCAAGATACGCAATCATGTTGTGTTGAGACCTGAACCCCAATTCCAATTCTGATGGTTTAAACTTAGGTGCCATTGATGAAAGCTGTTAAATTTAAGTGAAGAAGATGAAGTTGATGAGAGAAAATTGTGTTAGACAAGAATTATAGATACCCTGTTTAAAATAGGAGCCAAATTTATAGGAGAAGAAAATGCATGTGATAGGCCCAAAAATAGGCAATTATTTTCAAAAATCAATCATGAAAATATTGAAAAAGTATAAGTTTATCTCATGCATTAAATGTAAAGTAACAACTCCCAAAATTACGGCCTAAAGATATGTCAAAAATAACAACTGGGTAGGTCCCATTGAGTGTCAGCGGTCAAAAATAACCCATCAACGCCCAACGGCTATAATCTTGTCAACGTTTGCCTATAACCATGTCAGCGTCTAATTTGGTCACAACAACGCTTGGAAAATTCTTGTCAGCGTCTAAAAAAAAATTGTTTAAAAATGAAAAATGACCTAAACAAGTAATTTATCCTAGAGAAGATAACCAAAAGCTGATAATTATTATAGGGCGGCAAGCACTGTCTAGTTATGCACACTTGCTTAAGCAAGATAGACATAGCAGTCCTCTAGTGTCCCTTGCTAACCAAAACTCTTAACAACCAAGTTACCTTATAAAATCCCTTGTTACTCCCAGGTAATTCCCATTACAAAATTATTCCCAAGTCTCCCAACAGACCACAACCAATTCTAGGCCAAAAATGTCTTGGCAGCATGCATAGTATATCAACTTTGCATGCTACAGTGCCTCATGATTTAGTAAAACTAACTCATACTCACCTGTGGACACAATCTAGAATTGTGATAAGAGTATCATATGGATACCCAAACATCCTAAAGGTTCCTAAAACCTCCCCTTAAACTATGATACAAAAGTTTGCTAAAATCATGCATGAACATAAAAAATTTATGTCAAGATAGGAAAGAAACATTCCAACCATCATCCATAAATAAAAACTTGTCCAAATGCTTGTCCATTGATCCATAAGCAACTCTGTATCCAATGGTATACTGCTAACACCATCTGCACATTTAGATTGAATACCACAAAACTAACATTGTTGCTGACAACGCCCCGATAACACATGACAACGTTGAGGGAAACTTTGTCAGCGTTAGACAATTATATTGCTGAAAACGTTGCAAAAACACTTATCAGCGTTCAAGCAACCTTTGTCAGTGTTAGAAAAATATAGTGGAAAATCTAAAACATCAATAAGACCAATAACAATGCATCATCCTGTACATACTTTTACAAAATAGATTCCAAAACACATATTATGTGAGATTGACCATTCCAATACTTGTTACGAAGTATTGAAATCTCCCAGCATCAAAAGGTTTAGTTAATAAATCTGACACATTTTCCTCAGTGTCAACCCTATCTGGTTGTATTAAACCTTTCTCAAAGCAATCTCTTATAAAATGGTGTCTAATTTCTATGTGTTTAGTTTTAGAATGATGTACAGGATTCTTAATGATGCATAAAGTACTGTTATTGTCAACAAATATATTGGTATGCATGAAATTATACCCATAGTCCAACAGCTGGTTCTGAATCCACAAAACTTGGCCACAACAAGCAGCTACAGCTACATACTCAGCTTCAGTTGTAGAATTAGCCACCACTGTTTGTTTCTTGCATTGCCAAGAGATCAACCTGCTCCCAAGAAACTGACATCCACCAGTTGTGGATTTCCTATCAAATTTATCACCTCCATAATCACTATCTGAATATGCAATCAGCTCCAATGGTGAATCCTTTGGGTACCACAAACCAAGACCAGGATAGCATCTTAGGTACCTAAAGATCCTCTTCACAGCATAAAGGTGACATTCTTTGGGAGTCACTTGATGGCGTGCACAAGCACACACAGCAAACATGATGTCAGGTCTGGAGGCAGTAAGATACATCAAGGATCCAATCATGGATCTATAGTGCCTGACATCAACATCTTTCCCATCTCCAATCTTTCCCCAAGGGTGTTCTCTATCCATAGGAGTAGTAGCCCTCTTTTCATGTGGAGAAAAGCCAAACTTCTTCAAGATCTCAGCAACATATTTATCCTGGGAGATGAAAATACCATCTTCTTTCTGCTGAACTTGTCAACCAAGAAAGAAGTTCATCTCCCCCATAGCACTCATCTTGAATTTGTCTGTCATAAACTTGGATAAATCCTCACTCATCTTTGGATCAGTAGACCCAAAAATGATATCATCAACATAGACCTGGACAAGCAACACATCCTTGCCTTTCTTCTTTGTAAACAGTGTCTGATCTATGGTGACCCTCTTGAATCCATTGTCCACCAAATAGGTAGACAAAGTACCATACCATGCTCTTGGGGCTTGATGAAGGCCATACATAGCCTTTTTGAGTCTATACACTTTATCTGGATGCTCTGGATCCTCAAAACCAGGAGGCTGCATTACATATACTTCCTCAACAATAGTTCCATAGAGGAAAGCACTCTTGACATCCATTTGATAGACTGTGAAACCCATGCAAGATGCATAGGCTAGAAAAATCCTAATAGCTTCAATCCTTGCTACTGGTGCAAAGACCTCCTCATAGTCTATCCCCTCCTATTGTGTATATCCCTGAGCCACTAACCTTGCCTTGTTTCTGACCACAATTCCTCTTTCATCTCTCTTGTTCCTTAGAACCCATCTTGTCCCTATAGGTCTGACATATTTGGGACAATCAACCAGCTCCCAAACATCCTGGATTGCAAATTGGTGAAGCTCATCCTGCATTGCTTCCACCCAACTTGGTTCTTTGAGAGCATCAAATATTTTCTTGGGTTCCTGTTGTGACAGAAAACAGGCAAACAAACATGCTTGCACAAGAGGGGTATCAACCTTCTTGTGTATATTGGCAATAAACCCACCAAGATCTTGATGAGATCTTCTAGTCTGAACTGGAGTCATAATATCACCAATGATCTGGGAAGTGGGGTGATTTTTCATTGTGGAAGTAAGAACCCCTCCTTCAAAAAGTCTGGTGTCCTCAACCTCATGCTCCAAGTTGCCAATATCTTCTTCATCAGACTCTATTATATCAACATAAGGATGACCTTCTTCGTATGAATTGGAAGGTTCACCTTGTTCAAAAGTGGAAGAGAAAAGATGTGCAAAAGTGTTGTCAAAGTCTAAACCTTGTTTGTCAGCGCTTGGGCTAACAACGCTTGAACTATTGTTGTCAACGTCTGAGCCATCAACGTCTAAATTGGTCTTGTCAGCGCTAGATTTGCCTTTGTCAGCGCCTGAAGTACCATGCATGTTTGTATCTGGTGGTGCTTGGAAACCACCATTATCTTGTCCAGCAGCAGCAGCAGCAGCAGCAAAAACATCTGTCCAAATGGGAATGGAAACATATTCTAGGATAGGAGATGTCTTTTCTGCTTGTGATCCAACCTTTTCATGAACCTGAGTACCTGAAACATCAACAACTTGTTCCTCCATAACATTTGAAGTTATCTTCACAATGTCTGGATTAGTGACAGTCATATAATTTAAAGTTCTAGATAAAGGTTCCAAGTCAAACAACCAATTACGACCACTTTCAGGATCACTAGGCTTATTTTCTAAAAACCTAACATGTACTCTTTCAAGTATACGTTTTTCTTCTTTAAGATAAACCCTATATCCCTTGCTCTGCACTGAATACCCCATGAAGTAACCCTCATCACCTTTTGCACTAAAATTCCCTAAGGCATCACTAGTATCCAACACTACTACATGACAACCAAAAGGTCTGAGAAAACCAATATTAGGTTTTCTACCCCAAAGTAACTCATAAGGTGTTTTGTTCTGAATTTTGTTAACCAATGCTCTATTTTGCACATAACAAGCTGTATTAACAGCCTCAGCCCAAAAGGCTATAAGAAAATGAGCATCAGCCAACATTGTTCTGGCTGCTTCAATTAGGGTTCTATTTTTCCTCTCAGCAACCCCATTTTGTTGTGGGGTTCTAGCAATACTAAATTGCCTTGTAATTCCTTTCCTGGCACAGAAATCATCTAGCTTCTTATTCCTAAATTCTCCACCATTATCACTCCTAAGCAATTTAACCTCATTGCCAGACCTCTTTTCAATCTGAGTGATAAAATTAATTAGAATATCAGCTGTGTCACTCTTCATAGCTAGAAAGAATGTCCAGGTAAACCTAGAAAAGTTATCTATGATGACAAAGCAATATGACTTACCATTCAAACTTTCTATATTGGTTGGACCAAAGAGGTCCATGTGTAGCATATGAAGAGGTCTAGAACTAGTATGCACCTGTTTGGACTTGAATGAGACCTTGTGCTGCTTGCCTTTAAGACATGCAACACAAGAGTGGTCATTGTGGAAGGCCTTCTCAGGCAAACCATCAACCAAACCAAGTCTCACAAGCCTATTTATATTTTTAAAATTTATGTGCCCTAGTCTTCTGTGCCACAAATTACTCTCATCTACTGTGGCTTTAACATAAAAACAAGACATATTATTATTCATTTTAAACCCATTCAAATTCACATTATATATGTCCTTATGCCTAGGTGTTCTATACTCAATATATTTCTCATCAGGGATCTTAAAATCCTTGCTTAACACCAAACACTCAGTATCAGTAAAAAGAACTTTATTTTGGTTATCACAAACTTGTGATACACTAAAAAGATTATAATCAAGTTCTTTTACCAGGAAGACGTTCTCAAAACGCAAATTCTTGGTGAGAAGGGTTCCTTTGCCTGTGATAGTACCATATCCGCCTCCAAAGTAAACCTTATCACCATCCTTAATAGGAGTGAAGTTAGTAAGATAATCTTCCTTCCCTGTCATGTGCCTTGAGCATCCACTATCCCAATATCCATAATCATTGACCTATCTTTGAATGCCCTGCACATAAAGAAAACAAATTAGTTTTCTGTGGGAACCCAAGTCTTAAAAGACTTGGATTCATCTGGTTGTTCAATAAGAACAGACTTAGTTCTTACAACAACCCCATTCTCATTCTTCTTAGGATGAAATACCCAGTTAACCCCAATAGGTTTTGTAATGACCTTTAAAATGTAATTAAATCTATTGCAAGTCATTGAAATCCCATTATCATTAGGGTTTTGATCTTTCTTGGGTCTCCATGTTAAGCTTGAAGAAGCTTTAGACCCCTTACCTTGTGGTTGCAAATATTTAGGTCTGGTCACGTTTCTGTCAGCGTTAGAATTTGTCCTGTCAACGCTGAAATTACCCTTGTCAGCGTTGAACCTAGGGTTTGCTACAGAAACCGATTGCCTATTTGACCAGGTGTTTGTCTTTTGAAATGGTCTTTGTCCATGAGTGTTAGACCCTCTAGTAAAGAATGGGGCAGGTTTAATCACTTGTGGACTTTGCTCCAGACAAGGTTTGGGTCTGACAATGTTTGACTTCCTAACAACGTTGACTTTATTCCTGTCAGCGCTGAAATTGTTCCTGTCAGCGCTGGCTTTGGGAGCGTTGACACACTTGTATGCTAAGTGTGAAAAGCTACCACAAGTGTAACAAGCTTTTCTAGATACAACTTTATGTCTAGAAGAAAAGAAGCCTGTTCCTTGATTACTAACTTGACTCTTGGGTGACCTAGTATTTCTATTCATCTCTGCATATTTAATGCTAGGTTTTCTATCAGTGTTTGAGCCTAGGTTAACAACTTTACCAGTGAGTGGGTTAGTAACCTTAATGGGTGTTGACTCATTGGGACTTTCACATAGTAAGCCACCCTTAACAAATAAAGTAGGGTTAGCTTTCTTCCATTCATTTAGGTCAGTCAACTTTTGTTGATACTCTTCAACTGGAGTGACAACTCTTGGTGGAGGAATGAATTCCTCCTCTTGGAGCTCTGGCAAACTAGTCCAAGATAGTTCCTTTTGTTGGACACCATAGAAGTCACCAGCTGGTGGTGGAACCAAAGAGTAATCATTCATCCCAATCCCAGTCATGTCCTTAGGATCCCTTTGTTTACCCACACATTCTCCTAGGGTTTGGGTGGCTCTATCAAATCTTTGAATTTTAAGGCCAACATTATCTTTATTCTTAATAGCCTCATCTAACTTAGCCTGTATCTCACCATTAACCCTTTCCATGATATTTCTAATATCCATACTAGCATCTAACTCATGTTTTAAGATATTGATTTTATCTTTTAAGTCAAATTCCATTTTCTTATATTCAGAAACGGTTTTCTCAGTTTTAGTAAGAGCTAGTTGGTAATTAGACAGTTTACATCTTTCAGTACTCACATCATCTAATAATCTTAACACTTCTTTGTTAAGTCTTTCAGTATTTAACCTACAACCTTTGCTACAAAAAGCGTCATCATATACCTCATTATCAGATGAAGAGGAGGAGTGTGCCATGAGAGCATATTCAACATGCTCTTCTTCTTCAATATCAGCAACCAAAGCTTTATCCTCTTCAACATTCTTAGCCAGATAGCTCCAATCCCATCCCATACCATCAATTCCTTGAACTGCAACCATGGCTTTGGAATCCTGAGCTTTAACAACCTGACTTAAGGGTTTACCAGCATCAGATCTTCTAGGAGATCTGCATTCGCTCATGAAGTTCCCCATACGATGACAGTTGTAGCATTCAACTTTGGATTTATCAAATCCAGCTGTGTCTTTAGCATTGAAGGTCATCTTCTTCTTAAACCTTCTATTCCACCTATTTGCTCTTATACTAGCAAGAGCCATGTTCCACTTGATGTCCATCTCTTCCAAGTGCTCATCACTTATCTGCTCAAGGTCCTCATATGTAATCACTGAACCATTAGGCAAAGAAGCAATGTAAGCACAAACAGTATCCAAATCCAAACCAGTAGGTTTAACTCTTGGGGAGTCATTCTTGAATGTGTCATCGTCTGAATAGGAGACGTTGACAGGACTTGTTCCAGCGCTGACATATGATGATCCAGTAACTGGATGCATGTAAGAGTCCTTGTGATTGAATTGACCTTCACTATGAGAGAAGAAGGCCATGTTACTGTTGGTAGACTTTCTTCCATGCTCTAAAAGAGTTTCATCTTCCAACAGCCTTAGTTTGTTGTAGATGTCATCAAACGAGGAGCTCTTGTAGGTATTGTTGGCAAGAATAGATCTTGCCTCAATCTTCCATGCCTCTCCAAGACTTTTAAGAAAGGTAACATTAATGTCAACATCACCAACTTGTGTCCCCATGAAGGACAACTTGCTTGTAATGTCAAGCAGTCTGCTTCTCACACTACTCAGTTTCTCATTGGGTTGAGCTTTGAAGACAGCATAATCATGCATGAGTTGCTTTTTCTTTTCTTCCTTAGTGTCTGCATTGCCACCATATGCAACTTCAAGAGCTGCCCAAAGATCCCTAGCAGATTTATAGCCTCTATATTTATGCTGGTTTTCTTGTCCCAAAGAGACTTTCAAAATATTTAGGGCTTTCATGTCAACCCTTTTCTTTGCTATGTCATCAGCAGCCACAGCTCTACCATCTCCAGGTTTTTCTCTCTTATCCTCTTCAGAACATCCAGCAACAGCTGCTCTTTGAGCAATAACATTAGCAATCTTTTGAGCCTTATTGAATGTGTTTCCATATTCAATAATCTCCCAGAGTGTGTAGTCATAGATCCCCAAATATTGTTCAGAGTTGAACTTCCACAAGTCAAAGTTGGTTGCATCAAGCATGGGAATCTTGATGTTTGGTAAGGCTGAGGAGGAGGAGGTTATTGCTTCAGACATGATGTTTTTAGGGTTTCTGAGAAAATTAGGGTTTTGGTGATTTTTAGGGTTCTAGTGTTCTTTAAGATCAAAAGTTCCTCAACAAGCTCTGATACCACTTGTTGATCCTAAACTTAGATCGATTTAGCTTTATGTATACGAGATTAGATCAAGTAATACACTTAGAGAAACCTTTGTATATGCTTATGAATTTAAGTGTTATGCGGAATTTAACACTTAACCAAGAACACACAATGATATAAACAAACTTTCACTTTGATTATCAATATCAAACTTGCTTACAATGAAAGTAGTTTACGAATGAAAACTTATATCAAACATTAACCTAAAGGTCTTCTTTTATAGACATAAGAAGCCTTGTACAATAATCTACGTATCAGCTATTCTAGGTAAAGATAAATATAGAAAATATAATGTTGTTCCTATCTTTACTAGAACTATTCTAAAATACAATAAACGCGTAGAGTATATCTTCCCATCAGTGCTTGTCTTCAATGTGTCAACGCTTGACTTTATCTTGTCAACGCTTGAGCTGTCAGCGCTTGTTTTGTTCTTGTCAACGCTTGTATTGTTCTTGTCAGCGCTCAAGTGATCTGGCCTTAATTTATTCCCAACATACATGTATCTAGCGACCTAACACGATGAAAATCCATGAATGTCTACTTGATGAACTAATCCGATGAAAATACATGGGCATTTTAAGAGTAAGAAGTTGGTTCTCGCAATTCTATTCATTTATTTGCTTCTGAAAAGAACCTCACCCTAGTAAGTAAATGTCATTTATTTTGTAGTACGTGGTTTGTTGTCCTACTTGTCACTCAATAACATTTGTCGAACATCATGGACGAATTTTAATCCGGGAATGTGATTCTATTGTTGTTCGAAGCGAGTAAGCCATAAATTATATCATTTTATAAATATCACATACTTGCCTTAATTTAATATATATTTTTATTAGGGCACAAATTGTTGTATTGTTAGTTAAAGCATTTGCAAAAGTTTATAAAAAGACTTTTCATTATTTAATCAAGTCATTTGAATGACTTTTTCCATAGCAACAAAATTTTGATAATTAGCTTTGAAGTGAATAGATTTGAAGTGAATAGCTTGGTGTTTGTCAAGCATTTAACACAAAATTTATACAATAATTTTCATTTAATAAAGAGCTAAAAATCTTTGTGTGCTGGAGATGATTTGTCTAAATGACTTTTTAGAAATAATTTTTTTGGAAACATTTATGCTAGTTATGAAAAAAGACTCATTGTGGATTGACACATTATACATGTGCGAAATATTATAACTTGTAACTGTTTTAGGAAGCGTTTGGATTTTTTTGTAGGTTTTGGCGGGAAAAGAAAAAGGCTACGTGTGTGTACGTGGCTAATACACGTACATAATTGTCATCGCCTCATTATGTTTTGGGCTACCAAACAGATCTCTAAAAAAACCACACACTTTATCATGAAAACTATTATGCTTCTTTTTCATGAGTTCTTGACTTTGATTGTTTCCCCAATCCTTTGATGGGTTAGTGACGGTCATCTTACAATTAATTGTTGCCCCCAATGGCGAATCCTTAGTGGGTTCGTGGTTTCCTTTTACTATGACTGTTGCCCCAATCTTTGATGGGATAGCGACAATCAACGACCTCTCGATAGTGCACTTTTCATTTCTAAGATTATACTTGCTACAAGTCTCACATTGAAATAAATAATACTAACGTACAATATACTTGGAATAGAGAACTAAAATGCTTAATATTAACCTTAACGGGGTGTTTGGGATTGCCAAAAATAGACTAATCTATTATTTCATTTTAAAATCGTAAATAATTAGTTTTGGGTGTTTGTTATTAGCATTTGGTCAGGAAAGATTTGATTACCTATAAACAAATGTATTTAGGTTGGACTTTTTGAGTGTTTGATAATGAGAAACGTGTAACAAGTAAGTAACACTTTCGTTTACATTGTGAAGAAAAAAATTAGGCATCCCAAAGCTGACTTTAGTAATAATTTCTTTGGTTGAATCCCTATTATATAGAAGGTTGTATTTTCAATTGCATCTTGAGGGGAACTAGTAGTTGAAAGAGATTTTGAGAAAGCGTGTCTAGGTTGCAGGTTGTAAGACATATCTTGGTTTTCCTGTTGAAACTGATTATGGAATTTTGTTAGGGTGGTTATAAATGAATTTTGTATTCTCTATAGAAAGTTTCAGTGACCAGCACGAAGAAGCCCCACCGTAGGTCTGTCTTTAAAACCCACAAACAAGCACCTATAAATGTAATTTAAGAATAAACAAAATTCGAATACTTAGAAAATGCCAAGTAGGCAATTGCACTACATTATTGGGAGTTATGAAATTTGCTAAGTATTTTTTTTCAGATTATAAAAGATCAAACATAACGAACACATAGAAAATGGCAAGTAGGGAATTACACCACATTATTAGGAGATATGTCTTGCTTATGACACGACTTGCTTTTGTTGTTGGAGAAGATTGTTTCTGCTACCGCCGACATAAATTGTTGCTATCGTTGCCTCATTTTGCTGTTGTAGTTAGGGATGCTCAATTACATGTATTATGAAATCAATTTATCTTGGGTCATTTATCAAAATGAAAAGGAAGAAGTTCTGATCTATACCAACTAGATAAGCAATGATTTTTTATGCCTATGCCATCAAGTCTCACGGGTGCATAAACAACTGTGGTCTTCATCAAGCATTTGTAAATTGTTTAATTTTATGTTGTTTACCTCAAAAGATTTCAGGATTGATCTTGGAGTATCACAAAATGAGTGGTGTACAAAGATGTTACAAAAGATGTTACAATGGTAATTTAATTATATTCTTTCGACTTCCTTAAAAAATGACCATCGTTTGTTTGATTTATGGAAGTGATTATTTGATCAATAATACGACTTGAGGTTGCTTTACTCAGTTGCTATACTTTTGTAATATGTGTTTTTAATTAATAGCTATGTTTTCTTCCACTGTTGAAAGTATCAACTATCAAGTATTATAACTTAATTCTATCAGGCAAACTTTTATATTTGAATTTTTTTTGCAAGTCGTTTATAATGTTTACTAATTTGGATGCGCTTTTGAGCAAACTCTCACAAAAAACTCGAAGTAAAAATACCTACTTGTTTGTTCTAATTATTCATAGGATTAGAAAACATGAATTGTTTAGAGGATAGAGTGGTAGTACAAGAATCTGAGGCTTTTAGCCAATCGTAAAGTTTTAGTTAATGACCAATTTTGTGAATAAAAATTCTCTAGATGACAAAATAGTGGTATTTCAAACTTTGACTTTGAGATCTATTTTTAGACACGTTCTTGTCATGGCTAAAAATTTTTAGAAGCTTGACTTTAAGTTTCAATGAAGAAACGTGATCCAAAATTTGACTAAAACTTTTTGCCACGATCAAATTCGTAGCTACAAGTTTTAGAAACTTCACTTTGACTTTCAACACCTGATCAAAATGTTTAGTATTTTTTACCCTAAACAATTTATCTTTAGAAATTTCTTGGGTGTGTTGGTAGAGAGAACTTCATGAAATGAAATAAGGGAGAGAAAAAGAATTTAAAGAAATAGAATTGATTGAGAAATGTAGATGAATTCTCGTGTTTGTTTACGACAAAGAAGTGATGTGATGGTTTCTTTTGCTTACTCTTATATTCATTGCGTTTTAGTAAGGAAAAGATATAGTGACTTAAATAATTATAAATATTATTAGTAAGTAAAAGTTTTAGTAAGTAAATGTGAGGTTCTTTTCAAAATCAAATAAATGTACAGAACCGCGAGAACCACCTTCAACTGTTAACAATGCATATGTATTTTCCTTGTTCTGTTTAAATTAAAATGTTTAATAATTGTTTTAATGGTTATAGATCCGAGTATGATGACCGATATGAAGAGTGCACATGTGTTTTCATACTATTCATCGCGAAGATAGTTATGATACAAGCGAAACAAAATACATGTGCATGGTCCTAAATACATGTATCTGGCGACCTAACACGATGAAAATCCATGAATGTCTACTTGATGAACTAATCCAATGAAAATACATGGGCATTTTAAAAGTAAAAAGTTGGTTCTCGCAGTTCTGTACATTTATTTGGTTCTGAAAAGAACCTCACCCTAGTAAGTAAATTTCATTTATTTTGTAGTGCGTGGTTTGTTGCCCTACTTGTCACTCAATAACATTTGTCGAACAACATGGATGGATTTTAGTCCGGGAATGTGATTCTATTGTTGTTCGAAGCGAGTAAGCCATAAATTTTATCATTTTATAAATATCACATACTTGCCTTAATTTAATATATATTTTTATTAGGGCACAAATTATGGTATTGTTAGTTAGAGCATTTGCAAAAGTTTATAAAAAGACTTTTCATTATTTAATCAAGTCATTTGAATGACTTTTTCCATAGCAACAAAATTTTGATAATTAGCTTTGAAGTGAATAGCTTTGAAGTGAATAGCTTGGTGTTTGTCAAGCATTTAACACAAAATTTATCTAATAATTTTCATTTAATCAAGAGCTAAAAAGCTTTGTGCGCTGGAGATGATTTGTCTAAATGACTTTTTAGAAATAAATTTTTTGAAAACATTTATGCTATTTATGAAAAAAGACTCATTGTGGATTGACACATTATACATGTGCGAAATATTATAACTTATAACTGTGTTAGGAAGCGTTTGGATTTTTTTTGTAGGTTTTGGCGGGAAAAGAAAAAGGCTACGTGTGTGTGTATGTGGCTAATACACGTACATAATTGTCATCGCCTCATTATGTTTTGGGCTACCAAACAGATCTCTATAAAAAAACCACACACATTTATCATGAAAACTATTATGCTTCTTTTTCATGATTACTTGACTTTGATTGTTGGCCCCATCCTTTGATAGGTTAGTGACGGTTATCTTACAGTTAATTGTTGCCCTCAATGGTGAATCCTTAGTGGTTCGTGGTTTCCTTTTACTATGACTGTTGCCCTAATCTTTGATGGGATGGCGACAATCAACGACCTCTCGATAGTGCACTTTTCATTTTGGTTGGCTGGGGTGAATTGAATTAGGGTTAGGGTTTTGGATTTGTTTTTTCCAATTGGTTGCGCCCATGGTGTTTTGGAGGTTTACGATGTAATTGCTATTGTGCCTCAGGTAAAAAAAACCTTAATCATTACTTATATCTGTTTTATGAAGGTTTATTGTGATAGGGTTTGCTACAGTAAATAGTTCTTTAAGTAATTCAGTTTATTACAATTTTTTTCTTCACTTGGGATTTTGGTAGACTGTGTGCGTTTTGACTTATTGATATATTGTGTTTTTAACTATATTTTTTCCCAAATGAAAAAAAGAATCATTTTTTGTTGATTGAGATGAATAGTCGAAATGAGAATAAAAAATTCAGAATTTAAATGAACCCAAAACCCAAAAAGAACAAAAAAAGAGGATTTCATTTTGGATTTTGGTACATTGTGTTACCTGAGTTGTCACTAATTAGGATACGCATTTGTTGATACTGGTTTCATGACGATCTCTAGGCAAGATGGCACGTTTTTTGGCTGGGCAACGTGTAAGCATTGCAGCCATGACGTGTTTGTCCTCTTTTCGCAATATACGTTTCTGAACCTATATGTGGAACACGATTTTAGGGTATGATGAATTTAGATGGCTCGCATAAAGGCTGAGATGCCGCGTATCTTGGCTGGGCAACGTGTTAACGTTGCAGCCATGGCACGGGTGTCCCCTTTTCGCAAAAAACGCCCTGCAGAGCCTATTATTATAATATATTGTTTACCGAAGGGGTGTTGTGAGGGGTTTGCTGAGTAAGTAATAGTTTATTAACTTCCTTATCTTTTGGCGGAAATGAAAAAGCCCATGTGTACTCTTATAAGTTTGTGGGAGGTGTTTTATGAGGGACTTGCTATGGTAACTAATAGTTTGTTAATTTCCTTATGGTTTGTCAGGGAAAAATTGTCGCCACATTTGTGTGTGCGTGGCTAATATTCGTACACAGGTGATATCGCCTCATTAGTGATATCGCTTCCTTATTTTGGTCGATCAAACTGTTTCCTCTTTAGGCTATGATGAATTTAATCGGGCAACCTAAAGGCGAGATGGCGCGTAGCTTGGTTGGGCAGCGTGGTAACGCTACAACCATGGCGCGTTTGTCCCCTTTTCGCGTAAAAGATCTCGTTGAGCCTATTTACATCTGTTTCATGACAGTGTCCACAAAAGAGTCTCGGTGCCTACACAAATATAATGTTACATAGTGTTAATACAAGTTTCTGAATGAAGTAATTAGTAGGTTGTATGCATTAGAATCCAGTAACACACGTCTTTATGAGCCATAATAACTATATAAAAAAGGCTATACTTGGTTAACTTCCTCACACTTTTTATATTCTAACGAACTCTGAAAGAGCATGACTTGACTCATTAGCTGGTCATGATAATCAGACACAAGGGTATACTTATGCTTCCAGTCATGTTAGGTTATACACATATTGTATTTTTGTTATATCCCATTCTTATTGATTTTTGGCTCTCTCGCATGCTACATAATGTTTAGGTAGTCCTATCAAATCCATATGCAGCAGGCTTAAGGAAAAAGAGGGTCAGATTAGTGATAACCTTATGGGAAGCGAGTTGAAGTTCTGACACGTACACTCATCGCTCTGGACTCAACGATTAACGTTGATAAATTAGCAGTACCATGGAGTATCACTCTTAATCTTACTTATGTTACAACAGTCACTCCTTACAATAAAGAAAGGTATACGCAAACATTGAAGATTATACTTGCTACAAGTCTCACATTGAAATAAATAATACTAACGTACAATATACTTAGGAAAAGAGAACTAAAATGCTTAAATTAACCTTAATGGGGTGTTTGGGATTGCCAAAAAATAGACTAATCTATTATTTCATTTTAAAATCATAAATAATTAGTTTTGGGTGTTTGTTATTAGCATTTAGTCAGGAAAGATTTGATTATCTATAAACAAATGTATTTAGGTTGGACTGTTGGACTGTTTAATAATGAGAAACGTGTAACAAGTAAGTAACACTTTCGTAACATTGTGAAGAAAAAAATTAGGCAATCCCAAAGCTGATTTTAGTAATAATTTATGTGGTTGAATCCCTATTATATAGAAGGTTGTATTTTCAATTGCATCTTGAGGGGAAGCAGTAGTTGAAAGAGCTTTTGAGAATGCGTGTCTAGGTTGCAGGTTGTAGGACTTATCTTGGTTTTCGTGTTGAAACTGATTATGGACTTTTGTTAGGGTAGTTATAAATGAATTGTGTATTCTCTATAGAAAGTTTCAGTGACCAGCACGAAGCAGCCCCGCCGTAGGTATGTCATTAAAACCCACAAACAAGCACCTATAAATGTAATTTAAGAATAAACAAAATTAGAATACTTAGAAAATGCCAAGTAGGCAATTGCACTACATTATTGGGAGCTATGAAATTTGCTAAGTTTTTTTTTTCCAGATTACAAAGATCAAACATAACGAACACATAGAAAATGTCATGTAGGGAATTGCACCACATTATTGGGAGCTATGAAATTTGTCGAGTTTTTCTATTCAGACTATGCAGATCCAAACATATAGAGCCTTTTGCTGATATGTCTTGCTTATGACACAACTTGCTTTTGTTGTTGGCGAAGATTGTTTCTGCTACCGTCGACATAAATTGTTGCTATCGTTGCCTCATATTGCTGCTGCAGTTAGGGATGCTCAATTACATGTATTATGAAATCAATTTATCTTGGGTCATTTATCAAGATGAAAAGGAAGAAGTTCTAATCTATACCAACTAGATAAGCAACGATTTTTTATGCCTAGGCCATCAAGTCTCACGGGTACATAAACAAGTGTGGTCTTCATCAAGAATTTGGAAATAGTTTAATTTTATGCTGTTTACGTCAAAAGATTTCAGGATTGATCTTGGAGTGTCACAAAATGAATGGTGTACAAAGATATTACAAAAGATGTTACAATGGTAATTTAATTATATTCTTTCGACTACCTTAAAAAAATGACCATGGTTTGTTTGATTTATGAAACTGATTATTTGATCAATAATATGACTTGAGGTTGCTTTACTCAGTTGCTATACTTTTGTAATATGTGTTTTTAATTAATAGCTATGTTTTCTTCCACTGTTGAAAGTATCAACTATCAAGTATTATAACTTAATTCTATCCGTCAAACTTTTATATTTGAATTTTTTTTTGCAAGTCGTTTATAATGTTTACTAATTTGGATGCGCTTTTGAGAAAACTCCAACATGCAAACTCTCACAAAAAACTCGAAGTAAAAATACCTACTTGTTTGTTCTAATTATTCATAGGATTAGAAAACATGAATTGTTTAGAGGATAGAGTTTTATTACAAGAATCCGAGGCTTTTAGCCACCGTAAAGTTTTAGTTAATGACCAATTTTGTGAATAAAAATTCTCTAGATGACAAAATAGTGGTATTTCAAACTTTGACTTTGAGATCTATTTTTAGACACGTTCTTTTCATGGCTAAAAATTTTTAGAAGCTTGACTTTAAGTTTCAATGAAGAAACGTGATCCAAAATTTGACTAAAACTTTTTGCCACGATCAAATTCGTAGCTACAAGTTTTAGAAACTTCACTTTGACTTTCAACACCTGATCAAAATGTTTAGTATTTTTTACCCAAAACAATTTATCTTTTGAAATTTCTAGGGTGTGTTGGTACAGATAACTTCATGAAATGAAATGAGGGAGAGAAAAAGAATTTAAAGAAATAGAATTGATTGAGAAATGTAGACGAATTCCCGTGTTTGTTTATGACAAAGAAGTGATGTGATGGTTTCTTTTGCTTACTCTTATATTCATTGCGTTTTAGTAAGGAAAAGTATAGTGACTTAAATAATTATAAATCTTATTAGTAAGTAAAAGTTTTAGTAAGTAAGTGTGAGGTTCTTTTCAAAATCAAATAAATGTACAGAACTGCGAGAACCACCTTCAACTGTTAACAATGCATATGTATTTTCCTTGTTATGTTTAAATTAAAATGTTTAATAATTTTTTTATTGGTCATAGATCTGAGTATGATGACCGATATGAAGAGTGCACATGTGTTTTTATACTATTCATCGCGAAGATAGTTATGATACAAGCGAAACAAAATACATGTGCATGGTCCTAAAATACATGTATCTAGCGACCTAACACGATGAAAATCCATGAATGTCTACTTGATGAACTAATTTGATGAAAATACATGGGCATTTTAAATGTAAAAAGTTGGTTCTCGCAGTTCTGTACATTTATTTGCTTCTGAAAAGAACCTCACCCTAGTAAGTAAATGTCATTTATTTTGTAGTGCGTGGTTTGTTGCCCTACTTGTCACTCAATAACATTTGTCGAACATCATGGACGGATTTTAATCCGGGAATGTGATTCTATTGTTGTTCAAAGCGAGTAAGCCATACATTATATCATTTTATAAATATCACATACTTGCCTTAATTTAATATATTTTTATTAGGGCACAAATTGTGGTATTGTTAGTTAGAGCATTTGCAAAAGTTTATAAAAAGACTTTTCATTATTTAATCAAGTCATTTGAATGACTTTTTCCATAGCAACAAAATTTTGATAATTAGCTTTGAAGTGAATAGCTTTGAAGTGAATAGCTTGGTGTTTGTCAAGCATTTAACACAGAATTTATCCAAAAATATTCATTTAATAAAGAGCTAAAAAGCTTTGTGCGCTGGAGATGATTTGTCTAAATGACTTTTTAGAAATAAATTTTTTGAAAACATTTATGCTATTTATGAAAAAAAGACTCATTGTGGATTGACACCTTATACATGTGTGAAATATTATAACTTATAACTGTTTTAGGAAGCATTTGGATTTTTTTTGTAGGTTTTGGCGGGAAACGAAAAAGGCTACGTGTGTGTGTACGTGGCTAATACACGTACATAATTTTAATAGCCTCATTATGTTTTGGGCTACCAAACAGATCTCTAGAAAAAAACCACACACTTTATCATGTAAACTATTATGCTTCTTTTTCATGATTTCTTGACTTTGATTGTTGCCCCCATCCTTTGATGGGTTAGTGACGGTCATCTTACAGTTAATTGTTGCTCCCAATGGCGAATCCTTAGTGGGTTCGTGGTTTCCTTTTACTATGACTGTTGCCCCAATCTTTGATGGGATGGCGACAATCAACGACCTCTCGATAGTGCACTTTTCATTTTTGGTTGGCTTGGGTGAATTGTTGAATTAGGGTTAGGGTTTTGGAATTGTTTTTTCCAATTGGTTGCATCCATGTTGTTTTGGAGGTTTGCGATGTAATTGCTATTGTACCTCAGGTAAAAAGAACCCTAATCATTATTTATATCTGTTTTATAAAGTTTTATTGTGATGGGGTTTGCTACAGTAAATAATTCTTTAAGTAATTAAGTTTATTACAATTTTTTTCTGCACTTGGGATTTTGGTAGACTGTGCGCGTTTTGACTTATTGATATATTGTGTTTTAAATGAACCCAAAACCCAAAAAGAACAAAAAAAGAGGATTTCATTTGGGATTTTGGTACATTGTGTTACCTGAGTTGTCACTAATTGAGACACGCATTTGTTGATATTGGTTTCATGACGATATCTAGGCGGGATGGCATGTTTCTTGGCTAGGCAACGTGTTAGCATTGCAGCCATGACGTGTTTGTCCTCTTTTCGCAAAATACGTTTCTGAACCTATATGTGGAACACGATTTTAGGCTATGATGAATTTAGATGGCTCGCGTAAAGGCTGAGATGTCGCGCATCTTAGCTGGGCAACGTGTTAACGTTGTAGCCATGGCACGGGTGTCCCCTTTTCACAAAAAAACGCCCTGTAGAGCCTATTATTATAATATACTGTTTACCAAAGGGGTGTTGTGAGGGGTTTGCTGCAGTAAGTAATAGTTTATTAACTTCCTTAGCGTTTGGCGGGAAATGAAAAAGCCCACGTGTAATCTTATAAGTTTGTGGGAGGTGTTTTATGAGGGACTTGCTATGGTAACTAATAGTTTGTTAATTTCCTTATGGTTTGTCACGGAAAAATTGTCGCCACATCTGTGTGTGCGTGGCTAATGTACGTAAACAGGTGATATCGCCTCATTAGTGTTATCGCTTCATTATTTGGGTCGATCAAACTGTTTCCTCTTTAGGCTATGATGAATTTAATCGGGCCGCCTAAAGGCGAGATGGTGCGTAGCTTGGCTGGGCAGCGTGGTAACGCTACAGCCATGGCGCGTTTGTCCCCTTTTTGCGAAAAAGCTCTCGTTGAGCCTATTTACATCTGTTTCATGACAGTGTCCACAAAAGAGTCTCGGTGCCTACACAAATATAATGTTACATAGTGTTAATACAAGTTTCTGAATGAAGTAATTAGTAGGTTGTATGCATTAGAATCCAGTAACACACGTCTTTATGAGCCATAATAACTATATGAAAAAAGGATTTACTTGGTTAACTTCCTCTCACTTTTTGTATTCTAACGAACTCTGAAACAGGATGACTTGACTCATTAGCTGGTCATGAACATCAGACATAAGGGTATACTTATGCTTCCAGACATGTTAGATTATACACAGATTGTATTTTTGTTATATCCCATTCTTATTGATTTTTAGCTCTCTTGCATGCTACATAATGTTTAGGTGGTCCTATCAAATCCATATGCAGCAGGCTTAAGGAAAAAGAGGGTCAGATTAGTGATAACCTTATGGGAAGCGAGTTGAAGTTCTGACACGTACACTCATCACTCCGGACCCAACGATTAACGTTGATAAATTAGCAGTACCATGGAGTATCACTCTTAATCTTACTTATGTTACAACAGTCACTCCTTACAATAAAGAAAGGTATACGCAAACATTGAAGATTATACTTGCTACAAGTCTCACATTAAAATAAATAATACTAACGGACAATATACTTGGAATAGAGAACTAAAATGCTTAAATTAACCTTAATGGGGTGTTTGGAATTGCCAAAAAATAGACTAATCTATTATTTCATTTTAAAATCATAAATAATTAGTTCTGGGTGTTTGTTATTAGCATTCAGTCAGGAAAGATTTGATTATCTATAAACAAATGTATTTAGGTTGGACTGTTGGAGTGTTTGATAATGAGAAACGTGTAACAAGTAAGTAACACTTTCGTTAACATTGTGAAGAAAAAATTAGGCAATCCCAAAGATTATTTTAGTAATAATTTCTGTGGTTGAATCCCTATTATATAGAAGGTTGTATTTTCAATTGCATCTTGAGGGGAAGCAGTAGTTGAAAGAGCTTTTGAGAATGCGTGTCTAGGTTGCAGGTTGTAGGACTTATCTTGGTTTTCCTGTTGAAACTGATTATGGACTTTTGTTAGGGTGGTTATAAATGAATTGTTTATTCTCTATAGAAAGTTTCAGTGACCAGCACGAAGCAGCCCCGCCGTAGGTCTGTCTTTAAAACCCACAAACAAGCACCTATAAATGTAATATAAGAATAAACAAAATTCGAATACTTAGAAAATGCCAAGTAGGAAATTGCACTACATTATTAGGAGCTATGAAATTTGCTAAGTTATTTTTACAGATTACAAAGATCAAACATAACGAACACATAGAAAATGGCAAGTAGGGAATTGCACCACATTATTGGGAGCTATGAAATTTGCTGTGTTTTTCTATTCAAACTATGCCAATCCAAACATATAGAGACTTTTGCTGATATGTCTTGCTTATGACACGACTTGCTTTTGTTGTTGGCGAAGATTGTTTCTGCTATCGCCGACATAAATTGTTGCTATCGTTGCCTCATATTGCTGTTGCAGTTAGGGATGCTCAATTACATGTATTATGAAATCAATATATCTTGGGTCATTTATCAAAATGAAAAGGAAGAAGTTCTAATCTATACCAACTAGATAAGCAACGATTTTTTATGCCTAGGCCATCAAGTCTTACGGGTACATAAACAATTGTGGTCTTCATCAAGAATTTGGAAATAGTTTAATTTTATGCTGTTTACCTCAAATGATTTCAAGATTTATCTTGGAGTGTCGCAAAATGAGTGGTGTAAAAAGATGTTACAATGGTAATTTAATTATATTCTTTCGACTTCCTTAAAAAATGACCATGGTTTGTTTTATTTATGGAACTCATTATTTGATCAATAATACGACTTGAGGTTGCTTTACTCAGTTGCAATACTTTTGTAATATGTGTTTTTAATTAATAGCTATGTTTTCTTCCACTGTTGAAAGTATCAACTATCAAGTATTATAACTTAATTCTATCAGTCAAACTTTTATATTTGAATTTTTTTTGCAAGTCATTTATAGTGTTTAATAATTTGGATGCGCTTTTGAGCAAACTCCAACATGCAAACTCTCAAAAAAAAAATCGAAGTAAAAATACCTACTTGTTTGTTCTAATTATTCATAGGATTAGAAAACATGAATTGTTTAGAGGATAGAGTTGTATTACAAGAATCTGAGGCTTTTAGCCACCGTAAAGTTTTAGTTAATGACCAATTTTGTGAATAAAAATTCCCTAGATGACAAAATAGTGGTATTTCAAACTTTGACTTTGAGATCTATTTTTAGACACGTTCTTGTCATGGCTAAAAATTTTTAGAATCTTGACTTTAAGTTTTAATGAAGAAACGTGATCCAAAATTTGACTAAAACTTTTTGCCACGATCAAATTCGTAGATACAAGTTTTAGAAACTTCACTTTGACTTTCAACACCTGATCAAAATGTTTAGTATTTTTTACCCTAAACAATTTATCTTTTGAAATTTCTAGGGTGTGTTTTTAGAGTGAAATTCATGAAATGAAATGAGGGAGAGAAAAAGAATTTAAAGAAATAGAATTGATTGAGAAATGTAGACGAATTCCCGTGTTTGTTTACGACAAAGAAGTGATGTTATGGTTTCTTTTGCTTACTCTTATATTCATTGCGTTTTAGTAAGAAACAGTTATAGTGACTTAAATAATTATAAATATTATTAGTAAGTAAAAGTTTTAGTAAGTGTGAGGTTCTTTTCAAAACCAAATAAATGTACAGAACTGCGAGAACCACCTTCAACTGTTAACAATGCATATGTATTTTCGTTGTTATGTTTAAATTAAAATGTTTAATAATTGTTTTATTGGTTATAGATCCGAGTATGATGACCGATATGAAGAGTGCACATGTGTTTTCATACTATTCATCGCGAAGATAGTTATGATACAAGTGAAACAAAATACATGTGCATGGTCCTAAAATACATGTATCCAGCGACCTAACACGATGAAAATCCATGAATGTCTACTTGATGAACTAATGCGATGAAAATACATGGGCATTTTAAGTGTAAAAAGTTGGTTCTCGTAGTTCTATACAGTTATTTGGTTCTGAAAACAACCTCACCCTAGTAAGTAAATGTCATTTATTTTGTAGTGCGTGGTTCGTTGCCCTACTTGTCACTCAATAACATTTGTCGACCATCATGGACGAGTTTTAATCCGGGAATGTGATTCTATTGTTGTTCGAAGCGAGTAAGCCATAAATTATATCATTTTATAAATATCACATACTTGCCTTATTTTAATATATATTTTTATTAGGGCACAAATTGTGGTATTGTTAGTTAGAAAATTTGCAAAAGTTTGTAAAAAGACTTTTCATTATTTAATCAAGTCATTTGAGTGACTTTTTCCATAGCAACAAAATTTTGATGATTAGCTTTGAAGTGAATAGCTTGGTGTTTGTCAAGCATTTAACACAAAATTTATCCAATAATGTTCATTTAATAAAGAGCTAAAAAGCTTTGTGCGCTGGAGATGATTTGTTTAAATGACTTTTTAGAAATAATTTTTTTTGAAAACATTAATGCTAGTTATGAAGAAAATAACTCATTGTGGAGACACATTATACATGTGTGAAATATTATAACTTATAACTGTTTTAGGAAGCGTTTGGATTTTTTTATTATTTCTGTAGGTTTTGGCAGGAAAAGAAAAATGCCACGTGTGTGTACGTGGCTAATACACGTACATAATTGTCATCGCCTCATTATGTTTTGGGCAACCAAACAGATCTCTAGGAAAAACCACACACTATATCATGAAAACTATTATGCTTTTTTTCATGATTTCTTGACTTTGATTGTTGCCCCCATCCTTTGATGGGTTGGTGACGGTCATCTTACGGTTAATTGTTGCCCCCAATGGTGAATCCTTAGTGGGTTCGTGGTTTCTCTTTATTATGACTGTTGCCCCAATCTTTAATGGGATGGCGACAATCAAAGACCTCTCGATAGTGCACTTTTTATTTTTGGTTGGCTGAGGTGAATTGTTGAATTAGGGTTATGGTTTTGGATTTGTTTTTTCCAATTGGTTGCGCCCATGGTGTTTTGGAGGTTTGTGATGTAATTGCTATTGTGCCTCAAATAAAAAAACCTAATCATTACTTATATCTGTTCTACGAAGGTTTATTGTGATGGGGTTTGCTACAGTAAATAATTCTTTAAGTAATTCAGTTTATTACAATTTTTTCTTCACTTGGGATTTTGGTAGACTGTGTGCGTTTTGACTTATTGATATATTGTGTTTTAACTATATTTTTTTCCCAAATGAAAAAAAGAATCTTTTTTTGTTGATTGAGATGCATAGTTGAAATGAGAATCAAAAATTAGGAATTTAAATGAACCCAAAGCCCAAAGAGAACAAAAAAAGAGGATTTCATTCGGGATTTTGGTACATTGTGTTACGTGAGTTGTCACTAATTGGGATACGCAATTGTTGATATTGGTTTCATGACGATCTCTAGGCGAGATGGCACGTTTCTTGGCTGGGAAACATGTTAGCATTGCAGCCATGACGTGTTTGTCCTCTTTTTGCAAAATACGTTTCTAAACCTATATGTGGAACACGATTTTACGCTATGATTAATTTAGATGGCTCGCGTAAAGGCTGAGATGCCGTGTATCTTGGCTGGGCAACGTGTTAACGTTGCAGCCATGGCACGGGTGTCCCCTTTTCGCAAAAAAGCCCTGCTGAGCCTATTATTATAAAATACTGTTTACCGAAGGGGTGTTGTGAGGGGTTTGCTGCAGTAAGTAATAGTTTATTAACTTCCTTATCTTTTGGATGGAAATGAAAAAGCCCACGTGTACTCTTATAAGTTTGTGGGAGGTGTTTTATGTGGGACTTGCTATGGTAACTAATAGTTTGTTAATTTCCTTATGGTTTGTCAGGGAAAAATTCACATCTGTGTGTGCGTGGCTAATATACGTACACATGTGATATCGCCTCATTAGTGATATCGCTTCATTATTTTGGTCGATCAAACTGTTTCCTCTTTAGGCTATGATGAATTTAATCGGGCTGCCTAAAGGCGAGATGGCGCGTAGCTTGGCTGGGCAGCGTGATAACGCTACAGCCATGGCGCGTTTGTCCCCTTTTCGCGAAAAAGCTCCCGTTGAGCCTATTTACATCTATTTCATGATAGTGTCCACAAAAGAGTCTCGGTGCCTACACAAAGATAATGTTAGATAGTGTTAATACAAGTTTCTGAATGAAGTAATTAGTAGCTTGTATGCATTAGAATCCAGTAACACACGTCTTTATGAGCCATAATAACTATATGAAAAAAGGCTTTACTTGGTTAACCTCCTATCACTTTTTTTATTCTAACGAACTTTAAAACAGGATGACTTTACTCATTAGCTGGTCATGATAATCAGACACAAGGGTATACTTATGCTTCCAGTCTACACAGATTGTATTTTTGTTATATCCCATTCTTATTGATTTTTTGCTCTCTCGCATGTTACATAATGTTTAGGTAGTCCTATCAAATCCATATGCAACAGACTTAAGGAAAAAGAGGGTCGGATTAGTGATAACCTTAGGGGAAGCGAGTTGAAGTTCTGACACGTACACTATCGCTCCGGACCCAACGATTAACGTTGATGAATTAGGAGTACCATGGGGTATCACTATTAATCTTACTTATGTTGCAACAGTCACTCCTTACAATAAAGAAAGGTATACTCAAACATTGAAGATTATACTTGGTACAAGTCTCACATTGAAATAAATAATACGTACGTACAATATACTTGGAATAGAGAACTGAATGCTTAAATTAACCTTAACGGGGTGTTTGGGATAGCCATAAAAACAGACTAATCTATTATTTCATTTTAAAATCGTAAATAATTAGTTTTGGGTGTTTGTTATTAGCATTCAGTCAGGAAAGATTTGATTATCTATAAACAAATGTATTTTGGTTGGACTGTTGGAGTGTTTAATAATGAGAAACGTGTAACAAGTAAGTAACACTTTCGTTAACATTGTGAAGAAAACAATTAGGCAATCCTAAAGCTGACTTTAGTAATAATTTCTGTGGTTGAATTCCTATTATATAGAAGGTTGTATTTTCAATTGCATCTTGAGGGGAAGCAGTAGTTGAAAGAGCTTTTGAGAATGCGTGTCTAGGTTCCACGTTGTAGGACTTATCTTGGTTTTTGTGTTGAAACTGATTATGGACTTTTGTTAGGGTGGTTATAAATGAATTGTGTATTCTCTATAGAAAGTTTCAGTGACCAGCACGAAGCAGCCCCGCCGTAGGTCTGTCTTTAAAACCCACAAACAAGCACCTATAAATGTAATTTAAGAATAAAAAAAATTAGAATACTTACAAAATGCCAAGTAGGCAATTGCACTACATTATTTGGGGCTATGAAATTTGCTAAGTTTTTTTTTCCAGATTACAAAGATCAAACATAACGAACACATGGAAAATGTCAAGTAGGGAATTGCACCACATTATTGGGAGCTATGAAATTTGTCGAGTTTTTCTATTCAGACTATGCAGATCCAAACATATAGAGCCTTTTGCTGATATGTCTTGCTTATGACACGACTTGCTTTTGTTGTTGGCGAAGATTGTTTCTGCTACCGCCGACATAAATTGTTGATATCGTTGCTTCATATTGCTGCTGCAGTTAGGGATGCACAATTACATGTATTATGAAATCAATTTATCTTGGGTCATTTATCAAAATGAAAAGGAAGAAGTTCTGATCTATACCAACTAGATAAGAAACGATTTTTTATGCCTAGGCCATCAAGTCTCACGGGTACATAAACAATTGTGGTCTTCATCAAGAATTTGGAAATAGTTTAATTTTATGTTATTTACCTCAAAAGATTTCAGGATTGATCTTGGAGTGTCACAAAATGAGTGGTGTACAAAGATGTTACAAAAGATGTTACAATGGTAATTTAATTATATTCTTTCGACTTCCATAAAAAAATGACCATGGTTTGTTTGATTTATGGAACTGATTACTTGATCAATAATACGATTTGAGGTTGCTTTACTCAGTTGCTATACTTTTGTAATAGGTGTTTTTAATTAATAGCTATGTTTTCTTCCACTGTTGAAAGTATCAACTATCAAGTATTATAACTTAATTCTATCAGTCAAACTTTTATATTAAAAAAATTTGTGCATGTCGTTTATAATGTTTACTAATTTGGATGCGCTTTTGATCAAACTCCAACATGAAAACTCTCACAAAAAACTCAAAGTAAAAATACCTACTTGTTTGGTCTATTTATTCATAGGATTAGAAAACATGAATTGTTTAGAGGATAGAGTTGTAGTTTTAAGAATCTGAGGCTTTTAGCCACCGTAAAGTTTTAGTTAATGACCAATTTTGTGAATAAAAATTCTCTAGATGACAAAATAGTGGTATTTCAAACTTTGACTTTGAGATCTATTTTAGACATGTTCTTGTCATGGCTAAAAAATTTTAGAAACGTGATCCAAAAGTTGACTAAAACTTTTTGCCACGATCAAATTCGTAGCTACAAGTTTTAGAAACTTTACTTTGACTTTCAACACCTGATCAAAATGTTTAGTATTTTTTACCCTAAACAATTTACCTTTTGAAATTTCTAGGGTGTGTTGGTAGAGAGAACTTCATGAAATGAAATGAGGGAGAGAAAAAGAATTTAAAGAAAGAGAATAGATTGAGAAATGTAGACGAATTCTCGTGTTTGTTTACGACAAAGAAGTGATGTGATGGTTTCTTTTTCTTACTCTTATATTCATTGCGTTTTAGTAAGGAAAAGTTATAGTGACTTAAATAATTATAAATCTTATTAGTAAGTTAAAGTTTTAGTAAGTAAGTGTGAGGTTCTTTTCAAAACCAAATAAATTTACAGAACTGCGAGAACCACCTTCAAGTGTTAACAATGCATATGTATTTTTCTTGTTATGTTTAAATTAAAATGTTTAATAATTGTTTTATTGGTTATAGATCCGAGTATGATGACCGATATGAAGAGTGCACATGTGTTTTCATACTATTCATCGCGAAGATAGTTATGATACAAGCGAAACAAAATACATGTGCATGGTCCTAAAATACATGTATCTAGCGACCTAACACGATGAAAATCCACGAATGTCTACATGATGAACTAATCCAATGAAAATACATGGGCATTTTAAGAGTAAAAAGTTGGTTCTCGCAGTTCTGTACATTTATTTGGTTCTGAAAAGAACCTCACCCTAGTAAGTAAATGTCATTTATTTTGTAGTGCGTGGTTTGTTGCCCTACTTGTCACTCAATAACATTTGTCGAACATCATGGACGGATTTTAATCCGGGAATGTGATTTTATTGTTGTTAGAAGCGAGTAAGCCATAAATTATATCATTTTATAAATATCACATACTTGCCTTATTTTAATATATATTTTATTAGGGCACAAATTGTGGTATTGTTAGTTAGAGCCTTTGCAAAAGTTTGTAAAAGTTTGTAAAAAGACTTTTCATTATTTAATCAAGTCATTTGAATGACTATTTCCATAGCAACAAAATTTTGATAATTAGCTTTGAAGTGAATAGCTTTGAAGTGAATATCTTGGTGTTTGTCAAGCATTTAACACAAAATTTATCTAATAGTTTTCATTTAATAAAGAGCTAAAAAGCTTTGTGCGCTGGAGATGATTTGTCTAAATGACCTAAGAAATTATTTTTTTTAAAACATTAATGCTAATTATGAAAAAAAAACTCATTGTGGAATGACACATTATACATGTGCGAAATATTATAACTTATAACTGTTTTAGGAAGCGTTTGTATTTTTTATATTATTTCTGTAGGTTTTGGTGGGAAAAGAAAAAGGCCACGTGTGTGTGTACGTAGCTAATACACGTACATAATTTTCATCGCCTCATGATGTTTTGGGCTACCAAACAGATCTCCAGAAAAAACTACACACTTTATCATGAAAACTATTATGCTTCTTTTTCATGATTTCTTGACTTTGATTGTTGCCCCCATCCTTTGATGGGTTGGTGATGGTCATCTTGCAGTTAATTGTTGCCCCCAATGGCGAATCCTTAGTGGGTTCGTGGTTTCTCTTTACTATGACTGTTGCCCTAATCTTTGATGGGATGGCGACAATCAACGATCTCTCGATAGTGCACTTTTCATTTTTGGCTGGCTGGGGTGAATTGTTGAATTAGGGTTAGGATTTGGATTTGTTTTTTCCAATTGGTTGCGCCCATGGTGTTTTGGAGGTTTGCGATGTAATTGCTATTATGCCTCAGGTAAAAAAACCCTAATCGTTACTTATATCTGTTCTATGAAGGTTTATTGTGATGGGGTTCGCTACAGTAAATAATTCTTTAAGTAATTCAGTTTATTATAATTTTTTATTCACTTGGGATTTTGGTAGACAGTGTGCGTTCTGACTTATTGATATATTGTGTATTAACTATATTTTTTTTCCCAAATGAAAAAAAAGAATATTTTTTTGTTAATTGAGATGAATAGTTGAAATGAGAACCAAAATTGGTTTTTTAAATAAACCCAAAACCCAAAAAGAACAAAAAAAGAGGATTTCATTTGGGATTTTGGTACATTATGTTACTTGAGTTGTCACTATTTGGTATACGCATTTGTTGATATTCGTTTCATGACGATCTCTAGGCGAGATGACACGTTTCTTGGTTGGGCAACGGGTTAGCATTGCAGCCATGACGTGTTGGTCCCCTTTTCTCAAAATATGTTTTTGAACCTATATGTGGAACATGATTTTAGGCTATGATGAATTTAGATGGCTCGCGTAAAGGCTGAGATGTCGTGTATCTTGGCTGGGCAACGTGTTAACGTTGCAGCCATGGCAAGGGTGTCCCCTTTTTGCAAAAAACGCCCTTTCTGAGCCTATTATTACTATATACTGTTTACCGAAGTGGTGTTGAGAGGGGTTTGCCATAGTAAGTAATAGTTTATTAACTTCCTTATCTTTTGGCGGGAAATGAAAAAGCCCACGTGTACTCTTATATGTTTGTGGGAGGTGTGTTATGAGGGACTTGCTAAGGTAACTAATAGTTTGTTAATTTTCTTATGGTTTCACTACTAAAATACTGAGCAACAGCGACGAGAATTAGCGACCAAGTTAATCCATCACAGAAAAAATTCAAGAGTGACGGATTAGCAATCGATTACCTAGATATTTGGCTTTAAGAAAACTTTATAACTTCCTCTTAATATTTTGGTTTGTCCCGCCCATTGTTTTTCACCAAAAAAATTCATCCTCCCTCTATTTCTATTATCCCTCTAAATTTTTCTTCACCACCACATAAACTTTTCATCTCATTTTGTGTTTACCCCATCACCCCTCCATATCCATCGCCATTGACAAACAATTCAAATTTAACTATCGATCCATATCCTCCTCAATCACGATCACAATTCCAAGTTATCCATCACCGAGTTTAGTTCCACTATTCAATAAATCATCTATAATGTCACGTATCTTCAATTCCATAACCAATTTGATTTGTACAAATTAGATCTGAACTTTTATAAATTAGATCTGCTACAATTAGATCTGAACTTGTATTGGTGATTTTTGAATAAATTTCTTGTTTTTTAGTAATTTTTTAATTTAGGGTTTATGTAAACCTGAACTTGTATAAATTAGATCTGCTACAATTGATTCTCTTTATATGTATATTTTGTGTACTAATTTCTCATTATATGCTTAATTTGCAATATTCATGTATTTGTTATAGGACTTGTGATAAATTGTTTGGTTATGGTGAATAAGTAGTTTGCATAGTTGTGAAAAACGACCTTGTAACATAAAGTGAAAATGGTGAAACTTAAATTGGGGTTGTTTAATTCACTCCGGGTTGTGAATTTGTGGGTATTAAGTATGTAGCATATTTATATATCATAATGTTCCAGATTGCATAAAAATATGATGTTAACGTGTCACACCGCCTAAAATATGCAAAGCTCCAAAACAAGACGTGCCTACAAAACTTATGCACTCAATAACTCATCCTTGCATATGTGTTTTATGTTAACCATGTGGTACTATAATTACATCTAGTCATTTAGTGCCTTCAAACATGCCTAAATCTTAGTCCTAGGAAATGAAAAGAAAAGAACATAAGGAATACGATTTTTTTATACTAAAAGAGAAATGCAAGATTATATTTACCATCTATGGATTCAGACATAAAACACACCCATGACCTTTTTATGTTTTTTCACCTCAACAACAAAGAACAGTATGAAAAGAATGAAAAGTTGAAGACATGCTTTTTGAGCATGATATAAATCTTACACTTGCACTTACTTTGCAAGTTCAAAATCTACCAAGAAATAACTATTTTATCTTGTTTTGGTACTACATGTAACGTTAGCTACCAGCGTTAAGCAACACATGGATTGGTGCATATACATTATTGTATTTCAGGTGTTCTACACATACTGATTATTCTAATGGTATTTCTTCTCGATTAATTTGGATTTTACTTGTCTTTATTATTAAGTTATTTATTGATGAATATTGTTTTCTTAGTGATTTTAGTTACTGATAGTGATAATTAGTATAACTTTGATATATGACTATGAAGGAGTGAATCTTTTCTTGGTAATGTGAATTATAGTTTTGTTGTTATCTGGGAAACATATGTCACAAAAGATTAATATTGTTCTTTTATATGACCTCGCGCTATTGACCATGTCATTAACATAAAGTAGAAATAAGGGCCCGTTTGGTTTTCATCTTTTCTTTGAAAGTCAAGGGTTAGATTTGAAATTTAATGTTTGGTAGGTACACTCAGGTTTTAAAATTGGGCCTTATCCCCTAATTCAAGGGGTTTTAAAACTCCTAGCTCATATGTATCTTTTCTCTGAAAGTTCTGACAGGCCCCACATCACCTTTTTTTTTTTTAAAAAAAGTAATCTTTCTTAACGACCACCAATTATTTACATTAATATTAAGTTTCACTATTAAATTCATATTTAAATTTCTATAAATAAATAAATTTTTAAATCTAAACCTAACCCAACATAAACCAAACAACTATTAATACAACCTTATAATAACTCTTATATTTTTTCTTTCTAACCTAAACCACCCACTTTATAAACCCACACCTAAAGTAAAACCTGACTTCAATCCAAACGGACCCTAAATTGGTCATGAAATGCTTGTTAGCCTAGGAGTTACTCTTAATAATGATAATGCATTTAATAGTTTTTCTATAATTTGAGTAGTTAAAGCTATTCAAGATATATATAGGTATTTTAATACTCTGCCTCAGCTCAACGGATGTAACTTATGTGGTGGCGAATCTATGTCAAGATTGATTGACCAGAGTATTATGTGTTGGTTTTCTACCGCTTAAATGCAAGTTAAAGTATTTCCTCCATTTGATTCTCCAAAGTGTAATATGTTTAGATGGTGCCAACATTCAAGCCTCGTGTGGGTATAAAGGTATAAAATTAGTAAATTTTAGAAATTGAACTTATCTGACCACACTTCACTTGCAGTAAACTAGACAAACTAAATAGTGGTATAAATCTTGGTTACCAGCTCCAACGTTTTCATTTCTTAAATCAACTGTAAGACATGATCATATAATTGAAAATTTATTCGCATCACTATAAAGTGGGATCAAAATGGGTTAATAATACATGTATCTTGATCTTATAAAAATTTAGTTACTTAAGGCACTATTTTTATTTGGTAGGTTGTTTGTTCTTGGTTTGTGGTGATCTATGGGTTGTGAAGAGCACAATCTTGCAGGTACTGCAGTATCACATATCATATTCTTTAGTTTGTGTGTAAACTTGTAATTCCGTGTGCTTATGGAAATGTTTTCTTGACTTGTCTATTCAAATGTGGAAGATAGCAAATATGATAGCAGAATGGAAAGAAATCGGCAAACTAGATCCGGTGCTCTATGTGTCAGGAAAAGAGGTAACAACTGTAATCATCAGCGTTACTTCCACTAAATTTGTAACAATTTCATGTAACGATTTTCTAAATGCAGAATATTGAGCAAATTGGAAACAAAGCAGATTGCATCGATATTAGCACCGATGAAGTGTTCTTGTATTCAAGTATTGACAATAAGTTATTTGTTCAAAATATGCTTGATTACTAAATTTTTATATGGATAATGCACTTGTTTATCGTGGTTATTTTCGGACATTTTGGTAAACCTTGGTTATCAGCTCTGAAATTTACATTCCTTAGACCAACTGTATGTCCTGATCGTATACTTGTAAATTTGTTTTCAAATTTAGAAAGTGGGAATCTTTGTAGGTATAAATAAGAATTAGATTATTTAATATGTACTGTTGGTGTTTTATTTAGGCTTATTTTGACTAGGCTGCATTTGAGTTAAAGAGTTGAGAAAATTTGGGACCTGGAAAGCAGGGAGGAATTGTACAGCCATGACGAGGAATAAGGTGAATCCAAATTTAGATGCATATTTAGTTATTTATATACTTATCATTCTTAAGGCCCAACCACTTCATATTACAACTATATTTTTAACCTTCTCGTGTTTTGTATTTTAGGATTTTATATAATAAAAACGTTAGTATATATGGAGTATTCATTTAGGAATAAACTTTTGTCTTTTGCTTTAAGTTTTAAATGTCTTAGTGATTGTTATACAGAGTAATGAGATCGTTAGGCAAGCGGTAAATGGGTTGTTTTAATTTTCACATGTTAATAATTATGGAGTAATACTGGATTTTGCTTATTATAGTGAGTGAAAGTTAAGAATTCTGAAAAGAGTTAATAACATTTAACCCAAACCATTTTAGATAAAAAAAACCCGAATAACCTGATCTTATAATTCAAATCATATTTTTATAGCGCGAATATGTAAAAAATCCAGCGAAACCTGGGTAAACATAACCCGTCCCAAAAACCAAATTATTAATCTTTTTACCTAAAGAGTGAATACTCTACTTCGAATTTGTAGATCCGCCACTTCTGAAAAGAGGAAGGCCAGTATGTAGCAATGAGAATGCCTTGCACTCGATCTTCTTGCAATCCTTGTCCTCATTGTCGGGGTTTAAAATCCATGAGTGAGGTTTGTATCTTTTAAAGCTTTTAGGTAAATGAATTAGTTTAGGCATAAAACAAGTCATTTCGAGTGAATGGGTTGGTTTAGTTTGTTTGTATGTTTATGATGTTTTCAAATTACAGGTAATTTGGTTAGTAGAAAAGATGAAAATACAAAAACAAGAGCATGTTACTTGTGAAAGTGCTAAAAGGAAGAAATTTGAGGTTCATGAAGCAGTAATAAAGAAACAACGAGAGGTGGATCGTCATGAAAGGCAAGATAGCCTTAGGGAATTTCCAAAAGATATCGGATTTTTAGCATCTTAGAAATTTTGTAATTCGAATGTTTAGTTGATATTTTTCAGATTTTAGTATATTATTAATTTGAATGAATGTATTGTGATATTTTTTTTAATTATGTTAAATTACCTATCTACAACAATTTATAACCAGTTATTCTGGTATATGTGCCAATAATATTTACGTATTGGAAATCAAATTTAGCAACAGATTGTAGCTAAGCTGTCACTTATCAGTCAAATCAAAAAACATTTAGGTAACTTAAAAAAGGCTCTAGTGAGGGGTTAGACATGGACAATCCATCACAAAAACTCCAAAACTTTTGCCGCAAAATTTGTCGCTAAAATTTTGCGAGGCCCTTTTTTGTGACGAAGGTATTCTGTCAAAACTCCGTCGTTGAAGGGATTTAGTGACAGAGTAGCGATGCAAACCTTCGTCGCTGATTCTTGTTTTTCTAGTAGTGTTTGTCGGGGAAAAATTGTCGCCACATCTGTGTGTGCGTGGCTAATATACGTACACAGGTGATATCACCTCATTAGTATCGCTTCATTATTTTGGTCGATCAAACTGTTTCCTCTTTAGGCTATGATGAATTTAATCGTGCCGCCTAAAGGCGAGATGGCACGTAGCTTGGCTGGGCAGCGTGGTAACGCTACAACCATGGCGCGTTTGTCCCCTTTTCGTGAAAAAGCTCTCGCTGAGCCTATTTACATCTGTTTCATGACAGTGTCCACAAAAGAGTCTCGGTGCCTAAACAAAGATAATGTTACATAGTGTTAATACAAGTTTATGAATGAAGTAATTAGTAGGTTGTATGCATTAGAATCCAGAAACACACGTCTTTATGAGCCATAATAACTATATGAAAAAAGGCTTTACATGGTTAACTTCCTCTCACTTTTTGTATTCGAACAAACTCTAAAACAGGATGACTTGACTCATTAGTTTGTCATGATAATCAGACATAAGGGTATACTTATGCTTCCAGTCATGTTAGATTATACATAGATTGTATTTTTGTTATATCCCATTCTTCTTGATTTTTGGCTCTCTCGCAGGCTACATAATGTTTAGGTGGTCCTATCAAATCCGTATGCAACAGGCTTAAGGAAAAAGAGTGTCAGATTAGTGATAACCTTATGGGAAGCGAGTTGAAGTTCTTATACGTACACTCTTCGCTCCGGACCCAACGATTAATGTTGATGAATTAGCAGTACCATGGAGTATCACTCTTAATCTTACTTATGTTGCAGCAGTCACTCCTTACAACAAAGAAAGGTATACGCAAACGTTGAAGATTATACTCGCTACAAGTCTCACATTGAAATAAATAATATGTACGTACAATATTCTTGGAATAGAGAACTGAAATGCTTAAATTAACCTTAACGGGGTGTTTGGGATTGCCATAAAAATAGACTAATCTATTATTTAATTTTAAAATCGTAAATAATTTGTTTTGGGTGTTTGTTATTAGCATTCAGTCAGGAAATATTTGATTATCTATAAACAAATGTATTTAGGTTGGACTGTTGGAGTGTTTGTAAATGAGAAACGTGTAACAAGTAAGTAACACTTTCGTTAACATTGTGAAGAAAAAAATTAGGCAATCCCAAAGCTGACTTTAGTAATAATTTCTGTGGTTGAATCCCTATTATATAGAAGGTTGTATTTTCAATTGCATCTTGAGGGGAAGCAGTAGTTAGAAAGAGCTTTTGAGAATGCGTGTCTAAGTTGCACGTTGTAGGACTTATCTTGGTTTTCCTATTGAAACTGATTATGGACTTTTGTTAGGGTGGTTATAAATAAATTGTGTATTCTCTATAGAAAGTTTCAGTGACCAGCACGAAGCAGCCCCGTCGTAGGTTTGTCTTTGAAACCCACAAACAAGCACCTATAAATGTAATTTAAGAATAAACAAAATTCGAATACTTAGAAAATGCCAAGTAGGCAATTGCACTACATTATTGGGAGCTATGGAATTTGCTAAGTTTTTTTTAGATTACGAAGATCAAACATATACGAACACATAGAAAATGGCAAGTAGGCAATTGCACCACATTATTGGGAGCTATGAAATTTGCTGAGTTTTTCTATTCAGACTATGCAGATCCAAACATATAGAGCTTTTTGCTAATATGTCTTGCTTATGACACGACTTGCTTTTGTTGTTGGCGAAGATTGTTTCTGCTACCGCCGACATAAATTGTTGCTATCGTTGCCTCATATTGCTGCTGCAGTTAGGGATGCTCAATTACATGTATTATGAAATCAATTTATCTTGGTTCATTTATCAAAATGAAAAGGAAGAAGTTCTGATCTATACCAACTAGATAAGCAACGATTTTTTATGCCTAGGCCATCAAGTCTCACGGGTACATAAACAATTGTGGTCTTCATCAAGAATTTGAAATAGTTTAATTTTATGTTGTTTACCTTAAAAGATTTCAGGATTAATCTTGAAGTGTCACAAAATGAGTGGTGTACAAAGATGTTATAAGGGTAATTTATTTATATTCTTTCGACTTCCTTAAAAAAATGACCATGGTTTGTTTGATTTATGGAACTGAATATTTCATCAATAATACGACTTGAGGTTTCTTTACTCAGTTGCTACACTTTTGTAATATGTGTTTTTTATTAATAGCTATGTTTTCTTTCACTATTGAAAGTATCAACTATCAAGTATTATAACTTAATTCTATCAGTCAAACTTTTATATTTGAATTTTTTTATTGCAAGTCGTTTATAATGTTTACTAATTTGGATGTGCTTTTGAGCAAACTCCAACATGCAAACTCTCACAAAAAAACTCGATGTAAAAATACCTACTTGTTTGTTTTAATTATTCACAGGATTAGAAAACATGAATTGTTTAGAGGATATAGTTGTAGTACAAGAATCTGAGGCTTTTAGCCACCGTAAAGTTTTAGTTAATGACCAATTTTATGAATAAAAATTCTCTAGATGACAAAATAGTGGTATTTCAAACTTTGACTTTGAGATATATTTTTAGACACGTTCTTGTCATGGCTAAAAAAATTTAGAAGCTTGACTTTAAGTTTCAATGAAGAAACGTGATCCAAAATTTGACTAAAACTTTTTGCCACGATCAAATTCGTAGCTACAAGTTTTACAAACTTCACTTTGACTTTCAACACCTGATCAAAATGTTTAGTATTTTTTTACCCTAAACAATTTATCTTTTGAAATTTCCAAGGTGTGTTGTAAAGAGAACTTCATGAAATAAAATGAGGGAGAGAAACAGAATTTAAAGAAATAGAATTGATTGAGAAATGTAGACGAATTCCCGTGTTTTTTTACGACAAAGAAGTGATGTGATGGTAAAAATAAAAGAAATAAAATTAAATGCTGCTACGAATTTAGATCTGAACTTGTGATTAGATACACATCTTCTTAACAGCTTTGACTATAGAGAAGCTTAATACATCAGGTTTTGATACAAAAGTTGGATGATCCTAGCTTGACCCGAATTAGGTTTAATTCGGGTGCTTGGGCTCCGGCTCCTGCACTAAGTAAACTTCGGATTGGGATCCTACACAATAAAAGTAGCACGATGTTAGGCTTACCGTGGGAATGTATCTCACAGTTAGACTCCAGCGTGAGAGTAAGTAATCGGTTTACGGTTAGTAATCGGGTGAGGTATGAGAGTGTGAAGAAAACGATACCTTTGTGGAATCCTTAGGGGTTCCTTATATAGGCGGTAAAACCCTAGTGGGCTTTCACCGATACTTCGGCCCGAAGCAAAGGATAAGTACCATAATTAGCTTGATTGTCATCTTCTAATTATGGTTAGTGTATATCCTATTCTTTAGAGTAAGTCATAATCCAAATTGGGTTGTGATTCTGTCTAACCCTGTACCGGTTGTGCCGTGCCGTGGGCCGCACATATCTATGCGGCCACTGTTCATTCGAAGCCCATAAGCTAAAATGATATTAATCTAACCCATTCGTGATAGGCCGGATACGGGTAGTACCCGTGGGTCGGGTCCATAACCCGGTTGGAAACTATACGTCATCATGTCCCTCAGTCTAGATGTTACAGCTAGGGGTGGGAATCGGGTCGGGTCAACCGGGTTCGGGTCAAGTCGGATAGGGTCAAGTCGGGTCAAGACTCAAAAAAATCATACCCGAACCCGAGTCTAATTAGAACTCGGGTCAGTCGGGTTCGAGTCAATTCGGGCCGGGTCAATTCAGGTCAGGTCAACTCGGGTTCGGGTCAACCCGAGTATAAGGAAAAAGTGTAAAAAGTGGCTCATTTAAGCTATAATACAATGTAAAAAGTGTAATTTGAGCCGGGTCAAGTCGGGTTAGTCAGGTTCGGGTCTAGTCGTGTCAGGACAAGTCGGGTCAAGGCTAAAAACTATAAACCCAAACCTAAGCCTAATTAGAACTCGGGTCAATTCGGGTCAACGCGAATTGACCCGAGTACATTTTTGGACCCGAGTGACCTGACTCGAATATGTCAATTCGGGTTCGGTTCGGGTCAACTTTTTTGACACCTCTAGTTACAGCCGTAGGCGTAACCTCTAGACTATCTAATGTCCCTTATACTGTCTCTACGACCATAGCCACACCACAAAAACGGTCGAGCGGGACAACATTAATGAGTTTATTAATGGTAGTCATGATTCAGATGTTTCTCTGCAAAAGTGCAACAAGCAGGCCCACTCTTGAGCCACGTAAAACTGTTATGAGGTGACCCGTGGGCCCCTCTGATGTTTCAACTGTGCCATGAATCCCATCCGTTGGATGGGCGTAGTGGATTACACGTGGCAATCATCCGGTCAGCCTCGTAAACTGAGGCAACCCTATAAATATCAGTGTGTGTGACTATGCACACAGTTCATATTCTATCCACCATTGTTGCAAATTTCTCTAACCTTCTTCATCATTCATTCCACGAAAACCCGTAATACCAGGTTAGATCATCACGCCGTTCTCCATATATTTGTAAATCATGGTGAAAGACAACCCCCACCATCATGACTGTACTTAATGTCATGTCTCCGGAGAAATTCATGGATTTCTTTTCTGATTATTATATCCCTGAAAGCGTACATCCCACCTATCTGGGTGATGATGAAGTTATCACAGACGCTCCTGCTGGGAAAATAGGCGTATATACGCCTGTTTGACTCGGCCAACTACCGTATCCCCTTATCTAGGTTTCTTGTAGATATCCTAACATATTACGATTTCCACATAACCCAACTCCATTGTATAGGGGCGTGTAAGATTAACCAATTTGAGATCTCATGCCATACATGCAGTGTAGCCCATACCGTAAGTCTCTTTAGGGTTTTCTATATACCACAAATGGTCAATGGCTTGCTATCGTTTAAAAAACGCCCGAGCAATACGCCCATGTGTTACAACAAGGCCTTAGACTCGTTAAAAAACTGGTACGACCATTACTTTTTTGTATATGCTAAGGTATTTTCCACTCGGTTTGTATTAAAAACCGCATGTCTAGTAGATTATCCACCCCCCAAAAACACATACAGCAGTAGGGATGTCATGACATTAGATACCAACCGAACACACTTCCACAGAGGTCTACCAGAGAATTGTTTGTGCTTGGTAGGCATCAGCCGCAACTATTTTAGCCACGAGGAAAAATATCCCACATTCTTGAACAGCCGTAGACAGGGTGGGTGTATTTTATTTCCAATACACGTGTATATTATATTTCCGATCGAACTAACACATATATATGCACATGTCCGCAGAGATGAGGCTATTTGGATTGCTACGCCAAGGAGACCCGAAGAAGGTTTAAGAGGGATCTCGACCCCTACACGAGGATGACCTTCCTCTTCTTGTTGCGACCCAGAATTTGACCGTCCCGCTTGAAGAAGGTCCAGAGCCGCAGTCTGACATGAGGAAAACAAAGATAGAGAAGTCTCCTTTGGATTTTTATAATGAAGACGGCGGTGAGCCACTACTGGAGGATGCCATCGGCACGGCCTACGACACCACTGCCTTGCAACAAGAAAACCAAGATGACAATATTGAGCAGCCTACCGACTCGTCCATCAACTAACTGTTTGATAATGAAGATGAAGAGGAGATAGCCAACGAGACCGGCCCCTCGGCGCCGAAGGGGCCTCCCCTAAAGAAACGTAAATCAAGGAGGAAACTTGTCAAGGAGGTGGAGGTGGAGGCAGGGGCTTATAACGCGCCAGCTAAAAGGCTGCACAAAGACCACCCCCTATACCGTGAAGGTAGCAGCACCACCATGCCTCAAGGAAACCCTCTGCCCCCTCTTGGCGTATCAGAAGAGCTGGTAACCACTACGGTTTGGAACGCTACGCGAGTGAGCGCCGTAGCCCCCACCAACACTGCGCCTGTGATAACATCAACATAAGTTTACCTCCTTTATCCTTGCCTCTTCGTGTTTTTTTAGGAGTAGAAACGTAAAACCCTTATAAGCTCATTACATAACAGAGTGGAACCTACGGTCGTTCTGCATGAAAGGGATGCTGTCAGGGAACCATCACCCATGGTAACCGTCACTCCATCATCTCCTCATCCCACCCATGCGGAAGAGCCACAATCTGAGGGTCCAACCCGACGCCTTTGCCCGCCATGGAACCTGTCCGAGCTGACTAGGCTGGAGACGGAGGAGGAGTGCAAGGAGTTTGTGGATCACTTGACTCCTCCTAGCCTGACTTAGGACCTAAATGAGATCACTCATGGAGCCCTACTGAAGCAGTTTAATGTATCCACTGCGCACCAAATGACCATAAGCGCGGCTCTGTGACACTGCTTTGAAGCGGCCCTGGGCCATGTACGGAATGCAGATAGGAAAATTACCCGCAGGGAGAAGGTGGTAGAAAAACATGAGCAAACATATCTACCTTGTAGGAGGATTGATCCATGGCCGAGGCAACCATAAAGGAGCATTCAAGCCATGTCGTCGTCCATGAAAACTGTATCGTCGAGCTGGAAGCCGAAGCCCAAGCTTTTCATGACAAGGTACGCCCCCCATCCTTCTCATTTCCTCTACGGATAACTACAAAACTTGTAAAATGACACTAATTATAATACCAACAGGTAGCCGCCGTAGAGGCAACTGCCCTGTAAAACCCGCAAACTTTTACCATGAATAGTACACTAATAATCGTACGTACAAGATTATAACATTCCATATATAACATGAACACGTGCCACGAACATTAATTACAAAAATTACGTACGTGTTATTACACGATAGGTATTAAGTACGTGTTAATACACGATAAGTATTAACAAAAATAATAATAATCACGAACATAAAACCATGAACATGAAATCATGTACATATAACTACGTATTTACGTATATTATTAATATAATTAATGTCCTTACGCGCAAGAAGTTATAATAACACGAGTATTTAATAATGACGGAGCATGAAAATATGAACACACGAACACGTAATAAAATAGACACGGGAAAACTTCGGGTTTTCCCTTTGTGGGACTATAAGCCGCGACACCAAAAGACCAAGAGGGCCAAGCCCACTTTTATTTTTACTAAAAGGATCAAATAAGGAAAACATATTCATTCCCAGGAAAATTTTAAGAAAAACAAAAACCCTACTTCTCTTTTCTTTGTCCTTTGGTCGCTGACTTCATCATCACCAAAAGGGGGGTGTTGATTTGATTTTGTTCAAGAAATCCTACAAGTGTGTTCGTGTATTCATCCTCCATTTCATTCCACGTGTTTTGGTAATCCGAAAACCTTTCTTTTTAATTATTTTTATTAATTAATAGCATATGATCATGGGAAATATAAAAACAAGATAAATCACATGTTAATTGTCATGTTGGGGTAAAAACTAAGGGTGTATTCGGGTGGTTGTTGTTCGGCCGCCACGCAAACCGAGAGCCAAGGGCTCCCGGCGTCGTTGGTTCACACACCAACCGAGACATAGGTCTCGGTGTGGTGGTGGACTCGGTCGACAGCAGGTACAAGGCACCCCAACTAGTGTCAGGGGTGTCCTTGTGGTCTTTGGTCAAAATTTCTACGAGCAAGTTTGCCACGTCAGACTGATTTTGTCGTTTAGCGTCGTTTCCCCAGCGACACGTTGTCTCTGGGGAAAACCCCGATGGGGAAGGGCTGGATTGTTGTAGTGTAGAACCGTTATACCCAAAAATCATAGGGACAAATTTTTTTTTATATCGTATTCAACACATGTGAATCTTTTAGGTCAATTTGCGGTTATAGTTAGGCTATGGTTATCAGCAATCCTAACCAACTGGTTGAAAGATAAAAAAGGAAACAAATTAATATACAAAAAAGTACACGAGTGAAATGAATTGGGGTTATCGTTCATCAATCCAACATTCTACTTTATCCATTTTTCTCACATTATTTTTGTTATTTGTCTCTCATACTTTTCTATTTTATCAACTGCACGGGACTTAAATATAAATTAATATAAACTGATTTTATATGTTTTTTAAAAACATCTAATTTTATATGTTTGATTATCTTTTTGTTTTACTGTGTACCGTATAAATTAATATAAACTGAAATGTTAGCTATAGACAATGTGTGTTTATTAAGACATAACGACTTTAAAAGTTATATATTATTGTAATATGTAGAATCTCGTCTATTTATTTTCTTCTCACGTCGATTTTTAAGGTCCTGCATTCATTTTGATATTTATATTCATGTCAATAATAATTTACATAAATTGTATTCATTGACTTTGTTAAGTGTCTAAATAAAAAATAGACAATACTTTGTCTTTTTATTTGAATATTTATAATTATGTGATTTGTTGATTTTTTAATATTACATATATGTTATATTTTTAAATATAAAAAATATAGGTTATAAAGTTTAAAGGGGTATTCCGTTTATTTTCAAAGTTGCTAACAAAATATGAAAAAAATATAAGTTTACATTTAAGTGTATCTAATTTATCTAGAATTAAACCATTAAAGTTTTATCAAACCCCTCTTTTTTTTAAGTTTTATTTTCATAAATTTGATACATATATTTTTATGTGTTTTCATCAAATTCCGCCACCAAAAATTTTAATTTTGACTAAACTTAAATTAATTTTGACTTTTTTGGACCAATCACATTCCTTGATTTTACTTATGTGTAAAATCAAGCTATTTGATTAGTCTAATTATTTTTTTACAACCTCCACTTTTAACTAAAAATCTCAAAAAATCTAATTCTTTTATTATATAAAAAAATTTCTATCTCACTTTTCGATTATATCAATTTCTTTACCTTGTTACAAGTATTTTAACTAAACTAGCAGATACTAGCGTGTTGCGGCTGCGAGCATCTTAAAATTAAAATTATATAAACATAATATTTTATGATTACATTTATAAATAATTATGAGAGCTTTAAGTTGAAGTAACTTTAAGCGATAATAAAACATTTCATATAAAAATAATATTACGAGATTGTGATGAATGATGATGAAATTTATTTGCAAATCTATATAACATTCGTCATAATATTATATAACGTGTAAATATAGAAAAACTTTGTAATCTATATGTTTACACTTTTTATATAATGTAATAACTTTAAAATCTCCCTACTATGATATGTATGATTTACTTGAAATATTTGGTAAAATGAACATTATTTCACCAAATTTGTACTAAAATACATACATAGACCATATATGTTTTGGAATATGCAAATATACAAAAAAGTTGATTTGTTCAAGAAACTTACGTAAGTAAACAATTTAAATACTTATATCTAAAAAATTATAATTTATACAATAATTGTTTATACATGTTGCATATTAATTTGTATTTATTTTGTCATTTAATGTGTTTTGCCCACCAATTAATAGATAATAACTTTATGAAGTTTTTGTGTTGTAAAGGTTTATAGATAAAAAAAAAATTATGATTTAAGTTTGGTGGTTGATAAATGAAAAAAACAAGTTTATATATTAGCACTTGTATAGATGAAGGAGTAAGAATAATATTCTAATACTAGTAGGAGATTGTATTAGAATAGGTTACGGATAAAAATGGTCTTATATATACGTATAATAATCAGAACTAATTATAACCAAAAATAATAATTCCTAGACAATTCGTTATTTAGTTTCACATAATTGAGATCGTCGCATGGATAAGTTTCTCAAGTTGTTTCACACTAAAAAGAAACAACCTGACAAAACAAGGAAACCTGAAAAAACAAGGAAACCTGAAAAAACAGAATTCTGCAAAAAACTCCCACCACAGCCTTACAGATTATCGGAAAGAATTAGAGGAACTGCGGTGGGGATTGATATCGGGACAACATACTCTCGTGTGGCTGTGTGGTCTGACAAGCACAACCGGGTTGTAATCATTCCTAATAAACAAGGTAACATGAGTACTCCAGCATGCGTCGGTTGGGATGGCACACAACTCTTGGTAGGTGAGGCGGCCGCGAAAATTCCAATCACTACGGATTCTGCAAACGACGTATTTGGTACACATGCTCATCCCTTTCCCTGTTGAACTTTCTAATCGTTGATCTTCTGATAGATATACTTATACATACTAAATGGTTAATCTGAAGCAGAAACTAATAACCAATTTTTAGTACAGTATATATTAGGTGCTACTAATATATGTTTATGACATCTTGTTAATCATATCATGCACGTTGTTTACCTTTTAAATGTTTTTCTTGATGAACTTCAGATATTAAACGTTTAATGGGAATCAGATTCAATGATGGCAGAGAGCAGAAGAACAATGAATCATGCCATTTTAAGGTAATTAATGATGAAAATTTAGATTGGCCATTCCTGCTCTTTAAAAATGAATCTGGGAACAAGAGAGTTACATGTTTAGACATGCATTCCATGATTCTAAAAGATTTAAAAGACGCGGCTGAAGCATACCTTGGAACAATAGTCACACATGCAGTAATTACTGTTCCTGCGAATTTTGGTAAGAAGCAACGAGAAGCAACCATAGATGCTAGTATACTGGCCGGCTTAAAAGTTATGCGTTTGATCGATGCGCCATTGTCAGCAGCAATTGCCTATGGTTTAGATACACGCCTAGATTTATATTGTCCTGAAGAGAAAAATGTTGTTATCTTTGATATGGGTGGAAAAAGATTGGACGTGTCACTTGTGAATTTGAACAAGGCTGGTTTCATTAGTGTTAAATCCTCGAGCGGTGACCCTGATACGGGTGGTGATGATTTTGACAAGTTGATTGTGAACCATTGTGTCCAAGTGTTTAAAGATAAAGAACAGAGGGACGTGACAAAGAATGCACAAGCAATAATGAGATTAAAAGTTGCATGTGAAAAAGCAAAGAGGGATTTATCAGTGACAACTCAAACATTCATTGAGGTCGACTCCTTGTACGACGGAATTAATTTTTCGATTAGATTTAGCAGGGAAGAATTTGAGGAGCTAAATGCCCATTACTTCAAAGAGTGCATCGAACATGTGAAGATTTGTTTGAGGGATGGGAAAATGCACAAGAAAGATGTCGATGATGTTGTTATTGTTGGTGGGTCTACATGGATTCCCAAGGTACAACAAATGCTGATGAAATTCTTCGACGGGAAACCACTTTGCAAGAGCATTAACATGGACGAAGGTGTTGCTTACGGCGCAGCTGTTTTGGCCGCAAACATAGGTGGTCACGGTAATAAACTTTTGCAGGATGTCACTCCTATCTCCCTTGGTTTGGGGTGCGAAGATAGTGATGTGCAAGTCTTCATCCCGAAGAAAACACCAATACCCACTTTCAGGAGTGTTTTTTTTCTTCTAGAAATTGACGAAAGCGTAGAAGTAGACGAAGGTTTGAAAATTGATGTATATGGGGGTGAAAGTTGCAAAGCCACAGAAAACCTCTTCCTCGGCTCATTTTTGCTTGATGAATTTTCAAGATCCCCAACACTAGTCAACATTTTGTTTATCATAGATGCGAATGGTACTCTCAATGTCTCTGGGGAGGTGATATCTACAGGTAGTAGAAAAAGTATAACAATTGGTGGCGCCGAGTGTTTATTGGAACAAGGGTTCTTCGAAGAAGAGGACGACGAACGGATCAAGGATGACGACGTGACGGTGCTAAATTATTTAGACTTGTAGTCTGCTGCATTTGCATATTATTTTTTGTGCTTGCATAGTTGACGATTGCCGTACGATCTCAAAGGATACATCTCTTAGGTTTACAAGTTATTTTCTTTCATGTTATCAAGTTATTTGATTAATAATATATGTGACTTTTTTTTGACGATTTCCTTTTAAGGTTAATTAATCTGTTTATTTCTGGATTGTTGCTATATATAATTGTTGGTCAACTCTTAGCTTGGAACTATCTGAGTGACTAGATGTGTACCCGCGTATAGCGGCGGAGTTTTCCTAACGGCTAATAATTAACGATACACAGTGTGTTAAGTGTTTTGTGTCTTTCCGAGAACGTTATTTTAAGCAACATCAGTCTATTCCGATGGTAATTATAAGAGACTGAGGCATTGTATCTAATAGCAAAATGTCATGCTTAACGACGAGAATTTCTAGTAATTATAAAAGGTTGAAGGATTGTATCTAATAGAAAAATGTCGTGCATAGCGACGAGAATTTCTAATCGTCAACTATGCAAAACTATGGCTTTACAGCGTATGGTGTTACACTGCCTATATGTCAAGTATACCAAATCTTGTCGTGATATTAAACCTTGTTATGATATAAAACCTTGTTATGATATAAAACCTTGTCATATATGGATATAAAGCCCCCTAATAGAGCCTCTTCTTTTTTAAAAACGGAGTCGTAAAGAATTCCCTTCTTTTCTTAAAGATATATAGCCATGTTTTTACTTAAAAAAACCAGGCTTTATTTGAATAACCTGATAGAGCCATCGTTCCTCTTTGAAAACCAGGATCTATTCTTCCTAATAGACTCCTTATATAAAACAGGACTATATTCCCCCAATGGATCAATAATACCCAAAGTAGGCACCACAACGGCCTGGAAACAACAAACTCACATTTTCTTTTTACCTTTTTTGCATTTTTTCTTCAAAAGGTGCATATTTAAAACTAATTTGCTTCCAAGACATGCATACAACTTTTCTCTACAACATCTTTTTTCTAAACCCACATTAAATAAAGCTTTAAATGATCTAAAATTGTTTTCTTTGAAGTGATATTTAAAGGTATGTATCACTTCTTTATCTTGCTTATTGTCATATAGCACCATAAATCGTTAATCGCAATGTAAAAAAAATCAAAATGATTGCATATAACCTAAGAAGTCAATTACTTTACAGTACATATGAATTTAACTAGAAAATATACATACATCCATCTTGAGGCTTAGTTCCAACAAAAACTTGAGGCTAACTGGTTGCTTGCTTCAGCATCAATACATCTGATGGTGCTACATAATAAGGTAGTAGTACCTGTAATTCTACAAAAATTAAGGTTGTAAGGCTGCTAGTTTACCCTGATTTTAATAGACATTTGATCTTAAACACATACTGGGCATAACTGTGGTCATCATATAGATTAAATACAAAAATTTAGAAATCAATTACACGAGTATAACTAGGAAAAGGATTAATGTAATTTAAGAGTGCGGTGCAAGTTAGATTTTAGTATTTTGCTAGATGAATCCTTTACAGTCCATGAGTTGATGTTTGTAATCTCTGGGTAAATAAAAGTGATTAATTGAGTTTCAATTAGATGAAATAATATTAAAGTTATTCAGATTTACCCTGGTCACCCCCAAATGCACACACCTTGCTGTTTGTATTCAGTAATGTGATCAAACTAACGGTAAAAAAAAACTAATGAGCATTTCGTCAACCAGCCTGAATATTTATTAGGTAAATTCCACCAAACCATCAGCCTAAAAACACCGAGTCAACAATAGCATACCTTGTTTATACTATCAAACAGGACAATCTTCTCTCTTTATTCTTATTCAGAAATTAGTACTCCTCTTTTTGCACAAAAAGTGAAGCCCTCTAATTTGCGCCGAATTTCTTCAATTCTATCTCTCCACTATGAATTTTTCAAAAAATTAAAAAGGTTAATAAAAAAAACTGTAAACGAGGTTAAGCTTGTAAAATAAAAAGAAACTGGGTCTCACCATATCCGTCCAAAAAAAATTATCAGTCTCCCAAACTTCCTACAATTAAATTCGAAAATTAAAAAAAAACTTCTAGAATATAAGATAATAGGAAAACGTATCATTACCTGTTCGGAAGCCTGCTCATTACCATGGTCTACGAGTGTTGGCCCTCTTCTCCTACAAGAGTCTTGGCAAAACATACACATATATTAGGCTTAACTTGCCATTCAAAATAAGTCTGAGTCACATTTGCGCGATAACAAGATAATGAGTTACAAATTTTAGTTATGAAAATATAATAGTTAGCAATTTCTTATATTGTTACTAATTCTTTATATTATTACTAGATAGATCGAAATTTTAGATGGATCGAAGTAAATGGATGTATAAGATTGATCGAAATTCAGAAGAATATTTGACGAGGTTGTCTGAATTTATTAGAGTTGCTGAGGATGATCGAGAAAATAAAGGAAAATTAAGAATACCTTGTCCGTGTAAAGATTGTAACAATATACTTACGTATATTGACTCTAATGAAATAAAAAGACACCTGATATCAATTGGGTTTGTGGAACGGTATACTTGTTGGTCATGGCATGGTGAATTATTAACTGAGCATGACACGGTTGATTCTGATCATAGCGACGATGATGACGATGCTTCATACGATAGTGATCATGATAACTTATATGACATGTTACATGATTTGGAAGGTGAAATAGATGAAGATAATCACGCCAAGTTTCAAGAACTATTTGTTGATGCGGAAAAACGTTATACGTCGGGTGTTAAAAACAAACCAAACTAAGTGCAGTGTTGAGATTGTTTAACGTTAAGGAAGCTAACGGTATGAGTGATAAATATTTTACAGATACTTTAGAGGCTGTGAATGATTTTCTACCCGAAGATAACGAGTTGCCTATTTCAGTATACAAAGAAAAAAGATTGATTTGTATAATAGGATTGGAAATCATAAGAATACACGCATGTCCCAATGATTATGTATTGTATACAAATGAAAGAAAGTACCTACAAAGTTGTCCTGTATGTAACTCATCAAGATATTAAGAAAAAAATGAAAAAGAACTCAATAGTGATGTGATGAAGAATGGCACCCCTGCTAAAATATTATGGTATTTTCCCATCATACCTAGGCTTAAACGATTATTTGCTAATTTCAAAGATGCAAAATTACTCTGTTAGCATGCGGAAGACCGTAAAAAAGATGAAAAAATACGACATGTGGGTGACTCACCTCAATGGAGAAATATTGATAATACTGATAACTTTGGAGATGAAATTAGAAATATGCGGTTTGGACTTTGCTCAGATGGTATAAACCCATTTGGGAACATGAGTAGTCGTCACATCAAGTGGCCAGTTCTTTTATGCGTCTACATTCTTCCACCTTGGTTATGCATGAAACAAAAGTACATCATGATGTCATTGTTAATTCAAGGTCCAAAACAACCCGATAATGACATTGATGTGTATTTTCAACCATTTATTGAAGACATGAAAGAGTCGTGGCTTCCGGGAGTTCAAGTCTATGATGCGTACAAAAAGGAGACTTTTCTATTGCGAGCCATATTTTTTGCACCATAAGTTATTTTCCTGCATACTGTAACTTATCTGGATATGGTACAAAAGGATATAAGGCGTGTCCTGTTTGTGAAGATGATACCCACTCAAAGTGGTTGCCAAATTATAGGAAGATGGTATATATGGGACATCGAAGATCACTTCGAAAGAATCACCATACCGTAAAAGAAAAGAGCTGTTTGATGGACCCAATGAGTTAGGAGTCTTAAGAAAACCATTGGATGGAGAAGGTATACTGTCCCGAGTCGAAGATGTAAACAATGTGTTTGGAAAACGAAAAAGAACCACCAAACAACATATGGAAAAAAGTCTATTTTCTTATTTGCCATATTTGAAGCATTTGAAAATTCGACATTGTCTTGACGTTATGCATATCGAGAATGAATATTAATTGGTGATGCCACCAAACTCATATGTATGCATTGGATGAACATTGGATTGACCCAATCTACGAGAATTCACTGCATGGATCGTCGTCAATAGTGAATCTCGCAAGTGGTTAGATCTCTCATCCTAAACTTGATATGCAAGTAGGTTTTCTATGTGTGCAATGTCAATCTTTGCTATGGTTTAACGTTGTCCTTAACAAGGCTACTATAAAGACCATTTTTAGGTGCGATGCGAAACACATGAACGACACGTGTAGTCAAGATAGGATTTGTTGCTCCACATGTATTGGACTTAGATACTACTAGGGCCCTTGGTAAATTGTACATATGTATGTGTGACCACACCCAAATGTAATTAAGATGATACTTGATTAATTTGGTAATCTAGTTCAATATGAATAACGAGCGACAAAATTCTTAAACTAAAGAATGACTTTAGATCCATGTTTAAAGTTTAACAGAGTATCTGAAACAAAAGGATGATTGATAAGTAAACCATTTAAATGCGATGTTTAAGAAACTATCCTCTAGGGGCATTGGTGTGTTGCTAGACACTAACCTTTGTTTGTATTATTACATACTTATTATGTCGTGCAAAATTGGGATATGTTGAAGTATGCTTGTGTCATAATTAATAACTATACGGCCAGACGCATGCGAGCCTATGAGGTCACACACATATACATAGAGGTACCACCTTATATATCGTATATATTGTATTTATGGTATATTTATAACCTATGTACCTCGAGACCAAAATGAATAGACAAAGTTGGTCAAGTCTAAGCCTATTTTGTCATTAGTGTAATTGTTTTAGTCATTAAACTTAGTCAATTATATTAACTAATTTCCTAACAAATAAGCGTTACACATCATTTCCATTTGTTCTCTCCCATTTTCTTTCTTCTGGAGTGTGAAAAAAATTGTGATGAAGATCACGAATGAAGTAGCATATAGAACATATCTATTTTGTTCCTTTTCTTTACCTTGTGGTTATACAGAATAAAATAAAATCAAAAGGATAAAAGTGTTATCTTTTTTATATCTTACGGCTATAGTAGTGCAAGAATTAGTTACAAATAATGGGTTATTAGACTAGCATCAATTTGATATACGATGTTGTGTAGTGTGGAATGTCAATCTTTGCCATCGTTTAACGTTTTCCTTAACAAGGCTACTATAAAGACCATTTTCATGTGCGATGCAAAACACATGAACGACACGTGTAGTCAAGATAGGATTTGATGCCCCACATGTATTGAACTTAGATACTACTGGGCCCCTTAATAAATTGTACAGATGTATATGTGGAAACACCCAAATGTAATTAAGACGATACTTGATTAATTTGGTAATCTAGTTTAATATCAAAATCGAGAAACAGAATTGTTAAACTAAAGAATGACTTTTGATCCATGTTTAAAGTTTGACAGAGTATCTGAAACAAAAAGATGATTGATAACTAAACCATTTAAATGAGATGTTTAAGAAATTATCCTCATTTGTTTCTAGGGGCATTGGCGTGTTGCTAGACATTAACCTTTGCTTCTATTATTACTTGCTTATTATGTCGTGCGCAAGTGGGAGATGTTGGAGTACGCTCGTGTCATAATAAATAATTATTCGGCCAGGCGCATGTGAGTCTATGGGGTCACACACATATACACAGAGGTACCACTTAATATATCTTGTATATTGTATTTACGGTATATTTATAACCTACGTAAGTCGAGTCCAAAGTGGATAGAACAAGTTGGTCAAGTCTAAACCTATTTGGTGATTATAATAATTGTTTTAGTCATTGATTAACACTTACAGTTCGTTTTTATCAACTGGTTTAGGGTGAATTTCAAACTCAAGACCAATTTTTCTATTGGTCAGATCTATGTTAATTCTTTCAACCTTAAAATTGGTACGACTTAAATCGAGTCACTTCTCAGATGTTCAACCCGAGGCATAAGATGAGATGAAACATTCTCATGGTATTATTATTTCCAAAACAAGTTTGCTTGAAATGTTCATAGGTACTCGTAAGACTTGCGAGGAAATCTCATTCAAACACTCTACAACAATAAAATTCATGAATTATCTCATAAATACTAACAGTTGCACTTGTAATGCAATTAATGCTCGACGTTTAACTCTTCTCTAATTATTATTAGCTAGCCAGACCTCCTAATAACGAGTGGGAGGACAAGTAGGATCTTAGTCTCATTATTAAATAATTGGGTAGTTAGTTATTTAAGAATGTAATTATCAGAAATACTAATCTTTTGAACTTTTATTTTCCAGATGAATACTTCTGCCTCTTGCTTAAACAGTTTAGTTATTAAGTCCTTCCTTGAGAAGATAAAATTGACCCAAAACAACTTTGTCAATTGGTGTCATGCTCTTTCGATCACGCTAGAGACCGAAAATTTGTTGCCTTACCTTGAGCAACCTATTCTAGAGCTCCCATATGTCCCAACAGGCCACTAAAGCCCTTAGTGCGACCAAGAAAAACAAAATACTTAGGTTAAGCGGTCTAAGTAAATTGCTTGGAAACAACAAACTCTCATTTTCTTTTTACCTTTTTTGCCTATTTCTTTCAAAACGTGCATATTTAAAACTAATTTGCTTTCAAGACATGCATACAACTTTTCTCTACAACATCTTTTTTTCTAAACCCACATTAAATAAAGCTTTAAATGATCTAAAATTGTTTTCTTAGAAGTGATATTTAAAGGTATGTATCACTTCTTTAGCTTGCTTATTGTCATATAGCACCATAAATCGTTAATCACAAAGTACAAAAAAAATCAAAATGATTGCATATAACCCAAGAAGTGAACTACACTACATATGAATTTAACTAGAAAATATATATACATCCAGCTTGAGGCTTAGTTCCAAAAAAACTTGAGGCTAACTGGTTGCTTGCTTCAGCAGCAATACATCTGATGGTGCTACATAGTAAGGTAGTAGTACCTGTAATTCTACAAAAATTAAGGTTGTAAGGCTGCTAGTTTACCCTGAGTTTAATAGACATTTTAGCTTAAACACATACTGGGCATAACTGTGGTCATCATATAGATTCAATACCAAAATTTAGAAATCAGTTACACCAGTATAACTGCCGTTCAAAAAAAATACACCAGTATAACTAGGAAAAGGATTAATGTAATTTAAGAGTGCGGTGCAAGTTAGACTTTAGTATTTTACTAGATGAATCCTTTACAGTCCATGAGTTGATGTTTGTGATCTCTGGGTAACTAAAAGTTATTGATTGAGTTTCAATTAGATGAAATAATATTAAAGTTATTCAGATTTACTCTTGTCACCCCCAAATGCACACACCTTGCTGTTTGTATTCAGTAATGTTATCTAGCTAACGGTAAAAAACTAATGAGCATTTTCGTCAACCAGCATGAATATTTATTAGGTAAATTCCACCAAACCATCAGCCTAAAAACACCCAATCAGCAATAGCATACCTTGTTTATACTATCAAACACATGACAATCTTCTCTCTTTATTCTTATTCAGAAATTAGTACTCCTCTTTTTGCACAAAAAGTGAAGCCCTCTAATTTGCGCCGAATTTCTTCAATTCAATCTCTCCACTATGAATTTTTCAAAAAATTAAAAAGGTTAATAAAAAATTGTAAACGAGGTTAAGCTTGTAAAATAAAAATAAAATGGGTCTCACCATATTCGTCCAAAAAAACATTATCAGTCTCCCACACTTCTCAAACTTCCTACAATTGAATTCGAAAATTAAAAAAAAACTTGTAGAAATAAGACAATAGGAAAACGTATCAATACCTGTTCGGAAGCCTGCTCATTACCATGGTCTGCGAGTGTTGGCCCTCTTCTCCTACAAGAGTCTTGGCAAAATATACACGTATATTAGGCATAACTTGCCATTCAAAATAAGTTGAGTCAGAAATGCGCGATAACAAGATAATGAGTTACAATTTTTAGTTATGAAAATATAATAGTTAGCAATTTCTTATACTGTTACTAATTTTTTATATTATTACTAGATAGATCGAAATTCTAGATGGATCGAAGTAAATGGATGTATAAGATTGATTTAAATTCAGCAGAATATTTGACGAGGTTGTCTGAATTTATTAGAGTTGCCGAGGATGATCGAGAAAATAGAGGAAAATTAAGAATACATTTTCTGTGTAAAGATTGTAACAATATACTTACGTATATTGACTCTAATGAAAAAAAAGGACACCTGATATCAACTGGGTTTGTGGAACGGTATACTTGTTCGTCATGGCATGGTGAATTATTAACCGAGCATGACACGGTTGATTCTGATCATAGCGACGATGATGACGATGCTTCATACGATAGTGGTCATGATAACTTAGATGACATGTTACATGATTTGGAGGGTGAGATAGATGAAGATAATCACGCCAAGTTTCAAGAGCTATTTGTTTATGCGGAAAAACGTTATACGCGGGTGTAAAAATCAAACCAAACTAAGTGTAGTGTTGAGATTGATTAACGTAAAGGCAGCTAACGGTATGAGTGATAAATATTTTACATATACTTTAGAGGTTGTGAATTATTTTCTACCCGAAGATAACGAGTTGCCTATTTTAGTATACGAAGAAAAAATGTTGATTTTTCCAATGGGATTGGAAATCAAAAGAATACAAGCATGTCCCAATGATTGTGTATTGTATACAAATGAAAGAAAGTACCTACAAAGTTGTCCTGTATATAACTCATCAAGATATTAAGAAAAAAATAAAAAAGAACTCAATAGTTATGCGACGAAGAATGGCCCCCTGCTAAAATATTATGGTATTTTCCCATCATACCTAGGCTTAAACGATTATTTGCTAACTCCAAATATGTAAAATTACTCCGTTGGCATGCGGAAGACCGTAAAAAAGATGGAAAAATACGACATGTGGGTGACTCACCTCAATGTAGAAATATTGATAATACTAAAAACTTTGGAGATGAAATTAGAAATATACGTTTTGGACTTTGCTCAGATGGTATAAACCCATTTGGGAACATGAGTAGTCGTCACAGCACGTGGCCAGTTCTTTTATGCGTCTACATTCTTCCACTTTGGTTATGCATGAAACAAAAGTACATCATGATGTCATTGTTAATTCAAGGTCCAAAACAACCCGAGAATGACATTGATGTGTATTTTCAACAATTGATTGAAGACATGAAAGTTGTCGATTCAGGGAATTCAAGTGTATGATGCGTACAAAAAGGAGAGTTTTCTATTGTGAGCCATATTTTTTAAAGAGGGAGTTCAAGTGTATGATGCGTACAAAGAGGGAGTTCAAGTGTATGATGCGTACAAAACTCAACCAATTCGAGATTTTAAGCCAAAAAATGATAAAAACACCCAAAATTTTTATGTTTTTAGCCAAAATAAAATATACCAAATCTCTACTACAACTATATAGAAGATTTGTATCAAGAAAAAACCATAAAAAACACAAAAAAAAATTGGTTCGAATGTATTTGGATCAAAATAGGCGTATGAATCAAGAACACAAACACATAAACCAAACAATCATCCCATGTCTCTTGATACCATTTGTAGGATATTATAAATCTAGCTTATGTTTTAGAGAGAGAAACAGATAGAAATATGGTAAGAACACACACACACTTTGAGAGAGAAAGTATGAAAACACACTTTTACTATGTGTAAAGTTATGTGAACCAACACCCTCTCCATCTAAGGAGAGGGTTTATATACCAAGCCCATAAGATGGGCATGGGCTTACAATTGGGTCGGCCATACAAGTATGGACCAGTCTTTTCCTTGTTTGATATATATAAAGATATCTAGACTTCGAGCTACTACTTATTATATTATCGGAGTGACCGAATCTTCCTAAATACGTAAAAACGTATTTCCAACAATCTCCCCCTAAGGGAGGTCACTCCAAACAAGGGCGTTACCTAAGTTACAATAATAAAATAAACTTAGCATACTATGCTTGTCTTGAGCTCGTAGTATTCGCCTTTCTTTTCTTTTTCTTATCTGGTGGACATGCTAATGTGATCTTGGATATCAATCTTTAGCATTAAACTCTTGCCTTGAACTTGTGCTTCCGTCACTTTTGATCTTCACCTCTTCGTGACTTCATGTCCCACATACTTATGCCTTCGTGTTGGAAATACGTTTATCCCAATAAAGTCTCGGTCACATCTTAGTTAGCATAGATCACGAGATATAGAATATTTATAACTTTGTTTCTTGGAGCGACCTCCCTTAGGGGGAGATTGTTGGAAATACGTTTTTCCCAATAAAGTCTCGGTCACATCTTAGTTATTATAGATCACGAGATATAGACTATTTAGAACTTTGTCTCTTGGAGCGACCTCCCTTAGGGGGAGATTGTTGGAAATACGTTTTACGTATTTATGAAGGATCGGTCGCTCCAACGATATATTAATGTAATGGGCTCGTGATCTATTTAGTAAAGATATAGTCCATACAGCCCACATGTAGGGTGGGCTATATATACCCCTCCTAGCATGTTAGGAGGGGTTGGTGATTACATTTTACATCAATCGTTTTTTTCACTTTCTCTCTCTTCCTCTCTTTTCTCTCCTTTCTCTCTCTACACCATCATCTCCTTCTCATCTCTTTTACATTTTTAATCAATCAATCCACTTTATCAATCCAATCCATCATGTAGAATAAGCCAAGATTTACGTAGACATTCAATTGGTATCAAGAGCCAAGGTTAGATTGGTTTATTCTTGCTTTTATTTTATTTGATTTTGGTGGGTTTTGATTTTTTCAAGCTTAAATCTCAAAAAATTTGTGTTTTTATAAAAAGTTTGTATTTTATCTTTTTAATTTTGTCTTTTTGATTGAAAACAACAAGTTTTTTTTTTGTTTGATTATTTTTTTGATTGAGAAAAACAAAAGACACGTTTTTACTTTTTGATTGAATTTTAGTTTTATTTTTAATTGATAGTCTATTTTCAAGTATTTCATTTTTTTTATATATCAGATTTTATTATCAGACTTTGATTGATGTCAAAGTGATTAAATTTTTAATTTTATTTTTAATTTTTTTTTATTTCTTTTTATATAGTCAAATTTTTTTTCTGTTATCAGTCTGTTGGTCAGATTTTTTTTTTTTTTTTTTTTTTTATTTTGTCCTTTTGTCCTTTCAAACAAATAAACTGTCCCATCAGCCTCAACGAACGAACGTGTTCCGAACGAACGTGTTCGGAACGAACGTGTTCCGAACAAATGTGTTCGGAACGAACGTGTTCCGAACGAACGTGTTCCGAACGAACGTGTCCCGAACGAATGTGTTCTGAACGAACGTGTTCCGAACGGAGCATTTTTTATTCAAGCATAACGGGAAACAATACACAAACTTGACACCAAAACACCCTCGTCTCACTCACTAGACTCGAACCAAAATTAAACAAAATGATATAACATTTGTTACCAAAACATCACTCGATCTAAGACTCACACTCTTTCTAACAGACTCGACTTCCTCTCATTTTACTCACTCTCGAAAACCACCTCAACAGCCCATCTGACATACTCTAAATTCACTCTCGACAAACACCAAAACAAACTCGACTCCGACACCACAAATCAAAACACGCCCTCGAAACAACATCTCAACCCCAACAGAATCGAAAACAAATCAACAAAAACTCGAACCTAAGACAGTGAAGACACTACTCAATATCTCTGTCTTAAAAACAAGAACTTTCATCGATCCAAATCAAAAAATTAATCAAATATAATACCTACCCGAGACCTAATTAAAGATCTTGTAGAAGTTTCTTGATCAGTTTCTTGCACATAATTGAAGACGGGTTGTTGGTTCAGATTAACAGATTGAATTGGATGCAATTCGTATGTTATTGGTGGGTTTTACTATAAAGTGATTTAAGGAGTTATTGATGCATAATATTTGGTGTTGATTCCAAACCTTAAGTGGAGGGTTTGCTGATCTCTTAGCAGATCAGTTTTTTTTAGGTGGCTGCGTGAGTGAACGAAAGAGAAGGAAGCTTACAAAGTGGCTGTGTTTTGTTTAAGATAGATATAAATTAGGGTTGCAAGTATTTGAGGCTGTGACAATAGGGACGGAGGAACCAAGAAAGGAGGATAATAGAGTGTTTTGAGAATAGAGTGTGTGAGGCTAAGTTTTAGATGTGGTTTGGTTTGTTGGTATCTGGTTTGGTATAACAAGGTTAGTGAAATAATTTTTTTATTTATATATAGAGTCTCGTGGGCTTTGTCATTGCCTTATACATTCTCCTCATAAGGCCACGTGTACAATTACTTGTTTTATCAGTTCTTGGAGGTCACGTACTCACCTATATTAGAATAGATTGCACGTGTACAATTTACCTAGCTTTGGTAACCCTCCTAGCTACACAAAACCAAGTTATGAAGAGTTATATAAATTTTTAGATCAATTTTTCATGATTTATTTAGATACTTCTCATTAAATAAGCCACGTGGGGTACAATTTGACAAAACAATTTGTCCAAACAAAAGATCAGATGTTTCTAATATTGGGATTGATCGTAACAACGTGATTTTATAATATTAGGATTTTCTAATATTGGGTTTTTTAACTTGGTCTTCTTTTAAATTTTGGGATTTTTTAATATTGGAATTTTTCTTTTAAATTTGGTTGATTGTTCGGGTTTTAACGTGACAACACGACGAGACAAGTGAGAAGCAAAAGTTATATATCCGAATATTGGGGGTATAAAGACATATTAGTTGATTTTTTATTCGGGCTTCGACACATAAAAAGTTACTAGACAAGGGTCCGAGAAAAGAGTTATATCAACACTCGAGAATTTTAAGAGTTTTTTACGGATTTTTCATTGGTTTTGTCATATTCCGTGAATTTTTGTTTCTAAATTTCTTCACGAACTGCAAAATCACGAAAACAACCACAAAATTCAATGGATTTTTTGAAGTCGACATCGAACGAGGGAGAATCGCATAATTTGCAAGACAAAGTTAGAGAAAGTGGCATCACTTCATTTCGAATGCTTCAGTCTCATCTTGTCACTCTTTCATGGATTCAAGGAGGGAGCGAATTTGTGACAATCTTTGGTCAAGATCGCCATATATTCATCGACTCAATATTCACCACTTTGACCCAACTCGCCGAGCAACTCCACAATGAAAACTTTAATCACTCTGCATCGACACTTGCATATAAGGCTCTTGTGACACAACTCACACCTTTCCTCCAATTCAATATCATCAAGTCTGAAAGTTCAGTGATTTGCCAATCATTTCTTCGAGATACACATACCGAGCTTCGAGTTTTCCGTGATACAATATTTAAACTCATGACATCGGTATCGTCTTCGATTTATGAAAGATCTCGACTTCAGCAAGCGTATGACAATGGAGTGCAAGAATCTATGATGCAGATGCAAGAGGAGAATGGTCATACGGTTGACAACTTGGGGCCTAACGATGGCAAGAGCAAGGAATCAGGAGGACAACATGATACCAATGGCACATCAGGGAACGCTCACGAGATTTCTTTTGATGACACCTTACTCGTTTATGACGAAGAGCCTGCGAACATGGTACAATGTAATGTTGTTTATGATGTATATGCTAATGACATGCCTCATATTGAGTATTCCGAACTTAATTATGACAAACATGGGATGCAGAAGAGTGATAGCAATACCACTTCTGATTCATCCGATGTGAGTCATAATGGGGGAGAAAGTGTTCAAAATGCTAAACATCATGATAATTGTCTTATAACTGCTTCATTGACTGCTTCTGATTCTAAGATTAGAGAGCTCGAAATGATTGTAGCTCAACAATCAAAAGATCTCGAGGATGCCATACTTGAATTTTCTAAGAAAACGGACAAATTTGAAACATATTTTGAAAAACTTGAAAAGTCAAACGTTGTTCTTGAAAGAAAATTGGATCAAAAAGTTTTAGATTCTAAAGCTGAAAAGGATAATCTTTTGAAACAAATTCAACTGCTAGAATCTAAATTGGCATCCCAAGATAGATTGCTCAAAGAAAATGAAACGTTAAAAGCTCAAGTCCAGGAAAAGGTTTTTGCTATAGCTGCGTTGAAAAACGAATTAAGGAAAAATAGAGGACCTAGTGTGGACACTAAGCTTGAAAAACCATCAATCTTGGGGAAACCGCCTACAAATCAGTTCGTCAGACAACCGATTGTCAGACAACCTACTGCATTTAGATCCGAGCGACCACAATCCTCGAGACCGCGGTTTGCCTCCCAAGTTGATTTGGTTCATCTTTCTAGACCAGTCACTCCAGCAACTAGGCCCTCTGTGACCATAAAAGCGTTAGCAAGATCTAATCAGATGATTGCCCCTAGTTTCCCTAAAAATACCAAGACCACGTTTAGAACTAGTTCAAATAACATTTGCCATAAATCTGGTCTTAGGGAAGCTAAGCAAAAGACACATGTAAGAGATAGCAATGTCAAACCTAGTCAGATGCCTTCTAGATTACCCAACACTGCTAACCGTAGCATGACGTCTCCTAGGAGCATCGATCAATCATCTAGGAATTACTCGGACATTAAATATGCTACTTGTAAAACATGTAGAAAATGTGTCTTTACGACAAATCATGATTCTTGTATCAAGATATTACTTGATGAGGTGAACTCCCGTGCTAGACTTAAAACCCAGTGGATAGCTAAAATCAAACCCATGGGTAAAATTTGGCGCCCCACTGGTAGAACTTTCACTCTTGTAGGAAACGAGTGCCCTTTAACTAGGATAGTCTCCGATTCTACTAAGTCTACTAGGGAGGAAACTGATAAAGATGATACTTCACTTAAGCCTAAACTTAAGGTTTTCTATAAAAGGAAACGGTTGCCAGCTAAGACAAGTGAATCATCTACTCAGGTCGCCTTTGACACCAGTAAATCCAACTGTGAACCCCCACTTGCTTCTAATATAGATATCGCTAACCCATATCAAAGCATGTAAATTTCTAATGAGAATGCAGGTACCAAAGTTGATGTTCCAAAAGAACGAAGCGGTCCAATCGTTGTATACCGTTCAACTAAGGACACTCTTAGAGTTTGGTTGCTGAAGAAGCAGATATCGGAGAAACAATTATCTCAGGGGATTCATGGTTAAGCTTTGCACAAGGACTTATAGTCACATCACAGACTGTAACTCGTTCTTCAAAGAAAGGAAAGTTTATCGCCGATGATAAATTTATCCTAACAACGAGAAATTAAGTTTTCTCGGGCATGAGCTAATATTAAAAACATTCAACGTTTTTAAGCTCATGCACAAAGGCTTACAGTCAAATCACAGTCTGTAACCCGAACTTCAAAGAAAGGGAAGTTATCTACGCAACGATAACTTACCCTCAAAACGAGAAATTAAATTTTCACGGATACGAGCTTATGTTAAAACCATTCAAAGGTTTTAAGCTCGTGTAAATGGCTTATCGTTAAATATCAAACGATAACCCGTGCCTCAAATAAAGGAAAGTTTATCGCCGATGGTAAACTTATCCTCATTAACGAGAAATTAAAGTTTTCTCGGACACGAGCTTACGTTAAAACCATTCAAAGGTTTTAAGCTCGTGTACATGACTTACAGTTAAATGTCAGACTGTAACTCGAACTTAAAATAAAGGAAAGATTATCTTTTTTGATAACTTATCCTCTTAACGAGAAATTCACCTTTCTCGGTTATGAGCTTGTATTAAAACATTCGAAGTTTTAAGCTCAGAAAGGAAAGTGTATCTTTTAAATAAGAGAACTTTTCCTCATAACGAGAAATTAACCTTTCTCGGTCATGAGCTTTCCGTTAAAACAGTCAAAGTTTTCAAGCTCATGAAAACGACTTCTAAGTAAATGTCAGCTTAAGACTCGTCCTTCAGATAAAAGGAAAGTGTATCGCAGATGGTAACTTATCCTTACAACGAGAAGTTTACAACTTCTCGGACTTGAGCTTTCCTAAGATATTCTAAATCTTAAGCTCAAGTAATTGGTTTTCAAAACTTTGAACACAACTTTTCAAGAATTTCTCAAAAGGTTTTTCTAAATCTTTCAAAATTATGTGTTCAAAAACGTTTTGATAAAAAGAGCATGTCTTCTGGAATCGATAATATTTATGATCCTAGAAATGTCGTTCAATAATTACACGGGGTTGTAAATAAAGTTCGAGCAGAAGTTTAAAAGATTTAAAACATGCTCCACATGGTTTGCTATTATTTCCGATAGTAACCCGCTTTTCACATTGAAGTCAAGCATTTCACCGGAAAGCTTTGACTTCAGAATCCGAAGTTATCAACTCCACAATCCGAAGTTCGTTTCAATCGATATCTACATACTAGACGATGCGACTACTCAAACGACGACTACAGCTCTTTAAGTAGAACACGGGTCAACAATTGAGGGGGAGCAATTGTCAAGCGCTCAGGCTCTTTGATGCCGAAAGTGCCAATGTTCACAAGTTGGTGTCAAGACAACGATATCAATTGTCCATGTGGTGTAAAGGAGAAGATACTTTCAGAAGTTACGAGGAAGACCAACATTCGTGAACAAGAACCATGTGCTTCTTTCATATGATGTTCTCCATCATTCAGGTCCAACCTCGTAATTCGCTAATTTTGTGAATACATTATCATATATGATCTTTGCACGTGATAAATACCTTACACTTGTGTTTAAAAGGTATTTAATTTACGTTTCAAGTCCACCCTCATTAATTTGAGGGGGAGCTTGTTAATATCATGAAGATAAATGGATTTAATCGATTTTGCATTTTTCTTCCCAAATTTTTCTTAAAACATCATTAAATCAATTGATATTAAAAACATCGATTGGGTTAATATTTTTAATATGGGGGAGAAAATGTGATTTAATGTGTCTCAATGGTTTGACTTAATGTGCTGGCTCATCCCGACATGTGCGAAATGTTTTCGAATATCGTGGCATATGTTAAGGGGGAGCAAAATAGATTTTATATTCAAATGGATTTCATGGTGACGTTACTTACCCATACCCTATCTATTTCACGACGGTGACGATTGTGGTGACATAAGGATGGTAGCATAGGTTAAAGTCCAATGATTCGTCCATATCCGGAGGAATCTTCCCAAGGACATTCCATAGCTAGAAATAGAAGTCCTTAGGAAAGATGGAGAAAGATTGTGAACGTAGCTGAATGCCGACCAAGTACTTAAGTTAGCACTAGAACAATCACAACAAGGTGCTAGTTATGACGTATTGGTAAGCATTGAAGGTGTTGAAGAATGAAAAAGAAATGTAAAGATAAAGGGTGTAAAGAAAGTAGCCCTCCTTACAACTTAGGCAGAAACCAGGTCAATTCATATGCTATTGAGATCATGATTAATGATGCTCGATATTGAAGATAGACATCATTGACCCAGTGATGCAATGCACAACCCATCCCAGCTAACTCAGATATCTCTCAAAAGGTATTTGTTTTAATCACACGGAGACAACGCATTATCTATTGATTTATTCACTCCGAATAAATTGGTATTGAAAAGGTGGCACTCCTCTCCAGCCTCCGATCACTAAAATCCAAAATGCACGATCGAGTCTAGAGCCATTTGAGATCATCAAATATCTCATTAGGACACATTTTCATTATTCCTTGCTTGTTCACACAATGTGAAAAGTAAGAAAGATATTAAGAGTCCTACGCAAAATCTTCATGATCTTGCCTGAACATCCGAGTAATACGAAAGTCTTTACAATGAAGATGGAAATTCTTCTTGAGCGAACGTCAAAAAGCTCATGGTAGGTGCTTGTGCGATTCTTTATGAATCAAACTTGTGATAACTAGAAAGCAACAGTGGTTTAAACTCTTAAATGAATTTAAACACGTTCCAGGCCTCTACGCAATATCCTAGTGATCTTGCCAGAACATTCAGAGTAATACTATTAAGTATTTACAGTGACGAATGGAAATCCTTCTAGTGTTAACATCAAACAGCACATGGTAGGTGACTTGCAAGATTATATATGAATCAAGCTCGTGACAACTGGAAAGCAACGATGGTGCGGTTCTTAATTGAACTTCACTTGTTCCAGGAACATGAATTAACGGCTTCAAATCATGCGGATAATATTATCCAAATGATTCACTATTTACGTTCGCAGTCAGCTTTGGACGGTCGAGTAAAGAGAACGGGTTTACCCGCGAAATCTTGTCAAGGAGGTTCTTAATTGAAACTACCTGTCACAAGTACGATATTTTATATCGTCCAACGGTGTTCACCGACCGGAGGTAAAATGCTACCGAATTAGAATGAAATGTTCAAGGCCATTTCATCCGTGTATATGGTTTGTTGCTAACTGTCTTATGCAGCGTAACAAGAAGGTGGCATTGCGGTGTATAATCCAGAAGAAGTCGTCACCACATACTTATACTACATACACTTAGTACTTCAACAAATTCAAGAAAGTCTGAAGGTCAAGTCTTCCGCTGTATCAAACTCTAAAGCTTTCAAGAATTATAAAGGTATAAGTATGTGGAACATGAAGTCACGAAGAGGCGAATATCACAAGTGATGAATGCACAAGGTCAAGGCAAGGAAACATGCTCAAGACTAAAGTCAAAGATCACATCAAACATATTCACAAGAACAAGATCGAAGACTCAATCATAGATGCTAGGTTTAAGATTTTGTAAAAAGATGTGACCTCCCTTAGGGGGAGATTGTTGGGAATACGTTTTTCCCAATAAAGTCTCGGTCACATCTTAGTTAGCATAGATCACGAGATATAGACTATTTAGAACTTTGTCTCTTGGAGCGACCTCCCTTAGGGGGAGATTGTTGGAAATACGTTTTACGTATTTATGAAGGATCGGTCGCTCCAACGATATATTAATGTAATGGGCTCGTGATCTATTTAGTAAAGATATAGTCCATACAGCCCACATGTAGGGTGGGCTATATATACCCCTCCTAGCATGTTATGAGGGGTTGGTGATTACATTTTACATCAATCATATTTTCACTTTCTCTCTCTTCCTCTCTTTTCTCTCCTTTCTCTCTCTACACCATCATCTCCTTCTCATCTCTTTTACATTTTTAATCAATCAATCCACTTTATCAATCTAATCCATCATGTAGAATAAGCCAAGATTTCGATACAACGAAAGACTTGACTTTTAGGCTTTCTAGAATTCGATGAAGTATTAAATGCACAAAGTATAAGCATGCGGGGACGACTTCTTCTCGGGTTCCGCATCGCCACCGTCTTCAAATGCCGCAACATAAGTAGACACGAACGAAATGGATTTGCACATTTCATTCTATTTCGGTATCATTTTACCTCCGGTCGATGAAGACCGTTGGACGATATTAAATATCTTACTTGTGGCAGGTAGATTTAATTAAAAATCTCATTGACAAGATTTCGCGGGTAAACCCGTTCTCTTTACTCGACCGTCCAAAGCTGACTGCTAACGTAAAGAGTGAATCATTTGGATAAAATTATCCGCATGATTGAAGCCGTCAATTCGGATTCCTGGAACAAGTTTGATTCATTAAAGAATTGCACCATCGTTGCTTTCCAGTTGTCACGAGCTTCATTCATATTGAATCTTACAAGTTACCTACCAAGTGCTGTTTAATGGTAACACTAGAAGGATTTCCACTCATCACTGTGAACACTAAGGTATCACTCTGAGTGTTCTGGCAAGATCACTTAGATATTGCGTAGAGGCCTGGAACGTGTTTAAATTCAATTAAGAATTAAACCATTGTTGCTTTCCAGTTATCACAAGCTTGATTCATAAAGAATCGCACCTACCATGAGCTTTTTGATATTCGCTCAAGAAGGATTTCCATCTTCATTGTAAATACTTTCGTATTACTCGGATGTTCAGGCATGATCATGAAGATTTTGTGTAGGACTCTTATTATCTTTCTTACTTTTCACAGAGTGTGAAGAAGCAAGGAAATTATGAAAGTGTGTCCTAATGAGATATTTGATGATCTCAAATGGCTCTAGACTCGATCGTGCATTTTGGATTTTTAGTGATCGGAGGCTGGAGAGGAGTGCCACCATTTCAATACCAATTTACTTAGAGTGAATAAATTGATAGATAATGCGTTGTCTCCGTGTGATTAAAACAAATATCTTTTGAGAGATATCTGAGTTAGCTGGGATGGGTTGTGCATTGCATCACTGGGTCCATGATTTCTATCTTCAATATCGAACATCATTAAAATGATCTCAATAGCATATGTGTTGACCCGGTTTCTGCCTAAGGTTGTATGGAGGGCTTCTTTCTTTACACTCTTTATCATTACAATTCTGTTTCATTTTTCAACCCCTTCAATGCTTACCAATACGTCATAACTAGCACCTTGTTGTGATTTTTCCAGTGCCAACTTAAGTACTTGGTCGGCATTCAGCTACATTCACAATCTTTCTCCATTTCCTAAGGACTACTATTTCTAGCTATGGAATGTCCTTGGGAAGATTCCTCTAGTTATGGAAGAATCATTGGACTTAACCTATCCTACCATCCTTCTGTCACCACAATCTTCATCGTCGTGAAATAAATGGGTTGTGGGTAAGTATAAATCACCATGAAATCCATTTTGAAGTGCAAATCCATTTTGCTCCCCTTAACATGTGTCACGATATTCGAAAACATTTCGCACATGTCGGGATGAGCCATCACGTTAAGTCAAACCATTTGTGATAATTTCTCATATTAAATCACATTTTCTCCCTCATATTAAAAATATTAACCCAATCGATGTTTTTAATATCAATTGATTTAATGAAGTTTTAACAAAGGTTTTGGGAAGAAACATGCAAGTCCTTTTAATCTTTATGAGACGGATTTGTGAGAAATGATACCGATTTGTAACATGATCACATATTCACCATATTAGAATAAATTGACAAGGTTGGACCTGATTGATGAGAACATCATATGGTAAGTTCACATGGTTCTTGTCGGCAAATGTTGGTTGCCTCGTCACGTCTGAAGTAATCTCTTGACACCACATGTATGATTGGTATTTTTGTATTGACACCAGCTTTGTGAACTTAGCACTTTCGGCATCGAAGATTCTGAATGCTTGACAATTGCTCCCCCTCAATTGTTGACCCGTGTTCTATTGAAAGAGCTGTAGTCGTCATTAGAGTAGTCGCATCATCGAGTATGTAGATACCAATTGTAGATAGCTATGGTTGTAGAGATGATAGCTTCATAAAAACAAGATTTCTCTTGTTGTAACAAATAAATGCACTGATGCGTACATCAATTTGTGTTAGACCAAGTTATAAAGTAAACTTGATACCTTACAAGGTTTTAAAGTAAACCTTACCCGAGAAAATTAATTTCCGTTGAGAGCCAAAGCTTTCATAAGAAATACTTGACTTTAATATGAAAAACGGGTTGCAGTCTGAAATAACTACAAGCCATTTAGGCATGTTTTATGATTACAACTTTTGTACGAACTCTATTTATGGCGCCGTGTCAATATTAATCGAAATTTCTAAGGCCGTAAATATTATCGTACCAAAAGACATGCCTTTGAAAAATAAAGTAAAAATATTTTTGGATTTTTCTAGATTTTTCAATTTTTATGGTTTTTATATGGTTTTATATTTTTGTATTTTGCTTTTGTGGATAAAAATAGAAACAATATATACAGATGATCACCAAGGATACGGAGAATAGTTTACCACCAATATTCTTTCGCTTCATCTGCCAATTCCTTTAGAGTCTCAGGCGAGAAGGTTCTCATTCCTAGCTTGTCGGCCAAAAATTCAATTCGAGCGTGATCTAAAGCCTTCATGAAAATATCTGCCAATTGATACTCAGATCGGACAAATTAAAGCTCGATGACTCCATTTTCCACTTGCTCCTTGATGAAGTGGTAGCGAATGTCAATATGCTTCGACCGGGAGAATTGAACATTGTTGCAGCATAAGGCAATTGCACTTTTGTTGTCGCAGTACATCAGAATTTTGTTGAAACCTAGACCGTAGTCGGTTAATTGCGATCTCATCCAAATAATTTGAGCACATCAACCGGACATAGCTATGTATTCTGCTTCCGTACTTGAAATTGCAGCACTTTTCTGCCTTTTCGATGCCCAACTGATTAGTCGATCTCCTAGCAGTTGCAAAGTTCCACTCGTGCTACGCCTTGTATCTTGACAACCAACGTGATCCACATCTGCATATGCCATTAGTGCAATCGAAGAGTCCTTTGAATACCAAAGTCCCCGATTAATGGTTCCTTTAAGATACCAAACGATCCGATTCACAGTAGCTAAGTGTAACTCAGTAGGCCTAGTTTGATACTGAGCACACATACATATAGCAAACTGAAGATCAGGTCGACTAGCTGTGATATACAAAAGGGTACCGATCATTCCCCGATAAAGTGTCGGATCAACGGCAATCCCATGTGGATCTGCATCTAGCTTAGTTCGTTCCACCATTGGAGTATCCACGGGGTCGCAAGATTCCATCTTATATTTCTTAAGAGATTCAAGGGCATACTTGGATTGATTGATAAAGATGCCTCTAGTACTTTGAGATATCTGAAGTCCTAAGAAGAATGATACCTTGCCCATCATTGACATCTTAAACTTGGAAGACATGAGTGTCCCAAACTCATCGGATAAGGTTTGGGTCGAGGTAGCAAATATAATATCATCAACATATATTTGTACCATAATCATATCTTTACCTCGTTTATGAATGAACAGCGTGGGATCCACCTTGCCTTTAGCGAAGCCTTGTGTAATGAGGAATTGTGACAATAGATCATACCATGCGCGTGAAGCTTGCTTCAACCCATAGAGAGCCTTCTTAATCTTGTAGACATGATTAGGATATTTAGGATTCACAAAACCATCTGGCTGTTGAACATAGAACTCTTCCTTGATTTCACCATTAAGAAATGCCATCTTCACATCCATCTGATTGACGATAATATTCATTTGGGCTGCATAAGAAAGGAATAGTCTAATAGCTTCCAAACGGGCAACAGGTGCAAAGGATTCCATAAAGTCGATGCCCAATAATTGCTTGTATCCACGAGCTACTAGTCGAGCTTTGTTCTTCAATATTCCGCCTAACTCGTCGAGTTTCACCTTGTAAACCCATTTCAAAGTGAGTAACTGCACTTGATCCGGGCATGGGAAAAGTTCCGATACTTCAAGACGTATAAATTCATTAAGTTCTTCTTGCATAGCTTCTATCCAACAGGATTGAGTAAAAGCTTCTTGCCATGTCTTAGGTTCAACTTCAGTGAGAAAAGCATCAAAATGACAAAACATTGCATTTTCTTGTAACTGACTTCGTGTGGATACCAGAAGATTAGGGTCACCAATAATAAAATCTATAGGATGATCCTTTGTCCACTTGCTGTCATGTTCACGAATCCGTGGATTGGAGTAGACCGTAGTAGGATCTTCCTCTGAGGCGGACGACCCGGCTTGATTATGGTCGAGAATTGGTACACCAAAGAATGGAAGTTCACGCATTTGAGCGAATTCCAAATCGTGATCATCATCATCCTCTTCATCATCAATAGGCATGACATGGGTAGTTGAAACATGTATTGGTTGAGAATTACTCGTTAAAGGTATATCTTGACCAATTGTAGGTGCAGATGTGTCTGATTGAGCTTCGGTTGCTGGAGCGACAACTTCGGTTACCAAAGCTATTACCTCAGGTTCTAGAGCAACAATACTCGTAGGAGTAAAGAATTCATCAAAGAACGGTTGAAATAACGTATCCCATTCATTCCTAGAAGGTGGTGTAAATGATGATGAAGTAGGGTTATTTGGGACAAGACCAGAACTAATGTTACTGGGTCCCATTTCATGAAGTGCGGGTTCAGAACTGCTTTGCTCAGAAGTCATTGTTGTCAACTCATCAAAATCAACATTCATAGTTTCGAGGATCTTACGAGAATTGCGGTTGTAGATTTGGTATGCCTTCTTTGTGGGTGCATAGCCAATGAAAATACCAATATCAGCCTTTGGTTGAAGTTTTCCCAAATTGTCACCATCATTATTTGGATAGCAGAGAGAACCAAATACATGAAGATACGATAAATCTGGTACTCTTCCATGGAGGAGCTCATAAGGTGTTTTACCATGGCGTTTACAAATTAGTGACCGGTTTTGGGTGTACACTGCTGTAGATACTGCTTCTGCCCATAAAAATAATGGATCCTTTGCGTAAATTAACATCGTTCGTGCAACTTCCATAAGTGTGCGATTTTGCCTTTCAACGACACCGTTTTGTTGTGGAGTGCGAACAACGGATGTTTCATGAGATATGCCAACTTCTTCATAATAATCACGCAAGATTTGATTCACAAATTCAGTTCCATTATCTGTACGAATGCGTCGAACAATAGTATTGAGACACACTTGAATCATCTTGAGAAATCCGATGATAAATTTAGGTGCCTCATTTTTTGTTGTAAGAAATTTCACCCTTGTAAACCGAGAGTAATCATCAACAATGACGAGGATGTACTTTTTGCCACTAAGACTTTCAACACGCATTGGCCCACATAGATCCATATGCAGCAAATAAAGTTTCTCTTGGTTGGTGTCTTCAGTCTTGGGTTTGTATGATTTCTTAGTGCTCTTCCCCATTGTACACGCGGAACACAAATGCTCCTTGTGAAATGTAAGTTTAGGAAGACCACAAACAAGTTCGTTTTTCGCCAAATGATTATTAGCGTCTAAGTTAAGATGAGATAACCGTCGATGCCATAACCATGACTTAGTCTTTGATGCTTTGGAGAGAAGACATACGGGAGAAGCAGCCATCATATCTTGTAGAGACAAAGTGTACAATTTATTCCCTCGAGTACCTTTCAATAAATCAACCCCTTCTAAATTACGAATGAAGCAGGTATGCTCTCGAAAAGCAACTTATAGGTTTGCATCACAAAATTGTCCCACAGAAAATAAGTTGTGACCGAGACCTTCCACATAATACACTTTTGAAATTATAACATTCCCAATATGATATTCACCATAACCCATTATCTATGCAATATGATCATTTCTAAATCAAACCGTACCAAGAAACTTGCTGACGAAATTTCTGAGCTGAGAGCGATCTCCGGTCATATGTTTAGAGCAACCAGAGTCCAAATACCAGAGAACAATTTGGACCACCTGTCTTCAACAACAACAGTAGACAATGCATTGGAAACTATTGGTTCCGGAGTGTTAGAAGATACATATATAATATTATCATAATTGCTAACATTTGTGTGACCCTTAGATTTCCTGTGTTTTCTAATGTAAGTTTTATCACTAACAGGTTTTATTGTTCCAACTATCTGAGGTTTTGGATTATTGGCGGGAACTACAGTGGGAGGAGACCTATTTAAAGGGCACTTTGTTCCTACAGTAGTGTCGGTGTTCCAAGTTAAAGGACACGCTGGTGTTTTGGTAGCCTTGGTACTCCTAGTTAAAGGGCACACTTTCTTCACTTTAGTGGGAGTGATCCTAGTTAAAGGGCACGTATTTCCTACTATAGTGAAAGTTCTACCAGTGGGGCGTCACATCCAACCAACTTGGGTTAACACTTTCCCAGTCGGTTTCCATTCTAATCCATTTTTCCGGGCATTCATCTCATTCACATGGTCAATAAGGCAAGAATCATGACGACTAGAAAACATACATTCATTGCAATTCCATCATTTCAAATTATAATTCACAGTAGGCTTAGAACGTTGCACAACCACAGAGCCTTTAGGTTTAGCTACATGATTCTTTTTATTCAAAACAGAAATAACATTCCTAGGGTGGGCTTCTACTTTCTTCTTCACTTGACTACTAGATGGAGGCAAGATCCTATCATTCTTCTTGTTTCTGTTAAGCTTAGATCTTTGAGCCTTAGTAGTGGTGCTTACTCCTGTAGAAGGCAACACAGGAATATTAGAAGCTGGTTTTGATTCTGCCTTATCTTTAGTGACCAAGTTTTAGATGGTTTAGTCCTAGGGCCCTTGTTTAGTGGTGTGACGGCGATGAGGTTCGTTTTGATTGCACTAGAGGACGATGCTGAGACAGTGGTTGCGTTATCCACAACATTCTTACCTTTTAGAGTACGAAGTGTTTCCTTTAACTCAGCCAAAGCCAGATTTTTATCACAAATTTGTTCCCTCAAATCAAATATTTCCACCGACTTTTGATTCAATTGTTCAATCAATGATTGATTCTGTGCAGTGGTATTAGAACATGCGGGCTTTACTGAATCAAAGAGTTGCGTATTTTTCTGTTTTAAGTTATCAACTTTGGAAAAAATCTTGGAAACTCGATTATCTAGATCAAGTTTAATATTCTCAGCGGCCTCAAGTACGTTCACACAGTTAAGCTTCTTAGATTTCTCTATGTCTATCGGCAAAGATTTAGCAACCTTGTCACTTGGCTGACGCTGTTTGATTGTAAATTCAATTGAAAATTCTTTTGAAAATTTGCATCATCAATATTAACCCCTTCGAATGACATTTCAAAGATTTCTTGAATAAAATGTTGCTTGCATTCAAGCGAAATACAATGTGTTTGAATCTCATCAAAAAATTTTGAAAGCGAACAATATGAATCTTGAAGCTTTATAAATTCAGCGTCAGATTCGTGACAAGTATTATCTACCACAGTATCCACAGATTCAACATTATGCACAATCATTATCAACACTTTTATTCACACAGACGGAAAATATATCATGCGACATCACTTGCTTCAGAAGCTGATCATTTTGGCGTGAAACTCGTTCTATTTCAAGTAAACTGTTTTCATAAGCATCATCTATTTCATTGAAAACACGTCTAACTTCTTCTATTTCCAGAAGCAAATCTTGATCAAGATTACTAAGACAAGCTTTAACATTCTTTACAAACGGAACAATTTCGTCTCGGAACGCAGCTCTAGTGTGCTCAAAGTTCCATTCACCTTCCGTTATGGCCGAAGCCGTCGTACGTTCCAAAATGACCTTGTCAAAATCGGCTAAGTGTTGGTGCACCGCATTTAAACTATCGAATGCATTACTTACCGGTGGAATTAACTTAGTTAAATCCTTTTTGACAAGTGTAGGAGACGTACTAGGAAGGTTTTCCGTTGATAAACTTTGGGGCACAAAAGCTTTTAATTGAGATAATTCCTTTTGTAATCGAATACGAGTCTTTTTATCAAATTGATCTTTATTATACTTATCATAATCAATCTTATGGAATTTTGAAAGCATTTTAGAATGAGTTTCTTCCGCAAGTGACTGTGTCTCCTCAGTACTACGAACATAAGGTGCTTCTTTCGATTTGACAATTAGGGTCACATCATAAAGACAAGGAATATATTCCTGAGCTTGTTTTTCATAACCGGGATTAGGTGGTAAATCTTGAAGATGCTTAAGTTCGAGTTCTATAAACGATTTAGTTAAAAGATGAAACTTTTCTATGGAAGCATATTGTTTTAAAAGCTGTTGTTCTTTGAATTTAAGAAGTTTGGTAGCATTAATTTCCGATTCAAACTTTTTTAGACTCGAGAGTTTCGAAATCCATTTTAAATTTCTGAAAATCATTGACAACCGACTCTTTTGCTTTTAATTCATTGGAAAGGTTAGCTTTTAATGATTCTATTTCTTTTAAGTGTTCAATCTTTTCAAAACGAAATTGGTCAAATTCAAAACATGTTATTCTCTCTGCTTGAGGGACCATTTCAAAAACTTTGACCTTTTCTTTATGCAACTCAAGCTCAGCTGTTAGGGTGGAATTCGTATCTACGGATTGTCTGAGAGCCATATGCATTTGATCAATAATATGTTTAGGCACCACAACCAGATCATGTTGAGCATAAGATTCCATACCTGTCGTAGCATTTGGTTGAGGTTCACTCAAATGTGTAGGATTGGTTACCACATCATTTGAGTTACTAGTTCCCGAATGTTGTTCGAGGTTGTAATTTTCATGCCCAACTTGATGTGGGTTATCATCATTACCAAGATTGGTTGTGGTGGGTACCTCACTGACGACATCAAAACCGTAGTGAGAGAGATTAGCAACGAGAGCTGCTGAGGCTGAGTGAATGTCATCATAATCCGAATCATATGCATCAAGATCGTCTGCTTGATATGCTGCATTAGAAGTAGAAACGACTGCAATGCCTTCATTATCTTCTGCCCCTGGGTCTGCAAGAAATGCTAACTCCTCTGAATCCAAAATCTTTCCCTTAGACCGAGCATCGGCCAAATACATTTTCTCACGAAACCACGCTTCATCCCTTCTCATTTTCGGCTGAGTGCATTGCCTAGCCATATGACCTTGTCCTCTACAATTGTAGCAAATCACAACCTTTTGAGTACCAATAGTGATTCCATTTCCGTTAGCTTGAGAATTCACAGCTTGAGCATTCACGGTCCTTGTAGGAGGTCCATATGAATTTTGCCTTCCGTGAATAGGTTGCACCGTCACTTGACCCTCTTGAACAGTGGCTTGTTGTCGAGGATTTGAAGAGGTGTAGGGCTGATTGTTTGTTGGTGGAAATCCTCTAGTTGCAACAAGTTTTGACAAGTAGGCAGTGAGATGGTTTAGAACATTAGCTGGCGTATCATTTGGAGTAAAGACCGGTGCTTGGATTGGTGGAAGTTCATTGGAGTAGAAGACTTGTGATGGTTGTGCTTCAATTGGAAAATATCCTTGCTGAGGAGTATAGCCCATTGGAGAAGTGTTGGCTTGTGATGGTGATGTCTGATGTGGTAGTTGTTGTGGAAAAGATTTTTGATGAACACTTTGTTGAAATGCTTGATGTGGCATCATTAGTGGTTGATAAGATGGTTGTTGTGGTTGTTGATAGGTGTGTGGTGGTGGCTGCTGCAAGTATGATGGTTGTTGATAAGTATAAGCCATGTTTTGTTGAGAAGCATACATGGCAAGTGGATCATGAACTTGAGGTGTAGACAACCGAGCCTCGATCACATGGCATTCATGTTGTTGAAGAAAAGCTTGAAGTTGATCCACATTGGTGTTATGCAAGTCCTTAGCCAATTTAACAGCCGTCACGTACTTACGCCATTCTGAAGGAAGGGTGTTCAAATACTTGGTGTTTAATTGAAACGTAGGAATTGCCATGCCATAGATATTGAGCTCATTCAACAATAGGGTAAATCTCAAATAGTAGTCATTGAGAGTCTCCCCGGGGACATTATCAAACTTATCAAAAGTATCATCTCGTTCTTGTTTAGTTAACGACGTGCCTTGCATTAGAACACGAATTCTATCCCATAACTCTTTGGCAACTTTATGTTTGCTGACGAGTTTGTAGACATCTGGAGGAAGGGCTTTAATAACTAAATTTTCTTAGGTACTTTTTCGATTCAATTCGAATTGATTACCAGTTGAAAGTGTGACTCAGTCGTCTTTGGTGATAAAAGAAAAGGTGTCGTTTTCTAAAACTAGTTAAAGATAAAAAATAAAGCTTTAAAGGGAAATGACAAAATATTAAAGGAATAAACTAAAAATTAAAACGATTGACAAATAATAAAGAAACGATATTAAAAACAAATATGAAAACGAAACAATTAATAAAAATAAAACTAAAAGAGGAAATTAACTTTCGACTGAAAAATAAAATTTACTTAATAAAAAAGGAGAAAATAAAACTAAGTGGCTACTTTAAAACTAAACGAGGTAGAAGCTAAAACGGGTACTAAATAAAAGATAAAACTTAAACTTTTGGAATAATATTAATACTAAAAATTGATGAAAAATATAACTAAAAATACGTGACTTTCAGAATTGAAATCGGAGAAACTTTCAGATTAAACTAAACGATTACGGAACAATATAAATAAATAAGAAAGCAAGTAAGTTAGTAGCTGGAAGCACCCAGGCTAGCAGCTAATTTAGGGGGGAAACTTGGCAAGCTAGCAACTAGGCAAGCAACTCAATCTATTTTATTCGGAATGTTTGGTTCGGGAAAATGGTTCATTCGGAATTTTTATTACTCATTCGGAATTATTTGTTGGTTCGGGAAAAATAACTCATTTGAGATATTTTGTTGGTTCGGGAAATTTAACTCATTCGGGATATTATACTTGGTTCGGGAAAAACTGGGAAAATAGTAGTAAAGCAAAAAACAGGGGATCGAGATCCAACTTTAATGAACACGAATTAATCTAAAAACAACCAAATTAAATCTAAAGATTCAACCAAACTAACCACTAATTATTAACTAACAACAATCAATCAAACCAAATCAACAAAACTAAGAATAAAAACTAGATTAATCAAACCCACTTAATAAAACTATAAAAACTCAAGAACACAACCAAATCAATTAAACTAGATCTACCAAATCAAAAACAAGAAAGGAAGGATGAGATTAATGAAAGGATTGATTAAAGGAAACTTTTATTAAATGATTGAGAGTCAAAAACACAAAATTAAAGATTAAACTTACATGAAACTTGAATGAAAAGATGGAAAATGAAGGTGCCAAACACCTAGAGGAGGTGTCGGCTTAAAAAGAAAGAAAACTAGGAAAAATGAAAAACTAAAATTAACTAATTTTCTAACACCCTCCTAATGACACGTTAGGATGGTATATATAGGAGGTGGGGAGGCTAGGTGTTGATGCTTTCTTTTTTCTTTCTTCTCGTCTCGAATCGATTTAAATTCTTTGTCTTTCTCGACGTCGTCTCGGTATTTGTCGATAAAAATTGAACTCGTCTTATAATTTTCTTCTTTAATTAGACTTGGTTCTTCGACTTAATTAAACTTCCGTCTTTAGACTTTTTCTTCGATAAATCTTCAGAATAGGCCTTGGACTTCCGTTCTTTTTGCACTCTTGATCTTTTGACTTCGTCTTTTCTCGTTTTCATCGATAAAAGCCCGTGAAAGCCCGTGTTTTATTCTTTTTTCATCTTTTGGTCCTAAAACACAATAAAAACACAAACCATGCATAATTTCGACATTTACGACATAAAATACACATTTTGGCTTGGTTATTATTATAATTAAGTGGTAAAAGGATGGGTGTTTTCACACCTATCAAATCCCCTACACTTGACCATTGCAATGCCCTCATGCAATGCATTAGTTACAAATCAAGATTTACATTTTCCATCATAATCAATCCACCTTGGCCTTTATTAAATACAAGACATTAAAGAGAAAGAAAATTACAAATTATTCAAAGCGAGAAAACAAGTAAAAAGATCAAAAACTTACCTTAGGGTTTAGGAATGTCATGAATGTTTATCACCCTCAAGTTTCACGTTCCCCATACCAAGCTTAAAAAACGAGATCATTGTTATTATAAGTTAGCAAACTAACACAAACTCATGTGGCCCAATTATTTCTCCCTTATTCCTAGGTGTATCTCTTATATTTTATTGTTGTCTTGAATGATCATGAAGATGCATTGTTGACTTATTTCGATAGTTACTTAGGCTGAAAATAAAGTAGGACGATTTAATCAATAGTTAGCTAAAGGACAAAATCTTTTAAAGCTGCTTCTTAGGACCTCATAAAGTTCATATCTTAGCATAACTTGCTTCACGATTTGAGACCTTTCTCGGATCGATATTTGGCATTGACTTCATACTTCGAATCTTGAGAGACATTCATGAAATAATGGTCTTCTCTTCATAACATGAATTTATTCACTTGAACTTTTTGAGAGATTCTTCATACTTGGACCACGACTTATTCATTTTTCTCCAATCTTTATTTTGGATTTTGATATACAACGATTCGCCTCCTTTTAGGACTTGGATCTATTTATCCTCATACCTTGCTAGGGTCTTTTTGAATAAACTTCTCCATGATTTTTAGGGGAGTATTTTCTTTTCGTCATGTGTCTCGATCCTTCATATTAATTTTTGATAAATCATTCTTCACATCACTTTGGATCTTTAGCAACAAAATGTAGCCCTCATGCCTTGTTAGGGCCTTTTCGGACTCGCCAATCTTCGCATCCCGCTTCAATAAGTTATGCCTTGGCTATGAACTCTAATTATTACCGAGCAACTTTTAAACGATCTTGGGCTAGAAGCTAAGTAACTTTTCAAATCGTACAACCTTACTTATTGCAATTAAATTTATTAACAAGCGATGGGAGAAAAAGCTTATAATCAACTCACATAAGTTCATGAAAGAATACCATACTTATAATTGACTCTATCATCTCTCGTTCTCCACAACTTAAAACCTCAAGGAATGAGACTCGTGGATGCTTAGCCAATTAAATCGCAGTTTTGGGTTTTCAAGTTATCTATAGGATCTTGCAACTTCTTAGACTTTTTCAAGTTTAGAATTCGTATTTTAAAGTTCCCTTGATAAACGACTTTCTAGGATCAATTATAGGAACTTGCGAAAATTTCTTATTCTTAACCCGTAAGAGTTAAGACTTTCGCGTTTTAAAGTTCCCTATATAAAAGTCTAGCAAAACTTGACTTAAATACGTTAAGGATACTAGCTAGAGTAAACTTAGATAAGTAAACTCGGGTTGAGTAAAAAGATTCACAACGTTTAAAATTAAAACCACTTTATTAAAATTTATTCTAGCAAAGAAAGAAAATAACTATAAAAAAGGTAAATACAACTAGGCCAAAATAGATCAAAGATTTTGAAAAATGTCGAAAAATCAATTTTATGGTTAAAATGAGGACAAATACATGGAAAAGCCCAATTAACTTTGATAGAAGTCCCCCCTACACTTAATATAAACATTGTCCTCAATGTTTAAGCATGTGGGAGTAAACTCTCCAACACTTAGGACATTGTGCACGTTGTTTAAATCTTGCTAAGGAAAGGACAAATAAAGTGATTCCTATTTTAATATTCAAGAATATAAAATAGTGAATCAAGAGAGTTTAGGATAGAACCGGGAAGACGGGTACACGGAATCATGGGTCGTCAAAAGTTATCAAGAATGGATCTTTGAAAGCTCGAATCCCTAGACATGATAAGAAAAAAAACAAGCACGTACTAGGGTCTCCCCCTGCAATTATTATAAAAACGGAGTAAAAGGATAGATACTGCGGGTTGCCTCCCGAGAAGCGCTTGTTTTTGTTAACCGAGTCGTGAGCCTGACTCGACCTTGATTAGAATGGGAAGAAACTTGAAGAACATCCACCGGGATCAAATACATGGTTTACATCCATCAAGCAGTACAAGCTTAAGGCGAACAAGGCAAGCCAAAGAAGTGGAGGCAAGGTTCCCTTAAGCAAAGATTGAGCACGGTGGAAGAAAGTAGGATGAAGTGCAAGCATATCTCCACGAGTTCCAAAAATATTTCCTTTTATTTCATCAAATGGATACTGAGATGGCTTAAAAATTTCAATACCAGGATCGAACACCTTTTCCTTAAGGGGAAAATAACACTCAGGCTTAGTAGAATTTGAAGAAGATCTGCTCATAAATCGCACAATCTCATCCTCAGAAGGTGGATAGAGAGGTGTCAAGACATAGGTACTACGGATATTGGTGTCTTCCGGATTCTTCTCCTTTGAAACGGGTTTCTTAATATCTAAAGGAGGATAAAGAGCGTCATCAAAGTCTAAAGGAGGAGAATCATTCTCATTTGGGAAGTATGTATTAAGGAAAGTGGCAAAATCTTCCTCAAATGAGTAATTATCCAAAGTATCAAGAGTGTTTGGAGGAGGATCTTCATCAAAAGTAGGAGTAAGGTCATCATGAGAAGAATCACTCGAGAGAGTATCAACATCATCAGTATCATCATATGTTGGTATGTCTTTATACTCTGAAACAAAAGCAGCATAATCATCCCCATCGAAACTAGAATCATCATCATAATCATCATAGATCGGTTGAGAATCATAAATTGGTGGGGGATCCAAATTGGGGAGAGAATCATTAGAATCATCCACATCATCTTGGAAAAGTGGATTATCATAGCAAGACTCGAAAAGAGGATTATCATGTACAACAAAATCATCAAGCTTTATACTCTCCAAACTAGTAGTAAGCTCTTCTTGAAGCACATTAATCATTTTCACTGATTCGTTACCATTTGACTTACTTGTAAGCTTCCCCATCTTAAAAACTTGAGCATCATTCCCGACCCTTAGAATTAGTTCACCTTCGGCAACATCGACTAAGGCTTTTCTGGTTCGTAAGAATGGTCGTCCAAGTATTAACGGAATACCAACGGGGTAAGCGAGAGTGAGACCTTGGTTTGGAATACCAACGGGGTAAGCGAGAGTGAGATTTGCTAGCTCAAGAGTCATCTTGGTTGGTGTAAGGTCGGGTAATGATAGCTTTTTCCAAACACTTAAAGGCATCAAATTTATACTTGCCCCGAGATCGGATAAGGCAGTAAATTCTTCAACTTTGTTAAAAATGCAAGGCAACACAAAACGACCGGGATCTCCAAGTTTTTTCGGAAGTTCTTTAATAATGACTGCATAACAGTTTTCATTTAAGCGTGTGTTGGCAAACTCAGCCATCTTTTCCTTCTTGCTAAGCAATTCCTTGAATGCTTTGACAAATTTTGGCATTTGGACAAGTGCTTCAACAAGGATAATGTTGAAATTCATTTGAGAGATCATCTTCAAATAGGAATTAACTTAAGAATCCTCTTTTGTGAGCAATTTGCATTTGTCTAACCGAGAAGGATAAGGGATGTTGGGTTTAGGTGGTGTGGGTGTAGCAGGTAAATGTTGAGATGTTAAAGGTTGAGAAGTAGAAGGTTTAGAGGTGGTAGGTGGGGTTGGTGGAGGGTTTTGCTTGGGTACTTCTTCATTAAGAGGTGGAGACGGTAATGGAGAACTAGTACTAGGTGCGGTAGTAGGAGGAATAAATGGAGGTGGAGGTGGTGTAGATGGAGTAACTTGAGGAGGGATAGAAGGTCCTACTAGAGTTTCTCCACTTCATGTAGTAATAGCACTCACATTAGCTCTAGGGTTTGTTTTGGTGGTAGAAGGAAGAGCACCTTGGGGACGAAGGGCTTGTAACATTTGAACGAATTTCCTATCTGTGGACTCTTACAATTGTCTATTAGATTCTTGCATTGCTTGCATTATTTTCTCATGTTCATTCAATTTTTGCAAAACCAAGTCCATTGGCGGATGAGGTAAATTGAACCCTTGTTGTTGAAAACCTTGGTTTGGGTATTGCTTATAAGGTGGAAAACCTTGAGGATTGAAACCTTGGTTTGGAAAGCCTTGATTTTGCATGTGATAGTTTCCCTGATTTTCATTTGAGCCCCTCACATTGGCATTTTCTTGAACATTTGCTCTAGGTGGCCCTTGGTTGTTATGGGTGGGTGGGTGTGGTCTTTGTTGAAAGCCGGGTGGAGCCAAGTAATTCGTTGAGTTGTAAGACAAGTGATTAACATCGACATTAGGCTTGAAATGAACTCTCTCGGTGTTGTTGTAAGCATACACTTCCCTGTGAGATTGATCATAAGCTTTATCACAATTAGCATAAGAGTGTGGCTCACCACAAGTTTCACAAGTTATATTAATAGCATTGTTGTTTTTGGCATTGTTAACGGCTTGTAAAGCAAGTGCTTCAACAACCGTAGTAAGCTTATCAAGTCTCTTGTTGGTGTCACTAGTGTTAGCACTAGCCACATTAGCCCGAACACTTAGTTTGCACTCTTGACTTATTTTCAATAATATCCCACGCGGCATTAGAAGACTTAACCAAAATGTTACCCCCCGAGGCACTATTTAGTGAATCTTGGTCATTCATGCTTAAACCATTGTAAAAAGTATTAATTTGATGCACTTTTGTAAAACCATGTTGTGGACACTTTCTTAAAAGTTCCTTAAAACGGTCCCAAGATTCACTAAATGTCTCACCGTACATTTGTTCAAAGTTAATGATTTCATTCCGCAAAGCGGCAGTACATGGGGGTGGGAAGAAGTAGTTGATGAATTTGGTCTCTAAATACGACCACGTAAGAATACTTTGTGGCGGTTCCTTTGCAAGCCAATGCCGGGCTTGTCCCTCTAAGGAGAAAGGAAAAAGTTGCAAGCGAATTACCTCTTGTGAAACACCATTATACTTGACCATATTATTGAGTTGAAGGAACCTTTTGATATGGTCATGAGGATCATCAAGTGTACGCCCCAAGAAAGATTGAGCAGAGACCATTAGAATGAAGCCGGATTTGAGCTCAAAGTTGTTGGCTTCAATCTCGGGTATGACAATAGCATCGGTGTTGCCCTCTACGTGTGATTGCAAAAGCTCGATCATTGGTCAATTGTCCATTGCGACAATAGGTTGAGTTTCGACTTCGGCTAGGGTTAATTTCTTCTTACGAGCACGGGTACGCATACACACCTACAAAAGGAAAAGAAAGATAGACAAGAAATAGTTTTAATTTTTTTATGTTTTTCTATTTTTTTGATTTTTGAAAACTTTATATTTTTTTAGGATTTTTAAAAAATTTTGAAAATTAGACGAGAAAAATAACGTTCATGTGACAATCTAACATTTTCAGGTAGTGAAATATTTTCTCGTATAATATTTTGAAACTTATTTTTGTGTTGGTTGACGAACTCACAATTTACGGATTTAAATTTGGGCTTACGTGCATAATTTGGCGTCTTTTACGACTAAACCAGAAACCTTAGGATTACGTATTTACGTTTTTGAACTCCGTTTTTGATGAGACAATTTTTATTGGATTCGTTTTGTGACGTTGATTCATAATTTATAAAAACGTTTTTCGTGAAACGACCCGAGGGCACGCAAATCGGGAAAACTAGAATCAAGGAATACCTGTAAACTAGTGAGATGGGACAAAATACATTGTCCCACCCCACTAGCTTAAATGGTACGGCACATGACACCACATCTAAGGATGTGGCATCATGTAAACTAGTAGCTTACAAGTGTAAGCATTAGCTTAACACTTAAGCTAGTTTTACCCACCAAACCAATAAAAACAACTAGCTTCTCATACCACCATTTTACCTCATGCAAATCAACTAAAAACTCTCTCAACTTCATCACCATTGCCGTCCCATATTAAAGAACAAACACCCCTTTTGATCTTTTCTAGCCACAAAATACTTGTTATCTAGCTATATCATGGAGTTACCTTGAAGCTTTGATCACTTGGTGGCCATTTTAACAACAAAGGAGGTGATTTGCTTGTGTCCTAGGGCTGATTTCTCAACTATTGTTCTTGGTGTTTGATGATCTTGGAGTTACTTGTGGTGTTCATCAAGTTCTTGTCTTCCAAAAACAAGAAATACACTTGGTTGGTAAAGAAGATCATCATCTCCATTTTCTCTTGTTATTTTTGTAAAGAACAAATATATTTTCTTTCTTATTGTATATGTATATGATGTATATATGATGATAAAAATGTTGTGTGGGGATCAAGTGTTGATAGATATGCTTAAAAAGGTTGATAACTATAAGAAATGAGGCTAAAATCATGATTATTTAGTTGGCTGTATAAAAACAGTATATAACTAAAACTTGAACTGATAAACTTGCATGGTATGATCCATTTACAGTAAGTACAAGATGTTATACACATGTGAGAGTTGGCCATGCAATGGAATCAATATAATGAGTGAGATATGATCAAAACAAGATGAGAGTGCTAATCTGAATAAGCTTTTTGTAGGGACTGTTAAGGCTAGATAAACTTAAAATGAGAAGTAGCTATAACTAAATTAAATGTAGCACATAATATGAAGATCATGCCACCCAAAAATGAGCTTCTAATTCATTATACAACTCTATATATGATAAAAATGGTGAACATGAAAATAAAAATCAGATTTTGAGAATTAATGTTTATTATTATTATATAAGCACTCAAATTTTATTGTATAAAATGTAAAATAAAAACCCACTAACTTATGAAACTTATCTATATAAATATGTAAAAGGTTAATTAAATGGATAAATTATATAAATGGTTGTGGAATAATACTTATAAGTAACAAAAACTATAAACTTGATTTTTACGACTTTTTCGGCTATTACCGTAAAATTAACGTTTTTCGCCAATTAAAACTTAGACGATCAAACCCGTCTAATGTAAAGTTTTTAAAAGTAATATACTGATATATAAGTAACTAAAAGAAGTAAAAACTGATAAAACCCGAACTATAGGACATACGGACATTAACGAGCTAACTAAACATATTGGACTGATAATTGGACTAAATAAGTTAAACACTTATAAAAAGAACTTATTGGGCTTAACCCATTTGGGCCCAACATGGAAAGTATAGATACTGATAATATAAGTATAAAATGGATCAAAACAAGTTAAAGAACTTATACTAAGCTTATTGGACTTAAAATAGGTAAATAGGTAAAACTAGTAAACTAGTAAAACGTTACCAAAACGTAAACACTAAAATGAGTAAACAAGGATATATAAACCCACTTGATCATCATCATATGTCCTAAATCATCATATGTATATTGTTATTTTGATAAAAGTCATTGGACACGAGTCTAAGACCGATTATTATTTATATAGGTTTCCGTGACCGAAGCACGCCCGTAGCCGATAATCCGCCTTTCATTATCAACGTGAGTTCATAGCCTCGCACTCTTTTAAATGTTTTATAAAATGATTTGTAAACCCGCGAGGGAGATAACATGCTAGATTTTATAAAAATAGAACACAAGTAGTCCCGATTGTATGCTTAATGATATGGACCCGAATGATGCTATGACCCTATAAACGAGACAAAAAGGATTATTAGTAGTTAGGTTATGTCACTTAAAGTCCCATTAGCATGAATTGTGAACTACCGGGATTTGGTAGACGCTTATGCATTTGATAGTACTATTTGGGGACGATCACCCCAGTTCGCGCCTTGACGGTTGATCCCCGTCGTACCACATTGATTGGTAAGCGAATTTATGTATGAGAAGATTCCATAGCGTGATTTTTGTGACGACACGCTAACTTAGATGGGCAAATTGTTTGTCGGGTTCGCGGCCCGCTGTTTTCATAGTAAGGTAACAATGTCATGCGGCTAATAATAATCCTATATAATCTAAATATCCGATATGATACGACGCTAATAACGATGAATATATTACCTATAATGGTAATATTGAGACTACAGTCTCATGGACGGTTTAAGATGTATGCTTGATTTATATATTGCCTGACTAGCAATACGTGGACTTACTTCCGATATTATACTTGTGTTCTGATTTTAACGATTGTTTTATATAACGTTTTTTTATTAAACTCTATGAATTCACTCGGCATTCGCTGATATGATTTTTGCATGTTTTTATCTCAGGTGCTTGAAGGTAATCCGGATGGAGATCGACTCTGATGGCCCACATAATATTAAAAATGTTCATTCGATCTATGTTTTGTAAACTTAATGACCTGTATAATTTGGGACCTGTTGTACGATTTTAAACTTTTTATCGAATGAATGTATGTTGAACCTTGAACAACCATTTTTATGTGTTGTCTATGATTGGAGTTATTGTGCTATCCCGTAACACTCTGAAAGACCCTTCCGCTGTACCGATACGAAAATTGAGAGTGTTACAGTTTGGTACCAGAGCTCTCGTTATAGAGAACAAAAGATTTTAAAAACCAAGGTTTTGAACAAAACTTTTCAAAATCTTTTGACAATGAACATTTAAGAAAATATTTGAAAAATCTTTTGACTATAACGATGCCAGAGATCTCTGACGTTACCAACAAGCCCTATTGAGAAGATATATATTTTGATATATATAATTTAATTTATATATATGTATATATCGTGATTTCATTATGTAATTGTTTAACTAGTATGTTATCCTAATACGAGATATATATATAAATGCAGATTGTTATGGCTGACCCTAATATTCCTGTAGAAAACCATGCTATTCCCGAACCTAATGTAGATGATGATCCTTATTTAGACTTAGTAGATTATGATATGGATTATGAGGAGGAACCATTTGAGGATCCCGAGCCCGAGTTAGGACTAGGAGATCAGATTGCCCCTCAGTTGACTTGGTAGAGAATGAGATTGAGAATGTTGATATAGAAAATGATGATGAGATTGGGTTAGATAATTAAGATGATGAGATTGACGACGAGGATGTCGAGGAGGATATAGGTATAGACGATGAGGTTGATGATGATGAGGAAGCTGAGCTTATTTATCCTTATGATGTTCCAGAGGGCGAGCCTTTGCCCCCACCAGTTTATTTGTCTGATTCTGAGATTGAGTTACCTAGGGATGAAATGTCTGAATCGTTTGAATCTGATTCTGAATCAGAGGAGGATGAGGATGATAATGCACCTAACGGTACTGATGGTATTGCTACTCGTAGACGTGAGATAGGAGAGTCGTTTAGTGCTCGAGAGGCTACTCATATTGATGGTCTTGCACCATGGGCCTTGAGACGTGATCTAGATGCTTCCCGTGTTAAGAGTAGTATGACAGAGATTGGATTAGGTGTTGTTCAGACTCATGTTGCTTATTTGGAGTCGAAGACTAAGGTTGGTGAGAAAGAGCGGGAATTGTTTAGTTTGGATTTGACTGATGTAGAGCGTGGTTTAAATGAGGCTTTTAGGAGGTTATCAGTGTTAAAAAGTGGTGAGTTTGCTGCTATGAAGAAAAAGGTAAATTCTATGGAGATTTAGTTGAATGTAGCTCGTGCGATGCGTGAGAAAGATGAGAAGGAGTTGAATATATCCGTGGGTTGGAATAGTAGATTTGATGCTGACATGGTTGAAAGAGGAGTGATCCGTAAGCGCCCAGCTGAAGATGTGTCTAGTGATCGTCCGACAAAGATACAGAAGACGATGGATGATGGACCATCTGGCGGTTCTCAGTAGACCAGTCTGTATTTAGTAGTGACCTTTGTATCTTTTGTACCTTTTGTAGCTTTGACTGAACCGACTTGTTAGTAGTAGACTTGGCACGAATTTTGAGTGTATATAGTGCTAGAACTTTGATATAAGATGTAACTAAGACAATACTTTTGTTTCAAATCGAATGAAATATGTATCTTGTCTTGAATTCCATATTATGCCTTATTTGTATCTTGATTATGAATTCAATCCATATTATATGAATTCCTTGTTGGGTTTAATACTTTGAAATTGTGAAATTATAGAACTATGCCGCCCAAGAAGGTTGTGACTGAGGATGATGTACGTAGGATTATTACGGAGCAAGTTACCGCATCTATGACTGAATTTATGGCAAATGCTAGAAATGAAGCTGGCGGTAGTGGAGCTGGCGGTAGTGGAGCTGGCGGTAGTGGAGCTGGTGGTAGTGGAGCTGGCGGTAGTGGAATTGGCGGTACTAATGTGAATGTGAATGCTAATAATGTGAATGCTAATGCTGGAGGAAATGTAGGAGGACTTGGAACTAATGCACCTGAAGTTGGTGGCTGTACTTATGTGACCTTCATGAAGTGTGAACCTCTACCTTTTAATGGAACTGAAGGTGCTGTAGGATTAAGCCAGTGGATTGAGAACATTGAGTCGGTGTTTCGGATTAGTAAGTGTAAGGAGGAAGATAAGGTGACTTTTGCTATGGCTACTCTTAAAGGTCGTGCGTTGACTTGGTGGAACGGGAGAATTGCTTTCATGGGTATTGATGCTGCTAATGCTACTCCTTGGGCTGAAATTAAGAAGTGGATGACTTTGGAATTTTGTCCCCGTAGTGTGATTATTAGGTTAGAACAAGAGTTGATTCATTTGCGAATGAAAGGTGTGGACATTGATAGTTACACAAACCGATTCCATGAGTTGGCCTTGCTATGTCCTCGATTGGTTGAACCCGAAGAGATCCAAATTGAGCAATATATTAAAGGGTTGACCAGGAATATTCGGGGGGACGTGACATCATCTAAACCACTGACCATTGATGATGCTGTTCGAATGGCTTACCAACTCATTGGACAGATAATTCAGGATAGGGAAGATGAAGCCCGTGTTGGTGAGAAAAGAAAGGGAGACGGTGAGCGTGTAGATAGAGGTGATAATAGGAAGAATTTCAATCGCCGTCAGAACCAGAGAAAGGGGAATGCAAATGCTCTTACCAACAATACACCGCGCAACGATGATAGATGTCCTAAGTGTGGCAACAAGAGGCATACTGGTGACTGCTGGAAGTGCCGAAATTGCGGAAAGCTTGGACACAAGGTTGAAAGGTGTAAGAAGGGAACCATTTGCTTCAACTGTAATGAAGAAGGTCATAGGAAATCGGAATGCCCCAAGTTGAAAGCGATTGTACCTGGAAGAAACCCCCAGGGTGGTATCTATCAACTTGGAACAATTAAGGTGAAGAAAGAGGATCTGAATGTCGTTATCAGTACGTTTTTACTCAACAATCATTATGCTGTTGCTTTATTTGATTCGGGTGCTAATAGGAGCTTTGTATCCACTAAATTTAGTGCCCTTATTGACATTGAACCTGTTGAGATAAATACCAGTTACGAGGTGGAATTGGCTGATGGTAAATTAGTGAAAACTAATAAGCTATTAGAAGGATGCTCTCTAAATCTCCTAAACTATTCCTTTCCGATTGATTTGATGTTGATAGAATTAGGTAGTTTTTATATTATTATTGGTATGGATTGGTTGCCGTTGAATAATGCTACTATTTTAGGTGGAGAGAAGAAAGTTAAGATTCCTCTTAGGAATAGGACGTTAGTAATTGATGGTAATCGAGGTGAATCCCGTTTGAAAATCGTTTCATGTATTAAAGTCCAAAAGTACATCAGGAACGGTTGTGAGTTATTCTTAGCTCAAGTGACCGGGAAAGAGTCTAGGGAGAAACGATTGGAAAATGTACCTATTATTTGTGAATTTCCTGAGGTATTTCCTAAAGATTTACCCGGACTTCCACCGATAAGACAAGTAGAGTTTCAAATCGATTTAATTCCTGGTACTGCACCGGTGGCACGTGCGCCTTACCGATTAGCCCCTTCTGAATTAAAGGAGTTATCTGAGCAACTTAAGGAGTTGTCTGATAAAGGTTTTATTCGACCGAGCTCGTCGCCTTGGGGAGCTCTAGTCTTGTTCGTTAAGAAGAAGGATGGATCTTTCCGTATGTGCATTGATAATAGGGAACTGAATAAGTTGACAATTAAAAATTGATATCCTTTACCTAGGATTGATGATTTGTTTGATCAACTACAAGGATCTAGTGTGTATTCTAAGATAGATTTGCGGTCAGGATATCACCAACTTCGCGTCCGTGAAGAAGATATTCCTATAAATGCATTTAGAACTCGTTATGGACACTATGAATTTCAAGTAATGCCATTTGGGTTAACTAACGCACCTGCGGTTTTAATGGATTTAATGAATCGAGTGTGCAAGCCCTACTTGGATAAATTTGTGATTGTGTTTATTGACGATATTCTAATCTATTCTAAGAATGAAGATGAACATAGAGAAAATTTAAGGATTGTTTTGAATTTGTTGAAGGATGAAAAGTTGTATGCTAAGTTTTCGAAATGTGATTTTTGGTTAGATTATGTGCAATTTCTTGGTCATGTGATTAACAAGGATGGAATTCATGTTGATCCTGCAAAGGTTGAAGCCATTAAGAATTGGTCTGCACCGACAACGCCAACGGAAGTGCGACAGTTCTTAGGATTGGCTGGCTATTATAGGCGATTCATTAAAGAATTTTCTTTAATAGCTAAACCCTTGACTAAGCTTACCCAGAAGAATAAAACTTTCGTTTGGGGAAGTGATGAAGATGGAGCATTTCAGACATTGAAGCAAAAATTATGTAGTGCGCCAATCTTATCATTACCCGACGGGAGTGAAGATTTTGTAGTGTATTGTGATGCATCTCTTAGAGGCTATGGAGCTGTTTTGATGCAGCGAGAGAAAGTGATAGCTTACGCTTCTAGGAAATTAAGGAAGAATGAGGAGAATTATACTACTCATGATCTTGAGTTAGGAGCTGTAGTCTTTGCTCTTAGGTTGTGAAGACATTATCTGTATGGCACCAAGTGTACGGTATTCACCGATCACAAAAGCCTACAGTATATTCTCGATCAGAAGGAATTGAACATGAGGAAACGAAGATGGATAGAGTTGTTAAGTGATTATGATTGTGATATAAAATATCACCCAGGATAAGCCAATGTTGTTGCCGATGCGTTAAGCAGGAAAGATAGAGAGCCTATCAGGGTACGTTCTCTAGTCTTAACCGTGCACAATAATTTGCCTGATCAAATTAGAAATGCGCAAATAGAAGCTTGTAAGAAGGAAAATTTTGTTAATGAAGGATTCCGAGGAGAAGGAGATCCTTTAGAGGTTAGAGCTGATGGAGTGAAATTCTTAAGAGGTCGTATGTGGATACCTAAGTTTGGAGGCTTAAGAGATTTGATTATGTTAGAATCCCATAAATCTAAGTATTCCATTCATCCGGGATCTGATAAGATGTACCATGATTTAAAGAAGTTGTACTGGTGGCCGAATATGAAAGCTGATATTGCTATGTATGTTCTTCAATGCTTGACTTGTGCTAGAGTCAAAGCGGAACATCAAAAGCCATCAGGACTACTTCAACAACCAAAGATTCCTGAATGAAAGTGGGAGCGAATTACGATGGACTTTATCACCAAGCTTCCTAGAACATCATCTGGAAATAACTCGATTTGGGTTATTGTCGACAGACTGACCAAATCAGCACACTTCATTCCGGTTAAAGAGCAGTTCTCACCGGAGAAGCTGACTCATATATACCTTGAGAATGTTGTATGCAAGCATGGAGTGCCTGTATCGATCATTTCAGATCGAGATCCTAGATTCGCATCGAATTTTTGGAAATCTCTCCAAAGATCTTTGGGAACGAATCTCGACATGAGCATTGCTTATCATCCCCAGACTGATGGGCAGAGTGAAAGAACGATACAAACACTAGAAGATATGTTGAGAGCTCGTGTGTTAGATTTTGGTAAGAATTGGGATAAACATTTGCCTTTAGCAGAGTTTTCGTATAACAATAATTACCATTCTAGTATTAAGGCTACACCGTTTGAAGCTTTGTATGGTAGGAAGTGTAGATCTCCTGTATGTTGGAGTGAAGTTGGGGATACCCAGCTCACGGGACCGAAATTGATCCGGGAGACTACGGAGATGATAGTTCAGATTAAGAATAGGTTGTTGACTGCCCGTAGTAGACAGAAAAGTTACGCGGATGTGCGGCGGAAGCCAATGGAGTTTAAAGTGGGTGACCAAGTAATGTTGAAAGTATCGCCATGGAAAGGCGTTATAAGATTTGGAAAACGAGGGAAATTGAATCCTCGTTATATTGGACCCTTTAAGATTTTATCTAGAGTAGGTCCGGTGGCTTACAAACTAGAGTTACCCCCAGAACTTCATGGTGTTCACAACACATTCCATGTATCTAATCTAAAGAAATGTCTAGCAGTGAGTGATGAGAAAATTCCGTTAGGTAAGGTTCGAATAGATGGGAAGTTGCATTTTATCGAAGAGCCCATAGAAGTTATGGACCGTGAGGTAAAGCAACTGAAACAAAGTCGGATACCTATTGTCAAGATCCGATGGAATTCAAAGCATGGACCGGAGTATACATGGGAACGAGAGGATGAAATGTGGAAGAAATATCCGCACCTCTTCGATTTCAATAAGAAACGGACATCCAAATGAAATGGATCACGAGGACGTTGATCCCTTTTAGGAGGAAAAGCTGTGACAATCTAACATTTTCAGGTAGTGAAATATTTTCTCGTATAATATTTTGAAACTTATTTTTGTGTTGGTTGACGAACTCACAATTTACGGATTTAAATTTGGGCTTACGTGCATAATTTGGCGTCTTTTACGACTAAACCGGAAACCTTAGGATTACGTATTTACGTTTTTGAACTCCGTTTTTTATGAGACAATTTTTATTGGATTCGTTTTGTGACGTTGATTCATAATTTATAAAAACGTTTTTCGTGAAAAGACCCAAGGGCACGCAAATCGAGAAAACTAGAATCGAGGAATACCCGTAAACTAGTGAGATGGGACAAAATACATTGTCCCACCCCACTAGCTTAAATGGGACGGCACATGACACCACATCTAAGGATGTGGCATCATGTAAACTAGTAGCTTACAAGTGTAAGCATTAGCTTAACACTTAAGCTAGTTTTACCCACCAAACCAATAAAAACAACTAGCTTCTCATACCACCATTTTACCTCATGCAAATCAATTAAAAACTCTCTCAACTTCATTACCATTGCCGTCCCATATTCAAGAACAAACACCCCTTTTGATCTTTTCTAGCCACAAAATACTTGTTATCTAGCTATATCATGGAGTTACCTTGAAGCTTTGATCACTTGGTGGCCATTTTAATAACAAAGGAGGTGATTTGCTTGTGTCCTAGGGCTGATTTCTCAACTATTGTTCTTGGTGTTTGATGATCTTGGAGTTACTTGTGGTGTTCATCAAGTTCTTGTCTTCCAAAAAACAAGAAATACACTTGGTTGGTAAAGAAGATCATCCTCTCCATTTTCTCTTGTTATTTTTGTAAAGAACAAATGTATTTTCTTTCTTATTGTATATGTATATGATGTATATATGATGATAAAAATGTTGTGTGGGGATCAAGTGTTGATAGATATGCTTAAAAAGGTTGATAACTATAAGAAATGAGGCTAAAATCATGATTATTTAGTTGGTTGTATAAAAACAGTATATAACTAAAACTTGAACTGATAAACTTGCATAGTATGATCCATTTACAGTAAGTACAAGATGTTATACACATGTGAGAGTTGGCCATGCAATGGAATCAATATAATGAGTGAGATATGATCAAAACAAGATGAGAGTGCTAATCTGAATAAGTTGTTTTGTAGGGACTGTTAAGGCTAGATAAACTTAAAATGAGCATTAGCTATAACTAAGTTAAATGTAGCACATAATATGAAGATCATGCCACCCAAAAATGGGCTTCTAATTCATTATAGAACGCTAGATATGATAAAAATGGTGAACATGAAAATAAAAATCAGATTTTGAGAATTAATGTTTATTATTATTATATAAGCACTCAAATTTTATTGTATAAAATGTAAAATAAAAACCCACTAATTTATGAAACTTATTTATATAAATATGTAAAAGGTTAATTAAATGGATAAATTATATAAATGGTTGTGGAATAATACTTATAAGTAACAAAAACTATAAACTTGATTTTTACGACTTTTTCGGCTATTACCGTAAAATTAACGTTTTTCGCCAATTAAAACTTAGACGATCAAACCCGTCTAATGTAAAGTTTTTAAAAGTCATATACTGATATATAAGTAACTAATACAAGTAAAAATCGATAAAACCTGAACTATAGGACATACGGATATTAATGAGCTAACTAAACATATTGGACTGATAATTGGACTAAATAAGTTAAACACTTATAAAAAGAACTTATTGGGCTTAACCCATTTGGGCCCAACATGGAAAGTATAGATACTGATAATATAAGTATAAAATGGATCAAAACAAGTTAAAGAACTTATACTAAGCTTATTGGACTTAAAATAGGTAAATAGGTAAAACTAGTAAACTAGTAAAACGTTACCAAAACGTAAACACTAAAATGAGTAAACAAGGATATATAAACCCACTTGATCATCATCATATGTACAAAATCATCATATGTATATTGTTATTTTGATAAAAGTCATTGGACACGAGTCTAAGACCGATTATTATTTATATAGGTTTCCGTGACCGAAGCACGCCCGTAGCCGATAATCCGCCTTTCATTATCAACATGAGTTCATAGCCTCACACTCTTTTAAATGTTTTATAAAATGATTTGTAAACCCGCGAGGGAGATAACATGCTAGATTTTATAACAATAGAACACAATTAGTCCCGATGGTATGCTTAATGATATGGACCCGAATGATGCTATGACCCTATAAACGAGACAAAAAGGATTATTAGTAGTTAGGTTATGTCACTTAAAGTGCCATTAGCATGAATTGTGAACTACCGGGATTTGGTAGACTCTTATGCATTTGATAGTACTATTTGGGGACGATCACCCCAGTTCGCGCCTTGACGGTTGATCCCCGTCGTACCACATTGATTGGTAAGCAAATTTATGTATGAGAAGATTCCATAGCGTGATTTTTGTGACGACACGCTAACTTAGATGGGCAAATTGTTTGTCGGGTTCGCGGCCCGCTGTTTTCATATTAAGGTAACAAGGTCATGCGGCTAATAATAATCCTATATAATCTAAATATCCGATATGATACGACGCTAATAACGATGAATATATTACCTATAATGGTAATATTGTGACTACAGTCTCATGGACGGTTTAAGATGTATGCTTGATTTATATATTGCCTGACTAGCAATACGTGGACTTACTTCCGATATTATACTTGTGTTCTGATTTTAACGATTGTTTTATATAACGGTTTTTATTAAACTCTATGAATTCACTCGGCATTCGCTGATATGATTTTTGCATGTTTTTATCTCAAGTGCTTGAAGGTAATCCGGATGGAGATCGACTCTGATGGCCCACATAATATTAAAAATGTTCATTCGATCTATGTATTGTAAACTTAATGACCTGTATAATTTGTGACCTGTTGTACGCTTTTAAACTTTTTATCGAATGAATGTATGTTGAACCTTGAACAACCATTTTTATGTGTTGTCTATGATTGGAGTTATTGTGCTATCGCGTAACACTCTTAAAGACCCTTTCGCTGTACCGATACGAAAATTGAGAGTGTTACAGTTCAAGAGTGAACGGATCCCAAAATCCAACACGTCTCTCACAATAAACCGTTAATCTTCACGAAATGAGTCGGAAGCGGCGCCATTTAATAACTAAATTTTGTTAGGTTCTTTTTCGATTCAATTCGAATTGATTACCAGTTGAAAGTGTGACTCAGTCGTCTTTGGTGATAAAAGAAAAGGTATCGTTGTCTAAAACTAATTAAAGATAAAAAAAATAAAGCTTTAAAGGGAAATGACAAAATATATAAGGAATAAACTAAAAATTAAAACGATTGACAAATAATAAAGAAACGATATTAAAAACAAATATGAAAACGAAAAAATTAATAAAAATAAAACTAAAAGAGGAAATTAACTTTCGGCTGAAAAATAAAATTTACTTAATAAAAAAGGAGAAAATAAAACTAAGTGGCTACTTTAAAACTAAACGAGGTAAAAGCTAAAACGGGTACTAAATAAAAGATAAAACTTAAACTTTTGGAAAAAATATTAATACTAAAAATTGATGAAAAATACAACTAAAAATACGTGACTTTCAGAATTGAAATCGGAGAAACTTTCAGATTAAACTAAACGATTACGGAACAATATAAATAAATAAGAAAGCAAGTAAGCTAGTAGCTGGAAGCACCCAGGCTAGCAGCTAATTTAGGCGGGAAACTAGGCAACCTAGCAACTAGGCAAGCAGCTCAATCTATTTTATTCGGAATGTTTGGTTCGGGAAAATGGTTCATTCGGAATTTTTATTACTCATTCGGAATTATTTGTTGGTTCGGGAAAAATAACTCATTTGGGATATTTTGTTGGTTCAGGAAATTTAACTCATTCGGGATATTATACTTGGTTCGGGAAAAACTGGGAAAATAGCAGTAAAGCGAAAAACAGAGGATCGAGATCCAACTTTTATGAACAAGAATTAATCTAAAAACAACCAAATTAAATCTAATGATTCAAACAAACTAACCACTAATTATCAACTAACAACAATCAATCAAACCAAATCAACAAAACTAAGAATAAAAACTAGATTAATGAAAACCCACTTAATAAAACTATAAAAACTCAAGAACACAACCAAATCAATTAAACTAGATCTTCCAAATCAAAAACAATAAAGGAAGGATGAGATTAATGAAAGGATTGATTAAAGGAAACTTTTATTAAATGACTGAGATTCAAAAACACAAAATTAAAGATTAAACTTACATGAAACTTGAATGAAAAGATGGAAAATGAAGGTGCCAAACACCTAAAGGAGGTGTCGACTTAAAAAGAAAGAAAACTAGGAAAAATGAAAAACTAAAATTAACTAATTTTATAACACCCTCCTAATGACACGTTAGGAGGGTATATATAGGAGGTGGGGAGGCTAGGTGTTGATGCTTTCTTCTTTCTTTCTTCTCGTCTCGAATCGATTTAGATTCATTGTTTTCTCGACGTCGTCTCGGGATTTGTCGATATAAATTGAACTCGTCTTATAATTTTCTTCTTTAATTAGACTTGGTTCTTCGACTTCATTAAACTTCCATCTTTAGACTTTTTCTTCGATAAATCATCAGAATAGGCCTTGGACTTCCAAAATAACCAGACTCAAGAAGGTAATATATATTAACTAGTTGTTGTATTGGAATTGGTTACGGATACAAATGGTCTTATATATACATGAGACCTAATTATAACCAAAAAAAGTTCCTAAACAATTCGTTATTTAGTTTCAAATTAATAATTGAGATCGTCGTCTCAGTCACATGGCTAAGTTTCTCAATCTGTTTCACACTAAAAAGAAACAAAAACCTGAGAAAACAATGAAACCTGAAAAACCAGAGTTCTGCAAAACACTCGAACCACCACAGCCTTACAGATTTTCGGAAAGAAGTAGAGGAACTGCGGTGGGGATTGATATCGGGACAATATACTCTCGTGTGGCTGTCTGGTCTAACAAGCACACCCGCGTTGTAATCATTCCTAATAAACTGTTAGTTTGTGGACGTAATTTAAATAGTCGTGTGTTAGGATCGAACTCGAGACTATGGGATTGCACACAAACGTTTAGAGCTATTTTTATTTAATTATGTTTTTATTAAACGTAGTTAAATAGTTAACGAGTGTTAATAACCGTGAATAACGGCCGTTAAGTATTTAATGGAAAATGACTAACGGGCATTAACTAGTAAAAGTGGAAACAAAATATTGTGTCCCAAAACTATTTTGGGAGCACAATAGGCCGCCCCTTTTGATGGAACATTTATGTGTTTGTGGTGTATGTTTTGGTTTTAAGACAAACAATATATTCTCTATATTTAGTTTTGTCTCCTAACTTAGGCTTACATCCACTATAAATACAAAGGGTTTTTCATTGTTTTCTTTTCTCATTCAAGTGAAAGAAATCATACCCAAACCCTTGCTAGCCATGCTCGGTCGAATCCCTTCTCTAGGGCTGATATGGTTTTGAGTTTTCCACTTCTACGACGCGGTTCTGATCGTATGACCTAGCTTGTCAAGTAGCTTGTTCGAGACGTATGTACAGGAACATAGATTCAACCTTTGTTATGTTGATCTTGGATTGGTGTTTTGCATTCTATTTATTGGAAGCATTGCAAGGTACATTCCCGTTTAATTTTATGTTCAATTAATTATATGCATGTTATGATTATATGATCCGTAATCGCTTCCGCGTGTGCTATGATGTTTATATGTTTTGTTTATCAAAATAAATGTTATGTTAGATCTAACAAAACAACTGTGACATCAAGAGCCGTTTTAACATTGCAATAATTATTGAACACCTAATGATCTTAATAATTGTATTGTTAAAACATGAGTTTTAGGGTTTACCATTTTTTTATAAAAATCGGACCATAATGCTAGGATCACACGAAATATTTTGTGTTATTTCTAAATAAAGAAAAGATTTTCTTGTAAACCCTATAATACATGTTAGATCTTTAGGTTTTAATTACTTTATTAACTTGTTAGTTCATGTAATTAAATTAATCGGGTAATGATCCTAAAATAATATAATCTTTACTTGTTTTAAGTGATTATATGGATCTACAATATAATCTTTACTTGTTTTAAGTGATTATATGCCTACAATATAATCTTTACTTGTTCTAAGTGATTATATGGATCTATTAATAATCTTTACTTGTTTTAAGTGATTATTTGAATAGACAAAAAAATCTTTACCAATTTTAAGAGATTATGTGGATCCATGATAAACGTGCATGATTTCATGGATCAAACTTGCATGTGGCTATGTGATTTTTTAGCGCATATATTTTGTAAATTTGTGCTTACAAGTTATTTTTGTCTTAGATATTTTTTGATATATGCCTATGTGTTTAACTAATTTTGTTTGAAATGTTGTAAACAATGGGTATATTTTCCAAAAAAATTTATTAATTCAACTAAATTACTATATAAAAACAATTGATTTGTTAATAAGTTTAAATGAGACCTATGAGACCTATTATTGAATGTATCTAGTGTTTTAAATTATAATTAGTATCCTTATCCGCTAGAGTGTTCCATCTCGATATTTCATCTTAGCTGAGCGTGTTGGGTTTACGAATTAAAGTGCCCTCGCTCCCCAAATGATTATAGAATGGCGTCTACGAATAATGGCTACTGAATACATAATTCTAGCACTCTATAATTCTTTAATGTGGTCATTTAATCTTCAAGAAAATGAACTATAAAAGTTTTTTATAAAACTTATGGTATGGAGTTGTACGCATGCTTCTCCATACATAATCTTTGATTTGACACATCAAATAATACCCACAATTTAAGTTGAATGCCATCTAATTGGAAACAATTGAAGTTGCAATTTTAGTCAAGTGAGAGCATTGGATTAAGATTGTGATGGAAAGAAAACTATTCATATGAGTGAGATCTCGATTGAAGGTTTTAAGTTCATCAAATTAGAAGACTTAATTGAGTTAATTAGTGAAATCTAGAAACTCAAGGCATTAGAGAGGGACTAAACATGTTTACAAGCAATGTTTTAACTTGCAATGTAAGTCTTGTAAATATACTAGAATTGCAAAAGAGTTTGTCAATTAAATTGTTCGACAAGTTGCCATGTTGAATACATTTATTACTAGCAGATCAACTGATGTAGTAAATTTATGTCACCATGGGTACTAGTTATTCAAGGAAAATGCTATGGTTAATTTGTAACTTGGGTAATTTTATTTTCTGAAAGTATTTATTATGGAAAAAACTAAGATAGAATTTTGTACATTCTTTTAAATGTATTAATGCAACATTAAACCATAAACATGGTTTATTCAAATAATTGTAAATTGATCTACAACCGTAAAGGTGTAAGGATAGAGTCAATCTTTACAATAAATTATAAACCTCATTTCTTTTCCAAGAAAGAAGAATTTAAATCAATTCTAGTCCTTTTCATGGTTGAAGAAGGAATAATTGGAATATCAGAAAAGTCTAATTCTAAATGCATAACTCATATCAAACTTTAATAGTTAAGAAATTTACATATTTTTGAGTTATTAAATTAGAGAATACCGTAAAATAGTAAAAGACAAACTAGCAATCTTTATCTAGTAGTTGTGCTTTAACCATAGATAGGCGTCACATACCATTATGGGATGGTAGACCTATTAAAGAAGAAATTGCATGCCAAAATTTCTTTTCAAGTTTAAAAGCATTTGATGAATAAGTCATCATTTAGGAAGTAGTATAGTTGTTCAAAAGTGTAAGAAAGTAAACAACACATAAATATATCTCACATGATTTGAAACCCTTACAGTTGTCAAATTCAGTGGGAGTATTATGTTGTTATACAATTCTAGACTATTATAACGTTCTCTGATTTTGTGGGAGTTGCAAGACCTTTAATCTTGGAAATTATCCATATTATTATAACGTTCTCTAGATTAGTGGGAGTTACAAGCTTATTCGCTTGGTAATTACCCATATGATCCCTAGAGTGTATCTAGAATTACTTTCGAATGTTTTACACTTATGTTTCCAAGGATAAGTCATAAACTTATTCTTGATAATTAAGTGGTTCTACATCTACTCGAAATGATAAATATATAATGACATAATTATATTTATAACAGACAAAGGTTATACGTGATGTTTATCTACTATATGAGATCGTTCCATGCACAAGTGGAAGAATTATACATTGTGTGCAAGAAACAACTCATAAAGATATGATGATTCTCTTGACTTTAAAGTAAGAGACTAACAATCTGATATATATATATTAGATGAAAGTTAGAACTTGTGTAATTGTGATAATAAAGATTATGATAACGTATACATATCATTCAAATTAAAAAATACTTGTAGTTTGCATTTAGTCATGTGAGAGCTTGGACTAAATTGCAATCACAAGGGTAAAATATCCACATGTCGTGAGATCGGGCGTGGATTATATTACAGTTTCTTAAGTTGGATAATTCCCTTGAATGATATTAAATACATAAAGTAATCTTATACTACTAAGAGAAATATTTATGTAGCATCGGAATTACATAAATAGACTAGTAGTTAATTAACTTGAAAAGACTAATGAAACCTTGAGGTGTTCATGATTACCTAAATTATACATGTTTATGTTTTCTTGGTAAAGTCACAAACATAAAGTCTTGAAAAAAATATATAATATAAAGTAAGACGTCAAAGTATTATGTCTTATTCATTAACACATATACATGGAGTCATTTTTCAAATGACTTAAAACGTTTGATGGAATTATAACAAATTTATGTCTTATCTTAAAGACATATATATGAAGTGATTATGTTATAAAGCATGCAAAATGGTTTGGAAACTATTATACCATTAACTTGTATTAGTTGGTAAATAGGAAAACCTAAAGATATATATATTTATCTTAAATATTGTTAGATTGATCTAAAATATTAATCCTAATAAAATATTTCAAATGTATTTTGGAAGTTTAAAGTTAGGTAAATCGAACTTTCAATATATTGATTGATTCGAGATAAATATATCTTCTTTCTTCCAAAAGTTTTCAAGGTTAGGAAGTTGAGTAGGACTCAGATTAAGAAGATTAATTAAGATATCATTATATATGGAATGTGATGAATCACGTTATATCTTAAATTGAAATTCATAAATTGATTGAACTACTTAAGAAGTAGGTTATTAACAAACTAAATGAATTATCGTTGTACTTGTAGTATCCCAAAAGATAACTTTGATTTATTTTTGCTAAGTATTTAAAGGTTAACTTTTAAGTACTAAAAGCAAGTTGAAGTTTTGATATTGGAAAGATAAAATTACAAGGTACATGATCTTCTAAGATACACTAGTAATTATCATGAGGTAGGCTTGTAAATGCTAATACTCTTGATGAAGGAATTTTAGTCATAAATCCGCAAGGATATCTCGGATATGCTATTAATATGCTGAGAATTATGAGTTACATAATATAATTATGTTTTGTTACCAAATGAAGAATTGAGTAAAATTACTCATACTATGAATGACATAGATGCTGTCCAGATAAGATAATCAATCTTGATGATTTGCTTTATCTTGATAGTTTGACTAGAAAGTAAAGATGAGTTTCTACAAAGAGAAAGTAACCTTAGAGGTTTTAATCTTTGTGTTTGAAATCATATGAACAAAGTTGTACACATATTTAATGTATGTAATTTTGGCTAGATAATAAATCACGCTTAAGAAATTAAATGTGATTGAATATTCTTTCCTAAAACACATTAAATATATAAAGATTATGATTGTCATACTATCTGACAATTGAATTTATATGAAATTTTTCTTGAATGACTACTTAAGCGAGGATGATAAGTAATCAAAAGAAGTTTATTAACTCAAATAAATCTTTGGAGTGTACTAAGTGCAATTATCCATGAGTGGATAAATGTGTGCATCTAAGAGATTATTCTTATGTTTTAATTTGAAAGTCAATGTTAAGATTTAAAATTAAAGTAAGATAATTCCTAATTATTTCTGGAAGCTAGTGGAAGTATTATGATTAGTTTCTTAAATTGTATATGTTGAATAAACATATAAGAAAGTGATGGAGGCCCAAGTATTGAAGAACGGGCTGACTTCTTTCTAGAGGCCCGAGATCGCGTGACGAAGAGGGGTTTAGTAAAATGGGCATAACTTTTGCATCCTAAGTCTGTTTTCAGCCCGTGACCTATCAAAACGTGCGTAAAAAGGAGACCGACGACGCTGTAACCACCTTTTAGCTGTTTGCGGATTTTATAAGGCCCGAAAAGCCTTTTTACTATCAGTTTTTTGCATTTTTATGTTTTTTTCACTTTCAGTTGGACTTTGTCATTGGGCTACGGTCCAGCCCGTTGGATTTTTACGGTTTTTCTTTGTTTGCAGTCATTATTTAATGAATCTGCTGTAACCCTAGCAAGACAGTTATCAGTTTAATAAAAGTTAAACCACTGGCCGTTGTGTTGCCGTGTTTTACCCTAATTTTCGGGCATTCTTCAGAATCAACGATTATTAGCAGAATTGTTTCTGGCATTCTTGTTGAATCAACAGATCCAATTACTTATCTTTGTTACTTTGTTTTTTAGTCTACATCAGTTGGTATCAAGAGCCAAAGTTCCTGATCAAGATGCCTCCAAGGAGAATTAGGCCTATTCACGATGTGAATGAACAGGAATTTGAGTAGCGTATGATGGAAAGAATGGAGGAGCGATTCGATCAAATGTTTGATCAATTGACCGACCAGATGAACACTTTGATGAGCAATAGGAGGCCTCGTAATCCCCGTCATGAGGAAGAAGATGCAGATCTGGAAGAAAATCCGTTTGGTGATGGTTTGTCTGATGATGAACAATCAGTAGGGCGACGGATGAGAGATCGCAGTGGGAATAATAATAGGCATTGGGAGACCAGAATGAGGGTTAATATTCTCGAGTTTAATGGGGACACTTTAAAGCCTGATGAGTTTATTGATTGGCTTTTTGTTGTTGAAGAAGTATTTGAATTCAAAGAAGTTCCAGAAAACAAAAGGGTTTCGTTGATCGCTACCAAGTTACATGGTTGGGCATCCGCGTGGTGGCAACAATTGAAACTGACGAGGAACAGAGTTGGGAAGTCAAAGATCACGAGTTGGCAGAAGATGAAGAAAGTCATGAGGGATAATTTTATTCCTCATAACTACCAGCGAATGATGTACCAACGGTTACAGAATCTGAAACAGGGGGCAAAGTCTGTTGAAGATTACACGACCGAATTTTACCAACTAATTGCAAGGAATAACGTTCAAGAGACAGAAGATTAGCTTGTTTCTCGATACATTGGTGGTTTAAGAGTCCAGATCATGGATTATGTTAACATGTTTGATCCGATGACACTTTCTGAAGCGTATCAACGAGCACTGACTTTTGAGAAGCAGAACCGACGAGTGGGGAGTTCTTCTTCTCCTGCAATAACAGGTGCTTCTGGTTCGGGTAATGCGGCATCGCGTTTTGCCCCAACTCAGGCTAAAGCAGTTGGTGAGAATATTGGACCAGTTCCTAACGCGATCGGCAGTGGTGGGTTCAAGTGCTTTAACTGTGGTGAACCTGGTCACCGACAATCAGAGTGTAAGAAGGCTGGGAAGAGGCAGTTATTTATTGAACCTGTGGAAGATGATGATGTGGCTTATAATGACTACGTGGGAGACGCAGTTTATGATGCAGAACTTGAGTATGAGGAGGAGTATGTGTCTGGAGATGTGGGGGTGAATTTGGTGGTAAGGCGCTCCTACTTAACACCTAAAGCTAATGGTGATGATTGGCTCAAACACAACTGTTGGGAATAAATTTAGGCCAGATCACTTGAGCGCTGACAAGAGTAAAACAAGCGTTGACGGGATCAAAACAAGCGCTGACAGCTCAAGCGTTGACAAGACAAAGTCAAGCATTGATACATTGAAGACAAGCACTGATGGGAAGATATACTCTACGCGTTTATTGTATTCTAGATTACTTCTAGTAAAGATAGGAACAGCAATGTATTTTCTATATTTATCTTTACCTAGAATAGCTGATATGTAGATTATTGTACAAGGCTTCTTATGTCTATAAAAGAAGACCTTTAGGTTAATGTTTCATATAAGTTTTCATTCGTAAACTACTTTCATTGTAAGCAAGTTTGATATCATTAATCAAAGTGAAAGTTTGTTTATATCATTGTGTGTTCTTGTTTAAGTGTTAATTCCGCATAACACTTAGATTATCATAAGCATATACAAAGGTTTCTCTAAGTGTATTACTTGATCTAATCTCGTATACATAAAGCTAAATCGATCTAAGTTTGGGATCAACAAGTGGTATCAGAGCTTGTTGAGGAACTTTTGATCTTAAAGAACACAAGAACCCTAATAATCACCAAAACCCTAATTTTCTCAAAAACCCTAACAACATCATGTCTGAAACAATAAACTCCTCCTCCTCACCTTTACCAAACATCAAGATTCCCATGCTTGATGCAACCAACTTTGAATTGTGGAAATTCAACTTTGAGCAATATCTAGGGATCTATGACTACACACTCTGGGAGATCATTGAATATGGAAACACATTCGATAAAGCCCAAAAGATTGCTGATGCTATTACTCAAAGATCAGTTGTTGCTGGATGTTCTGAAGAAGATAAGAAAGAAAAACCTGAAGATGGTAGAGCCGTGTCTGCTGATGACATAGCAAAGAAAAGGGTTGACATGAAAACCCTAAATATTCCGAAAGTCTCTTTGGGACAAGAGAACCAGCATAAATACAGAGGTTATGATTCTGCTAAACACCTTTGGGCAGCTCTTGAAGTTGCATAGGGTGGCAATGCAGATACCAGAGAAGAAAAGAAGAAACAACTCATGCATGATTATGTTGTTTTCAAAGCTCAACCCAATGAGAAGCTGAGTAGTGTAAGAAGCAGATTGCTTGACATTACAAGCAAATTGTCCTTCATGGGGACACAACTTGGTGATGTTGACATTAATGCTACCTTTCTTAAAATTCTTGGTGAGGCGTGGAAGATTGAGGCAAGATCTATTCTTGCCAATAATACTTACAAAAGTTCCACGTTTGATGACATCTACAACAAACTAAGGCTGTTGGAAGATGAAACTCTTTTAGAGCATGGAAGCAAGTCTACCAACAGTAACATGGCCTTTTTCTCTCATAGTGAAGGTCAATTCAATCAGAAGGACTCTTACATGCATCCAGTTACTGGATCATCATGTGTCAGCGCTGGAACAAGTCATATCAACGCCTCCTTTTCAGACGCTGACACATTCAAAAGTGACTCCCCAAGACTTAAACCTGCTGGTTTGGATTTGGATACTGTATGTGCTTATATTGCTTCTTTGCCCAATGGTTCAGTGATTACATATGAGGACCTTGAGCAGATAAGTGGTGAGCACTTGGAGGAGATGGACATTAAGTGGAACATGGCTCTTGCTAGTATAAGAGCAAACAGATGGAACAGAAGGTTTAAGAAGAAGATGACCTTCAACGCCAAAGACACAACTGGATTTGACAAATCCAAAGTTGAGTGCTACAACTGTCATCGTATGGGGCACTTCATGAGGGAATTCAGATATCCTAGAAGATTTTATGTTGGTAAACCCTCAAGTCAAATTGTTAAAGCTCAGGATCCTAAAGCCATGGTTGTAGTTCAAGGAATTGATGGTGTGGGATGGGATTAGAGCTATCTGACTAAGGATGTGAAAGAGGATAAAGATTTGGTTGCTGAAATTGAAGAAGAAGAGCATGTTGAATATGCTCTCATGGCACACTCCTCCTCTTCATCTGATAATGAGGTATACAATGATGCTTAACAAAGAGGTGTTAAGATTATTAAGTGATGTGAGTACTGAAAAGTAAAAATTATCTAATTACCAACTAGCTCTCACTCAAACTGAGAAAACTGTTTCTGAATACAAGAAAATGGAATTTGACTTAAAAGATAAAATAAATATCTTAAAACATGAGTTAAATGCTAGTATTGATATTAGAAACATCATGGAAAGGGTTAATGGTGAGTTACAGGCTAAGCTAGATGAGGCCATTAAGAATAAAGATAATGTTGGCCTTAAAATTCAAAGATTTTATAGAGCCACACAAACCCTAGGAGACTGTGTGAGTAAACAAAGAGATCCTAAGGACATGACTGGGATTGGGATGAATGATTACTCTGTGGTTTCACCACAAGCTGGTGACTTCTATGGTGTCCAACAAAAGGACCTATCTTGGACTGGTTTCCAGAATTCCAAGAGGAGGAATTCATTCCTCCACCAAGAGTTGTCACTCTAGTTGAAGAGTACCAATAAAAGTTGACTGACCTGAATGAATGGAAGAAAGCTAACCCTACTTTGTTTGTTAAGGGTGGCTTGCTATGTGAAAGTCTCAATGAGTCAACACCCATTAAGGTCACTAACCCAATCACTGGTAAAGCTGTTGATCTTGGCTCCAACACTGATAGAAAACCAAGCATTAAGTATGCAGAGATGTATAGGAATACTAGGTCACCCAAGAGCCAAGTTAGCAATAATAGAACAGGCTTTTTCTCTTCTAGACCTAGGGTTGTGTCTATAAAAGCTTGTTACACTTGTGGTAGCTTTTCACACTTGGCATATAAGTGTGTCAACGTTCCCAAAGCCAGCGCTGACAGGAACAAATTCAGCGCTGACAGGAACAAAGTCAACGTTGTTAGGAAGTCAAACATTGTCAGACCCAAACCTTGTGTGGAGCAAAGTCCACAAGTTGTTAGACCTGCCCCATTCTTCACTAGAGGGTCTAACACTCATGGACAAAGACCATTTCAAAAGACAAACACTTGGTCTAATAGGCAATGGGTTTTTGTAGCAAACCCTAGGTTCAACGCTGACAAGGGTAATTTTAGCGTTGACAAGACCAATTCCAACGCTGACAGAAACGTGACCAGACCTAAATATTTGCAACCACAAGGAAAGGGGTCTAAAGCTTCTTCAAGCTTAACATGGAGACCCAAGAAAGATCAAAACCCTAATGATAATGGGATTTCAATGACCTGCAACAGATTTAATTACATTTCAAAGGTCATTACAAAACCTATTGGGGTTAACAGGGTATTTCATCCTAAGAAGGATGAAAATGGGGTTGTTATGAGAACTAAGTCTGTTCTTATTGAACAACCAGATGAATCCAAGACTTCTAAGGCTTGGGTTCCCAAAGAAAACTAATTTGTTTTCTTTATGTGCAGGGCATTCAAAAACAGGTCAATGATTATGGATATTGGGATAGTGGATGCTCAAGGCACATGACAGGGAAGGAAGACTATTTGACAAACTTCACTCCCATAAAGGATGGTGATAAGGTCTACTTTGGAGGCGGATATGGTACTATCACAGTCAAAGGAACCCTTCTCACCAAGAATTTACGTTTTGAAAACGTATTTTTGGTAAAAGAACTTGATTACAATCTTTTTAGTGTATCACAAGTTTGTGATAACAAAAATAAAGTTCTGTTTACTGATACTGAGTGTTTGGTGTTAAGCAAGGATTATAAGATCCCTGATGAGAAATATATTGAGTATAGAACACCTAGGCATAAAGACATATAATAATGTGAATCTGAATGGGATTAGAATGAATAATAATATGTCTTGTTTTTATGCTAAAGCTTCAGTAGATGAGAGTAATATGTGGCACAGGAGACTAGGGCACATAAATTTTAAAAATATAAATAGGCTTGTGAGACTTGGCTTGGTTGATGGTTTGCCTGAGAAGGCCTTCCACAATGACCACTCTTGTGTTGCATGTCTTAAAGGCAAGCAGCACAAGGTCTCATTCAAGTCCAAACATGTGCACTCTAGTTCTAGACCTCTTCATTTGCTTCATATGGACCTCTTTGGTCCAACCAATATAGAAAGTTTGAATAGTAAGTCATATTGCTTTGTCATCACAGATGACTTTTCTAGGTTTACTTGGACATTCTTTCTAGCTATGAAGAGTGACCCAACTAATATTCTAATTGATTTTATCACTCAGATTGAGAAAAAGACTGGCAATGAAGTTAAAATGCTTAGGAGTGATAATGGTGGAGAATTTAGGAATAAGAAGCTAGATGATTTCTGTGCCAGGAAAGGAATTACTAGGCAATTTAGTATTGCAAGAACCCCACAACAAAATGGGGTTGTTGAGAGGAAAAATAGAACCCTAATTGAAGCAGCCAGAACCATGTTGGCTGATGCTCATTTTCCTATAGCCTTTTGGGCTGAGGCTGTTAATACAGCTTGTTATGTTCAAAATAGAGCATTGGTTAACAAAATTCAGAACAAAACACCTTATGAGTTACTTTGGGGAAGAAAACCTAATATTGGTTTTCTCAGACCTTTTGGTTGTCATGTAGTAGTTTTAGACACTAGTGATGCCTTAGGTAAATTTAGTGCAAAAGGTGATGAAGGCTACTTCATGGGGTATTCAGTGCAGAGCAAGGGATATAGGGTTTATCTTAAAGAGGAAAAATGTATACTTGAAAGAGTACATGTTAGGTTTTTAGAAAATAAACCTAGTGATCCTGAAAGTGGTCCTAATTGGTTGTTTGACTTGGAACCTTTATCTAGAACTTTAAATTATATGTCTGTCACTAATCCAGACATTGTGAAGGTAACTTCAAATGTTTTGGAGGAACAAGTTGTTGATGTTTCAGGTACACAGGTTCATGAAAAGGTTGGATCACAAGCAGAAAAGACATCTCCTATACAAGAATATGTCACAATTCCCATTTGGACAGATGCTTTTGATGCTGCTGCTGCTGCTGGTAAAGATAATGGTGGTCTCCAAGTACCACCAGATACAAACATGCATGGTCCTTCAGGCGCTGACAAAGGCAAATCTAGCACTGACAAGACCAATTCAGACGTTGATGGCTCAGAGGTTGACAACAACAGTTCAAGCGTTGTTAGCCCAAGCGCTGACAAACAAGGTTCAAGCGTTGACAACACTTCTGCACATCTTTTCTCTTCCATTTTTGAACAAGGTGAACCTTCCAATATATATGAAGAGGTTCATCCTCATATTGATGAAAGAGAGTCTGATGAAGAAGATATTGGCAACATGGATAATGAGGTTGAGGACACAAGACTTTTTGAAGGAGGAGTTCTCACATCCACTATGAAGAATCACCCCACTTCTCAAATCATTGGTGATATTATGACTCCAGTTCAGACTAGAAGATCTCATCAAGGTCTTGGTGGGTTTATTGCCAATATTCACAAGAAGGTTGATACCCCTCTTGTGCAAGCATGTTTGTTTGCCTGTTTTCTATCACAACAGGAACCCAAGAAGATATTTGATGCTCTCAAAGAACTAAGTTCGGTGGAAGCAATGCAGGATGAGCTTCACCAATTTGCAATTCAGGATGCTTGGGAGCTGGTTGATTGTCCCAGATATGTCAGACCTATAGGGACAAGATGGGTTCTAAGGAACAAGAGAGATGAAAGAGGCATTGTGGTCAGAAACAAGGCAAGATTAGTGGCTCAGGGATATACACAAGAGGAGGGGATAGACTATGAGGAAGTCTTTGCACCAGTTGCAAGGATTGAAGCTATTAGGATCTTTTTAGCCTATGCATCCTGCATGGGCTTCACTGTCTATCAAATGGATGTCAAGAGTGCCTTCCTCTATGGAACTATTGTTGAGGAGGTATGTGTGATGCAGCCTCCTGGTTTTGAGGATCCAGAGAATCCAGATAAAGTGTATAGAGTCAAAAAGGCTATGTATGGACTTCATCAAGCCCCAAAAGCATGGTATGGTACTTTGTCTACTTACTTAGTGGACAATGGATTCAAGAGGGGCACCATAGATCAGACACTATTTACAAAGAAGAAAGGCAAGGATGTGTTGCTTGTCCAGGTCTATGTTGATGACATTATTTTTAGGTCTACTGATCCAAAGATGAGTGAGGATTTCTCCAAGCTTATGACAGACAAATTCAAGATGAGTGCTATGGGGGAGATGAACTTCTTTGTTGGTTTACAAGTTCAGCAGAAAGAAGATGGTATCTTCATCTCCCAGGACAAATATGTGGCTGAGATCTTGAAGAAATTTGGCTTTTCTCCACATGAAAAGAGGGCTACTACTCCTATGGATAGAGAACACCCTTGGGGAAAGATTGGAGATGGGAAATATGTTGATGTCAAGCATTATAGATCCATGATTGGATCATTGATGTACCTTACTGCCTCCAGACCTGACATCATGTTTGCTGTGTGTGCTTGTGCACGCCATCAAGTGACTCCCAAAGACTGTCACCTCTATGCTGTGAAGAGGATCTTTAGGTACCTAAGATTCTATCCTAGTCTTGGTTTGTGGTACCCAAAGGATTCCCCATTGGAGCTGATTGCATATTCAGATAGTGACTATGGAGGTGATAAATTTGATAGGAAATCCACAACTGGTGGATGTCAGTTTCTTGGGAGCAGGTTGATATCTTGGCAATGCAAGAAACAAACAATGGTGGCTAATTCTACAACTGAAGCTGAGTATGTTGTTGCAGCTGCTTGTTGTGGACAAGTTTTGTGGATTCAGAACCAGCTGTTGGACTACGGGTATAATTTCATGCATACCAAGATATTTGTTGACAATAACAGCACTTTATGCATCATTAAGAATCCTGTACATCATTCTAAAACTAAACACATAGAAATTAGACACCATTTTATAAGAGATTGTTTTGAAAAAGGTTTAATACAACCAGATAGGGTTGACACTGAGGAAAATGTGTCAGATTTACTAACTAAACCTTTTGATGCTGGGAGGTTTCAATACTTGGTAACAAGTATTGGAATGGTCAATCTCACATAATATGTGTTTTAGAGTCTTTATGTAAAAGTATGTACACGATGATGCATTGTTATTAGTCTTATTGATGATTTAGATTTTCCACTATATTTTTCTAACTCTGACAAAGGTTGCTTGAACACTGATAAGTGTTTTTGTAACGTTGTTAGCAATATAATTATCTAACACTGACAAAGCTTCCCTCAACGCTGTCATGTGTTATCGGGGCGTTGTCAGCAACAATGTTAGATTTGTGGTTTTCAATCTAAATGTGCAGGTGGTGTTAGCAGTATACCATTGGATACAGAGTTGCTTATGGATCAATGGAGAAGCATTTGGACAAGTTTTTATTTATGGATGATGGTTGGAATTTTTAATTCCTATCTTGACATAAATTTTTATGTTCATGCATGTTTTTAGCAACTTATGTATCATAGTTTAAGGGGAGGTTTTAGGAACCTTTAGGATGTTTGGGTATCCATATGATACTCTTATCACAATTCTAGATTGTGTCCACAGGTGAGTATGAGTTAGTTTTACTAAATCATGAGGCACTGTAGCATGCAAAGTTGATATACTATGCATGCTGCCAAGACATTTTTGGCCTAGATTTGGTTGTGGTCTGTTGGGAGACTTGGGAATAATTTTGTTATGGAATTTACCTGGGAGTAACAAGGAATTTTATAAGGTAACTTGGTTATTAATAGTTTTGGTTAGCAAGGGGCACTAGAGGACTGTTATGTCTATCTTGCTTAAGCAAGTGTGCATAACTGGACATCCTTGCCGCCCTATAATAATTATCAGCTTTTTGGTTATCTTCTCTAGGATAAATTACTTTGTTAAGGTCATTTTTCATTTTTAAACATTTTTTTTTTTGGACGCTGACAAGAATTTTTCCAAGCGTTGTTGTGACCAATTTAGACGCTGACATGGCTATAGGAAAACGTTGACAAGATTTTAGCCGTTGGGCGTTGATAGGTTATTTTTTACCATTGACACTCAATGGGTCCTACCCAGTTGTTACTTTTTGACATATTTTTAGGCCGTAATTTTGGGAGTTGTTACCTTTCATTTAATGCATGAGAAAAACTTATAATTTTTCAATATTTTCATGATTGTGTTTTTGAAAATACTTGCCTATTTTTGGGCTAATCACATGCATTTTCTTCTCCTATAAATTTGGCTCCTATTTTTAAACAGGGTATCTATAATTCTTGTCTAACACAATTTTCTCTTATCAACTTCATCTTCATCAATCAATTTTAACAGCTTTCAACAATGGCACCAAAGTTTAAACCATCAGAATTGGAATTGGGGTTCAGAAGCCAACACAACATGATCGCGTATCTTGAAGTTGATGATACTCTGTTTCCCCAATATACACAAATGGTGGCGTATTTGAACGCATCCCCCCTTAGGTATGCTCTTTCTCATGCACCACTCATTCCAGTCACACATATTAAACAGTTTTGGAACACTGTTAGTTCCTCAACAGTTAATAGAGTGACTACATTAACTTCTATTGTTCATGGGAGACCTTGGGTGGTTACTGAGGCTTTGGTACGCCAAGCCTTGCATCTTGATGATGTTGATGGTATAGCCACCCTTCCTATTAGAGAAATAGAACAGGGTCTAAGGGCTTTGGGTTATCCTTTTCCTGATGAAGGAACTTTAAACAAGTATCATAAACAGGAGTTTCCCCCAGCCTGGAAGTACCTCATACATGTTCTCCTACAATGTTTGAGCCCCAAATGCACTACACACAATGAGATCAATAGATCTATTGCAAGTGCTATTGTGTGCATTGCAACAGAGCAAAAATTTAATTATTCTAAAATGATTTTTGAGGGCATGTGTAAAAATAAGGGGAACAAAATGACTTTAGCTTATCCCCGATTTTTGCAAATGGTTTTTGATGTTCAAGGATACTGCACAAGGGATCATAATGATTTTTATGAGATCCCTGTGCAAAAGAAAGCTATTTTTATGAAGATGAACTCACCCCCCCATCGTGACCTACCCTTAACCCAAGCTATGCTTGCTGTCATTACAGCAGCACAACCCCAACCAGACCCCAACCCCAAATTGACCCAATACCTGAACCATTACCTTCACCTGAACATATGCAAATTGGCCAAGAACCCTTGAACGCTGAAACGTTAAATGTTGGCGTTGATGTGCCTATTTCCAACGTTGACACACAACCTTCACAATCCCAAACACCCCTTAACCAACCCACATCCACTCAATCAACTTCATCTTCTACACCCCTACAATATAGGTTACAGAAACGCCAAAGGACTACTGGAGCGTTCTCCTCTGGTGGTCCTAGCCATGTAGCAGAGAGAACCACCACCACAAGTGTGGTTGGTGATATGGATGAGGCTGGGACTATTGGTTCTGGCTTAGAAGCTGGCCAAGGCAGTCCCACCATCATTAAGTCCTCATCCATGCCCAATGAATCTGACTTGGGAGGTCAAATCCCCATTTTAGAATAGGGCAGATTGGAACCAATGACCCTAATTGAATTGACGGCAGTCTGCATGAGCTTGCAAAAGCAAAATGCAGACTTAGTACAAGTTGTCAGCTCACAAGGCCTTGAACTCAAGCAATTGAGGGAGAGGATTGTTTTTTGGAGACTGCAAGTGCAAGGAGAGATATGGAGGAATCTTCCAAAGGGGAGGAAGATCCAATAAATCTGAGTGATAAGGGCAGCCATGATGGTCAATCTTTGGATGTTGCTGAGGCCCTTACAAGTTTGAAGAGACAGACAGGTTTTGATACGTCCTTAGTCTCTCCTACAAACTTAAATTTATCATTTACAGCCATGTTGGAGGAGATTGCAAAAGGCGCTGAGACAGGAAATTTGGGCGTTGACAAGGAGAATTTGGACGCTGACAGAAATATTTTGGGCGCTGATAGAACAAAATTGGGCGTTGACAGACCTGCACATGAGGGTGATGTATCCCAGTCATCATCCATCATCAAGGAGGTTTCTTCACAGGTATCACCATCTACCTTACCAAAAATTGCTCCATTAGATAAGGGTACGGGTATTATGGTAGAAGAGATTGTTCCAAAGGATGCAGCTCAAGTTGAGTTTGATAGAAGGTTGGCTGCAAAAATCATGGAACAAGATAGAAAGGAGGTGAAAGAGTCACCATTTGTTGTTACTTCAGAAGAAGGAAGTGATGGAGCTAGCTCAAACTCAAGTGTTATGATTATAGAACCAGAAAGACTTGAGTATGGAGATGAGTTGGCCAAGGAGAAATTGAGAGAGTTAAAATTGCAGGTTGACTTTGATATGCCAGAGGTGGTTCAAATGTATCATGCTTGGGAAGAAAGATGTATGGAGAATCCACACTTGACCATTTTAGATCAAATATGGGGTTTGGAGATTCTCCTCAGAGTACAAAAAGACTGCCAGGTTGATAGGTGTGAAAACACCCATCTTTTCTACCACTTAATTACAATAATAACCGAGCCAAAACGTGTATTTTATGTCTTTTATGTCAAAATTATGCGTGGTTTGTGTTTTTGTTGTGATTTAGGACGAAATTGTGAAAAGTGGAGAAAACACGGATATTCATGGGCATTTACGGACTTTTATTGAAGAAAAAGATGAAAGACGAAGTCAAGAAGTCAAGAGTGAAAAAAGAACGGAAGTCCAAGACCAATTCTGAAGATTTATCGAAGAAAAAGTCAAAAGACGGAAGTTTATCAAAAGCCGAAGAATTCAAGTCTATTTTATTGAAGAATTTAAAGACGAGTTCAAAGAAATCCCGAAGCCAAAAGTCCTTTAAGTCAAAGTTTAAAGAAGATTAGAAGAAAAGGACTAAGCATGCAATTAATGAAGATTAAAGAAAGAAGGACTTAAGCTTGTAATTAAGAGAAAAGGAAAGAGGGGAGGAAGCTTCCTAATCCTCCCCTATATATAGTTAGGACTAGATTAATTATTTTCTTGTTGGCTAACTTGACAAATTAGCTCTTCCACATTTATTTTCGTGCACATTTAAATACTTGTCAATTTAATTACCTTGTCTTGCACCTTAAATTCCTTTAATTTCAAGTAAGTTTTCATTTAATTCTTATCAATCTTTACTTTACCTTGTTAATCTCTCATCTACCTTTCTTAATCTTTGATTTTTATGTTTATGTTGTGTTCATGTTCATGTTTTTATTTTGATCAAGTGGGTTTTTGATTATTGTGGTTAAATTTGTTAGTTTTGTTGATTTAAATTGTTAGTTTATGATTATTGATGTTTCGTTATTAATTTGATTAAATTGTTTGTTTGATTTTGGTTAAATTTGTTGTTAGATTCGTGTATTTTGTTATCCCTTGTTCTTCGGGGAGTTTGTTTCTGTGTTTGATAATTCTCAGGAAACTTCTGAACCAAGAGAAGAGGAGTGTTCATTCGGAAGTCTGAAAGTTCAGGATCAAGGGCTTCATCCGGAAGTCTTCCGAATCTAGAGTTGTTCATTCGGAACTCCAAAAGTTCCGAACCAAGCTAGCTTCATCCGGAAGTCCAAAAGTTCCGGATCAGAAAGGTTTCATTCGGAACTCAAAAGTTCCGGATCAAGCAATTCATTCGGAACTCCAAAAGTTCCGGATCAGAGAGGGTTCATTCGGAACTTAAAAGTTCCGAGTCAATCAGTTTATTAGGAAGTCTCAAAAGTTCCGAATCAATTCGAAAGTTCCGAACCAAGGGAAAAAGTTTCGGATCAATATCTTTCGAACGAAGTTCCGGATCAAGGGAAGGAAAAAGTTCTGGATCAAGACCAAAACTTCCGAGTCAAGCTTCATCCGGAAGTTCATTCGGAAGTTTTGAACTTCCGAATCAAGGTTCTTTCAGTTCTTTTCTTTAGTCTTTCTTTTTAAATTTCAGTCTTTTATTTTTAAGCTTATTTTTCCCGCCTTTTTATTTAATTTCACTTTAAGATTACTTGCCTTAGCTTTATTTTAGCCTTGCCTTAGTTTAAGTTTTAGTTGCGTTTTAAGATTGCCTTAGTTAGATTTAAATTTGCGTCATTTACTTTAGTGCCCTTTAATTTCAGTCACATTTTTAAATACTTGCGCTTTATCTTAAGTAGACTTAGATTTACTTTAACGCACTTTACTTTACTTGTTTTGCACTTTTATTTAAAAAAACTACAACGACACATTTTTGTTCCACCAAAATAAAACAGAGTCACATAGAGAACCTAGATCAATTCGATTAGACACACGACAAAGAACTTTAATTTTTATACGGGCCAAAAGCCTTGTATTAAATGGCGTCGCTGCCGGCTCTTTTCGTAAAGATTAACGGTTTTCTGTGAGAGACGCGTTGCTTTTTGAGATCCGTTCACTTGTGAGCATTATTTTTCTTGCCTTAAAAATCCAAAAAAATCCATAAAAAATTTCAAAAATCTAAAAAGATTTTATCTTTATTGTGTATATATATTGTCTTTGTGTTTGGTTTCTTTTTCTTTTGCATTTTCAGGTGTATGCGTACTAGATCTTCTAATTATCAAGAACCCGAGCCTCAAGAATATTTAGATATGTCAGGTGTTAACAACAATAATCTTCCACCGCACCTTAATAATAACAACAATGTTCTTCCACAGCCCGATCTGCGGACCATGGAGGAACTTTGTCAACCAACCATGTTTGGACGAGGAGGACCGATTGCGCCGATGCAAATCAACGCTCCTAAGTTTTCGTTGAAGCACCACATGATTCAGCAAGTACAAACAAACCCATTCCGTGGATTGCCTGATGATGATGCCAACAAACACCTCGACAAGTTCATTACAATCACCCAAAGCATGAAGTTGGCCGGTGCCACAATGGATGAACTTCGCCTACAACTCTTTCCACACACTTTATTACATCATGCCAAGAAATGGTTTGATCGTCTCCCGAAGAATTCAATTCACACTTGGGATGACATGACTCAACGCTTTTTGTCGCGCTACTTTCCACCATCCATGGTCACGAGTCTTCGCAATCAGATCAACGGTTTCATGCAAGACCCTGATGAATCTCTTTTTGATGCTTGGGAGAGATATAATGTCTTGATTGATCGATGTCCAAACCACAACATGCTCCCTGTAACCTTAATCGATACTTTCTACAACGGTTTGACTTTTCGAGATCGTGATACGATTAATGCAGCCGCCGGTGGCACATTCATGAAAAGGAGACCCGAGGAGTGTAGAGAGCTTATTGAGAACATGACTACTCATCATAAAAACTGGGATTCCTCTGCTTCTTCAAGGAACAACCCGAGAGTCAATGTTTCTTCCACCTCAGCAAACCCTGAGATGACCGAACTCACCCGCATGATGACTGAAATGAGCAAAAGTATTACGCTTCTCGCTTCAAACCAACAACAACAAGTTAAAGCGGTTGCTAATCCTTGCGAAACATGCGGCGGTCCTCACTCATACACCGATTGTCCTTCTACACAAGGAAATCCGGAAAATGTGTATGCAGCTTATGGTAATTATTCACCGGAAAATTACCAAGCTAGACAACAAGGGGATAGAAATCTGCTGAGTTACCGATCCAACAATTACCTTTCACCCGGTTTTTCTCCTCCAAACCAAAACCCCGCCAACAACTACAATATGAGCAACCAAATCCCACCAAGAGCTTCTAATCCTTATCACCCACCCGCTCAACAAACCCCACCCATTAATCCCGATGTTGAAGCCACAATGAGAACCCAAGGTGAGCAAATCAAGAATCTGCAAAGCCAAATTATCAATCTAAGAGGAGATATCACGAAGCAAGGAAATGAGATTAGAACCGATGTTCGCGATAATATTCAATCCTCCTTCAGCACTCAAACGAATGAATTAAAGAATCTGTTGGCTAGTTTCTTGCCCGCCGCTCAACCTTCTTCTTCAAGTTCTCTACCTTCAAACACCGTCACCAATCCGCGAGCCAATGTGAGTGCTATTACTACTCGTAGTGGAGTCACCATCGTCGGACCACCAATCCCACCCCCATCATCTACACCTCCTCCACCACCATGTATCCCTAATCCTCATACACCTAGTATTAGTGCACCATTACCGTCTCCGCCTCGTCATGACGATGTATCTCGGAAGGATCCTTCAACATCTCAACCTTTACCTACTACACCTTCACCTTCCACCTATAAACCCAACATCCCATATCCTTCTCGCTTAGGCAAGACCAACGAGCTAACCAAGAATGACTGTCAAGTATCGAAATATGTGAATATGCTATCTCAAATGACCATCAACATTAGCCTTGTTGAAGCACTTGTCCACATGCCGAAATTTGTCAAAGCATTCAAGGAATTGCTTAGCAAGAAGGAGAAGCTGATTGAACACGCCAACACACGCTTAAATGAAAACTGCTCTGCAGTTATTTTTAAAGAACTTCTGGAAAAGCTTGGAGATCCCGGTCGTTTTGTGTTGCCTTGCGTGTTCAACAAAACTGAAGAATTTACTGCCCTTGCTGATCTCGGGGCCAGTATTAATTTGATGCCACTGAGTGTTTGGAAAACACTATCATTACCCGACCTCACTCCAACAAAGATGACTCTTGAACTTGCAAACCGCACTCTCGCTTACCCCGTTGGTATAGCCGAGGACGTGTTCATCAAAGTTGGCACATTTACTTTCCCGGTCGATTTTTTCGTAGTTGATTATGAAATGAACCCTCGTATTCCTTTAATTCTTGGTCGGCCATTCTTGAGAATCGGACGAGCTTTAGTGGATGTTGCCGAAGGTGAGTTAATCTTAAGAGTCGAGAATGCCTCACAAATTTTCAAAATGGGGAAGCTTACAGGCAAATACTATGGACGAGAATCAGTGAATATGATTAATGTGCTCGATGACTTTACCGTCTATGACAATCCTCTATTCGATTCTTCCATCGATAACCCACTCTTTGACGATGATGTGGATGATTCTCGATCCACTTTGGAACCTTCTCCCATTTATGATTCTCCACCGGTCTTTGATGCTTATGATGATGATTCTTGCTCAGATTCGGATGATTTTGATGATTGTACTTCTGATTATCCTGAGATGCCCACTTTCGATGATTTTGATGAGGCCGATACTCTTTCGAGCGACTCTTCACATGATGAAGATCCTCCGCGATCACTCGATCCTACTTTGGACGATTACTCATTTGAGGAAGACTTCTCTACGTTTCTTAACACTTATTTCCCTCATGAGAGTGATGCACCTCCTTTTGACTTTGAAGATTATCGTCTTGATCCTACTTTGGATTTGAAGAACATTCTGTCAAAGGAGAAGCAACCGGTCGACACCAATATCCGTTGCACGTATGAGTTAACACCTCTTTGTCCCACTTCTGAGGACGAGGTTGTGCTTCTTCGCGGATATTCTTCACATTCTGCTGCGCCTGAGTGCTATTTTCCCCTAAAGGAAAAGGTGTTCGACCCCGGTATTGAAGTCTTTAAGCCATCTCAGTATCCACCTGATGAAATAAAAGGAAAAATCTTTGGAAATTTTGAAGACATGCTTGCACCACTTCACCCTTGCTTCCACCGTGCTCCATCTTTGCTTAAGGGAACCTTGCCTACTCTTCTTTGGCTTGCCTTGTTCGCCTTAAGCTTGTGTTATTTGCTCGATGAAAACTACGTCTTTGATCCTGGAAGATATGTTTCATGTTTCTTCCATTGATAATCAAGGTCGAGTCAGGCTCACGACTCGGTTAACAAAAATCAAGCGCTTCTTGGGAGGCAACCCATACATCTATCTTTTCGCTTTCTTTATCATAAGTGTAGGGGAGACCCTTTGGTTTTCTATTCCCTCCCCTCTCTTCTTAATCAGGGATTCGAGCTTCAATGATCCACTCTTGATGATTCTTGACGACCCGTGATTCCGTATTCTACTTCTTCCCGGTTCTATCCTAAACTCTTTTCGATTCACTATTTTATATTTTCTCAATATTAAAATAGGAATCTCTTTAGTTGTCTTTTCCTTAACGAGATTTAAACAAAGTGCACAATGTCCTAAGTGTAGGGGAGTTTACTCCCACATGCTTAAACATTGAGGACAATGTTTATCTTAAGTGTAGGGGGACTTCTATCGAAGTTAAGTGGTCTTTTCCTTGTATTTGTCCTCATTTTAACCGGAAAATCAATTTTTCGACATTTTTCAAAATTTTTGATCTATTTTGGCTTATTAGTTTTACCCTTTGCATAGTTATTTTCTTTCCTTATTAGAATAAATGTTTAATAAAGTGGTTTTAATTTTCAAAACGTTGTGAATCTTTTGACTCAACCCGAGTTTACTTATTTAAGTTACTCTAGCTAGTATCCTTAACGTGTTTAAGTCAAGTTTTGCTAGGCTATTATATAGGGAGCTATAAAACGCGAAAGTCTTAACTCTCACGGGTTAAGAACAAGAACTTTTCGCAAGTTCCTATAATTGATCCTAGAGAGTCGTTTATCAAGGGAACTTTAAAACGCGAATTCTAAACTTGAAAAAGTCTAAGAATTTGCAAGATCCTATAGACGACTCGAAAACCCAAAACTTTGATTTAATAGGCTAAGTATCCACGAGTCTCATTACTTGAGATTTTAAACTGTGGAGAACGAGAAATGATAGAGCCAATTATAAGTTCGGTATTCTTTCGTGAATTTATGTGAGTTAATTATAAGCCTATTCTCCCATCGCTTGCTAATAATTTATCTGCTAATAAATAAGGTTGTACGATTTGAAAAGTTACTTAGCTTCTAGCCCAATATCGTTTAAAAGTTGCTCGGTATGGATTAGAGTTCATAGCCAAGGCATAACTTATTGAAGCGGGACGCAAAGATTGGCGAGTCCGAAAAGGCCCTAACAAGGCATGAGGGCTATATTTTGTTGCTAAAGATCCCAAGTGATGTGAAGAATCATTTATCGAAAATCAATATGAAGGATTGAGACACACGACGAAAAGCAAATACTCCCCAAAATCATGGAGAAGTGTATCCGAAAAGACCCTAACAAGGTATGAGGATAAATAGGTCCAAGTCATAAAAGGAGGCGGATCGTTGTATATCAAAGTCCAAAATAAAGATTGGAGAAAAATGAAGAAGTCGTGGTCCAAGTATGAATCTCTCAAAACTTCAAGAGAAGAAATTCCATTATGAAGAGAAGGCCATTATTTCATGAACGTCTCTCAAGGTTTGAAGTATGAAGTCGCTGCCAAATATCGGTCCGAGAAAGGTCTCAAATTGCGAAGCGAGTTATGCCAAGATATGAACTTTATGAGGTCCCGAGAAGTAGTTTTAAAAGATTTTGTCCTTTAGCTAACTATTGATTAAATCGTTCACTTTATTTTCGGCCTAATAAACTATCGAAATAAGTCAAACAATGCATCCTCGTGATCATTCAAGAAAACAATAAAATATAAGAGATACACCTAGGAATAAGGGAGTCTAAGTGAATAATTGGCCCACATGAGTTCGTGATAGTTTACTAACTTATAATAACAATGATCTCGTTTTTAAGCTTGGTTTGGAGAAAGTGAAAACTTGAGGATGATGATTATTCATGACATTTCTAAAACCCAAGGTATGCTTTTGATTTCTTTACTTTGAATGTTTATAGTTTCTATCTCTTTAATAAAGGCCAACGTGGATTGATTATGATGAAAAATGTAAACGTGCTTTGTAACTAATGCATTGCATGAGGACATTGTAATGGTCAAGTGTAGTGGATTTGGTAGGTGTGAAAACACCCATCTTTTCTACCACTTAATTACAATAATAACCGAGCCAAAACGTGTATTTTATGTCTTTTATGTCGGAATTATGCGTGGTTTGTGTTTTTGTTGTGATTTAGGACGAAATTGTGAAAAGTGGAGAAAACACGGATATTCACGGGCATTTACGGACTTTTATTGAAGAAAAAGATGAAAGACGAAGTCAAGAAGTCAAGAGTGCAAAAAGAACGGAAGTCCAAGACCAATTCTGAAGATTTATCGAAGAAAAATCAAAAGACGGAAGTTTATCAAAAGCCGAAGAATTCAAGTCTATTTTATTGAAGAATTTAAAGACGAGTTCAAAGAAATCCCGAAGCCAAAAGTCCTTTAAGTCCAAGTTTAAAGAAGATTAGAAGAAAAGGACTAAGCATGCAATTAATGAAGATTAAAGAAAGAAGGACTTAAGCTTGTAATTAAGAGAAAAGGAAAGAGGGGAGGAAGCTTCCGAATCCTCCCCTATATATAGTTAGGACTAGATTAATTATTTTCTTGTTGGCTAACTTGACAAATTATCTCTTCCACATTTATTTTCTTGCACATTTAAATACTTGTCAATTTAATTACCTTGTCTTGCACCTTAAATTCCTTTACTTTCAAGTAAGTTTTCATTTAATTGTTGTCAATCTTTACTTTACCTTGTTAATCTCTCATCTACCTTTCTTAATCTTTGATTTTTATGTTTATGTTGTGTTCATGTTCATGTTTTTATTTTGATCAAGTGGGTTTTTGATAATTGTGGTTAAATTTGTTAGTTTTGTTGATTTAAATTGTTAGTTTATGATTATTGATGTTTCGTTATTAATTTGATTAAATTGTTTGTTTGATTTTGGTTAAATTTGTTGTTAGATTCGTGTATTTTGTTATCCCTTGTTCTTCGGGGAGTTTGTTTCTGTGTTTGATAATTCCCAGGAAACTTCTGAACCAAGAGAAGAGGAGTGTTCATTCGTTAGTCTGAAAGTTCAGGATCAAGGGCTTCATCCGGATGTCTTCCGAATCTAGAGTTGTTCATTCGGAACTCCAAAAGTTCCGAACCAAGCTAGCTTCATCCGGAAGTCCAAAAGTTTCGGATCAGAAAGGTTTCATTCGGAACTCAAAAGTTCCGGATCAAGCAATTCATTCGGAACTCCAAAAGTTCCGGATCAGAGAGGGTTCATTCGGAACTTTAAAAGTTCCGAGTCAATCAGTTTATTCGGAAGTCTCAAAAGTTCCGAATCAATTCGAAAGTTCCGAACCAAGGGCAAAAGTTCCGGATCAATATCTTCCGAACGAAGTTCCGGATCAAGGGAAGGAAAAAGTTCCGGATCAAGACCAAAACTTCCGAGTCAAGCTTCATCCGGAAGTTCATTCGGAAGTTTTGAACTTCCGAATCAAGGTTCTTTCAGTTCTTTTCTTTAGTCTTTCTTTTTAAATTTCAGTCTTTTATTTTTAAGCTTATTTTTCCCGCCTTTTTATTTAATTGCACTTTAAGATTACTTGCCTTAGCTTTATTTTAGCCTTGCCTTAGTTTAAGTTTTAGTTGCGTTTTAAGATTGCCTTAGTTAGATTTAAATTTGCGTCATTTACTTTAGTGCCCTTTAATTTCAGTCACGTTTTTAAATACTTGCACTTTATTTTAAGTAGACTTAGATTTACTTTAACGCACTTTACTTTACTTGTTTTGCACTTTTATTTAAAAAAACTACAACGACACATTTTTGTTCCACCATAATAAAACAGAGTCACATAGAGAACCTAGATCAATTCGATTAGACACACGACAAAGAACTTTAATTTTTATACGGGCCAAAAGCCTTGCATTACAGGTTATTTTGAAACACAAGGCAAGCAATATTCTCTCATAGTTGAAAAGGGATAGAAGGGAGTTATACTGCATGTTGCTCAGATGTCATGGAGTAGGATGGACTTATCAGAAATTGAGGGCATTGACATTTGATGAGTTGGAATGCAAGGCTTATCCCATTCTGGGTTAGAGTGCAGGAAGCAAACACTCTCAGACTTCTTTCTGATGAAAGAAAGGAAGAACTTGCAGAAGAGATGGAGCTCAAGAAAGCAATGTTTGTTTCCAGACCAGTGAAAAAGGGAATTTCTCTTGAGTTTCCCAAAGATATGGATCCATTGTATCCAAGTGAAGCAGTCATAAGAAAGAGCCTCAAGCTCTCACCATTAGAAGCTTCAGATATGGTAGAAGTGTTACCACTAGATTCCAGAAATCCGATTGTGAGCTATGAAGAAGATGAATGTGGATTTTGGAAGATTGGCAGATATGGAAAAGAGGTACACACTTTCACCACTCTCATATCTTTGTTTGCAAGTTGTGATAGAGAAGACTTGGTGGACCTATGGAGGTTGCTAGAGACCAAGTATGAGGCTGAAGCACCAACTTCAGCTAATGGAATAAAACTGTGGTCCATATTCAAGAGAATGTGTGGACCAAAAGATGAGGATCCTGTTATTTGGAAGGATCTTGAAGATGACCTCAGTGGTCTTCAATGGAGATTATATTCAGCTGCTGGTGTTTACCATTTGAGTTCTACAAAGTTTGCTGAGTATCTACTTGTGGATGGTCAGTATTTCATATCCAAGGCTATCTTGGAGAAGATGAAGAACACTCAGTTAGAAATGGATTATTCAAGTGACGTGGCAAAAGACTTGATCAGATTTATTTATTACCAATATGAGAAGGTTTGTAAGATTCCTCCTAGTCCTTAATGCTTATTCAGAAACTTGATCATAAGAGTGGATATCAAGTTTAGGGGAGGATTGTTGGGAATAAATTAAGGCCAGATCACTTGAGAGCTGACAAGAGTAAAACAAGCGTTGACAGGAGAAAAACAAGCGCTGACAGCTCAAGCGTTGATAAGACAAAGTCAAGCGTTGATACATTGAAGACAAGCACTGATGGGAAGATATACTCTATGCGTTTATTGTATTCTAGATTACTTCTAGTAAAGATAGGAACAACAACGTATTTTCTATATTTATCTTTACCTAGAATAGCTGATACGTAGATTATTGTACAAGGCTTTTTATGTCTATAAAAGAAGACCTTTAGGTTAATGTTTCATATAAGTTTTCATTCGTAAACTACTTTCATTGTAAGCAAGTTTGATATCATTAATCAAAGTGAAAGTTTGTTTATATCATTGTGTGTTCTTGCTTAAGTGTTAATTCCGCATAACACTTAGATTATCATAAGCATATACAAAGGTTTCTCTAAGTGTATTACTTGATCTAATCTCGTATACATAAAGCTAAATCGATCTAAGTTTGGGATCAAAAACAACATCTTTCAGTCAACTTGTACCATTATGGGTAAGGTTTTCACTTTTGTATGCGTTTCAGGTAGTTGTGATAATTTGATAGCTGAAGGGACAGTCCAGAAATTAGGGCTGAAAACTAAAGATCGTCCCAAACCTTATAAGTTACAGTGGCTTAAAAAGGGTGGGGAAATAACAGTTTCCAAGCGTGTCCAAGTTCCATTTTCTGTAGGAACAACTTATAAGGATAATCTTTGGTGTGATGTGATACCTATGGATGCTTGTCACTTACTGTTGGGTAGACCTTGGGAGTATGACCGTGATGTAACTCACCATGCGAGAACTAATACGTATAGTTTCCTGTTTGGGGGTGTGAAGATTACTTTGATGCCAAATAAACCTAAGGAAGTAGTTAATAAACCCACTGGTACTTGACTAACCCTTTCGCAGTTCGAAGACGAGCTGGAGGTGGGAGGTGATGTTTTTATATTAATAGGGAAGGAGGTTTCTGAAGACGGTGAAGTTCCTGAAGCCATGATCCCTTTACTTGAGGAATTCTCTGATGTTTTCCCTAATGAAGTACCATATGGTTTACCACCATTGTGTGACATACAACATCATATTGATCTAGAGCATGGGTCACAGTTGCCTAACATGCCACATTATAGGATGATCCCGGGAGAACATGAGGAGTTGCGCAGGCAGGTTGAGGAGCTGGTTTCCAAGGGTCATGTTTGTGAGAGTATGAGCCCGTGTGATGTTCTTGCCCTATTGACTCCAAGGGTTGTGATCTTAAACCTTAATAGCTTGTTTAAGGGTTGTGATAGAAAGAAAGAATTCAATCTAACACTAGAGAAGCTTTGCAAAGCAAAGTAACTAAACAAGATGTGGAATATAATGTTTAGCACAAGAACAATATGATTGAAGCAAAAGTTGAACTTTAATATATCAATGATATACGAATACCCTAAGATGGTATTAGGGTTTACAAAACCTTAAAGTATGATAATGAAAGACAATAGAGAAAAGACACACTTTGCATGCTAACCTAGTGAGTCCTTTTATAAGCATAAGGACTCACGTACAAGATCACTACTAACAAACTTGGAAAGTATTAAGGAGTAGTAACAGAAACGCGTAAAAATCTATTCCAAGTTTATCTCTGACGACAGGGCCTTTGACTTTAGCAGGGGAACCAATCTTTTGTTTTGGCCTCTATTCATGTGTTGGTAAGGTCTAGGGCCAGATCTATATGCATTATAAGGTGTTGGGTTGGTCACAGAAGTGTTGGGCTTGGTATGAACATCATTCACCTTTCTAAGTGCAGGAACAACATATTTGTCAGTCACCCTGTTTCTCAAGGAAGGGGCAACATATTTGGCAGGGGAAAAGGATTTTGCCCATGCATTTAGAAGAATGGCTTTAGGTTGCATATCCTTTAAAGGATTTGCAGCCACCACTTCCATTGGTTCCTTACACTCTTGATAAGTGTGATCAAAACTGCCACATGTGAAGCAGGGCTTTGTATTTATCACAAAGTCTTCTCCTAATTGATGAGACTTTTGGTCATTCCAATTTCTTTGATTACCTCTGATAGGTCTGTACATACCAGCATATTTAATGGTGGACTTAGGGGACTGTGATCTGGTTTTAGATTTGGGTGAGCTACTCTTAGAACAAGAATCACTGCCAAAAAGTCCTCCTCTTGAAAATAGAACAGGGTTATCAATTTTCCATTGTTTTAAAGCAATCTGTTCCTTTTCAAAGTCCCTAATAACACTAGTTTTCACTAGTGGCTCTTCAGTATCAAGACTATTAGGTATGTAAGCACTCAATTCAAACTCATCCTGTTTTTGAAAACAAGGGAGACCAGTCCAAGACAGGTCTTTTCTAGGAAAAGGTGCATGAATGTTGGCAGGGGTGGTGGTATGGTAGCATGCTCATTTTTAATCCCAAACCCTGTTTTGTCCCTAGGAGATTGACCAATTTCAACTGCTTTAGTTAAATCTTTTGAAGCTTTTCCAAATTTTTCAACAGTTTCATCATCAATCTTTTTGTTAGATTTAAAATTTTCAAGTTCAGCAGTCAACTCCTTAATGGAGTTATTATTCTCCTTAGCATCTCTTTCTAGAATCACAATGTGATCCCTATAATCACTTTCTCTTTGTTTAAACTCTCTTATGATGGACTCTAATTGTTCTAAATCACGTCTATAATTATCAAGGTCATTGTCACAATTGATATAGTCAGCTTTTACCTTTCTGATTTGATCATTCAATGACTCAGTATTTTTCCTACAAGCTTTAGTACAATATGAATAATCATATACCTCATTGTCAGAGCTAGAACTTGACATGGCCATAAGTGCAAAATCTTCTTCCTTTTCCTCAGCAACCAATGCTTGATTTCTTTCCACATTCTCTGTCATGACACTCCAATCCCATCCACCTGCTCCATCTATCCCCTGCATGGCTACCATGGCTTTAGCACCAGAATCATCATCTCGGGTTTCCTTCCTATAGCTGTTCCCAGTCTTAGGTCCTCTGCATTCCCTAGCAAAATGACCCTTCTTGCCACAGTTGTAGCATTCAACCTTTGTTTTGTCAAACCCAGCCACATCAGAGGGATTAATTGAGATCTTCTTCCCATACTTCTTGTAAAACCTGTTGGCTCTCATTCTAAGAAGAGCCATGTTCCACTTGATATCCATCTCTTCTAGTCCTTGCTTACTGATTTGACTTAGATCTTCGTGCAACACAGTAGATCCTTGTGGCCCTTGAGATGCTATAAAAGCACAAGTAGTGTCAAGGCTGAATGTAGCTGGCCTTTCTTCATCATAAGATGATCCAGACCTGGTAGCAGGGGAATAAGCAGCAGGGGCTACTTCAATTCCACTGTTTTTGGAGATTCCACTGCTTTGTGATATGAATGCCATGTTAGCAGGGGAATCAGTAGATACACTTGAGTTGGTGGGAATCGTTCCTTTTGACTTCATCTCATTGACAACAGGTTCAAAAACTTTTAAGTTATTGTATATGTCATCAATGTTCTTGTTGGCCAAGTCATCCTTATTCTGCCAAATTGCCTTGTAGACAAACCATTCTTTCTGGAGACTGTTAAGAAACCTGGTATTCACCTGCTCTCTTGTCACCTCAATATCAAAGAACTCCAACTGGGCCACCATATCTTGAAGCCTATTGTAAATAGCTTGTTAGAAATACGTTTTAACGTATATTAGAAGTATCGGTCACTCCACAATATGATTTATGTTGTAATAGCTCGTAGTTAGTAATTAGTCATTATTTGCTTATTAACTTAAGTAAGAACCGGTCCATGGGCATGTCATGGACCGGCCCAAGCCCATGTTATGCTTGGAACTATAAATACCCCTTTCCACTAAGGAAAGGGGTTGGTTGTTGTCATTTCATGTTTTCCATATTAATAAAATACACATAGTTTCTCTCACTTTCTCTCTCTAACTTTCTCTCTCTAGAAATCAACAAACCCCTTCATAGATTCATTGATTATCAATATTCTACATTTGGTATCAAGAGCTATGGGGTGATTTAAGGTAGTGATTTGTGTGGTTTTTTAGTTTTTGATTGTATTAGTGTTCTTTTAGGAAAATCATCTTGATTCTTGGTGTTTTTGGTGTTTTTGTGATTGGGATTAGTGGATAAGTATTAGTTGTTACTTATTTTAGTCGAAAGCACAAAACTTTTTGGGTTATTTGGTCAAAATCTGGGCTTAATCTTCATTGTTACTGTTCGACTGTTCATCGGAAAAGGTTTCTGTTCATTCAGCAAAACTTCCGGATCAAGGAGTTCCGGATCAAGAAGTTCCGGATCAAGAAGTTCCGGATCAAGAAGTTCCGGATCAAGGAGTTCCGAGTCAAGAAGTTCCGAATCAAGAAACTTCCGAACCAAGAAGTTCCGGATCAAGAAACTTCCGAACCAAGAACTTCCGAGTCAAGAAGTTCCGGATCAAGCCAAACTTCCGAACCAAGAACTTCCGAGTCAAGAAGTTCCGGATCAAGCCAAAGTTCCGAACCAAGAACTTCCGAGTCACGAAGTTCCGGATCAAGCCAAAGTTCCGAACCAAGAACTTCCGAACCAAGAAGTTCCGGATCAATCCAAAAGTTCCGAATCAAGGTAATCTTCCGAATCAACAAAAAAGTTCCGAATCAAGGTAATCTTCCGAATCAACAAAAAAGTTCCGAATCAAGGTAATCTTCCGAATCAAACTTCCGAATCAACAAAAAGTTCCGAATCAAGGGTTATTTTGCTTGTTTTTTCGACGATTTTTTAGAGGATTTAATCTTGGTCTCTTACAACAAAAACACAACACAATTCACAAGCTTTACTTCACTGCTCGATCAACCGATAATCTCTGTTTCTTTGAAGAAAACAAAATGAATCCAAATTCAGTAATGCCTCAGATGACATCTCTTACGGATATATCAATCATAACGGGAACTGATAGCCGTCCACCGATGCTTATTAAAGAGGTGTTTGAGGCATGGCAAGGTCGAATGATGCAATATCTAAAGGGGAAACCGACATACGGAAGGCTTATGGTCAAATAGATTTTGAATGGTCCACTCGACTATGGTACCATTACGGTTGACAACGTGACTAGACAACGAGAATTTGAAGAACTCACTCCAGCCCAACAACTTGTTGCAGATGCAGATGAAAAAGCTCTTCAAACAATTCTCCAAGCTCTTCCCCATGACATCTATAGGATGGTGAGTCAGTATACGGTGGCAAAGGATCTATGGGAACGACTTAAGGTGTTGCTACAAGGGACGTCTCTCACCAAACAGGAAAGGGAATGTCAGTTGTATGACCTGTTTGATAGATTCACGTACAACCCAGGGGAAACGCTTCACGATTATTACTTCAGATTCACCACACTCATGAACGATCTGAATGTATACAATCTTGTGATTGCACCATTCCAGGTTAACACCAAATTCTTGAATACTCTACCTCAAGCTGAATGGGGTGAGTACATTACCGATGTCAAGTTAACCAGGGATCTGCATAAGTGCAATTTGGATCAAATATATGCCTTCCTTCAGCAGCATGAGAAGCATGTGATTATGCACCGTTCTCCTCGCGGTATGTACCCAGATTCCTTAGCTTTGATGGCGAATCAACCAAGCTTGTCTCACAATAACACACCATATATCTTGGGACATCAAGCTTATCATCAATCACCTTACATGACACCAGCCTTTCCCCAATACTCGATTCTACCACAACCACCCACCTCACATCAGCAACAATATCGGTTCAATGCACCCTCACCACAGTATGCTTCACAATGTCATCCAGCAAATGTTGCACCTTATGCAGCATATCCATCAAGCTACCCTGATCAAATGAGTATTCCTTCTACTGATTATGCAGCTCATCCAGATCAAGCATTATATTGTGATGATGAGGAAGTCCCAGTTCCTGTATTCCAACAAGGAGCTGACCCAGTTGAAGTGCTAACTACTATGTCTGCTTATCTCACAAGAACTTTAAGCAAACGAGGATTCAGAGGATCAGCTCCTACCAACAATCAGTTGAGGAATTCATCCAATTCTCGCCAACAAGCTACAATTGAGAATGGCAGGGTAATGGTTCAGCCAATTCAACCATATCAGGGGAGAACTTCCACATCAACCAATGTTCGCACCGCCAATCCTGCTCCTGCTCCAATGGTCAATAACCCTCCACGGGCTAATACAGGCAAGTTGAGAATGATTACATGCTACAACTGCAAGGAAGAGGGTCATATGTCCAGGGATTGTAAGAAACCCAAGAGGAGAAGGGATGGACAGTGGTTTGCAGAAAAGATCTATCTGGTAAATGCTCAGGCGCAAGGAAGGGAACTTGATGAAGAGGAGCTTGCATTTCTTGCTGACCCAGGGATTGCTGAACAAGACGTTGTCACTACGCAGAATGCAGCTTACCAAGCCGATGATCTTGATGCGTATGATTCCGACTGTGATGACTTTCAAACTGCAAAGGCTGCTTTCATGGCAACTTTCTCCAGCTTAGGGCCAGATAAGAGATCTGAGGTACTTATTAATAACACCGATAATGCCACTGATGCTAGTATTCAACCACATCAAGTTGGGCAAGAGAGTGCTAATTTGAATGAATCTTCGGTGGTGAGTCTTTCAAATGAGGAGACAAACAATGATAGCAATATCAATGTGAGTCCCCAGATTTTGAGTGAATCACAACCGGGATCCATTTCGCATACGCCTACTCCTGCTCAACAAGATTTGGTCATGGTTCCTGCTACATTACTTAGCCAAATGAATGCTGCACTCTTAGAAACCTTAGCTAAGAATAAGAATTTGTCTGATGAGCTTGCCTTAAGCAATGAGAAAGTACAAATTTTGGAACTAGTGCCTTCGTCTAGTGTTCTCACAAATCTCGAATATGATCATTTTAGAAACAAACAAATGGGTCACTTGCAAGAGATCGAAAACTTAAGAGCAAATCTGTCTAATGAACTTAAAGAAAAGGAGTTAGTGGTCACTAATTTTCAAAAACTTCAAACTGATTTTGAATTACTCGAATCTAAGAAGACTGAAATGGAGATTAATGCCACTAATAAGATTAGAAGTCTAGATTACTTGCTGTTAAGACAATACGCTGCTTCACAACTAGTTCACTTATTTGATGCTTCATTTAGAGAATTTAACTTATCACGTCTAAAAGGCCTTCCCCCTAATCCACGGTATGCAAAACAAGCTTTAAGACATAGTCCTAGACTTTATAATGCAACTCAATTAGGATTGGCTTTAGACCCGATTGTTTTTCCCAATGATCAAACAAGTAAGGATCTAGTTGATGAGGATCGGTCATACAATTCAGCAAAATATCCCGATTGTGATTATTTTAAAATGAATAAGGAGCTTGCTAAAACTGATTTTAGAGTTCGCTTCCATATGGATAAAGATCTCATTACAGCACCAACCTACATGATAGAGGAAGAAAGCCCTAGTACATTTCCTACACTTGTCAACATGGAAGATCCTAAGGAAATTCCAAAGAATCTTCCACCGGTTACCACTGTATGGTTAAACTTGCAAGAGATTAACCGATACTTTACTGACTTTGACAAGGTCATTTTGGAATGTACGACTTCAAATGGCTTAAACGCCGGAGAATGGGCTTTCGAACACATGAACGAGGTGTTTAAAACTGAGATAAATCCGTTTGTCGAAAGTCTAAAAGGAAGTTTTGCATCTCTTAAGGAAAATCTTCAGTTTGAAATTGGGGAAGTTCAAAAAGTGTTTTATGAAATGGACACCGCTTACGAACTGCAACTAATTGAAAAGGAAAAGATTTTAACCGAATATGACCGATTCTTGTCTGAAGTAATCTCGTGTGATGTGCTTACTACTGTAAATGTTAACTATTCGAATGAGCTTACATCCACTATGATTAATTGTGATGCTGTGAATATTTGTGAGGATATTTGTGATGATGTTTGTAATCTTTCTGTAAATGTTGCTGATACTGTAAATGAGGAAGAAAATCATTCTTGTCACGAATCTAACGCTGAGTTTTTAAAGCTACAAAATTCTTACAATCTACTTTCACAACGCTTTAATCAAATAGAACAACATTGTATATCTTTAGAATTAAAACAACAAAATCAAAATGAAAATCTTTTGATATCAAATGTTTGTGAAAACGGTGTTGAGAATAGTGACAAGATGATTGCAATTGTTAAGACATTAGAGGAAGAAATCATGAGATTGAAGAGAGAGATATCATCAAAGGAAACATTAAGAATGGAACTAGAGGCTGCAGAGTCTAAAAACCAGGTCTTAGAAATTAGACTATCAACTGTTCTAGGGGAGATGGATCGGACAAGGCAGGGACTATCCGCTCTTTATGGTTCACTAGAAGAACGCTTCGCTTTTAATGCGGCACAGCAACAATATTATGTTGAAAAACTGAACCAAAAGTGCGAAGAAATCTCTGACTTGAACATCCTGCTCATAGACAAAAATATGGTTTTGGCTGAGTTAAAGGAGACACTTCTTCTCACCCGACAAGAAGTTGTTGATAACTTAGCTACCGACTCTGCACCGTCCACTAGTGCTCCAACAACCAAGTCAGTAGTGCTTTATAAGAATCCGCTTCATAAGAGAAACCAGGTTACCTATGATGATTATATGAGGAATGCCATTAAGCATGTCGATCTTCTTAGGGATATTTTAGACGATCTTTATGCCTTAGATCCCTCAAGTAGCGACTATTATTCGGCTCATGAATATGTTAAGAGAGTTCAATATTGCTTGGCTTATTTGCAATACATAGGTACACCAGGTTCTGCACTACTTAATAATAGGCCCATTGCTGTCACTCCATTTAATAAGACTCCAGGAGCGAAACCGTCATTGGCACAATCAAGTAAGACACCATTAAAATCTGTTGCTAATATTCCCACTTTGCCTTCTACAGGATTAAAAGCGACTACTAAGGCTAAAGGATCGCCACTCAAGAAAGCTAAGATCAAGCCCTCCACTAGTAGTGCCACAAAGAAGAAAGTAGAAGTTCACAATAGGAATGCTAGTTCAGTTTTAAATAAAACGAATCATGTTAAGACTAAAAGCTCTGCGCCTGTGCAGCAGCCTAAACCATTCGTGAATTCTGATTTAAATTGTTGGAATTGTAATGAATGTATGTTTTCCCAGCGTCATGATTTGTGTCTGATTGATCACGTTAATGAAATGAATGCTATTAAGAATGGTCTTGAATGGAAGCCAACGGGTAGAACTCGTGCCCAAGTTGGCTGGCAATGGCGTCCCACTGGTAGGACCTTTACATTAGATGGAAAAATGTGCCCTTTAACTAGGAATGCATCTATCGAGGTTAGGTCTGAGCGTCCTTTAGTTAGGAACACTCGCACTCAAGTATGGAAATAGCGCCCTTTAATTAGGTCAGCCCCCACTATAGTGCCTATCAGTGAAGAAATACCTCAGGATTTGAGCCAACTAGAATCTACACCACCAATTAAGAAGAAGAAGGCTAGGAAATCTAAGAAACCTAGAGTTAGCAAATCTAAGATTATTAAATCTGTACCTGCTAATAACAAGGAACACTCAGATTCCGATACCTCTACATTGTCTTTGTGTGGTGACATTTTCAGGTGGTCCAAATCATCCTGTGGTATTTGGACTCCGGTTGTTCAAAACATATGACCGGAAATCGCTCGATGCTCCGAAATTTCGTCAGCAAGTTTCTTGGTACGGTTAAATTTGGGAATGATCATATAGCAAAGATTATGGGATATGGTGAATATCAGATTGGAAACGTGACGATTTCTAGGGTCTACTATGTAGAAGGTCTTGGTCATAACTTATTCTCAGTAGGACAGTTTTGTGATTCCAACCTTGAGGTTGCTTTTCGACAACACACTTGTTTCATCCGCAACTTGGAAGGAAAAGATTTGTTGAAGGGATCTCGTGGTGCAAATCTTTATACTTTGTCCTTACAAGACATGATGGCCGCTTCTCCAGTATGTCTTCTCTCTAAAGCTTCTAAGACCAAGTCATGGTTATGGCATCGCAGATTATCTCATCTTAATTTTGATGCTATTAATTATCTGGCTAAAAACGAGTTAGTTCGTGGTCTTCCAAAGCTTAAATTTCACAAGGACCATTTATGTTCCGCGTGTTCAAGGGGGAAAAGTACCAAGAAATCTTACAAGCCCAAAGCTGAAGACACCAATCAAGAAAAACTTCATCTTTTGCATATGGATCTTTGTGGGCCGATGAGAACTGAAAGTGTGAGCGGTAAGAAATTCATTCTGGTTATTGTGGATGATTTCTCAAGGTTTACATGGGTTAGATTTTTACGTACAAAGGATGAAGCACCGAAGGCTATCATTACTTTTCTAAAGTTCATCCAGGTACGTTTGAATACCACTGTCCGCCGTATTCGTACAGACAATGGTACAGAGTTCGTCAACCAGACTCTTCGTGATTATTATGAAGGAGTTGGTATATCACATGAAACATCCGCTGCACGCACTCCACAACAAAACGGTGTCGTTGAAAGACGGAATCGTACACTTATGGAAGCTGCTAGGACCATGCTTATTTATGCGAACGCTCCATTGTTCTTGTGGGCAGAGGCTATTTCTACTGCATGTTTCACCCAAAACCGTTCTATCATTCGGAAACGCCATGGAAAAACACCTTATGAGCTTCTACATGACCGCAAACCCGATGTTTCATTTTTCCATGTGTTTGGTGCCCTGTGTTATCCAAACATCAATAGTGAGAACTTGGGTAAGCTTCAACCAAAAGCCGATATAGGTATTTTCATTGGTTACTCACCGTCCAAAAGAGCATACCGAATCTATAACCGTCGTCTTGGCAAGATTGTAGAAACTATGGACGCAGATTTCGACGAGCTGACAGCGATGGCTTCTGAGCAACACAGCTCTGAACCCGCGCTTCATGAGATGGGAACCGGTGCTATAAGTTCCGGATTAGTTCCCAACAATCCTACTTCTACATCATTTTTACCACCATCAAGGCCCGAGTGGGATAAACTGTTTCAACCGTTGTTTGATGAATTCTTCGATCCCCCGACTGATGAAGTTCCAGCACCTGTAGTAATTGCTCCAATCCCTGAAGTGATTGCTCAAGTTAATGAACCTTTATCTAATGCATCTACAATTCACAATGAACCGGATGCACCTTCACCAAGTGATTCTCAAACTACACCTGAATCATCACCCCTACTTGTGCCTAATGATGTAGAAGAGGATTCTACTGATCACGACTTGGAATATGCTCACTTGCAAGAGCTTCCTTTCTTTGGTGTAGCGATCCCTGAAAACCCTTCAGCCGCGTCTACCTCAGAAGAAGCTCCTTCTATTGTTCACTCCAGACCACCTAGGATTGAAAACCATAGCACTAAATAGACAAAAGATCACCCGATTAGGAATGTTATTGGAGATATAGATCGACCAGTCTCTACACGCCATCAATTACAAGAGAGTGCACTATATTGTTACTTTGATGCATTTCTCTCTGAAGTTGAACCTAAAAATTGGCAGCAGGCTATGACCCAATCATCTTGGATTGAAGCTATGCAGGAGGAACTAAACGAATTCAAACGACTTGAAGTATGGGAATTGGTTCCTCGCCCTGACAAGGTTAACATCCTTACTTTGTTATGGGTTTATAAGGTTAAACTTGATGAGATGGGTGCGGTATTGAAGAATAAAGCAAGATTGGTCGCTAGAGGATATAAACAAGCCTTGGGTATAGACTTTGAGGAATCTTTTGCTCCTGTGGCTAGATTGGAGGCGATTAGACTATTCCTTGCGTTTGCTGCTCATATGAACATGATCGTCTATCAAATGGATGTGAAGACGGCATTTTTGAACGGTGAACTAAGGGAAGAAGTTTATGTTAGTCAACCGGATGGGTTCGTCAGTACGGAGTCTCCTAACCATGTGTACAAGCTTAAGAAGGCTCTCTATGGGTTGAAACAAGCTCCACGCGCGTGGTATGATCTCTTGTCGACATATCTCATGTCGGAAGGCTACTCCAAAGGCAAAGTGGACCCCACTCTATGCACTCTCAAGGACGGCAACGACATGCTTCTGGTACAAATTTATGTTGATGATATAATATTTGCTGCCACTAACATAGAATTGTCTAAACAATTTGAGAAGATAATGTCCACACGCTTTCAGATGTCGATGATGGGAAAAATTTCATTTTTCTTAGGATTACAGATTTCTCAGAATCCCAGAGGCATCTTTATAAATCAATCCAAATATGCTCTAGAATCTCTTAAGAAATATAACTTTGAGAATTGTGACTCCGTAGACACTCCAATGGTGGAGAAATCCAAGTTAGATGAAGATAGGGATGGGATTATTGTCGATCCGAAACTTTACCGTGGAATGATTGGCACCCTTCTCTATCTGACTGCTAGCAGGCCTGATTTACAATTTGCTGTATGCATGTGTGCCCGGTATCAGGCTCGGCCTACCGAAAAGCACCTACATGTTGTGAAAAGAATCTTTCGGTATCTAAAAGGAACACTTCATCGTGGTCTATGGTATCCGAAAGATTCCTCGATTGCTTTAATATCATACGCAGATGCCGATCATGCTGGATGTCAAGATACGAGGCGTAGCACTTCTGGATCTGTGCAACTCCTAGGAGATAGATTGATCAGTTGGTCTTCAAAAAGGCAGAAAAGCGCTGCAATATCAAGCACGGAGGCTGAATACATCGCCATGTCCGGTTGTTGTGCTCAAGTCCTTTGGATGAGATCACAATTAACTGACTACGGTCTTGGATTTAACAAAATCCCGATGTATTGTGACAACAAGAGCGCCATTGCCCTTTGCTGCAACTATGTTCAACACTCCCGGGCCAAGCACATAGACATTCGCTACCATTTCATTAAGGAGCAGGTGGAGAACGGAGTGATCGAGCTGTATTTTGTCACTACTGAGTACCAGCTGGCGGACATGTTCACCAAAGCCTTAGATCGAGGACGAATCGAGTTTTTGATCGACAAGCTTGGCATGAAATCATTCACTCTAGCGACTCTCAAAGAGTTGGCAGAAGAATCAGCTGAATAGTCGTGGTAAACTATTCAGAGTATCCTTTGGTTGTGATCATGTATATTATCGTAAATATATAAACCACAAAAAGAAAATACAAAAATATAAAACCTAGAAAAACCATAAAAAATATATAAAACCAACAAAAACCATAAAAAGTATAAAATCAAGAAAATCCAAAAATATTTTTCGTTTTTAAATCGGGCATGTCTTTTAGTACGGTAATATTTACGGCCTTAGAAATGTCGATCAATATTGACACGGTGCCATAAATAGAGTCCGTATAAAAGTTGTACATTTTTAAAACATGCCCATATTGGCTTGTAGTTATTTCAGACTGCAACCCGGTTTTCATATTAAAGTCACGTATTTCCTTGGAAAACGTTGGCTCAGAACGGGAATTAATTTTCTCGGGCGTGATTTACAAGCCAAATCATGCAAAGGGATCAAGTTTACTTTATAACTTGGTCTAACACGAATTTGTGTACGTCTCAGTGCATTAATTTGTTAAAATAAGAGAAATCTTATTAACACCATGAATCAAACTTTTTCAAGAGATAAATTGGAAATGCTTTCATCAATATTTGACTCTTTAAACAATGACTACAGCTCTTTAAATAGAAAACGGGTCATCGTTTAAGGGGGAGAAAATATTAAAATCATCTTCGTCATTAAAATTGTTCTTCAAAAGTGATTGTGAAAATTAAGGGCTACATGGTAATTGAGTGGTTTTGCTTTAGAATATGACTAGTGTTCGTTCTAAGTGATAGGCATTGCTTTTAGATATTGGAGATATGCTAATAGATGCGTTTGCCAAATTGTGTGTACGTTTAACAAGAGTTAGGTGAAATGGAAAAAATTAGAAACAAAAAGGAAAAGTTTAGAAAATGTAGGGACTAAAGTGATATTAGTTGAAACTAATCAAAGTTTTGACCTAAGTCAAAAACAATTCACCCCGCCCCTCACTATTTTCCTTTCACTGTTTACTCACTCCTTTGCCGCCATTGTTGAAAACATCACACACACACAACTCTTTCAAACATCTCGTATAATCATTCCATCCCGTTCATTCGTTTAATAAGGTAATAACATTGAATCTTTGACTTATTAATTCGTCTAAATCATCATCTATATCCCCTTAATTGATTCAGATAATTAACAAGTATCAGATTTAGGGTTCTTGATTAAATTAGGCTAAATTGATTAGGGAATTAAGGTGGGTTTTGCTCGGAATAGGTTCTATGATGTTTAAATTGCCTTAGTTTGCCTTAGAAACTCACAAACGCACTAGATCAAACATCTGAGTTTAGTTTGTAAAAGTTCCGAATGAACATGGCTTAGAACTTCCGAATGAAGGAAGTTCCGAATGAAGAACTTCCGAATGAAGGAAGTTCCGAATGAAGAACTTCCGGATGAAGGAAGTTCCGAATGAAGAACTTCCGGATGAAGGAAGTTCCGAATGAAGAACTTCCGAATGAAGGAAGTTCCGAATGAAGAACTTCCGAATGAAGGAAGTTCCGAATGAAGAACTTCCGGATGAAGGAAGTTCCGAATGAAGAACTTCCGGATGAAGGAAGTTCCGAATGAAGAACTTCCGGATGAAGGAAGTTCCGAATGAAGAACTTCCGGATGAAGGAAGTTCCGAATGAAGAACTTCCGGATGAAGGAAGTTCCGAATGAAGAACTTCCGGATGAAGAAGTTCCGAATGAGGAAATGTTCCGGATGAAGAAGTTCCGAATGAGGAAATGTTCCGGATGAAGATGTTCTGAATGAAGAAAAGTTCCGGATGAAGAGTTTGATTATTATTGTTTGCATGCTATATATGTACTTGTTGTTTTATCTTATGAAATGTGTCATGCTTAGAAGTAAGAAAGATATATATCTATATGTTTTTGTGCATCAACCTTTCATGTCTTATCTTCAGCAGATAAAATGACTAATCCAACAGTACAAGCAATCCAAGAATCTAGAGAAGCCGATATTGCTAAAGCACGAACCCTTAAGTTTATACCCAACAACTATCGGCTGAAGCAAGTCTCTAAATCCACTCATCATGGTTTTAAGGTCGCCATAGCCATTCTCGATAACTCTCACTTCAAGAACGCCCTTAGGAATACAGCCTCGGTGCCTTATGAGTATATGTTTGAATTTTGGGCAACCAAGGAAATCACTTCGAACAAGATCACCTTCACCATCGACAACAAGCAGCAGACACTCACCGTTTCAGACTTCCGTAAGATTCTTGGTATACGGGATACACCCAAGGGCATGTCATTCTCGAGGGACCCCAATAAAGATGAACTCGTGGAATTATTTGATGCACTTGGATGTCCGGAAATACGAGTTGCATCTGAGTTTACCACTGCTAAGGTGGGACAACCTTGGAGAGCGTTGATGGGTATTCTCAGTAAATGTCTTACACCAAAAACGAGTGGCCATGATGCTTTATGCAGTCCAATAATAAACCTCTTCTATGGCATGTACAAAGCTGCAAATTCAGATTATGCTTTGTTAATATGGGAAGAATTCACCTTTCAACTCTTCTACAACAAGAAGCTGAAGACAAACTTCTTTCCTTATCCTCGGTTTATTAAGCTTATCATAAATTATTTTATGAAGCTTGATGCTACTATTGATAGGCGTGCAGGAGGTCGCTATCACACTGAAGAAGCTGATGATACTGTAGATCTGAGGCATGAAGGACCGTCTATTGGTGTGATTCTGGGTCCTGTTCCTGATTACCTTCTGTCTGACAAAATCAAAGGTTCTGCTGATTACAAGCTACTGCAGATAGAAATCCAGAGGCTGAAAGCAAACCTTCAAACTGGAGAAGACTCATCCACAACGGTTAAGAGTAAAGGTAAACGCAAACAACCAGCAGCGTTACCTGAACCCGAACCCAAGAAGAAGAAGACAGAGGGTAAGAAGGGAAAGGGTAAGGATGTGATGCGTCTACGTGACGAAGAAGATATCGTTGATCCTACTCTTGATAAATCCGAGCAACAAATGATGAAGATTGCTATTAAAAGGAGTAGGAAAGATACTGCAGGTAGTGGTTCAGGGGCAAGGGTAGATATTGAGGATGAGTACGTGGAACCGGATGATGTTTATGAGTTTGGGTCACCTGAACACTATTCCACTTCGAAGGAGCCATCAATCCCTATTTCAGCAAGTGTGGAAAAGGAACCTGTTGCTCCTACGATCGTGGTGTCAACTCAACCCTTAACAACTCAACCTCCACCAACACAACCTTTACCAACCCAACCAGCTTCAACACCATTTCTTCCACCACCCATAATCCCAATCCTTAGTACAGCAGTAACAACCGAGCCCCTTCAGTCAACCCAGAGCAGCTCTGCAACATCTGCAATGGCTGCATTAGTGATGGCCGAAATGTTTGACAAACATGTGGACACTCACAAACGCGAAATGGATGAACTTCGCCAAGAGTTGCAAAGAAGAGCTCAAAGGGAAGAAGCATCTCAGAAAGCCCAAGAGGAGATGATTGCTAGGTTCGCTTCAGATATGGAGTTGACTCGAAAAGCACATGCGGAAGAACTTGCTCGGGTTAAGCAGGCGGAGGCTGATAAGCATGCTGCACGCATTACCAGACTTCAAGCGATGACGGATAAATATAAGGAACAAAAAGAAGCACTTGAAGCATCTGTGAAAGAAAGAGTGCAAGAATCCGTTGAATCCTTAATGCCTAAACTTCGCGATGAGTTGAAGACACTTGCTGCTGACAACTTGATGGTCAAATCATCCAACCCTTCAGAAGCCGCCTACAAGATTGCTTATGACCTGACGGATTTTGAATTGAAGAAGATCCTTAAGGCTCGTATGGTGGAACTTGGATCGTTTGATAAGTCGAGGATTCAACGGGCTCTATATAAATCCCTGAATGATGCTATCATGGAGGATGATAGATTATTCAAGACGTTTGGAAGTGTGGTACCATATCACATCTTACCTAAGGAAGAAAGGGAAGAGAGTGAAGAAGAGGGTACGGGTGCAGAAGAGGAAGAAGAAGAAGAAGAAGGAGAAAAGGATGATGAGGGTGGTGATGATGATGAGGATGATGACGATGATGACGATGATGAGGATGATGATGATGGCGATGATGGTGGTGATGAGAATCAGGAGAGTGCTAGGGGTAGTAACGGGGATGACAATCAGGATGATGATGGGGGTGAACAACCGAAAGAGGGAGACAAGGTTACCAGCTCCAAGAAGACTGCTACTAAGACTGGAACCAAGTCCACAAAAGATGCAGCACAGAAGGACAAATCGACATCCTCGGAATCAAGACGAACTAAGTGGCGCCACGATGTGAATGCCACTACAGCGTCTTCGGCTCCCGGTATCTCTATCGCTGTATCTTTACCTATTACCACTAACCCCATTAGTTCTGTCGTTGTTGCTCCTGTGATTGCAGAATCAGTGACGGAACCCGAAGCTGCACAACACTCTCCAGTTCACGACACTGCTGAAATGCCTGAAACTGAACCAACAGATGTTCGCACTTCAACTCCTCAACAACAAGCTCAACAATCTACAGTTCCTGAACCAAGCATACGAAATTGGGAAGACACGTTGGAGATAGACGAGTCTGCACCACCACAAGCTTGGATCACGGCAGCAGCACAATATGATCCGATCACAGATGCTGACAAAGATGTGCTGTATCTCCGTATCCGAAGTCCGATTGACTTATGTGCATTTCTTGCTCATGAGTATAAGACTTCGGTTACTCCATCCTTGGTCAAGAAAGCGCTGAAAGATAAGAGACTGCGTGCCAAAACCCGATTAACTCGAATGGAGTTCGAGTACTATGCCGATGAGATCCTGAAGGCTCTGAAAACCGTTCAACGGCCAGGTCTTCATGAATCAGAAAGAGCTCCACCTCCAATGGATCCTGCTCAAGATAATCAGATTGCTCTTGACTTCTTCGTCACCAACGATCTTGTGTATCTACTGAAGGGGTCATCAAAGTACGCAACATCCCTGACATTGCTGAAAGCTGCCAACTGGGGGACAATACCCTTTATCGAGGAAAAGGTAAACAGACTCTGGGTCCCTAAGATAAATCGTAATTATGATATGTATGCTGTCATAGGTGCATCTCATTGGGACGAACGAGTACGAAGGGCGTACAGGGGTTGCTGCTTGCTCAATTCTGGAAGCAATGTTAGATCCGAAATCCGCATCTCCAGCATCTTAGGAATGAAAACGGAAGCCAAGAACGGCTATTATCATGTGACGGAGATTCGCTTGAAAAGGGAGGATGACAGGGAATACAAAATCCAGCAAGGAGATTTTTCCATCATTCGCCTTGAGGATATCGAAGACATGCTGCTTCTGATGACCAGAGATCAACTTACACACATTCCTCGTGAAGACCTGATTGCTTTGAATACAGCACTTCGTATGTTCACACGAAGCGTTGTCATCAAGTCACGAGTTGAAGACCTTCAGTTGGGAGTCGAAAGCTATCAGAGGAAGCTCAATTTAACCCGTCCTGTGAATCAAGTGCTACCTCAACATGTAGAAAGATGTCCCTATACCGGCATTTCTGTCCCGAATTACGGCATCTTCTACCTGAACAGTCGAGGTTTGATGAAGTTTATGAGGGTGGGGGAGCTCCACAAGTATAGTGATGGAACTCTTATACAAGTCAGAGGTAAATTGGAGCATCTGAACTCGGGTGGGACTTTGCCAGAGATGACGGAGGATTGGCATCCGGGTTACCGGCAGATGGCGAAGTATGTCATCAAGAAGATCGATCAGAAGCTCCGTGAACGTAGATTGATGAGGAGCTTGGAAAGATTCGTGGGTGGTAGACCATATGGAGTGCACTACATGACACTGCAACGATCCATCTAATGGGTCGTACATTTCAGGTCACTCTATATTGGTTTTTCAATTGTGAATATGTATATTTGTGAATAATGTGCTTGAATGGCTTGGTGTAGTGTTAAGGTATGATAATTTTTCAAGAATTTCTCACGAGATTCTAAATCTTTCAAAATATGTCATACCAAAGCACTACAACTATCCCTTATTAATTTAAGGGGGAGCAATAACTTGTTCTATGGCCAAACATCGATTTCATTTTTACCCAAAGACCGGTTAATCCATTCAGTATCCCAAATATTAATGGTTAACATTTTGGATAAGGGGAGAAAATGGGATTAAGGAGACGTAAGTGATACTTGGCTAAAAGATGAAAAAGACTTAAAGATTATCCAACTTAATATGTGTAAAGCACGTGTTAAGGGGGAGCGTTTTTGATGAACAAAACACCTAAGGTACAAAACTTTTGATTTCAATATCACAAGTACTTTAGGTGATTTTCAATGATTTTTCATGGTGGCAATTCCTTCCCAAAACACGCTTAATTCACGACGATTGTGGTGACAAAAGGGTGGTAGGAATAGGTTTAGTCCAATGATTCATCAGAGCCGATGGAATCTTCCCAAGGACAATTCCCTAGATAGAATTAGAAGTCCTAGGAAAGATGGAGAAAGAATGTGAACGTAGCTGAATGCCGACCAAGTACTTAAGCTAGCATTGGAACAATCACAACAAGGTGCTAGTGATGACGTATTGGTAAGCATTGAAGGGGTTGAAGAATGAAAAAGAAATGTAAAGATAAAGGGTGTAAAGAAAGAAGCCCTCCTTACAACTTTAGGCAGAAACCGGGTCAATACATATGCTATTGAGGTCATTTTTGTTAATGATTCTCGGTATTGAAGAAAGACATCATGGACCCAGTGATGCAATGCACAACCCTTCCCCAGCTAACTCAAATATCTCTCAAAAGGTATTTGTTTTAATCACACGGAGATCAACACGTTATCTATTGGTTTATTCACTCCGAATAAACTGGTATTGAAAAGGTGGCACTCCTCTCCAGCCATCGCTCACTAAATCAAAACGCACAATCGAGTCTAGAGCCAAGAGATCATCAAAAGTCTCATTAGGACACTTTCCATTTATTCCTTGCTTTCTCACACACTGTGAAAAGTAAGAGATTTTCATGAGTCCTACGCAATATTCCTGTAATATTGCCAGAACATCCGAGTAATACGTAAGTATTACAATGAAGATGGAAATCCTGCTTGAGCCAACATCAATCAAGCTCATGGTAGGTTACACGTGCGGTTCTTTTAGAACCAATCTTGTGAAAAACTGGAAGGTAACAGTGGTTTAACTCTTAATTGAACTTAAACTCGTTCCAGGCCTCTTCGCATTATCATATGATCTTGCCAGAACACTCAGAGTGAATCTTTATTGACCACAGTGACGAGTGGAAATCCTTCTAGTGTCAACATCAAACAGCACTTGGTAGGTAACGTGCAAGATTCTTTATGAATTGAGCTCGTAACAACTGGAAAGCAACGATGGTGAAAATCTTAATTGAAATTCACTTGTTCCAGGTTTCATGAATTGACGGCTTTTAATCACAAGGATAATTTATCCAAGTGATTCACTCTTTATGTTCGCAGTCAGCTTTGGACGGTCGAATAAAGAGAACGGGTTTACCCGCGAAATCCTGTTAGGAAGTTACTTAATTGAAACTATCCGTCACGGGTACGATATCTAATATCGTCCAACGGTCTTCACCGACCGGAGGTAAAATGCTACCGAATTAGAATAAAATGTTCAAAGCCATTTTATTCGTGTCGTTGCTGTGTACCTGCTAAAGACGGTGGCGTTGCTGAGTACCTGTTGAAGACGGTGGCGTTGCTGTGTACCAGTGAAGACGGTGGTGTTGCGGTGTACCTGTAAAAGTCGTTCCCACATGCTTATGTCTTTTGCAACAAAAATTCAAGAAAGTACAAGATGAAGTCTTCCGCTGTACCAAACTCTGAAGCTTTCAATAATTCAACAAAAAGACGTAAGTGTGTGGAACATGAAGTCACGAGGAGGCAAAGTTCACAAGAAAGGCAAAGATCGCACGTGAAAGGCCAAAGAACAATGCTCTCAAGTCAAAGCCAAAAAGATCAAACCAACATATTCACAACAAAAGAAAGAAAAGAAGAAAGGACTACGAGCTAAAGAACGAAGATTTAGTATAGTATGCTAGGTTTAGAACTTTGTAACGTGGAGTGACCTCCCTTAGGGGGAGATTGTTAGAAATACGTTTTAACGTATATTAGAAGTATCGGTCACTCCACAATATGATTTATGTTGTAATAGCTCGTAGTTAGTAATTAGTCATTATTTGCTTATTAACTTAAGTAAGAACCGGTCCATGGGCTTGTCATGGACCGGCCCAAGCCCATGTTATGCTTGGAACTATAAATACCCCTTTCCACTAAGGAAAGGGGTTGGTTGTTGTCATTTCATGTTTTCCATATTAATAAAATACACATAGTTTCTCTCACTTTCTCTCTCTAACTTTCTCTCTCTAGAAATCAACAAACCCCTTCATAGATTCATTGATTATCAATATTCTACATAGCTCCAATTGATTCATCACCAATTGCTTTGAAAGAAGCAAAATCATCAAGCATTTGATTCTTCTTCTTCTTCTTTGTGGCTTCATTTCCTCCAAAGGTTGTGCCTGTAGCTTCCCATAGTTCCATAGCTGTTTTGTATTTTCTGAATCTTAGTTGATGTCTATCAGGTAGAGCCAACAGTAGTGAGCTGTGAGCCCTGACATCATGCCTTCTGGCCAGTATTTCCTTATCACAAAGAGCAGCAAATTTCTTCTTGTCCTTACCTTTGGAACTTTCACCTTTCTCTTCTTCCTTTCCCTCTTCAACTGCCACCATTTTGTTGAATTAATCACCAAACTCTATGATCTCCCAGAGAACATAGTGTTCCATTTTCAGGTATTGTTGGATTCTGAATTCCCATAATTCAAAGTTTTCAGGATCCAACATGGGCAACTTGAGGTTATTGTGGTTGTTGCTGTTTGAGGAAGAGTCTGAAGACATGGTTGTTCTGAGGGTTTTGTTCTTGGTTTAGACAAAGTTTCTCAACAAGCTATGATACCACTTGTTGATCCCAAACTCAGATCTTAAACCTTAATAGCTTGTTTAAGGGTTGTGATAGAAAGAAAGAATTCAATCTAACACTAGAGAAACTTTGCAAAGCAAAGTAACTAAACAAGATGCGGAATATAATGTTTAGCACAAGAGCAATATGATTGAAGCAAACGTTAAACTTTAATATATCAATGATATACGAATACCCTAAGATGGTATTAGGGTTTACAAAACCTTAAAGTATGATAATGAAAGACAATAGAGAAAAGACACACTTTGCATGCTAACCTAGTGAGTCCTTTTATAAGCATAAGGACTCACGTACAAGATCACTACTAACAAACTTGGAAAGTATTAAGGAGTAGTAACAGAAACGCGTAAAAATCTATTCCAAATTTATCTCTGACGGCAGGGCCTTTGACTTTAGCAGGGGAACCAATCCCCTGCCTTTGTTAGTTGGCAGGGGGAACTTACTCTAGCAGGGGTACGGATAATCAACTAGCAGGCGTAACAACTATGCATAGATTTATTCCCAACATAACTAACGCTAAAAAAAACTAATGAGCATTTCGTCAACCAGCCTGAATATTTATTAGGTAAATTCCACCAAACCATCAGCCTAAAAACACCGAGTCAACAATAGCATACCTTGTTTATACTATCAAACACAGGACAATCTTCTCTCTTTATTTTTATTCAGAAATGAGTAATCCTCTTTTTTCACAAAAAGTGAAGCCCTCTAATTTGCGCCGAATTTCTTCAATTAAATCTCTCCACTATGAATTTTTCAAAAAATTAAAAAGGTTAATAAGAAAACTGTAAACGAGGTTAAGCTTGTAAAATAAAAAGAAACTGGGTCTCACCATATCCGTCCAAAAAAAATTATCAGTCTCCCAAACTTCCTACAATTAAATTCGAAAATTAAAAAAAAAAACTTGTAGAATATACGATAATAGGAAAACGTATCATTACCTGTTCGGAAGCCTGCTCATTACCATGGTCTGCGAGTGTTGGCCCTCTTCTCCTACAAGAGTCTTGGCAAAATATACACATATATTAGGCTTAACTTGCCATTCAAAATAAGTCTAAGTCAGATTTGCGCGATAACAAGATAATGAGTTACAATTTGTAACAATATACTTACGTATATTGACTCTAATGAAATAAAAAGACACCTGATATCAACTAGGTTTGTGGAACGGTATACTTGTTGGTCATGGCATGGTGAATTATTAATCGAGCATGACACGGTTGATTCTGATCATAGCGACGATGATGACAATGCTTTATACGATAGTGGTCATGATAAATTATATGACATGTTACATTATTTGGAAGGTGAAATAGATGAAGATAATCACGCCAAGTTTCAAGAACTATTTGTTGATGCGGAAAAACGTTATACGTCGGGTGTAAAAAACAAACCAAACTAAGTCCAGTGTTGAGATTGTTTAACGTAAAGGCAGCTAACGGTATGAGTGATAAATATTTTATAGATACTTTAGAGGCTGTGAATGATTTTCTACCCAAAGATAACGAGTTGCCTATTTCAGTATACAAAGAAAAAAGATTGATTTGTACAACAGGATTGGAAATCAAAAGAATACACGCATGTCCCAATGATTGTGTATTGTATATAAATGAAAGAAAGTACCTACAAAGTTGTCCTGTATGTAACTCATCAAGATATTAAGAAAAAATGAAAAAGAACTCAATAGTGATGTGATGAAGAATGGCACCCCTGCTAAAATATTATGGTATTTTCCCATCATATGTAACACCCCCAAATTAATACAACTTAGTACAGCGGAAGACTAGTTGGTGTTACGGGATAGCACATTACTCACATCATAGACAACGCATAAAAATCGCGTCGTTTATTAATAAATCATTTCCATTCATAAATATCAAAGTTACATCGGTCCCAAGTCATTACATTTCATACAAAGTTTTACATAGTATTTGAATGGAAAATATTGTTTTAAGTGCGGGCCATGAATTCTTGTTGTCTTCCCGAGAATTACCTTCAAGTACCTGAGATAAAACATGTTAAAAGAAAAGGTCAGCGATAACGCCGAGTGAATTCATAGAGTTTAGTAAATTCCATCAGTATAACTTTGGTATCAAATTAGTACCAAAAATCAATTCATACAAATCATTGTAATAGGCCGTAAAATAGCCAAAATCATTTTATACAAATCTTTGTAATAGGCCATAAAATAGCCAAAGTCATTTTATACAAATCCTTATCGAAAATCATAATATAGGCATTTGCCTTAAAAATTATTATACGAGCCAATGTCGTAAAAACATCATACAATACGTCTTATGACGTTGTATAAAATCAAATAAAAACCGTTATATGAATATGGTTACGAAAACCAAAATACAAACATAATATCAATAGTATGACCCTGTATTGCTAGTCAGGCAATACATCGTAATACGGAGCGTCTATTAGTATTTCGTTAATTCGAATTATTATAAGCCGCATGACATTGTTACCTTACTAAACCAACAACGGGTAGCTAACCCGATACCAATTTTTGCCCATCTAAAGTAGCGTGTCGTCACAAAGGTCACGCTATTGGAAATCTTCTCATACATTAATTCGCTTACCAATCAATGTGGCACGACGGGGATCAACCGTCAAGGCGCGAACTGGGGTGATCGTCCCCAAATAGTACTATTAAATGCATAAGCGTCTACCAACTCCCGGTAGTTCACAATTCATGCTAATGGGACTTTTAGTGACATAACCTAACTTTAATAATCCATTTGATTTCATCTATCGGGTCCATTAATCATTTATCGGGTCATACAATCGGGTCATTCAATCATTCGGGTCCAAAATCAATAAACAAACAATCGGGACAAATGGTGTCCAAACTTTTATAAAAACTAACATGTTATCTCCCTCGCGGGTTTATAAAGCATTTATAAAACATTTAAAAGAGTGCGAGGCTATGAACTCACGTTGATGTGGGAAGGAGATTATCGGCGATTCGGACGTACGGTACGTGCTTCAATCACGGAAACCTAGACAAATAATACTAGGTCTTAGACGTTTGTCCAATGATTTTATAAAAATAACAATTATGTATACATATGATGATTATATATATATATGATGATCAAGTGGGTTTACATATTCTCGTTTACTCCTTTTAGCGTTATATGTCGATAACTTTTATACTAGTTTACTAGTTTTACCCGTTTACGTGTCTTAAGCCCAATAAGCTTATTATAAGTTATTTAACTTATTTTAATCCATTTTGTACCTATATTATCAGTATGTATACTTTCCAAGTTGGGCCTAAATGGGTTAAGCCCCATAGATTCTTTTTACAAGTTTTTATCCTATTTAGTCCATTTATTAGTCCAATATGTTTATTTAACTTGTTAATGTCCGTATGCCCTATAGTTAGGGTTTTATCGGTTTTTACTTGTTATACATGTCTATATATCAGTATATAAGTTTTATAAAGTTTTCATTAGACGGTTCCAACCATCTAAGTTTTATTTAACAAAAACGTTAATTTTACGGCAATAGCCGAAAAAGTCGTAAAAATCATGTTTATAGTTTTTATTACTTATAAACATTATTTCACCACCATTTATATAATTTATCCATTTGATTAACCTTTTATATATATTTATATAAATAAGTTTTATAAGTTAGTGGGTTTTTATTTTACATTTTATATATTAAAATGTGAGTGCTTATATAATAGTATTATTCTTTAATTTCCAAAAATCTGATTTTTAACTTCATCTTCACCAAAACTGCCATATCTTGAGTTCTACATGGAGATAGAAGCTCAAATTTTTATCACATAAACTACAGGATATGTTCTACATTTAACTCTTCTATAGCTACTGTTGAATCATCTTCTAAATATTTTCTAAAAATCGTCCAAAACAGTAAATTCAGATTTATACCCTAAACTTGTTTTGATCATATCTCACTCATTATTTTGATTCCATTGCATGACCAACTCTCACATGTGTACAAGACCCATAGCTTACTGTAAACCCATTATACTTCATCATTTTATCAGTTTATGACTTACTTCTTTACTGTTTTATACAACCATCAAATTTAACCAAGATTTTAACCTTGTTTCTTATGGTTTTTCACCTTTTTATCCATGATTATCAACAACAAATCCCCACATAACATTTTTATCATCATATAATCATCATAAATATATACAATAGGAAATAAAATACATGTTTACATAATCAAAATAACAAGAACTTGAGGAGGACAATCTTTATACCACCAACTTGATGTAGGTTATGATTTTGACATGGTAGATGATGGAGAAACTTGTAGACAACCATGACCATCTTCAAACCCATCATTCTTCATGAGACCCTTGTGGAAAATCAGCCCTCCTACTCCATGAAAACTCCTCCTTGGATGTTATAAGTTGCACCAATCTTCATCTTTTTGAATGGAGATTAACATATGTTGATTATAACATATGTTCATGGTTAAAATCTGTATGAAATGGGTGTTTGAGGATGGATATGGGACGGCATAGATGAGTGAGAGAGAGAGAGTTGTGAGTTTTTGAGTGGTATTGCATGGTGAAATGAGGAAGTGTGAAGTAGCTCATGGTTTTGTGTAGGAAGTAGCTTACAATGTAAGCTTTAGCTTACATGTGTAAGTTACAAAGCTTAGCATTTTGACACCAAATATAGTGAGGTGTAGTTTGGGCCGGTTTTGTGAGTGGGGTGGGACAAGTGTCCCACTTGTCTCATCCCATTTATTTACGGGTACTCCTCGATTCTAGTTTCCTCGATTTGCGTGCCCTCGGGTCGTTTTACGAAAAACGTTTTTATAAATTATGAATCGACGTCACAAAACGAATCCAATAAAAATTGTTTCATCAAAAACGGAGTTCGAAAACGTAAATACGTAATCCTAGGGTTTCCGGTTTAGTCGTAAAGGACGTTAAAATAAAATCGTAAGTCCTAATCTTTTCTCGTAAATTTGTGAGTTTATGAACCAACACAAATTTAAAACTCCAAAATAATATTCATGGAAAAATTTATTTTCTGAAATGTCGGACTGTCACCAAAGACGGTGTATGTAAACGTAAGCACGTAACGTTGAATCCTCCGGTTTAGACGTAGTCGATGCTACTCCAAGACGTAAATCCAAATTTCTTCCCAAAAATAAGTGAGTTCATATTGTATCATTAAAATAATATTTTCAAATAATATTGGAGAATAAAATATTGACCATAAATTGACGGATTGTCACAGCATTTACCCCTAAACAGGATCTTTGTCCTCAAAGATCATCTTACCTTACTACTCGCTTCTTATAGAGTTAAAGCCATGTGGGTATTTCCTCCACATTCGGTCTTTTCTCACAAGTGTAATCCATTATAGTACGCGAGTTTCATCAAACATAACTACAGGAATAAGATCAGGCTTAATATTGACTTACTTCTCTATCCATGATGTTCACGGGTTTTTGATGAATGCAACTTTTCGCCGATCTAAGCTCTACTAAGAATAATAAGATTCTCACTTGATAGGTATTCCATCAAGTTCGATATACGAAACATATTTCACGCAGTCTTTGAAGTCCTAGGGTAGATCCAGCTTATATGCCTTTCAAACCAATCTATTATATCATCTCAATGGTCCCATACAACGGGGACTTATATCCCATGATTTGTCAGATCATGAATTCATTTTTTTCCAAAGTTAAAAATTTTGGCATAACTTCGCTACCCATTTGGCACTTCAAGATCTACATTTCATATTCACATAACCTCCTGCCCACTATCGGCAGTCAATAATTAAATCCTATTTTCAATAATCATTTCAGATCTCGCGGGTCAGGTATTTTGTAAGGTTAGGTTTGCCATCATAGGAAACCTTAAACCTAAAAGACATGTCCAACTCACAATGGGTGTATGTCGGGTGTCTTTATCTCAACTCTCGCTTACAGATGCTCTAAGATTTAGATCTAACAAGATTCGATCTTAATCCTAACACGATGGTTATCAATGATAATCTTTCCAAAGGAAAGCGATTATACGATTCATTACCAAAGGTCAATCATTCAAACATAAAACAAGACTTGTATTACCTTGTATCGTTACTTTACCTCGTCCCTTCGATTGGGGTGGTACATAGTACTCTCATCAAGGTTTGTTCTCAATGATTTCTGAGCAAATCTCTAGAAATTCGATGCGAACCGAGGATCTTGATATAGATGATCGATACAGGCATGCTACGTTTACATAACTCTTTTGCATTTATCATTAACGAGAATGATATTAGCAGATTTGGTCAGTCTGTCGACGATGACCCAAATCGAATCAAATTCAGATGATGACCTTTGCAATAGCTAGACGTTTACTAATGTATGAGGCGATGTCTGCCTTCATAATTTCCATTAGTACAACTTCTTCAGACAAAGATACTTTTAGTCATAAAATGACATACATATAATACTTATACTTACAAATTCCAACATAACTATATCTCACAATCCTCCATATTTAGACAATCACATGTGGTCTTTAAAATATTTAACGCCATTGGCTTCTCAAATATGTTGGTTCACATTAGCCGTGAAACCCTTCACTATTTATATTATCCTTTTTTTTACAAACATTGTTTATTTTTATATCGTTCGGCAATTTATTCTGCACCTTCATTATTAAGGAACACGTCCTAACTGGTTCTTTATCTTTTATACATAATGTGTCGGTATCTATATTCACTTCACATGATGATATAAGTATCATGTCCACAATTTACTCAGATATTCTTTCTAGATTAAGCGTCAGTAATTACGTTCACTTTCTCCTGATGAAATAAATATCATAACTTTATTTATTCAGAATTCTTTCTTCATATTCTTTATGTTTCAGTTTCGTCTCAACTATCATTTTTATCAGTTTTTCTCAATCCGGCGTCTAAAGCGTCGATAAGTATTATAATTAATTAAATAATTATTAGTTAATTTTTATGAAGCGTAAACGTAAAAGTTTTAAATTTCTTAGTTCGACCAATTATATAAAATGTTCAAAATAAATTTGAATTTAATTAACAAGATTTTCGTTGATTTATCGAAAATATTTAATAAGATTTCGTAAATGTTCGAAAAACCTTTGTTCATACTTTGGTCAAAGTTTTCTTAGTTTGAAAAGCAAAAATTTTCGTTTCAGATTTCAAATCATGTTTTAAATGGTTTTACTCAATCTTTCTTAAGTTGTCTTAAGTTATACACAAACATTTACCCCTAAACAGAAGTTTAGTTAAATGGTTTGTGTATAAGGGAATAATCCCTTTGAAAATCCTTTGTTTAAAACATTTGTCAAAACATATTTCCATTTCTTCTTGGTAATATCCAGTCTTAAAAGGGCTCTTAATTTTTGAAGAGTCTATATGCATACATCTTACCATTATTAATCCAACGGTCATTTTATGTAAAGGATTAAGTTTTAAATCCCTAAGCGTTAATGGTTCTAATCTTTGTAAAGTCAATATAGCTTCCATTATCTATTAATCACATGGTTAAATCATGTAAAGTATTAAGTCTGAAATCACATGTTAAATATTTAAGGTATAGGTTTTCACTGTTTAGCCAATTCAGGGCAATTTATAACTAATTATTAACTCATTATTATTCTTATATACAAACAATTAGTCCTTAATGATCGCAAGCATGAATTTATCAAATTACAGCCTACACACGTGATTCATCATATTTATGAATGCTACATGTGCATTGGTCAATCCAAACGACATCACGTGAAACTCATAATGTTCATTACAAGTACCGGATGTAGTGATTGGAATACATAATCTCTTTCGCAGATGCGAAGTTGATGATAACCATGCTGTGGATCAAATCTTATAAACAAACGCTATAACCTTGTAAATGATCGAACAAATCTTTCCATTTCGAGTTATGGATATCGTTTTCGATTGTCAATTTTACTCAGTTCACAGAAATCTATAAATATAAGGAATGATAACACCATAGCTCTTCAGGATGACAGGCTTGGTATAATAAAATCTTTCTCCGACAACTTTCTCAGTTGTACGGTAATTCCTTTAATTTAGATGGTGCTGACGTACAATGCACAAGCCACAGGTGCAGCACCTGAAATATAATCAATACCAATTTCTACTCGCCTTAATGGCGAAAGTTTTGGTAATTCATCAACAAGTACTTCCTAAAGTTTCAGATAACCGAAACATCTTTTAATAAATTCATATTAGGTTCTTCTAGATAACAATATCTATAACTAGTTCACAACCATCCATGGTAATATTTCAAGTCTTTATACAGGATATGTTCATCCATCAAGAATTATTTAGATCACTTTTGATAATCAACATCTTATCATTTAGGGGAATTCTACTCGAGTTCCCATCAATTAAGACAATGTCGTCATGTCATAATCAATCAATCCATTCTACTGGCATTACCAACTTTCCAGTTGCATTGCCGTCGATAAGATGTGAACTTCTCAAAAGGCTAATAATAACTCACAATCCTTCACAAATTCAAGGATATATGGAGACATAACTAACCTTAAAAGAGTAAGGTTAACGCATAATCTACACGGGAGAATTTCAAATCAGATACAGACGAAAACATTTAACGAATATAAATATATCCCATGTTTTCATTAATTTGAGTACGCATTCGAAAGCTCCTCGGATCGTTACCCAGGTCATTCAAATGAAATCAAATCATAAGAAATGATAAGAACGTCAATACATCCAGTCGGGTATCAACACTCGGTCATCAGATACTTTTCCTAAGAATCTCACTACGGGAGAATTGGACAAGAACGGAATATCAATTGTCAAATAAGACAAATTCTATAGATGAGTAAATTCAACTCAGAAGAATAGATAGTACGGGCACATATGTAGGTGAACCTAACACTATGTCCCTATTTTTCACTTCTTGCAGATCTCATAAATTTTTTTTTTATCTTTCACAATCCCCAATTAAAATGTAGTGTTTATTCATTAGTTTTATGGTGACTACTAATCAGTCTTGCATGGTCCATTCCAAATTGTATGTAGGCGCGCAACTATATACAATTTCAAGATTAACGATGCAATACTCAGTTCGTCAAAATTTTATCATCATGTTTATAATAAAAACATTTTCATGCTTAATTCTTAAATAAGAATCAAAATAAATTTACAACGATTTTCCTTGTTATGAGAACAATTAAGTTTCCAAAGCGTTTTATAAACAACCTTATTTCAATAACAATCACTTATAAATCTCACTATGAATAATCCTTATAGTGATGAAAATTCGATTTTTCTCAAAGGATACCGTTTTAACTTTATAAAAACAATGTGTGATCTGCAAAAGAGTGATGAAGAGTTGTTCACCAAGAACTTAACTACGATATAATAGGAAATGAGCTTAGCCAATTAATCAAGAGGTTCATGACTTCGATGGCACTCAGGAATACAAAGAGAATAATCCACAACGTAACTCAATTCAAGATGAGTACTTGTTCAATGGTTGCATCACTAATGCGAACATTAGGAACAAGCAAGAAAAGATAGATAACATCGACACATGTAGAATTTAGCAATCAAAGGTAGTCTTTTTATTAATCACAAACAAGTCAAAATTGTACCGTAACACATTACGTGTCACTATGTCATACAATTCTCAGAACTCATCCTACCAGCTGATATCTCAGTTAAGTTAGGGATTTTTAAAAGATACCACAATGAATACTAATCTACAAGAGTCATTAGGTGTTCCACATGTTCCGGAAGATCCATCGGTCTCAATTCAGAAGAAGTTTTCTTCAGTTTATTTCTTGGACACTGGGCATCCTCATTAGTGGGCAATGGCCTAGGAACAACACTTAACACGAATCAACAATCAAGTAAAACCTTATAACTCAGTCATAGAACTTAACGACTTCCTCTTATCAATCTCATATTCCATACGGATTAAATTTTACTTTATTCAAGTTTCAATCAATTTTATACTCAATTCGATATCCTACCTCATTATCCAATACTTACAACCTTATTCTTTGGCCTTGTAAAGGCAATACAATCTCAATATGAATCAACACTTAATTTCCAATCCTATTAGCTCTTACAACAATAATTATCAAATGAGTCATTAATATGAAATGACTTGATCATTCAACTAGACTTCTCAGAAAGGTATTAGTGGCATGAGGCTTTTGGGTAATGGTTCCAATAACAGCCTCAAGTGCAACATTCACCCTTTCGATTTCAATTTAAGAATTGGATGACAACGAATCAGATGACATCTTTCTAGGTGGTAACGTTTTGTCAAACTCCACTCTATAAGAAAAGATCGTCATGACATCGATATTAGATTTAATCTCGCCAATTCTTCTTTAATATCACAATCATCTAATATCTACATTTCTACGAATATCAACCATTTGTTGGGATCATAAATATCCACAACTTGATTTAGATCTAGGATAGCTAGAATTCCTACGAGAATAGCTTCGATTAATTTACTAGGGGATTTAGGGTTTCTTGTGACAATCGACGTCGTATAAATACCTCGTATAAATATCAATATAATCATCAAACAATCATGTAATAAAATTACATCATATGTATATATATAATCCAAGTTATATATATATATTAAAATAACACTTCTCAGTCTGGCCTTGTCGGTAACTCGGGAATTCTTCGGCACCGTTATAGTCAAAAGATTTTTAGACATTTTTAGAAAAATGTTTTTAGTTAAAAGATTTTGAAAAGTTTTATTCAAAACCTTGGTTTTAAAAATCTTTCGTTCTCTATAACGAGAGCTCTGGTACCAAACTGTAACACCCCCAAATTAATACAACTCAGTACAGCGGAAGACTAGTTGGTGTTACGGGATAGCACATTACTCATATCATAGACAACGCATAAAAATCGCGTCGTTTATTAATAAATCATTTCCATTCATAAATATCAAAGTTACATCGGTCCCAAGTCATTACATTTCATACAAAGTTTTACATAGTATTTGAATGGAAAATATTGTTTTAAGTGCGGGCCATGAATTCTTGTTGTCTTCCCGAGAATTACCTTCAAGTACCTGAGATAAAACATGTTAAAAGAAAAGGTCAGCGATAACGTCGAGTGAATTCATAGAGTTTAGTAAATTCCATCAGTATAACTTTGGTATCAAATTAGTACCAAAAATCAAATCATATAAATCATTGTAATAGGCCGTAAAATAGCCAAAATCATTTTATACAAATCTTTGTAACAGGCCATAAAATAGCCAAAGTCATTTTATACAAATCCTTATCGAAAATCATAATATAGGCATTTGCCTTAAAAATTATTATACGAGCCAATGTCGTAAAAACATCATACAATACGTCTTATGACGTTGTATAAAATAAAAAAAAAACCGTTATATGAATATGGTTACGAAAACCAAAATACAAACATAATATCAATAGTATGACCCTGTATTGCTAGTCAGGCAATACATCGTAATACGGAGCGTCTATTAGTATTTCGTTAATTCGGATTATTATAAGCCGCATGACATTGTTACCTTACTAAACCAACAACGGGTAGCTAACCCGATACCAATTTTTGCCCATCTAAAGTAGCGTGTCGTCACAAAGGTCACGCTATTGGAAATCTTCTCATACATTAATTCGCTTACCAATCAATGTGGCACGACGGGGATCAACCGTCAAGGCGCGAACTGGGGTGATCGTCCCCAAATAGTACTATTAAATGCATAAGCGTCTACCAACTCCCGGTAGTTCACAATTCATGCTAATGGGACTTTTAGTGACATAACCTAACTTTAATAATCCATTTGATTTCATCTATCGGGTCCATTAATCATTTATCGGGTCATACAATCGGGTCATTCAATCATTCGGGTCCAAAATCAATAAACAAACAATCGGGACAAATGGTGTCCAAACTTTTATAAAAACTAACATGTTATCTCCCTCGCGGGTTTATAAAGCATTTATAAAACATTTAAAAGAGTGCGAGGCTATGAACTCACGTTGATGTGGGAAGGAGATTATCGGCGATTCGGACGTACGGTACGTGCTTCAATCACGGAAACCTAGACAAATAATACTCGGTCTTAGACGTTTGTCCAATGATTTTATAAAAATAACAATTATGTATACATATGATGATTATATATATATATGATGATCAAGTGGGTTTACATATTCTCGTTTACTCCTTTTAGCGTTATATGTCGATAACTTTTATACTAGTTTACTGGTTTTACCCGTTTACGTGTCTTAAGCCCAATAAGCTTATTATAAGTTATTTAACTTATTTTAATCCATTTTGTACCTATATTATCAGTATGTATACTTTCCAAGTTGGGCCTAAATGGGTTAAGCCCCATAGATTCTTTTTACAAGTTTTTATCCTATTTAGTCCATTTATTAGTCCAATATGTTTATTTAACTTGTTAATGTCCGTATGCCCTATAGTTCGGGTTTTATCGGTTTTTACTTGTTATACATGTCTATATATCAGTACATAAGTTTTATAAAGTTTTCATTAGACGGGTCCAACCATCTAAGTTTTATTTAACAAAAACGTTAATTTTACGGCAATAGCCGAAAAAGTCGTAAAAATCATGTTTATAGTTTTTATTACTTATAAACATTATTTCACCACCATTTATATAATTTATCCATTTGATTAACCTTTTATATATATTTATATAAATAAGTTTTATAAGTTAGTGGGTTTTTACTTTACATTTTATATATTAAAATGTGAGTGCTTATATAATAGTATTATTCTTTAATTTCCAAAAATCTGATTTTTAACTTCATCTTCACCAAAACTGCCATATCTTGAGTTCTACATGGAGATAGAAGCTCAAATTTTTATCAAATAAACTACATGATATGTGCTACATTTAACTCTACTATAGCTACTGTTGAATCATCTTCTAAATAATTTCTAAAAATCGTCCAAAACAGTAACTTCAGATTTATACCCTAAACTTGTTTTGATCATATCTCACTCATTATTTTGATTCCATTGCATGGCCAACTCTCACATGTGTACAAGACCCATAGCTTACTGTAAATCCATTCTACTTCATCATTTTATCAGTTTATGACTTACTTCTTTACTGTTTTATACAGCCATCAAATTTAACCAAGATTTTAACCTTGTTTCTTATGGTTTTTCACCTTTTTATCCATGATTATCAACAACAAATCCCCACATAACATTTTTATCATCATATAATCATCATAAATATATACAATAGGAAATAAAATACATGTTTACATAATCAAAATAACAAGATGTTGAGGAGGACAATCTTTATACCACCAACTTGATGTAGGTTATGATTTTGACATGGTAGATGATGGAGAAACTTGTAGACAACCATGACCATCTTCAAAACCATCATTCTTCATGAGACCCTTGTGGAAAATCAGCCCTTCTACTCCATGAAAACTCCTCCTTGGATGTTATAAGTTGCACCAATCTTCATCTTTTTGAATGGAAATTAACATATGTTGATTATAACATATGTTCATGGTTAAAATCTGTATGAAATGGGTGTTTGAGGATGGATATGGGACGGCATAGATGAGTGAGAGAGAGAGAGTTGTGAGTTTTTGAGTGGTATTGCATGGTGAAATGAGGAAGTGTGAAGTAGCTCATGGTTTTGTGTAGGAAGTAGCTTACAATGTAAGCTTTAGCTTACATGTGTAAGTTACAAAGCTTAGCATTTTGACACCAAATATAGTGAGGTGTAGTTTGGGCCGGTTTTGTGAGTGGGGTGGGACAAGTGTCCCACTTGTCTCATCCCATTTATTTACGGGTACTCCTCGATTCTAGTTTCCTCGATTTGCGTGCCCTCGGGTCGTTTTACGAAAAACGTTTTTATAAATTATGAATCGACGTCACAAAACGAATCCAATAAAAATTGTTTCATCAAAAACGGAGTTCGAAAATGTAAATACGTAATCCTAGGGTTTCCGGTTTAGTCGTAAAGGACGTTAAAATAAAATCGTAAGTCCTAATCTTTTCTCGTAAATTTGTGAGTTTATGAACCAACACAAATTTAAAACTCCAAAATAATATTCATGGACAAATTTATTTTCTGAAATGTCGGACTGTCACCAAAGACGGTGTATGTAAACGTAAGCACGTAACATTGAATCCTCCGGTTTAGACGTAGTCGATGCTACTCCAAGACGTAAATCCAAATTTCTTCCCAAAAATAAGTGAGTTCATATTGTATCATTAAAATAATATTTTCAAATAATATTGGAGAATAAAATATTGACCATAAATTGACGGATTGTCACAGCATACCTAGGCTTAAACGATTATTTGCTAATTCCAAAGATGCAAAATTACTCCGTTGGCATGCGGAAGACCGTAAAAAAGATGAAAAAATACGACATGTGGGTGACTCACCTCAATGGAGAAATATTGATAATATTGAAAACTTTGGAGATTAAATTAGAAATATACAGTTTGGACTTTGCTCAGATGGTATAAACCCATTTGGGAACATGAGTAGTCGTCACATCAAGTTGCCAGTTCTTTTATGCGTCTACATTCTTCCACCTTGGTTATGCATGAAACGAAAGTACATCATGATGTCATTGTTAATTCAAGGTCCAAAACAACCTGAGAATGACATTGTTGTGTATTTTAACCATTTATTGAAGACATGAAAGAGTTGTGGCTTCCGGGAGTTCAAGTGAATGATGCGTACAAAAAGGAGACTTTTTTATTGCGAGACATATTTTTTGCACCATAAGTGATTTTCCTGTATACTGTAACTTATCTGGATATGGTACAAAAGGATATAAGGCGTGTCCTGTTTGTGAAGATGATACCCACTCAAAGTGGTTTCCAAATTATAGGAAGATGGTATATGTGGGACATCGAAGATCACTTCGAAAGAATCACCATACCGTAAAAGAAAAGAGCTGTTTGATGGACCCAATGAGTTAGGAGTCTTTAGAAAACCATTGGATGGAGAAGGTATACTATCCCGAGTCGAAGATGTAAACAATGTGTTTGGAAAACGAAAAAGAACCACCAAACAACATATGGAAAAAGTCTATTTTTTTATTGCCATATTTGAAGCATTTGAAAATTCGACATTGTCTTGACGTTATGCATATCGAGAAGGAATATTAATTGGTGATGCCACCAAACTCATATGTATGCATTGGATGAACATTGGATTGACCCAATCTATGAGAATTCACTGCATGGATCGTCGTCAATAGTGAATCTCGCAAGTGGTTAGATCTCTCATCCTAAACTTGATATGCAAGTAGGTTTTGTATGTGTGCAATGTCAATCTTTGCTATGGTTTAACGTTGTCCTTAACAAGGCTACTATAAAGACCATTTTCAGGTGCGATACGCAACATATGAACGACACGTGTAGTCAAGATAGAATTTGTTGCTCCACATGTATTGGACTTAGATACTACTGGGGCCCTTGGTAAATTGTACATATGTATGTGTGACCACACCCAAATGTAATTAAGATGATACTTGATTTATTTGGTAATCTAGTTCAATATGAATAACGAGCGACAAAATTCTTAAACTAAAGAATGAATTTTGATCCATATTTAAAGTTAACAGAGTATCTGAAAAAAAAGGATGATTGATATGTAAACCATTTAAATGCGATGTTTAAGAAACTATCCTCTAGGGGCATTGGTGTGTTGCTAGACACTGACCTTTGTTTCTATTATTACTTACTTATTATGTCGTGCACAAGTGGGAGATGTTGAAGTATGCTTGTGTCATAATTAATGACTATACGGCTAGACGCATGTGAGTCTATGAGGTCACACACATATACACAGATGTACCACTTAATATATCGTATATATTGTATTTACGGTATATTTATAACCTACGTAACTCGAGATCAAAATGAATAGACAAAGTTTGTCAAGTCTAAACCTATTTTGTCATTAGTGTAATTGTTTTAGTCATTAAACTTAGTCAATTATATTAACTAATTTCCTAACAAATAAGCGTTACACATCATTTCCATTTGTTCTCTCCCATTTTCTTTCTTCTGGCGTGTGAAAAAAAATTGTGATGGAGATCACGAATGAAGTAGCATATAGAACATATCTATTTTGTTCCTTTTCTTTACCTTGTGGTTATACATAAGAAAATGAAATCAAAAGGATAAAAGTGTTATCTTTTTTATATCTTACGGCTATAGTAGTGCAAGAAATAGTTACAAATAATGGGTTATTAGACTAGCATCGATTTGGTATACGATGTTGTGTAGTGTGGAATGCTATCGTTTAACATTTTCCTTAACAAGGCTACTATAAAGACCATTTTGATGTGCGATGCGAAACACATGAACGACACGTGTAGTCAAGATAGGATTTGTTGCCCCACATGTATTGAACTTAGATACTACTGAGCCCCTTAATAAATTGTACAGATGTATTGTGGAAACACCCAAATGTAATTAAGACGATACTTGATTAATTTGGTAATCTAGTTTAATATCAATATCGAGAAACAGAATTGTTAAACTAAAGAATGACTTTTGATCCATGTTTAAAGTTTGACAAAGTATCTGAAACAAAAAGATGATTGATAACTAAACCATTTAAATGAGATGTTTAAGAAACTATCCTCATATATTTCTAGGGGCATTGGCGTGTTGCTAGACATTAACCTTTGATTCTACTATTACTTGCTTATTATGTCGTGCGCAAGTGGGAGATGTTGGAGTACGCTCGTGTCATAATAAATAATTATTCGGCCAGGCGCATGTGAGTCTATGGGGTCACACACATATACACAGAGGTACCACTTAATATATCGTGTATATTGTATTTACGGTATATTTATAACCTACGTAAGTCGAGACCAAAGTGGATAGACCAAGTTGGTCAAGGGTAGTTGTATAAGTATGATGGCCAACATAGTTATACAAGTACCATAACTCCAATGGATTCCTAAGTATGATTGCATGAAAGAGGGTTAATACATGCTTGTATAGTAGATGTTAGACGGATTTAAGTATATGTATCCCGATATGCCTATATATGTATGATCCTCTATAATTATCGATTGTATCCTTAGGAGGGTGGCTAGCTCGCTTCTTTTTAGATATTCAACCTCCGTTGTGGCGTATTCTTCGAGTTTCCTATTTCACGTATCCGTTTTAAAATGGTGTCCTTGGTGTTAAGTATATTAAAAAAAATTGAGATTTCTTTTGGGATAATGAAATCTTTTGTGTTGAGTCTTACATTCCTTTTTGTCGGTATATAATGAATAGACTTGGAAATCTACTATTCGGTTGGATAGTTGGTTGTATACGGTAACATAAGGGTAAGGTGTTGGAAATCGTGTTTGAAACAAGATGTAACATAAGAATTCTTAATCAACAATTATTTATTTCAAAATTCTAAAAGACTTTTTTTTTAAATAAAGCGAAATAAAATTTCTTTCTACTTACATAGTTTATATAATTGAGTTTAACCGATTTACGTCATTTATAATTATTTATACAAGGTTAAATTGAGTTCATGAAAATTTCACATACAATTATTTCTTTCATTTAAATGATTGCATTAATCACTAAGTTTATTCTTTAGTTTTTAAAACAACTAGTATAAAATTGTTTTGGTCGTAACTTGTTCGTTTTTAAAGGTTTTTGGGTGATTCAAAAGCCTAAAATTATGTACTCGGAACGTACTTTTCAAATATTCAGAATGTGTAGTCATGGGAGGTCAGTATCCTGGTCGAAATTATTGTACAAGTGTCAGGTTAAAGGTTGAGTTTTGAATAGTAGTTTATTTTTTATGATTTGGGATGCACGGGATACCTAGTCTTTGAGTTGAGTTTTGAGTTCATCAAGAGGGTTGTTTGTAGATTGTTTGAGTCACATATATGTGGGGAGGTAAAGAAAAAAAATATTATTTTGGAAAAGTCGATCTTGTGCACGGTTTAAATAATATGTCGCGGGGCGTAAGATGTTTTGGTTGCCATTAAGTGTTTCTTGGATCATTTTTCTTTGTCATGAGTCATTTGAATTGGTACCTGTTTGAGTTTTCCTTTTGAGTTTTCGTGGTTTTGGTTTGTTTTAACTCGTGCACGTGAAATGTCGTTAGTTATCCGTGGGTTTGATTCGTTGATCGTATCTAGTTGATTCAGGATATAGTTTTGGGTTCGTATTGATTGGGAGTGTTGAGGTAGACATATGAAAGACTTGGTCGCGCCTACACGATTAAGTAGGTGGCCCTGAGAGAATGGTCGGAATGCCCTTAGTGGGGATGAAAGAGTTAAAAGTTCGTAGACGAACTAATGTGGTCATGAGGTCTCTTAGGAGTGCCAAGGGAGATGAATAGAGATTTGTATATTGTATGGATATTGGAACAAATAACGCGCCATAGAGAGTGTTGGAAGGGGATATAATACCTCAAAGGTATTTATGATTGTTCGTAAGGCATGTAAGTTTTCTAAAAATTTCCTGAGATTTAGTAGGTTTGCCTATTACTGTGAGGTAGAACCATAAATAGAGCAAGTAGGAGAAGTGAGAGGAGTTGTAGTTAGTGCCTTTCCAAGGAAATTGTTGATGGAATGATTTTAAGAGCAAGAGTCGTTAGAAATTGCAACGGATGCAGGGTAAAATTTGAGTTGCTTAGTAGTAGATTGGCTGTGAAAAGCGGTTGAGTGGTCTGATAAGAGGAAGTATTGGTCTTTTAGATTACGTGTAGATTTTCGCGAGTAGAACGAGGTAGAAATTTATTTGTATTTCTTCTAAGAGAGGGTGCAAGGAGGACGTAGTTGAAACTGCTAAGGATGTTGTATGAACGCTTTGGGTTTACGGTTATGATTTTGGCTTCGTCGAGGCGCTAGCAGTTTTCATGGAGTCAATGAACTGGGGGTGCATGACAATATATAAACGAGTTGTCATCGGGAGCATTGACGACATCTTGATCTACTCAAATCTAAGAAGGAGAGTGAGGCGAATTATGAGTTGGTTTTGGAGTTGTTAGGAAAGGGAATTATACGTGAGATTTCCAAGTGTGAGTTTTAGGATTAAGTTGGCCAGGACGAGTAGTCAGAGATGATGGCATATCGTGGAACCAACAAGGGGCAAAGTGAAGAAGGGTGAGGAAGCGTTTTGGAGGCTGAAGAGGTGGATTGGATAATGAGCAGATCTTGGAATTATCGGAAGGACTGGATGAATTCGCGAAGCATGACGATACGTAGAGCAAGGATTTGGATGTATACGAGAATGACAAAGAAAGGCGATTGTTTATACGTTGTGGGAACTAAAGATTTGGAAGAACTAGATATACTTAGTTAGTGGAGCTGGATTTTTATATCTGCCTAGAATGCTAGAGGCATTTGGGGTACGAGACGTAGAGAATGATCTATACAGATCATGAACGTCTCCAACACATATTTAATCATCTTGATTGAACATTTGGCAAAGGTGATGGGTGGAGTTAAGTGATGAAAGAAAATTGCAAGGCCATGTAGTACCATCTGGGAAAGGCAAGCATGGTTGATGAGACATGGAATAAGAAGAATGAAGTGAAGCTGAGACGAACTTGAACTATATGGATGACGTATTAGGGTGGTTTGGATGAAGGATGTAGGTTGCACGAGTTGAGTTGTCTAAAGCAGAGAACGCGTCAACATGTATGTTGCGTGGCTTGGACAATCATATGGAGGAAAGGACGTAGACTATACTTCCTACATAGATAGGAGTAGCTTAGAAAGGGCGATGTAAGGACGAAGTTGGTGGAAGGGATACATAATGAGCTGGAGGATTAAGTACGATGAGAGTTGGGTGATGGTCGATAGACTGACTAATTCATCACATATTTCAAGAGGAATGAGAAGTCACATAGTTGAGAAGTTGGAAGGATTGCGTACATATGCGATGGAATAGGAGGTTTTGTGTAAAAGTTAACCTAAAAGGTATGGAATGCCTTAAGAAGAATTATGGCAATGGAAGAAACGATGGGAAGCAAGCGTAGTATACCGTTGATAGACTAATGGTTGGTATGAGTATACTATAGGGGTAGTTGAGAAAGACGCCTAGAGCATTGGCGCGAGATTTGGAGATAGTTGGAGAACGCACTATATTAGGGAGAATTCTCCTACAAAGAGAGAGTCACCGGTGAGAGGGGCATATTCCCCATTGATGAGGATGTAAGGAATAAAAGAGGAAAACGCCTAAATTATAGGCTGAAGACGGGATATAAGATGGTATGGAAATTAAGATTGTGGAAATACAAGCAAAAAGTAGTATGGAGGAAGAATGATTAGAGGGAGAAAGAGGTTGTCAAGATGGTGGGGTGATATTGAAGGGAAAACCGTTATAGCAAGAGGTTAGTAGTCACGAACAATGGAACGTTCACCTAGAGAAAAGGTGTAGCACCTGTTAGTTTGAAGGATTGTTAGTTACTTGGTTCCGAGCATGGGAAAGCAAGGATGAGGTGGATCACCGTTATAGTGGGATGAAGTTAGAAGCGGCCAACGTATTAGACCGGAGGTGGATCAGAAAACTATGAAGTGGTGGCAGTGCTTAAGTAGAGGTTGAAAATGGCAAAGAACCGACAAGAGAGCTGTGCGGACGAGAGGCATAAGCCGTTGGGATTTAAGATTGGAGGTAAGGTTATGCTAGAGGTTTTACCATGGAAAAGAGTGATGTGGTTTGGAAAGAAAGGGAAGTTAGCACCAAGATTTGTGGGTCCATTTAAAATCCTTGAAAGGATTGGGCTAGTGGCGTATAGGTTGAGATTACCGGAGGAATTGAGTAGTGTGCATGATGTATTTCATGTATCAAACTTGAGGAAATGCTTAGCAAGAACCGACTTGCAAGTACCGTTAGATGATATTAGTATCGATACGAGTCTTCGCTTCATCGAAGAGCCGGTAGAGATTTTGGGTCGTGAAGCTAGGACGTTGGATAAAAAGGGTAATATACCGTAGTTATGGGTAGATGGAATTTGGAACGTGGACTAGAGTTCACGTGGGAACGGGAAGGATTTATGAGGAGCAAGTATCCTAAGCTAATTGATAATGACGATCCTAATGAGTAAATCTGGGATGAGATTTCTATTAGGAGGGAGTGATGTGACAACCGTGGTTTTGAGATTCGTCACTCGGTCTTATTTTTAGATTATTTTATGTGTGACTATGTGTTTTGTGTGTTTTACATGTTTATTTTGCGTGAACGAGGTTGGTGTGGATATTGTATATGGGTATAAAGTACTCATAAGTAAATCGAGGAACGGTTATTTCATGTTCATGAGCTCACAATTAGTGACTATGAAATGAAATGGTGTTATTTTGGTGTTTACGTATACGTATAAGTAGCATAGTAAATTGTATTTTTTTTTTTAGGATTTGGGGTTTAGCATTTAGAGGTCTCTGGTAAGGTGTTTAGTTATGCGATTATTTTTTAGGATGGTTTTAGGTCATTTAGGACTTATTTATAAAGTTTATTTCAAAATTTAAGATTTTTTTTAAAACTGTATATTTTACGTTTTTTCGGTATACGCGTAAAATTGACAAGTTTTACGGTTTTAAGGTTTCGGAGGTTTTAGGAGCTGAAATAAATTAAGGTAAATTAAGGTATTGTTAATAACATAATAATAAGTAATAAAAAAGAAAAAAATAAAAATATATATATGTGTTAGTTAGGGCCGAATAAAAAGAAAGAAAGAAGGAAAAGCCCAAAAACAGGCCCAATGGACTTGTAATGGGATTAGGGGGCCTTTAGGACTTAACCAAACCCAATCCATAACCAAAATAATCAGATTTTTAAGCTCCATAACAGCTCCTAGCCGAAATTCAACAATGGTGGCGAATTAGGGTTTCAAAAATAAAGATCTTCCATTGATTTCTAAGGTAAAACCTTCAAAACCCTTGTTCTATTAATGATTTTAATCAATCTAATCATGTAATTGATCTTATGATGGATTAGGGTTTGTGAGTTTTCTGAGTTAGTGTGTTTAGGGTTCATATGAATTGATTACTTTGGTTATTATGAAGATTAGTGATGGTAATTAGGGTTTATTTATGTTAAAACCGTTTTTTAAAAACTGGGCAGAATTTTAGGTCAATTGTTTTGATCATATATAGAGTTCTACAAACTCTTATTTTGCAATCCAAGTATCCCTGGAAAGGTAATTGAGTTGGCTTTCAAATGCAAGAAACGAGAACTAAATTCGAGGTCGGGAAGTGGGTCAAAAACAGGTTACAACAGTCGGAGGTCAAAACAGTTTTGAAATCAGCGGGTTTTCAATTAATGTTTTAGGGTGATTGGGGTACTTAGGAGTACACTTGAGCCTTCTAATGGGCATGGGAGTTGGTCTATATATTAAATAAGAGGCCTGGAGTAGGGCTAAGAAAATGGGTTACGGTAAGACCCCCTAATCATAACAAACTTTTTGTATGTTCAAAATCAGTAAAATCCGAATAGACGAAAGTATATATATATATATAGGGGCCTTACAGTAGCTTTAAGGTTGGGGCAAAAGGGAGGAGTTAGCTAACATATGTTAGGGCATAGGGTTTCCTTTACAGAGGTCATGGGTATGGTTAGGTGGGAGTTTGGCTTATAGTTTGGAGACCTAAAAACCGGGACTGTTTTGGATAAAATGTTAACGAGACGGGTTATGAAGTAAACTAAGTTAAGGGCTTTATAGAAGGGTGTAATGAGATGCTTAGAGCATATAAATGAGATATATATATGGGAGAAGGTTAGATGTCCATCATAGCTTGATGAGCCATCTTAGTGTTTGGTTCATGTTTTGATTGTGTGCTTTTGTTTGTTAGCTTTTTGCTAGTGCGCGGACTTTTGGAGAAGCTCAATCAGGTGAGTTTCATAGTCCCATGCCTTTTAATGATTTTGACTTCCAGATGGGATGGAAGAGACACTGTTTGGTTTTATAACTTATGTTGTGAATGTTTTATGATTGGTAATGGACTTGTGTGTACACTTATGTGATTAATTGCTATGTGATTCTTGATTGTGTTTATGATTTGGATCGGGGGACACGTACCGTCTCAATTATTGTGGTTTGACTTGGTACCAAGGGGATGTTGACAAGGCGGGGCCTTGGGGAGGTACATAGATTTGTGAGCATCCATGAGACCAATGGATAATGACAAGGCGGGGCCTTGGGATTGGTACATAGGTGTATGGGCGCCTATGGTACCATGGTGTTTGGTAAGGCTGGGAGCCTTGGATTTTGTTTGGAATGATTGATCTTGAATGTTAGTTGTTAATGCATACTTGTAGCACATTGTCCATATGTTTAGTGGTTTATGGTTGTGCACAGCTTATTATAATCTATTTTCGGTTGGAGTCTAAACCTATGACTCTCACCAACATTATGTTGACGTGTTTTAGTGTCTCTTTCAGGTGATAATGTGGTTAAGCGTAAGAACATATGTGGCTAGGATTGGAGTTGTGTAGGAATGCATTTAGAAGGAGATCCCCGTTCCTTCTTAGTTTATTTTTCTGTTTGTTTCAATAAGTGATACTATGAACCTATATGTTGATTTGTTTGTGTTATTTGTTTGTCTTGGGTAAGAGGTAGGACTGTTACCTACTTACCTAGACTCCTGCATTGATGAGATATTGTCATGACATTTGTGTCACCTTTTATGACATTTCTAATTCATATAGTTCTCTCTATGGACACGCTATTGCTGTGATGATATCCATGCGTCGCGTCCCATATTCCACCATGGTGGGGTGTGACACAAAACAGCTTATGTTGGCCATAGAAGATGGTTAAAGAAGCCCCATAAATGGAGGAGTTCACGTGCTGACTTCAATGGCCAACCTGAACAGAAAGATCCACCTATAGATTATAACCGGCAGGATGTAATCAATGCGCAACATGCTAGATTGCTAAGGCGTAAGCTGGGTAAACATCCGAAACATGGGGTGTGAAGATTTCCCGCAATGTTACAGTCGAGCTTAACTGGACTAAACGGTCTATTTTTTACGAGCTTGAGTATTGGCCTTTTATTTCACTAAGACACAATTTAGACATCATGCATATCGGAAAAAATGTGTTGGAGGCCATCTTGAACATTTTGTTAATGAACGACAAAAGTAAAGACACCGCAAAGGCAAGACGAGACTTGAAAAAGATGGGCATTCGAAGAACTTTGTGGCTAACTGTATACCACAAGGGGAAGACTGTGAAGCCCCAGGCTGCGTATTCTTTAACACCAGAGAACCGAAAAAAGTTTTGTCAGTACATCAAAAGTGTTAAACTACCATATGGGTTTGGATCATGCTTCAAGCACAAAGTGACCGATAATGATACAAATATAACGGGCCTGAAGTCTCATGACTGTCATATAATGATGCAACGTTTACTTCCTTATGGACTTCAAAATTACTTGCCTGAACATATTGCAAAACCAATAATCAATCTGTGTTCCTTGTTTAAGCAACTCTGCTCTACAACTTTGATGGAGGAGGACATGTTGAAAGCTTCGGTCAAGGTGGTTGAACTTCTATGCGAGCTTGAGCGCATATATCCTCCTGCTTTCTTTGACATTATGATTCACTTGCCCATCCATTTAGCTCTAGAGGCTCTTGAAAGCGGGCCTATTCAACCCTGGTGGATGTATCCATTTGAAAGATTCATGAAGAAGCTAAAAGGTTATGTAAGAAATAAAGCTAAGCCAGAAGGTTCGATCGCGAAGGGTTATGTTGCAGAAGAAACATTAACTATAAGTTCTCAATAAGTTCGGGGTGTTACCACGAAATTTAATCGTCCCGATCGTAATGTGGACCCCCCTCCCTCAACGTGTAAGTTTAAGGTGTTCCGATCGGTATGCAAGCCGATTGGTTTACTGTCCTTTCCTCATTTTCCTACCGACGAGTACAAGAAGCGAGATGGTATGTACATAACAACAGTCCTGAGATCGACACGTACCAACACCAGTTCTGGAGGTACGCGTTTTTTAATTTTGTAACTTTTTTTTCTTAACTTATCATTTTGACGACTTATTCTAATAGCATGAACGTTTTTCAGTTTATTTCCAGGAAAAAATGAAAAAGACATGCTAGAAGAATTCCCCCACTGGTTTAAGACGCTGGTAAACTAACACTTATTTTGTGTACTTAAGTGTAAAAATAACAATATCGTATTTTTAGTTTTCTATCTAATCCTATCTTCTTCGTAGATCTTTGAACATCACGCACAAAATCCCCAAGACCCAGAGTTTAGCCCAACCAACGAGTTATTCGCTTTGGCTAATGGACCATCAAAGGCTCCAATGTCAGTAAATTGTTGCGTAGTAGATGGTGTGAGGTATGTCGTGCAGAGCCGCGATGAACGTCGCGTAACTCAAAATAGTGGCGTTTGTTCGACTGACCCTGACGGGAAAACTAACACTTATGGTCAGCTTCAAGAAATCCTCGAGTTTGACTATTTGTCGTTTAAAGTTGCGTTGTTCAAAGTTAAGTGGTTCGACACTCGCAACACCGTTGGTAGAGTCAAGAAACTTACCGTTAGAAACGGAATGACACAAATCATCGGCTCTGGTGAGTGGTGGAAAAGTGAACAATACATCCTCGCAACACAAGTCAAACAAGTGTTCTACCTTGTAGATCCAGCCAAACCCAACGTGAAGGTCGTCAACATGTTAATCATAAAAAGTTTTTGAACAACGGTGTAATCGTGGTAGAGAACGAACCTGATATTATACATTTGGACAACTCATCTGATCTCCCACCTTCTACTAGTGATCTCCCACCTTCTACTAGTGATCTCCCACCTTATACTAGTGGGAATGACTTCGGTAATTACACCTTCTATATAGATTTGCATATAGATGGTGAATCAACGGAGGTTGATGCACCGCCAGATAACGATGATGTTCCTAGCGAAGACGATGATGATGAAGACCCCCTTCCTCATGATTTAGCAGATTCTGATGTTGAAGACCTCATCAAAGATGATGATGGTGTTGAGAAATTGTATTCTAGTGACAAAGAAGATTAACTTTGTGTTGTAACTTTCAAAATACACTTATATATTTGAATGAATGAATGAAATTGTTGTGGATTGTTTAAATGTGTAAATTTATTTTGATATTTGGATTTGTGCATGCTTGTATTATTATGTTCATGAATTTCGACATGTTATGCTAATTGTACCTGTATACAGATGACTGATGTTGCACAGGGACACGACGGGGACGGTGGTGGCGAGGATCCTTCACGTCCACATCCTCCATCATTCGGTTACGGGGGTTGCTTCGTCAATCGGGGTAAGAATTTCTGGATTATTGTAATACAAATTTGATACACATATTGAACTTGTTTGCCTTAACTTTTATGACTTTATCACTCACTTGATTTTACAGGAAAAGGAAAGAAAAAGCCCAATTTGGGCGGGAGGAGAGCCGGCAGGGAGAATACCCTGGAAAAGACCCGTTGCCTGAAATTATTGGATGCGGTGGCCGCGAATCACAACCGGCCAGTCGAGATCGACTTTGTACCCGCTAGAGATAACCTTGTTACACCTGTCGGCCCCTACGCAGATCATTGGGGAAACTTATTCGGGTTGGTCGTTAGGGATATACTTTTGTATTACCCTTCGTGGAGCAAGGTCCCCGAAGGGTACAAGGCGGCGGCTAGGTCAGCTATTGAGGTAAGTTATCATTTTATGTTTATTTAGTTATCGTGTTCATTTATTTAGTTGTGTATATTTATTTAAATTCGTTTTTTATTTATATCATATAAATAAATAAACAAATTTAAATAAATATATAAATTATATTGCTAACTCTGTTTTTAATGTGTTGTATTGTGTATATTTATTTAAATTTGTTTATTTATTTATATCATAAAAATAAATAAACGAATTTAAATAAATATATAAATTATATTTCTAACTCTGTTTTCAATGTGTTGTATTGTGTATATTTATTTAAATTCATTTATTTATTTATATCATATAAATAAGTAAACAAATTTAAATAAATATATAAATTATATTTTTAACTCTATTTTCAATGTGTTATATTGTGTATATTTATTTAAATTTGTTTATTTATTTATATCATATAAATAAATAAAAAAATTTAAATAAATATATAAATTATATTTCTAACTCTGTTTTCAATGTGTTGTATTTGATTGTAGAAAAAATACGATCTCGCGCCGCACAGGAGCACCCCTCGTGGCCGAATATTTATAATACCGTTGGTGCCCAGTTACAAAAATCATACAACACCAACAAGGCCAGTCTGAAGCGAGATTACTGTGTAAAAGACCCCGAGACTGAAGAATACGATGTGGATCGAATTAGGCGGAACAGACCCGACGAGTACATAGTTGAAGAGTGGGAGAAACAAATAGCGTTTTGGACTGACGCCAATAACAAGAAGCGATCCTTAACAAACAGCCAAAATCGGTCCAAGGCAACAGTTATCTCCCGGCATGGTCCTCGGTCGATCCCTCGCACTCGACAGCTTATGGTAATTATTATTATTATTATTATTGATTTTACATTATTATTGTTTTTTTTTATTATTATTATTATTGTTTTTTTTTTATTATTTTATTATTATCATTATTGATTTTACATACATATTATTATTGCCGCATTTAATTAGATTGATCTTACTTACGTGTCTATGTACAGCAAAAGGCGTCCGAAACCCAACAGGAGCCTTCAGAGATCGACATGTTCTATCGTTTGCATACAAATGCAGATGGTGTATTTGTAGATGAGCAGTCTCTCCAGTTGTATGTAAGAATTCTTTTCAAAACACACTTTAATGAATCATTGATTAATAATCTAGCAACCCGACTAATATATTTACTATCTTGTGTTATTGTCACCACACAGGATCAGATGAGGGAGCTAGAGGCGACGGGTGAGCACACCACTGCCGAGATCAACAGGATGGTGCGAGGAGGCAAGTTTCGCGGCCACCATCCTGGCGTGGGTATGGTATTGCTGGGATACGCCAGTTCTACCCCTAGCTTTTCGTCACCACCCCCTGAGACTCGTCGGGATCGGGATGTTGATTTCATGATGGGCCTGCTAAGAAACGACGACAAGTATCAAGATCATTTTTCTAGATATGAGAGTGCTGGTGCCAGCGGGAGCGGGTGTTGCCCGGGTGATGATGCTGAGGATCGGGAGGGTGGCGAGGATGGTGGCGATGACGCGAGCTAGTCGTGTGATATATGTGTTTGTTAGTATGGTACATAGTTTCTTTATGTTCATCTTGACTTGTTTCCCTATTATCCTAAATTAGAATGCTTGTTTCTCTAGTATCCTTAACTATCCCGACTTATTCCTAGTATCCTTGACTAAATTAGAACGTTATATTATATTTTGGTGCAAGTTTGAACTTATTCCGCGTTTCTGTTGATTTGTATTCCAAGTTTACTTTATATGTGTCTTTTGGTGAGCAAATACATGTTTTTGTTACAGGTTTTGGTAGATTTTTTCCGGAAAAATTCCAGAAAAAATTGGGAAAACGCCTGCTGTGCAGGCAATTTAAAAAAAAAACCTGCAGAGTTTTCCCCAGCGACATGTCACTGGGGAAACTTTGGTTATTCGTTGACAAGTCAAACGCAAAGCGTTGACAAGTCAAATGTATCGAGAGTTTCCCCATCGACATGTCGCTGGGGAAACATTGGAAAATCGTTGACAAGTTAACGACGTCGCGTTGACAAGTCAAACATAAGGAAAAGGTCCCCAGCGACATGTCGCTGGGGAAACATTGTAATTAGCAAAAAAGATTAAGTTTAACTTAATTTTTTTTATTTAATAAGGATTTTCCCCAGCGACATGTCGTTGAGGAAAATATCGCCACCGTGACAATCTATTCTTCCAAGAAAAGTCTGTGGGGCCCGCAAGTCGCTGGGGATACCTTTCTCATCGAGCGTACCCCAGCGAATTTCCCCCAGCGACATGTCGCTGGGGATACGTATCCCCATCTAAATGTCGCTGGGGAAAAGCCCAAAATATCGCTGGGGAAGGCTTCGAATGTTGTAGTGCTAGTTCATCAATTTGAAAAGTACCAAATCATTTCCCGTATTGGATGACGCGTAACGGGTTTGATCATAATTGAACATTGTAAATCGCCATTAACTCGAACATGTGACAAGCATGCGAGGGAAAAGTGCCATTTCTTTATCATTCCTCTTTATATACTTTTTCATTTAGATTTTCTACTAGACTTGCCGGCTACCCGCGTAATGCGGCGGCGGATAACCGGCGACTAATTTTGTGACAGGCAAATGTTTTTCATGACCGTTGTTTACATTACTTCATTATTATTTAGTTGTGACGAAGTGAGAATTAAAATATATAATAAATTTATCTCGACATTCAAAACAATATCGTTCAGGATGTCTTCATCTTTATAACAAAACTTTACACAATAAGTTTTATAACAAATATTATTAGTAGTAATTAAAAAAACAGCTATATTAGAGAAACAAAAGCCGTTCAATGATGGTGACAACCAATTCCAGTAAATCGGTAAGGTGAGGTTAGTGGTAGGAGCAGTTCAGTTGTCGCAATGTGATTGTGGTTGAGGAGATGTGAAAGTGAAGGATGACCCATTTGTTATGTGAATATTATGTGTTTAGATGATTTTTTATAAAATCAATTACTAAAACCAACTATCTGAAAACCAAATAACCAAATTGAACACTATTTTTTTCAATTACAAAAATGAACCTAACGAACAATTTTTTTTTGTTCACCCAAATGCTTTGCTCCTCTAAATGCTTTGCTCGCAATGTACATAAAAAAAACTACAAGAGCAAATATTTTGCTCACCCAAATCTTTCTTCCCCATGTATCTGATTGAAATAAAATCTTTCTGATATACATTAGTTCATGAAAGTGTATTGAATAGAGAGAGAGAGCAAATGGATATGAAAAGCAAACTAATATTTGCTATTGTACTTTTTCCGTTCCAAGTATATCAGTTCAAAATGATTAAGAACCATTGTATATCCTAAAAATAAAGTATTGATGCTTACATATACCATTCACGTCCATGAGGTTTAAAAGTGATACTTTGATACGTGTATACAAGGATTAAAAAGCTTGTAACATGATGTATGTATGTGCTCGTATAGTCGTATATACTCGTATTGAACAATAGAACCATATCATAGGTTTACAACGGTCCTCATTATGAATTCCTGCTATCTTATGAAAAAAGGGTATGGTAGCCATATTAAGGGGTTAGAATTAATAAAAGTAGCTTTGTAACAAGATACATTGTACCAACACGCGACGATTTAGAAAGAAAACAACCACCATATCACGTCATATAAATGGGACCAGTTTCGGGGTTTTAGTTAATAAAAGAGGTCTCGTAACCAAATACGATATAGAGGAAATAGTATCAATTTCATTCTTTCACTTCACAACCCCTTATTTCTCCTTCCTCCCAAATGCTCTCGTGTTTCAATAAAACTCTTAAACAATTAACACGTCTCAAATGCCTTTTCCCTTTAATTTATAAGCGAGCCATACAAGACAACAAATAACCTATACAAACATAAACAAACTAGATCTATCAACAAAACCATTGATTATACTCTCGAACCAATAGATAGGTTACAAAAATGTGTCGATAAAGGGAGAAGCGGTGGGGTGCATGAAGTGAAATGGATGAGCTGATGATTGTATGTGTCCATAGAAGAAGTGGGTGGTTGGGCTTCGGAGGTGGTGAGGTCGGGTGGTGGAGCGGGCTAAGTGATTAACTGTGATTAAGAAGAGGTCTGAGGGTGACGGGAGACTTGATGGGTCCGTCTCCTTCATCACCATTGTCAATTCTATGTACTTACATTATGTGTTTGGTCTGTCATTTATACATGCAATGGGTAAGATCAAGGCTTTTAATGGATCGTTATAAAGTTTAATGGGCTGTTACAAATCTTCATATCCTTTAAATGAGATATTTAACTTCCATTGAATTGGTTGTTACAAGTGTCATGAACGTTACAACTGTTACATCTTAATTGAGTTGTTACCCTTTTTTCTCATTATTGAGATGTGACTATATAACTTTACATTGTATTATTTCCTAATTAAGAAATGTTTTATACTAAATTTTTTAAGACTACTAAATAAGAAAGGAGTTAAATCTTTTATAAAGTATTATAGATAGACAAAAATCTCTAAACACACACAACAATTACATTCAAACGTCACTACAAATTTTTTGACATTGCTTACTAAATTAAATGCGAAAGAGTAAGTAATAGATGGGGCACTAAAAGTCTATACTTACTCTTTTAGAGTAAGCAAAAGTATTTACTATCAATTTTCCACTAAAAAGAGTCACTAAAAGTTATTTTTATCAACTCCTACTCTTAAGAAAAAGAGTAAGTTACAGAGGGAGGGCACTAAAAGTCTATTCTTACTCAAAAAAGAGTAAGCAAAAGTGTAAAACTTTTAATGACTCTTTTTAGTAGGAAAAAGAGTAAGCAAAAGTGATGGTTTTTTTTGCTTACTCTTATATTCATTGTGTTTTAGTAAATAAAAGTTATAGTGACTAAAATAACTATAAATATTATTAGTAAGTAAAAGTTTTAGTAAGTAAGTTTTCAGAACCAAATAAATGTATATAACTGCGAGAACCACCTTCAACTGTTAACAATGCATATGTATTTTCCTTGTTATGTTTAATTAAATGTTTAATAATTGTTTTATTGGTTATAGATCCTAGTATGATGACCGATATGAAGAGTGCACATGTGTTTTCATACTATTCATCGCGAAGATAGTTATGATACAAGCGAAACAAAATACATGTGCATGATCCTAAAATACATTGTTGATCCCAAACTTAGATCGATTTAGCTTTATGTATACGAGATTAGATCAAGTAATACACTTAGAGAAACCTTTGTATATGCTTATGAATTTAAGTGTTATGCGGAATTTAACACTTAACCAAGAACACACAATGATATAAACAAACTTTCACTTTGATTATCAATATCAAACTTGCTTACAATGAAAATAGTTTACGAATGAAAACTTATATCAAACATTAACCTAAAGGTCTTCTTTTATAGACATAAGAAGCCTTGTACAATAATCTACGTATCAGCTATTCTAGGTAAAGATAAATATAGAAAATATAATGTTGTTCCTATCTTTACTAGAACTATTCTAGAATACAATAAACGCGTAGAGTATATCTTCCCATCAGTGCTTGTCTTCAATGTGTCAACGCTTGACTTTATCTTGTCAACACTTGAGCTATCAGCGCTTGTTTTGTTCTTGTCAACGCTTGTATTGTTCTTGTCAGCGCTCATACTGATAATGAATAAATCTAATCAAATCTTTTGCCACGTCACTTGAATAATCTATTTCCAGCTGAGTGTCCTTCATCTTTTCCAAAATAGCTTTGGATATGAAATACTGACCATCCACAAGTAGATACTCAGCAAACTTTGTAGAACTCAAATGGTAAACACCAGCAGCTGAATATAACCTCCATTGAAGACCACTGAGGTCATCTTCAAGATCCTTCCAAACAGCAGGATCCTCATCTTTTGGTCCACACATTCTTTTGAATGTGGACCAAAGTTTTATTCCATTGGCTGAAGTTGGTGCTTCAGCCTCATACTTGGTCTCCAGCAACCTCCAAAGATCCACCAAGTCTTCTCTATCACAACTTGCAAACAAAGATATGAGAGTGGTAAAAGTATGTACCTCTTTGCCATATCTGCCAATCTTCCAAAACCCACATTCATCTTCTTCATAGCTCACAATTGGGTTCCTAGAATCTAATGGTAACACTTGCACCATATCTGAAGCTTCTGAAGGTGAGAGCTTGAGGCTCTTTCTAATGACAGCTTCACTTGGATATAGTAGATCCATATCTTTGGGAAACTCAAATGAAATTCCCTTCTTCACTGACCTGGGAACAAACATAGCTTTCTTGAGTTCCATTTCTTCTGCAAGTTCCTCCTTTCTTTCATCTGAAAGAAGTCTGAGAGTGTTTGCTTCTTGCACTCTCACCCAAATGGGATAAGCCCTGCTTTCCAACTCATTAAATGTCAAAGCCCTCAACTTCTGGTAAGTCCATCCAACTCCATGACATCTGAGAAACATAAAGTATAGCTCCCTTCTATCCCTTTTCAATTCTGAGAGAATATTACTTGCCTTGTATTTCAAAATTACCTGGCAATCTTTCTGAACTCTAAGAAGAATCTCCAAACCCCATATTTGATCTGAAATGGTCAAGTCTGGATTCTCCATACATCTTTCTTCCCAAGCATTGTACATTTGAACCACCTCTGGCATGTCAAAGTTAACTTGCAATTTAGCTTCTCCTTAGCCAACTCATCACCATACTCAAGTCTTTCTGGTTCTATAATCATCAGACTTGAGTCTGAGCTAGCTCCATCACTTTCCTCTTCTGAAGTCACAACAAATGGTGACTCCTTTTTATCCTATTCCATGATATGTGGAACAATCTCTTCTACCATTATACCCTTACCCTTATCTGATGGTGCAATGGTTGGTAAGGTAGATGGTGATACCTGTGTAGAAACTTCCTTGATGATAGATGATGACTGGGATACATCACCTTCATGTGCAGGTCTATCAACGCCCAATTTTGTCCTATCAGCGCCCAAAATACTCCTGTCAGCGTCCAATTCTTCCTTATCAATGCCAAAATATCTTCCCTCAGCGCCTTGTGTAACCTCTCTCAACATAGCTGTAAATGAAAAATTTAAGTTGGTAGGAGAGACTAAGGACGTATCAAAACCTGTTTGTTTCTTCAAAGTTGTAAGGGCCTCAGCAACATCCATTGATTGACCATCATGACTGCCCTTATCACTCAGATTTATTGGATCTTCCTCCCCTTTGGAAGATTCCTCCATACCCCTCCTTGCACTAGAACTCTCCAAAACAACAATCCTCTCCCTCAATTGCTTGAGTTCAAGGCCTTGTGAGCTGACAACTTGTACTAAGTCTGCATATTGCTTTTGCAAGCTCATGCAGACTGCCGTCAATTCCATAAGAGTCATTGGTTCCAGTTTGCCCTCTTCTAAAATGGGGATTTGACCTCCCAAGTCAGATTCATTGGGCAAGGATGAGGACTTAATGATGGTGGGACTGCCTTGGCCAACATCTAAGCCAGAACAAATAGTCCCAGCCTCATCCAGGTCACCAGCCACACTTGTGGTGGTGGTTCTCTCTGCTACATGGCTAGGACCACCAGAGGAGAACACTCCAGTAGTCCTTTGGCGTTTCATCAACCTATATTCAGGGGGTGTGGAAGATGGTGTGGAAGAATGGGTGGAAGTGGGTTGGTTAAGGGGTGTTTGGGTTTGTGAAGGTTGTGTGTCAGCGTTGGAAATAGGCACATCAATGCCAACATTTGATGTGTCAGCGTTGAAGGAAACTTGGTCAAGTTGCATAGGTTCAGGTGAAGGTATGGGTTCAGGTATTGGTTCAAGTTGGGGTTGGGGGTCAAGTTGTGGTTGGGGATCTGGTTGGGGTTGTGTTGCTGCAATAACAGCAAGCATAGCTGGGGTCAAAGGTAGGTCACGATCTCGTGACGATTTTGCCTTGACGGTTTCAACTTTGTCCTTCGAAGGGATCGAACGTGGGTTTTCAAACATTTTAGCAAAACTACTAACACGTCCCTTCGGAATTAATTTTCGTTCATCTTGTAAAAACGAGGGTTTAATTCTTTCCTTAAAAACCTTTTTACATTTTCTTTTTCAAAATCATTTAATGGAATTTCTTTGTCAAAATTAAGTGTATATTGATTTAGAAAATCCTAAATAATTTCATCCTCATTAGAAAAATTAGGTTTAGAAGGTACAAGATTTAAATATCCCAAGTATCCTACGAGTTTTTCCTTTGGTTTACTTTCAAAAGCATTTTTCAAAACTTCTTTAGATGACGTTTTTGTTTCCTCAACGTTTTTGCAAGACGACGAAGGTTGCACGACTCTAAAATTCGAGAGATTGGGATCAATACGAGACGTACGAGTCTTAGGAGTCGAAATAACTTGAACCTCTCCCTCGAGATTAGGATTGGTGACGTTCAATGAAGAACTCGACTCGTATGAAGCTACTTTTTTCTCTAAGGTCTCAATCGTTGAAAGAAGTTCATTTTGCTTAATAGTGTAAGCCTCCACAACTTTGTCAACAATTTTATCCCATCTCTCGACAACTTGGTCAGATAAACTTTCTTGTTCTTTAAAAGCGACATCATATTCGTTTTCCAACTCGGTTCTCATGGAGGCCATTTCCTTTAAGTAAAATTCCTTTTGAGTTTCCAATTGTTTTTCGTGATGTTCCTTAAGGTTCCTAACTTGCTCTTGAATCATCATTAAGTTTGCATTATTGCGTCTCACATAGTCACAAAAGGCGTTTTGATACATTCCATCATTTTGATTTTGATCACAATTAAAAGACGAATCATATGACGAGTAGAACGAAGACGATGGGTGATCTTGGTCGTAAGATTGAAAATTGTCACCAAGACCACGTGGAGCGGAGTTATAGATATAACCCTCTCGACCTCCAATAACCTTACAATTAAAACAATTGGCACCATCGGGCGGACCTCCACAATATGGACACGAATAATATCAACTATCATTCGACATGATGCAACGAGAACGGTGTTACGAGAATTAAACGTTATAGAGGGTGAAAGAAGAGAATTATGAAATTAGAGGGAAAGTAGAAGACTATTTTTGTGCTTTTGATTTTTTTTTTTAATTTTTTTTTTTAAATGTATTTCGTAGACAAAAATCTACAAATCTCTCCTCGAATCGATTTTCTCGATTAAAAGAGCCTCAAGGAATGAAAACGATCACGTGGAGTGAACGCCTTCGATGACTTTAGAACGTTGGTGGAACACCAAAACGTTCAAGAGGGTTTAATCTTGAAAACACAAGCAAATATATATATACGTAGATAATACTTTGGTTGGCAAACCCTCGATTAGCCCTTTTTCTCAAAACACGCACAAGCAAGCGGGGGAAACGAGGCGGCGCTAAGCACTTAAGAGCCTTTTTCCCTTAGGTCGTGAAATACAACCGCCTTATACCCACCTTATAGTTTGTGTTAATTGAAATTAAGCCTCACGAAAGTATTTATCTATTTTGCCCTTTTACTTTTGCTTTGGATTCGAATACAATGATCGAGTGATGAAATCCCGAATCAAGGTTGTGATTTCTCACGTATTTGGAGTACTTGTATTTTTATTGTTCTACGTAAATACAATATATTAATAATATTCACAATAAAAACGAAAACCAATATATCTACAATATAGTAAAATGATTGTTGTGTGTTTAATTTAGGAAAACTAAACACAATTTATTTGGATACTATAATATAATAAGGAAAAATAACAAAAATGAGTATGTACGATATTCACGCTTTTCAAAATTTGAAAAGCAAAAACGCACCACTCATAAAAACACGATACTAATAATGGCACACTAAAAACACCTCCCCGGCAGCGGCGCCATTTTTGATGTAGCGGTAGAAATACGTCTTTTAGGAAAAAGAGCGTATAATGCGGGCAAGTATTAAGTTGTACGTTTTAGGGAAAACGCGAAACCAAACAAATGCGGGTTCGTTCTTGAAGGAGGTGTGTGTATTAATGTGCCAAAATATAAAATAACAATGTTTGGATTTAGTGACGTTTTTGGTTTAGAAGAGAAAAATTAAAGACAAGCTACGATTACGATTACACTACGACGTTGACGTAAAACGCGAACGTAAGTACGTAAAACGTGAAAATTTAAAAATTTTAAGCTAAAAACAAATTAAAAATGAAAAATTAGTTCAAAATAATATAAATTAGGATAAAAATCCAATAAAAATACTTTAAATCCTTTTATTAATTAAATATTCAATTTTTAATGCTAATTAAAGCTCAAAAATTAAATATAATTAAGAAAAACCCAAAATATTATTTTATTGGACAAATTACTCACTTATATTATTTTTAAACTAAAAAGTATTTTTCCTAAATTTTTAAAACTATTTTTCTAATTTTTAAAGCCTAAAAACATTTTTTTAATTAAAATAATGCAAAAAAATAATTAAATAATGATAAGTATATAATTTATTTTTCTAAAAATTATATTTTAACTAAATTAACAAAGGAAAAATGAAAAAGTAAAAAAAACTAAAAAAATGGCTAAAAACGAAAGTACCCCAAAGTACTCCAAGGTGGAGTACTTTAGTGTTGTCCAATATCCTACCAGACAAAGGACTTGTCCAACATCAGTGTTGTCAGATATCGGACAACACTAAAAAAATTAAAAAATTTGCAGCGTTCTCGGACAACAAAGGAAAAGCTTGCTGTATGCTTTTTGAGTTCGTTTTGGGTTATTTTGAGCTCGTTTTTCGATGTTTTTGGGCACAAACGGCACCCCCACAACCAGTGGGTTGTGGGGAGTCAATAATAACACAAGTAGCAAGCAACAATGACTCAATAATCACACAAAATCAGAAAATTAACAAGAAAGAGGGCCGTTGTTGGTTTGCTGCTAACAATGGACTGTAAGAGTAAAATTTAGCTACCAAATCCTACCACAAACCTAAAAATAAATCACCTAGACCTAGATTACCCTAAAAACTACGTTGTGACCAACTATCAAACCTCAAAACATAAAACTAAAGCCTAAATGACCGATAAATTCAGCAAAAGGGGGGTCTCGTTGATGCAACAGTGAGCTATGAATCGTTCTTTCCCTATCCGAACTCTAACGAATCCTATGTCCAGCTAAGATTCACTAATACCTAACCTCTACATAGCTAGTGACCAGTAATCAATTCCCAAATCACAAGCCAAAGCATATATTTAACCTCAACGAATCACTGTGGAGGCAAAATGCAGGTCTGGTAGCTTTTTGAAGTACACAATGGGCTTAATGACTAAAATGAGGACAAAAAAACATTCAGTCACTAATACTAGATGATATAACCTAATACCTATCCCTAATCTAGATGTTAAACCAAAACCCAAGCCAAAAACCTAATCAAAACCCAAAAAGCACTTGTTGTGCAGTCTTTACACACAGCAACTTAAAGTTGCTGATGTGTTTGGTGTTTTGGCAAAATTTAGGCCACAATATCTTAAAATTTAGCAAACCAAATCTAAAGAAAGTTGCACACAGCCTTAGACTTGTATAAAACTAATCTATTATGACGATGGAAACCCATAAATCAAAAAAATAAAAACCTTAGGGACTAACTGACTGATTTTTGCTAGTTTTACCAAAACTTTTTAACAAGCAAAATTTGTTCCATCACTAACTGAGCTAGTAAATACCACTAAACTTCAACAAATAGGGGGTGTACGGGCATAAAAGTATGGGTGTGTTGTCACCCACACCCAATTCAACTGCTATTCCAAACACTCCCTAAAATCTGTCAATGAGCAATTTTAACAAAGAGATTTCTGTTTAATCAACTAAAAAGTTTCCTACCCTATCAAATTCATCCAAAATTCATGCAAGAGAATAGACTAAGCTAATATTAATCATAAGTAAGCAACTAAACCACAAATCACATAAATTCACAAATCACTAAAAAGCCTTGCAAGTTAAGAGGGTTCAAGCCGAAAATACCTTATGGGACCCACATCCAGGCCCCACTATGGCTGATGCCATCTCCTATTTAGCAAGGGATGAGATTTGGAGCTTAAAGAAAGGCTTATGGGAGCTTTTTGTATGCAAAAAAAAAGTGAACAACACCACCCTAGACTACAACAGTCAAAAGGGTGGTGCCCTGTGTACCTGCTAAGAACAAAAACAAGAAAAACAAGGGAGATAACAAATTTGAAAAGCTAAGACCAAAAAACTTTGTCAAGCTTCTTAGTCCTAGCTTGTTCAAATAGTGGGATTAGTCACAAAATAGAATAACAAGATCTTTCAGAAAAATCTTTTGAAGAAACCAAGATGAAAACAACTAATGAAAACCTAGCTTATACAAGCTTGGTGGGGTTGTTTTGGTGTCAACAAAATACGCCACAAGCTTCTATAAACTAGACTAGAAATCAAGAGGAAGTAGGCAAGTGTCCTTGACCCACCAACTCTTAAAACTAGTGAAGTTTGCAAACAATTTTAAAAGGTAACAAGAAATTTAACACCAACCTATAATCAAAACTAACAAGCTTATGTGTCAAGATAAGCTTGTTAGCTAGCTTATAGCTTAATGGTTCTCAAACAGCTTTTTAGAAAATTCCTTCAAAAAACTTTTTGATAAAAAAATAACTTGCATAAATTAAATTGACGAAATTTAAAGAACACTTTAAATATACTGGAACTCAAACTTTATTCATTCAACAATTCACTAAAATTACAAGAATTTTTGAAAGAAATAAAATTTGGAACAAGATTCGGCTAAGCTGTAACTACAATATTTATACTACTTGAGAAGAACTAAAACCTAAACCCTAATGTACATCAAATTCCAGAAATGCCCATGGATACTTGAAGAATATGCTATGTGAGATGCTCCTTCTTGAACCTTCTGCTGGATATGTTGTCATTCAGAGATGATCATGGCCTTCTAATTGTTTTGGAGATCACGTCAAACAATCTCAACCATCAATTGGTCAATGGTGTCAGGAAGAGGGTGCATCTCGTGAGTTATCCTTGGGTGTAAGGACCCCATAAGATGAGCTGGACAAGATTGGAGCACATGGGTTTGTTTTTCTTTATGCCACAAGCAAAAGACCTTTGCTAATTGGATTAATCTCCTTTGAATTAGCTCTGATTAGAAATGGTGATGAGACTAGGGTTCCTGGTGATTAGAACTGTTGTTTAATCTTAATTGGGTAAAGTGGGTATATAGTTGGGTAAAATAGGATATGGGTTTTGTTATATGGAAGAAACTCCCCCTGCATTCTCATGTTTTTGTCATCCAAGGCTTTAAACAACCATTAGTCATTTTCTTTGTTATATCTTTGGACAAGTTGTCAAAAATGGCACAATGCATTTACAAACTTTCATCAAGGACCAATGATGACATATCTTGAAACTTTAAGGACCCACTTGTAATATTTGAGATTTACAAGGACCTAAAGTGACAAGTCTTCAATAATTGAGGGACCAATCTTGCCAATCTTCAAAACTTCAAGGACTTGAATGGAAATTCATGATTCGGGTCCGGTTCTTTGTGCGGCTTCGTTTTCCGTGTTCGTTATTGCTTCATTCTTGTGATCATTTGTTGATTTCACGATATCCGCACCTAAAATACAAAAGACACAAATACAATCATATATAGGGGTATTTTGATGATATTTTAAGCGTTTTAAGCCCGATTTTGATGATGAGACTATTTATAATTGCAGTCTCATCACTCCCCCATACTAAACCATTGCCGTGCCCTCACGCAATGCTAGAATAAAGTATCATAGCACCTCCAAAATTCACTTTATTGAAATGATAAACTAGCTACACTACTACTATTACTACTACTTATGTTATAGACATAATGTATGATTTTCATCACGATTAAGTGACTTTTAGGATCATAGAACAAGAACACGTGAATGCTTCGTTTAGAAATAATTTCGTCGTCCTCGATTTTCACCCAATTCCATGCTAAGCGTGTAACGAGATCATTGTTATTATAAGTTAGCAACATGATCATATCTCATGAGTGTCAATTACGAACCTAAACTCCCTTATTCCTACTTGGTATCTCTTATATTTTATTTTGTCTTAATGATCACGATACATCATTGACTTATGCGTGAATAGAGATTAAGTCTAAAAATAGAAACTTAACGGTGTAACCAAAAATCATTAAATCAATAATTCATCCCAATAGACAACGATGTCAAAAAATTAAGTCAACAAGAAGGATCGATAAACACGGTTTTATAACGGTTTTGAACATGAGACTTATTACCAAGACTTTTATACGCCCCCTAACGGAAGGGCCTTATTATCTTTGGTTTACCTCCATCTTTTATTCAACTCCGCCATGGAGCTTTTATTATGATTTTTGTCTTGCCTTGCCTTTTATTATCCGCCTCATCGGTGGTTTTATTAGCCAAAGACGTATATCCTCACGCCAAAGTGAATTTTGGATCTTTAAAGCTTCAAAGATTAAGGCATAATTCACTTTCAATTTGGGCATAGATTTTTCGGCCTTGTGAGCTTCAAATTTTTGCTTAATTTAGGTGAGCACTTGAAATCTTTTTATTAGGTGAAGCTTTCGATTATTCGGGTGCCAATACTTCAAAACCGTGACGCTGGCGATACCTTAATGTTTTCCTAATTTAATTACATGGAAGCTACTAAAACAAATTAGAAACCAACAATAGTGACTAAACCGCCAAATCAATATTTATTAACAATTTATTATGCAAAAGCGTGGGGAGAATAAGCTAATAATTACTACACATGAGATCGTGACGATTACGAGACTTTATAAATAACTCTATCATTTCTCGTCCTCATTTAAGAGATTTAGCCTAAAAGGTTAAGGAATCGAAGCTAAGTGCTCAACACGCACGGTCGAGTCAAAAATTACTCTCGTTCTCACCATCGGAAAACCTACATTCGTCTCTTAAACACTTATATAAAACTAGAAAAAATTTAAAATTTGGCCATTTTTAGCCTTATTTGCAACAAAACGATAACAAAAAGATGAATATTGGATTGCGTGTTGACGTAAGCAAGGTGAAGTATCTACTCACCCCCCCATACTAAAACTAAACATTGTCCTCAATGTTTCGAGTCTAGGGGTGTAAACACCCCCATACTAGAGACGAAGTCGAATGCTTAATCTCGAGCATGGAAAGGGTAAAACGAATAACCTATAGCCGTTTATGAATTATGCTAATAAGATAAACGTTAGAACATAAAAGGATATCATCGGATATTGGAATCTCCAAAGGCAACGATCGAAGCTCAAGTGATCTATAAAACGAACACGAGAGGCTTCAATGATGACGATGAACCTAATAGATCACAATCACAAACAACCACGGAACAAAGGTTGGAAGAGCACAAGTCCCCTCGTTACGTTAACTAAGAAAGCAATAATATGTACATAGGATAAGCATGGGACTCCCCCACGAGGCACCTCGTTTTCGATTACCGAGTCATGAGCTAAACTCGATCCCCATAAATGTGATCATTTAGGGATAATCATGGTTCGGTCATATTTGGTGGGACTTACATGTAATCAAGGCCCAAAAGCAACCGTGAATAAAGGCAAAGCCTTTATACCGGGATCAAAGATCGTGTCTTCGTTTTCGGATGATAAACGAAACAACACGACTTCAAGTAACAACGTCCCAATGGGACACAAGAAAATAGCATAAGAAGAGAAGGGTGGGACATTGGGTGGGCAAACAAATCGAGTTACTCGAGGTAAACTCTCACCGTAAGTGTAGAAGGACCTTCTAGTGACTACTTCGGTAAAAGACCGAGATTTTATCTTAAACGTGATACCGGGGTCAAAAATCTCGTCCTCGGTGGAGAAGTGTGAGGGAACAAATGGGGCTTCCCCCATACTAGATCCACACAAAACGTCGTCAAAAGAAGTAGACGCGTTTGTAGCAAGCTCAATTAAGCGAGGTGATGACAGAGTTAACTTTGGAAAAAATTTCAAATCAATTGTAAAATCATTCCTTTTTTCATTTTTTAACTCATTGTTACGAAAACCCAAGTTGATTAAATTGAAAATATTTGGTGTTTCTAAAACAATTCTAGGCACACTTAAAATTTCCACATTTATCTTGAAGGCGAGAGGAGGATTTGAATTTTTAAAACTTGAATCGATTAATAAAACATCCCCCTCCGGGCTAACGCAACGGTCCTCATCAAACTCAAAAATAGAAAGCGGATCATCAAGAATACGTTTGATCTCGGAAAAGTCTCCATCGGGATCAAAAACGTCTTCTCTTCCTCGTGGAAGAGGTCGAGCAATAAAGTCGTCGATAATCGAGTCGCTAGCTTCAACCGTCGTGAAACTAGGAAAAGAAGGCTCTTCGATTGAAAATTTTGCCTTTGTCGTTTCGACCTTGATATCGAAAAACGTGTCAATGTGAGCAAGGCCATCGGCGGACTTCTTACATGATAAATCCAAAATCTCACTCGGTGTGGGATTAAGAGTAAAAGGCTCGTCTCGTGACGATTTTGCCTTGACGGTTTCAACTTTGTCCTTCGAAGGGATCGAACGTGGGTTTTCAAACATTTTAGCAAAACTACTAACACGTCCCTTCGGAATTAATTTTCGTTCATCTTGTAAAAACGAGGGTTTAATTCTTTCCTTAAAAACCTTTTTACATTTTTCTTTTTCAAAATCATTTAATGGAATTTCTTTGTCAAAATTAAGTGTATATTGATTTAGAAAATCCTAAATAATTTCATCCTCATTAGAAAAATTAGGTTTAGAAGGTACAAGATTTAAATATCCCAAGTATCCTACGAGTTTTTCCTTTGGTTTACTTTCAAAAGCATTTTTCAAAACTTCGTTAGATGACGTTTTTGTTTCCTCAACGTTTTTGCAAGACGACGAAGGTTGCACGACTCTAAAATTCGAGAGATTGGGATCAATACGAGACGTACGAGTCTTAGGAGTCGAAATAACTTGAACCTCTCCCTCGAGATTAGGATTGGTGACGTTCGATGAAGAACTCGACTCGTATGAAGCTACTTTTTTCTCTAAGGTCTCAATCGTTGAAAGAAGTTCATTTTGCTTAATAGTGTAAGCCTCCACAACTTTGTCAACAATTTTATCCCATCTCTCGACAACTTGGTCCGATAAACTTTCTTGTTCTTTAAAAGCGACATCATATTCGTTTTCCAACTCGGTTCTCATGGAGGCCATTTCCTTTAAGTAAAATTCCTTTTGAGTTTCCAATTGTTTTTCGTGATGTTCCTTAAGGTTCCTAACTTGCTCTTGAATCATCATTAAGTTTGCATTATTGCGTCTCACATAGTCACAAAAGGCGTTTTGATACATTCCATCATTTTGATTTTGATCACAATTAAAAGACGAATCATATGACGAGTAGAACGAAGACGATGGGTGATCTTGGTCGTAAGATTGAAAATTGTCACCAAGACCACGTGGAGCGGAGTTATAGATATAACCCTCTCGACCTCCAATAACCTTACAATTAAAACAATTGGCACCATCGGGCGGACCTCCACAATATGGACACGAATAATATCCACTATCATTCGACATGATGCAACGAGAACGGTGTTACGAGAATTAAACGTTATAGAGGGTGAAAGAAGAGAATTATGAAATTAGAGGGAAAGTAGAAGACTATTTTTGTGCTTTTGATTTTTTTTTTAATTTTTTTTTTTAAATGTATTTCGTAGACAAAAATCTACAAATCTCTCCTCGAATCGATTTTCTCGATTAAAAGAGCCTCAAGGAATGAAAACGATCACGTGGAGTGAACGCCTTCGATGACTTTAGAACGTTGGTGGAACACCAAAACGTTCAAGAGGGTTTAATCTTGAAAACACAAGCAAATATATATACGTAGATAATACTTTGGTTGGCAAACCCTCGATTAGCCCTTTTTCTCAAAACACGCACAAGCAAGCGGGGGAAACGAGGCGGCGCTAAGCACTTAAGAGCCTTTTTCCCTTAGGTCGTGAAATACAACCGCCTTATACCCACCTTATAGTTTGTGTTAATTGAAATTAAGCCTCACGAAAGTATTTATCTATTTTGCCCTTTTACTTTTGCTTTGGATTCGAATACAATGATCGAGTGATGAAATCCCGAATCAAGGTTGTGATTTCTCACGTATTTGGAGTACTTGTATTTTTATTGTTCTACGTAAATACAATATATTAATAATATTCACAATAAAAACGAAAACCAATATATCTACAATATAGTAAAATGATTGTTGTGTGTTTAATTTAGGAAAACTAAACACAATTTATTTGGATACTATAATATAATAAGGAAAAATAACAAAAATGAGTATGTACGATATTCACGCTTTTCAAAATGTGAAAAGCAAAAACGCACCACTCACAAAAACACGATACTAATAATGGCACACTAAAAACACCTCCCCGACAGCGGCGCCATTTTTGATGTAGCGGTAGAAATACGTCTTTTAGGAAAAAGAGCGTATAATGGGGGCAAGTATTAAGTTGCACGTTTTAGGGAAAACGCGAAACCAAACAAATGCGGGTTCGTTCTCGAAGGAGGTGTGTGTATTAATGTGCCAAAATATAAAATAACAATGTTTGGATTTAGTGACGTTTTTGGTTTAGAAGAGAAAAATTAAAGACAAGCTACGATTACGATTACACTACGACGTTGACGTAAAACGCGAACGTAAGTACGTAAAACGTGAAAATTTAAAAATTTTAAGCTAAAAACAAATTAAAAATGAAAAGTTAGTTCAAAATAATATAAATAAGGATAAAAATCCAATAAAAATATTTTAAAACCTTTTATTAATTAAATATACAATTTTTAATGCTAATTAAAGCTCAAAAATTAAATATAATTAAGAAAAACCCAAAATATTATTTTATTGGACAAATTACTCACTTATATTATTTATAAACTAAAAAGTATTTTTCCTAAATTTTAAAAACTATTTTTCTAATTTTTAAAGCCTAAAAACATTTTTTTAATTAAAATAATGCAAAAAAATAATTAAATAATGATAAATATATAATTTATTTTTCTAAAAATTATATTTTAACTAAATTAACAAAGGAAAAATGAAAAAGTAAAAAAAACTAAAAAAATGGCTAAAAACGAAAGTACCCCAAAGTACTCCAAGGTGGAGTACTTTAGTGTTGTCCAATATCCTACCAGACAAAGGACTTGTCCAACATCAGTGTTGTCAGATATCGGACAACACTAAAAAAATTAAAAAATTTGCAGCGTTCTCGGACAACAAAGGAAAAGCTTGCTGTATGCTTTTTGAGTTCGTTTTGGGTTATTTTGAGCTCGTTTTTCGATGTTTTTGGGCACAAACGGCACCCCCACAACCAGTGGGTTGTGGGGAGTCAATAATAACACAAGTAGCAAGCAACAATGACTCAATAATCACACAAAATCAGCAAATTAACAAGAAAGAGGGCCGTTGTTGGTTTGCTGCTAACAATGGACTGTAAGAGTAAAATTTAGCTACCAAATCCTACCACAAACCTAAAAATAGATCACCTAGACCTAGATTACCCTAAAAACTACGTTGTGACCAACTATCAAACCTCAAAACATAAAACTAAAGCCTAAATGACCGATAAATTCAGCAAAAGGGGGGTCTCGTTGATGCAACAGTGAGCTATGAATCGTTCTTTCCCTATCCGAACTCTAACGAATCCTATGTACAGCTAAGATTCACTAATACCTAACCTCTACATAGCTAGTGACCAGTAATCAATTCCCAAATCACAAGCCAAAGCATATATTTAACCTCAACGAATCACTGTGGAGGCAAAATGCAAATCTGGTAGCTTTTTGAAGTACACAATGGGCTTAATGACTAAAATGAGGACAAAAAAAACATTCAGTCACTAATACTAGATGATATAACCTAATACCTATCCCTAATCTAGATGTTAAACCAAAACCCAAGCCAAAAACCTAATCAAAACCCAAAAAGCACTTGTTGTGCAGTCTTTACACACAGCAACTTAAAGTTGCTGATGTGTTTGGTGTTTTGGCAAAATTTAGGCGACAATATCTTAAAATTTAGCAAACCAAATCTAAAGAAAGTTGCACACAGCCTTAGACTTGTATAAAACTAATCTATTATGACGATGGAAACCCATAAATCAAAAAAATAAAAACCTTAGGGACTAACTGACTGATTTTTGCTAGTTTTACAAAAACTTTTTAACAAGCAAAATTTGTTCCATCACTAACTGAGCTAGTAAAACTACAAATACCACTAAACTTCAACAAATAGGGGGTGTACGGGCATAAAAGTATGGGTGTGTTTTCACCCACACCCAATTCAACTGCTATTCCAAACACTCCCTAAAATCTGTCAATGAGCAATTTTAACAAAGAGATTTCTGTTTAATCAACTAAAAAGTTTCCTACCCTATCAAATTCATCCAAAATTCATGCAAGAGAATAGACTAAGCTAATATTAATCATAAGTAAGCAACTAAACCACAAATCACATAAATTCACAAATCACTAAAAAGCCTTGCAAGTTAAGAGGGTTCAAGCCGAAAATACCTTATGGGACCCACATCCAGGCCCCACTATGGCTGATGCCATCTCCTATTTAGCAAGGGATGAGATTTGGAGCTTAAAGAAAGGCTTATGGGAGCTTTTTGTATGCAAAAAAAAGTGAACAACACCACCCTAGACTACAACAGTCAAAAGGGTGGTGCCCTGTGTACCTGCTAAGAACAAAAACAAGAAAAACAAGGGAGATAACAAATTTGAAAAGCTAAGACCAAAAAACTTTGTCAAGCTTCTTAGTCCTAGCTTGTTCAAATAGTGGGATTAGTCACAAAATAGAATAACAAGATCTTTCAGAAAAATCTTTTGAAGAAACCAAGATGAAAACAACTAATGAAAACCTAGCTTATACAAGCTTGGTGGGGTTGTTTTGGTGTCAACAAAATACGCCACAAGCTTCTATAAACTAGACTAGAAATCAAGAGGAAGTAGGCAAGTGTCCTTGACCCACCAACTCTTAAAACTAGTGAAGTTTGCAAACAATTTTAAAAGGTAACAAGAAATTTAACACCAACCTATAATCAAAACTAACAAGCTTATGTGTCAAGATAAGCTTGTTAGCTAGCTTATAGCTTAATGGTTCTCAAACAGCTTTTTAGAAAATTCCTTCAAAAAACTTTTTGATAAAAAAAATAACTTGCATAAATTAAATTGACGAAATTTAAAGAACACTTTAAATATACTGGAACTCAAACTTTATTCATTCAACAATTCACTAAAATTACAAGAATTTTTGAAAGAAATAAAATTTGGAACAAGATTCGGCTAAGCTGTAACTACAATATTTATACTACTTGAGAAGAACTAAAACCTAAACCCTAATGTACATCAAATTCCAGAAATGCCCATGGATACTTGAAGAATATGCTATGTGAGATGCTCCTTCTTGAACCTTCTGCTGGATATGTTGTCATTCAGAGATGATCATGGCCTTCTAATTGTTTTGGAGATCACGTCAAACAATCTCAACCATCAATTGGTCAATGGTGTCAGGAAGAGGGTGCATCTCGTGAGTTATCCTTGGGTGTAAGGACCCCATAAGATGAGCTGGACAAGATTGGAGCACATGGGTTTGTTTTTCTTTATGCCACAAGCAAAAGACCTTTGCTAATTGGATTAATCTCCTTTGAATTAGCTCTGATTAGAAATGGTGATGAGACTAGGGTTCCTGGTGATTAGAACTGTTGTTTAATCTTAATTGGGTAAAGTGGGTATATAGTTGGGTAAAATAGGATATGGGTTTTGTTATATGGAAGAAACTCCCCCTGCATTCTCATGTTTTTGTCATCCAAGGCTTTAAACAACCATTAGTCATTTTCTTTGTTATATCTTTGGACAAGTTGTCAAAAATGGCACAATGAATTTACAAACTTTCATCAAGGACCAATGATGACATATCTTGAAACTTTAAGGACCCACTTGTAATATTTGAGATTTACAAGGACCTAAAGTGACAAGTCTTCAATAATTGAGGGACCAATCTTGCCAATCTTCAAAACTTCAAAGACTTGAATGGAAATTCATGATTCGGGTCCGGTTCTTTGTGCGGCTTCATTTTCCGTGTTCATTATTGCTTCATTCTTGTGATCATTTGTTGATTTCACGATATTCGCACCTAAAATACACAAGACACAAATACAAGCATATATAGGGGTATTTTGATGATATTTTAAGCGTTTTAAGCCCGATTTTGATGATGAGACTATGTATAATTGCAGTCTCATCAGAGGACATGTATGAGGTACTTCCAAGCTGGGGGAAATTCCTGCGTATGATACTTGTTTAAGGTACCTTCATCAGGAAAAGGATATCCCAAAGCCCTAAGCCCTTGTTCTATCTCATTAATGGGAAGGGTGGTTATACCATCAGCATCATCAAGATGCAAGGCTTGGCGTACCAAAGCCTCAGTAACCACCCAAGGTCTCCCATGAACAATAGAAGTCAATGTAGTCACTCTATTAACTGTTGAGGAACTAACAGTGTTCCAAAACTGCTTAATATGTGTGACTGGAATGAGTGGTGCATGAGAAAGAGCATACCTTAATGGGGATGCGTTCAAATACGCCACCATTTGTGTGTATTGGGGAAACAGAGCATCATCAGCTTCAAGATACGCAATCATGTTGTGTTGAGACCTGAACCCCAATTCTAATTCTGATGGTTTAAACTTGGGTGCCATTGATGAAAGCTGTTAAATTTAAGTGAAGAAGATGAAGTTGATGAGAGAAAATTGTGTTAGACAAGAATTATAGATACCCTGTTTAAAATAGGAGCCAAATTTATAGGAGAAGAAAATGCATGTGATAGGCCCAAAAATAGGCAATTATTTTCAAAAATCAATCATGAAAATATTGAAAAAGTATAAGTTTATCTCATGCATTAAATGTAAAGTAACAACTCCCAAAATTACAGCCTAAAGATATGTCAAAAATAACAACTGGGTAGGTCCCATTGAGTGTCAGCGGTAAAAAATAACCCATCAACGCCCAACGGCTATAATCTTGTCAACGTTTGCCTATAACCATGTCAGCGTCTAATTTGGTCACAACAACGCTTGGAAAATTCTTGTCAGCGTCCAAAAAGAAATTGTTTAAAAATGAAAAATGACCTAAACAAGTAATTTATCCTAGAGAAGATAACCAAAAGCTGATAATTATTATAGGGCGGCAAGCACTGTCTAGTTATGCACACTTGCTTAAGCAAGATAGACATAGCAGTCCTCTAGTGTCCCTTGCTAACCAAAACTCTTAACAACCAAGTTACCTTATAAAATCCCTTGTTACTCCCAGGTAATTCCCATAACAAAATTAATCCCAAGTCTCCCAACAGACCACAACCAATTCTAGGCCAAAAATGTCTTGGCAGCATGCATAGTATATCAACTTTGCATGCTACAGTGCCTCATGATTTAGTAAAACTAACTCATACTCACCTGTGGACACAATCTAGAATTGTGATAAGAGTATCATATGGATACCCAAACATCCTAAAGGTTCCTAAAACCTCCCCTTAAACTATGATACAAAAGTTTGCTAAAATCATGCATGAACATAAAAAATTTATGTCAGGATAGGAATGAAACATTCCAACCATCATCCATAAATAAAAACTTGTCCAAATGCTTCTCCATTGATCCATAAGCAACTCTGTATCCAATGGTATACTGCTAACACCATCTGCACATTTAGATTGAAAACCACAAAACTAACATTGTTGCTGACAACGCCCCGATAACACATGACAGCGTTGAGGGAAACTTTGTCAGCGTTAGACAATTATATTGCTGACAACGTTGCAAAAACACTTATCAGCGTTCAAGCAACCTTTGTCAGTGTTAGAAAAATATAGTGGAAAATCTAAAACATCAATAAGACCAATAACAATGCATCATCCTGTACATACTTTTACAAAATAGATTCCAAAACACATATTATGTGAGATTGACCATTCCAATACTTGTTACGAAGTATTGAAATCTCCCAGCATCAAAAGGTTTAGTTAATAAATCTGACACATTTTCCTCAGTGTCAACCCTATCTGGTTGTATTAAACCTTTCTCAAAGCAATCTCTTATAAAATGGTGTCTAATTTCTATGTGTTTAGTTTTAGAATGATGTACAGGATTCTTAATGATGCATAAAGTACTGTTATTGTCAACAAATATATTGGTATGCATGAAATTATACCCATAGTCCAACAGCTGGTTCTGAATCCACAAAACTTGGCCACAACAAGCAGCTACAGCCACATACTCAGCTTCAGTTGTAGAATTAGCCACCACTGTTTGTTTCTTGCATTGCCAAGAGATCAACCTGCTCCCAAGAAACTGACATCCACCAGTTGTGGATTTCCTATCAAATTTATCACCTCCATAATCACTATCTGAATATGCAATCAGCTCCAATGGTGAATCCTTTGGGTACCACAAACCAAGACCATGATAGCATCTTAGGTACCTAAAGATCCTCTTCACAGCATAAAGGTGACATTCTTTGGGAGTCACTTGATGGCGTGCACAAGCACACACAGCAAACATGATGTCAGGTCTGGAGGCAGTAAGATACATCAAGGATCCAATCATGGATCTATAGTGCCTGACATCAACATCTTTCCCATCTCCAATCTTTCCCCAAGGGTGTTATCTATCCATAGGAGTAGTAGCCCTCTTTTCATGTGGAGAAAAGCCAAACTTCTTCAAGATCTCAGCAACATATTTATCCTGGGAGATGAAAATACCATCTTCTTTCTGCTGAACTTGTCAACCAAGAAAGAAGTTCATCTCCCCCATAGCACTCATCTTGAATTTGTCTGTCATAAACTTGGATAAATCCTCACTCATCTTTGGATCAGTAGACCCAAAAATGATATCATCAACATAGACCTGGACAAGCAACACATCCTTGCCTTTCTTCTTTGTAAATAGTGTCTGATCTATGGTGACCCTCTTGAATCCATTGTCCACCAAATAGGTAGACAAAGTACCATACCATGCTCTTGGGGCTTGATGAAGGCCATACATAGCCTTTTTGACTCTATACACTTTATCTGGATGCTCTGGATCCTCAAAACCAGGAGGCTGCATTACATATACTTCCTCAACAATAGTTCCATAGAGGAAAGCACTCTTGACATCCATTTGATAGACTGTGAAACCCATGCAAGATGCATAGGCTAGAAAAATCCTAATAGCTTCAATCCTTTCTAGTGGTGCAAAGACCTCCTCATACTCTATCCCCTCCTCTTGTGTATATCCCTGAGCCACTAACCTTGCCTTGTTTCTGACCACAATTCCTCTTTCATCTCTCTTGTTCCTTAGAACCCATCTTGTCCCTATAGGTCTGACATATTTGGGACAATCAACCAGCTCCCAAACATCCTGGATTGCAAATTGGTGAAGCTCATCCTGCATTGCTTCCACCCAACTTGGTTCTTTGAGAGCATCAAATGTTGTGACAGAAAACAGGCAAACAAACATGCTTGCACAAGAGGGGTATCAACCTTCTTGTGTATATTGGCAATAAACCCACCAAGACCTTGATGAGATCTTCTAGTCTGAACTGGAGTCATAATATCACCAATGATCTGGGAAGTGGGGTGATTTTTAATTATGGAAGTAAGAACCCCTCCTTCAAAAAGTCTGGTGTCCTCAACCTCATGCTCCAAGTTGCCAATATCTTCTTCATCAGACTCTCTTATATCAACATAAGGATGACCTTCTTCGTATGAATTTGAAGGTTCACCTTGTTCAAAAGTGGAAGAGAAAAGATGTGCAAAAGTGTTGTCAAAGTCTAAACCTTGTTTGTCAGCGCTTGGGCTAACAACGCTTGAACTATTGTTGTCAACGTCTGAGCCATCAACGTCTGAATTGGTCTTGTCAGCGCTAGATTTGCCTTTGTCAGCGCCTGAAGTACCATGCATGTTTGTATCTGGTGGTGCTTGGAAACCACCATTATCTTGTCCAGCAGCAGCAGCAGCAGCAAAAGCATCTGTCCAAATGGGAATGGAAACATATTCTAGGATAGAAGATGTCTTTTCTGCTTGTGATCCAACCTTTTCATGAACCTGAGTACCTGAAACATCAACAAATTGTTCCTCCATAACATTTGAAGTTATCTTCACAATGTCTGGATTAGTGACAGGCATATAATTTAAAGTTCTAGATAAAGGTTCCAAGTCAAACAACCAATTAGGACCACTTTCAGGATCACTAGGCTTATTTTCTAAAAACCTAACATGTACTCTTTCAAGTATACGTTTTTCTTCTTTAAGATAAACCCTATATCCCTTGCTCTGCACTGAATACCCCATGAAGTAACCCTCATCACCTTTTGCACTAAAATCCCCTAAGGCATCACTAGTATCCAACACTACTACATGACAACCAAAAGGTCTGAGAAAACCAATATTAGGTTTTCTACCCCAAAGTAACTCATAAGGTGTTTTGTTCTGAATTTTGTTAACCAATGCTCTATTTTGCACATAACAAGCTGTATTAACAGCCTCAGCCCAAAAGGCTATAAGAAAATGAGCATCAGCCAACATTGTTCTGGCTGCTTCAATTAGGGTTCTATTTTTCCTCTCAGCAACCCCATTTTGTTGTGGGGTTCTAGCAATAATAAATTGCCTTGTAATTCCTTTCCTGGCACAGAAATCATCTAGCTTCTTATTCCTAAATTCTCCACCATTATCACTCCTAAGCAATTTAACCTCATTGCCAGACCTCTTTTCAATCTGAGTGATAAAATTAATTAGAATATCAGCTGTGTCACTCTTCATAGCTAGAAAGAATGTCCAGGTAAACCTAGAAAAGTCATCTGTGATGACAAAGCAATATGACTTACCATTCAAACTTTCTATATTGGTTGGACCAAAGAGGTCCATGTGTAGCATATGAAGAGGTCTAGAACTAGTATGCACCTGTTTGGACTTGAATGAGACCTTGTGTTGCTTGCCTTTAAGAAATGCAACACAAGAGTGGTCATTGTGGAAGGCCTTGTCAGGCAAACCATCAACCAAACCAAGTCTCACAAGCCTATTTATATTTTTAAAATTTATGTGCCCTAGTCTTCTGTGCCATAAATTACTCTCATCTACTGAGGCTTTAGCATAAAAACAAGACATATTATTATTCATTTTAATCCCATTCAAATTCACATTATATATATCCTTATGCCTAGGTGTTCTATACTCAATATATTTCTCATCAGGGATCTTAAAATCCTTGCTTAACACCAAACACTCAGTATCAGTAAAAAGAACTTTATTTTGGTTATCACAAACTTGTGATACACTAAAAAGATTGTAATCAAGTTCTTTTACCAGGAAGACGTTCTCAAAACGCAAATTCTTGGTGAGAAGGGTTCCTTTGCCTGTGATAGTACCATATCCGCCTCCAAAGTAAAACTTATCACCATCCTTAATAGGAGTGAAGTTAGTAAGATAATCTTCCTTCCCTGTCATGTGCCTTGAGCATCCACTATCCCAATATCCATAATCATTGACCTATCTTTGAATGCCCTGCACATAAAGAAAACAAATTAGTTTTCTTTGGGAACCCAAGTCTTAAAAGACTTGGATTCATCTGGTTGTTCAATAAGAACAGACTTAGTTCTCACAACAACCCTATTCTCATCCTTCTTAGGATGAAATACCCAGTTAACCCCAATAGGTTTTGTAATGACCTTTGAAATGTAATTAAATTTATTGCAAGTCATTGAAATCCCATTATCATTAGGGTTTTGATCTTTCTTGGGTCTCCATGTTAAGCTTGAAGAAGCTTTAGACCCCTTACCTTGTGGTTGCAAATATTTAGGTCTGGTCACGTTTCTGTCAGCGTTAGAATTTGTCCTGTCAACGCTGAAATTACCCTTGTCAGCGTTGAACCTAGGGTTTGCTACAGAAACCCATTGCCTATTTGACCAGGTGTTTGTCTTTTGAAATGGTCTTTGTCCATGAGTGTTAGACCCTCTAGTAAAGAATGGGGCAGGTCTAATCACTTGTGGACTTTGCTCCAGACAAGGTTTGGGTCTGACAACGTTTGACTTCCTAACAACGTTGACTTTGTTCCTGTCAGCGCTGAAATTGTTCCTGTCAGCACTGGCTTTGGGAGCGTTGACACACTTGTATGCTAAGTGTGAAAAGCTACCACAAGTGTAACAAGCTTTTCTAGATACAACTTTATGTCTAGAAGAAAAGAAGCCTGTTCCTTGATTACTAACTTGACTCTTGGGTGACCTAGTATTTCTATACATCTCTGCATATTTAATGCTAGGTTTTCTATCAGTGTTTGAGCCTAGGTTAACAACTTTACCAGTGAGTGGGTTAGTAACCTTAATGGGTGTTGACTCATTGGGACTTTCACATAGTAAGCCACCCTTAACAAATAAAGTAGGGTTAGCTTTCTTCCATTCATTCAGGTCAGTCAATTTTTGTTGATACTCTTCAACTGGAGTGACAACTCTTGGTGGAGGAATGAATTCCTCCTCTTGGAGCTCTGGCAAACCAGTCCAAGATAGTTCCTTTTGTTGGACACCATAGAAGTCACCAGCTGGTGGTGGAACCAAAGAGTAATCATTCATCCCAATCCCAGTCATGTCCTTAGGATCCCTTTGTTTACCCACACATTCTCCTAGGGTTTGGGTGGCTCCATCAAATCTTTGAATTTTAAGGCCAACATTATCTTTATTCTTAATAGCCTCATCTAACTTAGCCTTTATCTCACTATTAACCCTTTCCATGATATTTCTAATATCCATACTAGCATCTTACTCATGTTTTAAGATACTGATTTTATCTTTTAAGTCAAATTCCATTTTCTTATATTCAGAAACGGTTTTCTCAGTTTCAGTAAGAGCTAGTTGGTAATTAGACAGTTTACATCTTTCAGTACTCACATCATCTAATAATCTTAACACTTCTTTGTTAAGTCTTTCAGTATTTAACCTACAACCTTTGCTACAAAAAGCGTCATCATATACCTCATTATCAGATGAAGAGGAGGAGTGTGCCATGAGAGCATATTCAACATGCTCTTCTTCTTCAATATCAGCAACCAAAGCTTTATCCTCTTCAACATTCTTAGCCAGATAGCTCCAATCCCATCCCATACCATCAATTCCTTGAACTGCAACCATGGCTTTGGAATCCTGAGCTTTAACAACCTGACTTGAGGGTTTACCATCATCAGATCTTCTAGGAGATCTGCATTCCCTCATGAAGTGCCCCATACGATGACAGTTGTAGCATTCAACTTTGGATTTATCAAATCCAGCTGTGTCTTTAGCATTGAAGGTCATCTTCTTCTTAAACCTTCTATTCCACCTATTTGCTCTTATACTAGCGAGAGCCATGTTCCACTTGATGTCCATCTCTTCCAAGTGCTCATCACTTATCTGCTCAAGGTCCTTATATGTAATCACTGAACCATTGGGCAAAGAAGCAATGTAAGCACAAATAGTATCCAAATCCAAACTAGTAGGTTTAACTCTTGGGAAGTCATTCTTTAATGTGTCAACGTCTGAATAGGAGACGTTGACATGACTTGTTCCAGCGCTGACATATGATGATCCAGTAACTGGATGCATGTAAGAGTCCTTGTGATTGAATTAACCTTCACTATGAGAGAAGAAGGCTATGTTACTGTTGGTAGACTTTCTTCCATGCTCTAAAAGAGTTTCATCTTCCAACAGCCTTAGTTTGTTGTAGATGTCATCAAACGAGGAGCTCTTGTAGGTATTGTTGGCAAGAATAGATCTTGCCTCAATCTTCCATGCCTCTCCAAGACTTTTAAGAAAGGTAACATTAATGTCAACATCACCAACTTGTGTCCCCATGAAGGACAACTTGCTTGTAATGTCAAGCAGTCTGCTTCTCACACTACTCAGTTTCTCATTGGGTTGAGCTTTGAAGACAGCATAATCATGCATGAGTTGCTTTTTCTTTTCTTCCTTAGTGTCTGCATTGCCACCATATGCAACTTCAAGAGCTGCCCAAAGATCCCTAGCAGATTTATAGCCTCTATATTTATGCTGGTTTTCTTGTCCCAAAGAGACTTTCAAAATATTTAGGGCTTTCATGTCAACCCTTTTCTTTGCTATGTCATCAGCAGCCACAGCTCTACCATCTCCAGGTTTTTCTCTCTTATCCTCTTCAGAACATCCAGCAACAGCTGCTCTTTGAGCAATAACATTAGCAATCTTTTGAGCCTTATTGAATGTGTTTCCATATTCAATAATCTCCCAGAGTGTGTAGTCATAGATCCCCAAATATTGTTCAGAGTTGAACTTCCACAAGTCAAAGTTGGTTGCATCAAGCATGGGAATCTTGATGTTTGGTAAGGCTGAGGAGGAGGAGGTTATTGCTTCAGACATGATGTTTTTAGGGTTTCTGAGAAAATTAGGGTTTTGGTGATTTTTAGGGTTCTAGTGTTCTTTAAGATCAAAAGTTCCTCAACAAGCTCTGATACCACTTGTTGATCCCAAACTTGGATCGATTTAGCTTTATGTATACGAGATTAGATCAAGTAATACACTTAGAGAAACCTTTGTATATGCTTATGAATTTAAGTGTTATGCGGAATTTAACACTTAACCAAGAACACACAATGATATAAACAAACTTTCACTTTGATTATCAATATCAAACTTGCTTACAATGAAAGTAGTTTACGAATGAAAACTTATATCAAACATTAACCTAAAGGTCTTCTTTTATAGACATAAGAAGCCTTATACAATAATCTACGTATCAGCTATTCTAGGTAAAGATAAATATAGAAAATATAATGTTGTTCCTATCTTTACTAGAACTATTCTAGAATACAATAAACGCGTAGAGTATATCTTCCCATCAGTGCTTGTCTTCAATGTGTCAACGCTTGACTTTATCTTGTCAACGCTTGAGCTGTCAGCGCTTGTTTTGTTCTTGTCAACGCTTGTATTGTTCTTGTCAGCGCTCAAGTGATCTGGCCTTAATTTATTCCCAACATACATGTATCTAGCGACCTAACACGATGAAAATCCATGAATGTCTACTTGATGAACTAATCCGAGGAAAATACATGGGCATTTTAAGAGTAAGAAGTTGGTTCTCGCAATTCTATTCATTTATGACAAAGAAGTGATGTGATGGTTTCTTTTGCTTACTCTTATATTCATTGCGTTTTAGTAAGGAAAAGATATAGTGACTTAAATAATTATAAATATTATTAGTAAGTAAAAGTTTTAGTAAGTAAATGTGAGGTTCTTTTCAAAATCAAATAAATGTACAGAACCGCAAGAACCACCTTCAACTGTTAACAATGCATATGTATTTTCCTTGTTCTGTTTAAATTAAAATGTTTAATAATTGTTTTAATGGTTATAGATCCGAGTATGATGACCGATATGAAGAGTGCACATGTGTTTTCATACTATTCATCGCGAAGATAGTTATGATACAAGCGAAACAAAATACATGTGCATGGTCCTAAATACATGTATCTGGCGACCTAACAAGATGAAAATCCATGAATGTCTACTTGATGAACTAATCCGATGAAAATACATGGGCATTTTAAAAGTAAAAAGTTGGTTCTCGCAGTTCTGTACATTTATTTGGTTCTGAAAAGAACCTCACCCTAGTAAGTAAATTTCATTTATTTTGTAGTGCGTGGTTTGTTGCCCTACTTGTCACTCAATAACATTTGTCGAACAACATGGATGGATTTTAGTCCGGGAATGTGATTCTATTGTTGTTCGAAGCGAGTAAGCCATAAATTTTATCATTTTATAAATATCACATACTTGCCTTAATTTAATATATATTTTTATTAGGGCACAAATTATGGTATTGTTAGTTAGAGCATTTGCAAAAGTTTATAAAAAGACTTTTCATTATTTAATCAAGTCATTTGAATGACTTTTTCCATAGCAACAAAATTTTGATAATTAGCTTTGAAGTGAATAGCTTTGAAGTGAATAGCTTGGTGTTTGTCAAGCATTTAACACAAAATTTATCCAATAATTTTCATTTAATCAAGAGCTAAAAAGCTTTGTGCGTTGGAGATGATTTGTCTAAATGACTTTTTAGAAATAAATTATTTGAAAACATTTATGCTATTTATGAAAAAAAAAGACTCATTGTGGATTGACACATTATACATGTGCGAAATATTATAACTTATAACTGTTTTAGGAAGCGTTTGGATTTTTTTTGTAGGTTTTGGCGGGAAAAGAAAAAGGCTACGTGTGTGTGTATGTGGCTAATACACGTACATAATTGTCATCGCCTCATTATGTTTTGGGCTACCAAACAGATCTCTATAAAAAAACCACACACTTTATCATGAAAACTATTATGTTTCTTTTTCATGATTACTTGACTTTGATTGTTGGCCCCATCCTTTGATAGGTTAGTGACGGTTATCTTACAGTTAATTGTTGCCCTCAATGGTAAATCCTTAGTGGTTCGTGGTTTCCTTTTACTATGACTGTTACCCTAATCTTTGATGGGATGGCGACAATCAACGACCTCTCGATAGTGCACTTTTCATTTTGGTTGGCTGGGGTGAATTGAATTAGGGTTAGGGTTTTGGATTTGTTTTTTCCAATTGGTTGCGCCCATGGTGTTTTGGAGGTTTACGATGTAATTGCTATTGTGCCTCAGGTAAAAAAAACCCTAATCATTACTTATATCTGTTTTATGAAGGTTTATTGTGATGGGGTTTGCTACAGTAAATAGTTCTTTAAGTAATTCAGTTTATTACAATTTTTTTCTTCACTTGGGATTTTAGTAGACTGTGTGCGTTTTGACTTATTGATATATTGTGTTTTAACTATATTTTTTCCCAAATGAAAAAAAGAATCATTTTTTGTTGATTGAGATGAATAGTCGAAATGAGAATAAAAAATTCAGAATTTAAATGAACCCAAAACCCAAAAAGAACAAAAAAAGAGGATTTCATTTTAGATTTTGGTACATTGTGTTACCTGAGTTGTCACTAATTAGGATACGCATTTGTTGATACTGGTTTCATGACGATCTCTAGGCAAGATGGCACGTTTCTTGGCTGGGCAACGTGTAAGCATTGCAGCAATGACGTGTTTGTCCTCTTTTCGCAATATACGTTTCTGAACCTATATGTGGAACACGATTTTAGGGTATGATGAATTTAGATGGCTCGCGTAAAGGCTGAGATGCCGCGTATCTTGGCTGGGCAACGTGTTAACGTTGCAGCCATGGCACGGGTGTCCCCTTTTCGCAAAAAACGCCCTGCAGAGCCTATTATTATAATATACTGTTTACCGAAGGGGTGTTGTGAGGGGTTTGCTGAGTAAGTAACAGTTTATTAACTCCCTTATCTTTTGGCGGAAATGAAAAAGCCCATGTGTACTCTTATAAGTTTGTGGGAGGTGTTTTATGAGGGACTTGCTATGGTAACTAATAGTTTGTTAGCTTCCTTATGGTTTGTCAGGGAAAAATTGTCGCCACATTCGTGTGTGCGTGGCTAATATTCGTACACAGGTGATATCGCCTCATTAGTGATATCGCTTCCTTATTTTGGTCGATCAAACTGTTTCCTCTTTAGGCTATGATGAATTTAATCGGGCAACCTAAAGGCGAGATGGCGCGTAGCTTGGTTGGGCAGCGTGGTAACGCTACAACCATGGCGCGTTTGTCCCCTTTTCGCGAAAAAGATCTCGTTGAGCCTATTTACATCTGTTTCATGACAGTGTCCACAAAAGAGTCTCGGTGCCTACACAAATATAATGTTAGATAGTGTTAATACAAGTTTCTGAATGAAGTAATTAGTAGGTTGTATGCATTAGAATCCAGTAACACACGTCTTTATGAGCCATAATAACTATATAAAAAAAAGGCTATACTTGGTTAACTTCCTCTCACTTTTTATATTCTAACGAACTCTGAAACAGCATGACTTGACTCATTAGCTGGTCATGATAATCAGACACAAGGGTATACTTATGCTTCCAGTCATGTTAGGTTATACACATATTGTATTATTGTTATATCCCATTCTTATTGATTTTTGGCTCTCTCGCATGCTACATAATGTTTAGGTAGTCCTATCAAATCCATATGCAGCAGGCTTAAGGAAAAAGAGGGTCAGATTAGTGGTAACCTTATGGGAAGCGAGTTGAAGTTCTGACACGTACACTCATCGCTCTGGACTCAACGATTAACGTTGATAAATTAGCAGTACCATGGAGTATCACTCTTAATCTTACTTATGTTACAACAGTCACTCCTTACAATAAAGAAAGGTATACGCAAACATTGAAGATTATACTTGCTACAAGTCTCACATTGAAATAAATAATACTAACTTACAATATACTTAGGAATAGAGAACTAAAATGCTTAAATTAACCTAAATGGGGTGTTTGGGATTGCCAAAAAAATAGACTAATCTATTATTTCATTTTAAAATCATAAATAATTAGTTTTGGGTGTTTGATATTAGCATTTAGTCAGGAAAGATTTGATTATCTATAAACAAATGTATTTAGGTTGGACTGTTGGAGTGTTTAATAATGAGAAACGTGTAACAAGTAAGTAACACTTTCGTTAACATTGTGAAGAAAAAAATTAGGCAATCCCAAAGCTGATTTTAGTAATAATTTCTGTGGTTGAATCCTTATTATATAGAAGGTTGTATTTTCAATTGCATCTTGAGGGGAAGCAGTAGTTGAAAGAGCTTTTGAGAATGCGTGTCTAGGTTGCAGGTTGTAGGACTTACCTTGGTTTTCGTGTTGAAACTGATTATGGACTTTTGTTAGGGTGGTTATAAATGAATTGTGTATTCTCTATAGAAAGTTTCAGTGACCAGCACGAAGCAGCCCCGTCGTAGGTCTATCATTAAAACCCACAAACAAGCACCTATAAATGTAATTTAAGAATAAACAAAATTAGAATACTAAGAAAATGCCAAGTAGCCAATTGCACTACATTATTGGGAGCTATGAAATTTGCTAAGTTTTTTTTTTCCAGATTACAAAGATCAAACATAACGAACACATAGAAAATGTCAAGTAGGGAATTGCACCACATTATTGGGAGCTATGAAATTTGTCGAGTTTTTCTATTCAGACTATGCAGATCCAAACATATAGAGCCTTTTGCTGATATGTCTTGCTTATGACACAACTTGCTTTTGTTGTTGGCGAAGATTGTTTCTGCCACCGTCGACATAAATTGTTGCTATCGTTGCCTCATATTGCTGCTGCAGTTAGGGATGCTCAATTACATGTATTATGAAATCAATTTATCTTGGGTCATTTATCAAGATGAAAAGGAAGAAGTTCTAATCTATTCCAACTAGATAAGCAACGATTTTTTATGCCTAGGCAATCAAGTCTCACGGGTACATAAACAAGTGTGGTCTTCATCAAGAATTTGGAAATAGTTTAATTTTATGCTGTTTACGTCAAAAGATTTCAGGATTGATCTTGGAGTGTCACAAAATGAATGGTGTACAAAGATGTTACAAAAGATGTTACAATGGTAATTTAATTATATTCTTTCGACTACCTTAAAAAAATGACCATGATTTGTTTGATTTATGAAACTGATTATTTGATCAATAATACGACTTGAGGTTGCTTTACTCAGTTGCTATACTTTTGTAATATGTGTTTTTAATTAATAGCTATGTTTTCTTCCACTGTTGAAAGTATCAACTATCAAGTATTATAACTTAATTCTATCCGTCAAACTTTTATATTTGAATATTTTTTGCAAGTCATTTATAATGTTTACTAATTTGGATGCGCTTTTAAGAAAACTCCAACATGCAAACTCTCACAAAAAACTCGAAGTAAAAATACCTACTTGTTTGTTCTAATTATTCATAGGATTAGAAAACATGAATTGTTTAGAGGATAGAGTTGTATTACAAGAATCCGAGGCTTTTAGCCACCGTAAAGTTTTAGTTAATGACCAATTTTGTGAATAAAAATTCTCTAGATGACAAAATAGTGGTATTTCAAACTTTGACTTTGAGATCTATTTTTAGACACGTTCTTGTCATGGCTAAAAATTTTTAGAAGCTTGACTTTAAGTTTCAATGAAGAAACGTGATCCAAAATTTGACTAAAACTTTTTGCCACGATCAAATTCGTAGCTACAAGTTTTAGAAACTTCACTTTGACTTTCAACACCTGATCAAAATGTTTAGTATTTTTTACCCAAAACAATTTATCTTTTGAAATTTCTAGGGTGTGTTGGTACAGATAACTTCATGAAATGAAATGAGGGAGAGAAAAAGAATTTAAAGAAATAGAATTGATTGAGAAATGTAGACGAATTCCCGTGTTTGTTTATGACAAAGAAGTGATGTGATGGTTTCTTTTGCTTACTCTTATATTCATTGCGTTTTAGTAAGGAAAAGTATAGTGACTTAAATAATTATAAATCTTATTAGTAAGTAAAGGTTTTAGTAAGTAAGTGTGAGGTTCTTTTCAAAATCAAATAAATGTACAGAACTGCGAGAACCACCTTCAACTGTTAACAATGCATATGTATTTTCCTTGTTATGTTTAAATTAAAATGTTTAATAATTTTTTATTGGTCATAGATCCGAGTATGATGACCGATATGAAGAGTGCACATGTGTTTTTATACTATTCATCGCGAAGATAGTTATGATACAAGCGAAACAAAATACATGTGCATGGTTCTAAAATACATGTATCTAGCGACCTAACACGATGAAAATCCATGAATGTCTACTTGATGAACTAATTCGATGAAAATACATGGGCATTTTAAAAGTAAAAAGTTGGTTCTCGCACATTTATTTGCTTCTGAAAAGAACCTCACCCTAGTAAGTAAATGTCATTTATTTTGTAGTGCGTGGTTTGTTGCCCTACTTGTCACTCAATAACATTTGTCGAACATCATGGACGGATTTTAATCCGGGAATGTGATTCTATTGTTGTTCAAAGCGAGTAAGCCATAAATTATATCATTTTATAAATATCACATACTTGCCTTAATTTAATATATTTTTATTAGGGCACAAATTGTGGTATTGTTAGTTAGAGCATTTGCAAAAGTTTATAAAAAGACTTTTCATTATTTAATCAAGTCATTTGAATGACTTTTTCCATAGCAACAAAATTTTGATAATTAGCTTTGAAGTGAATAGCTTTGAAGTGAATAGCTTGGTGTTTGTCAAGCATTTAACACAGAATTTATCCAAAAATTTTCATTTAATAAAGAGCTAAAAAGCTTTGTGCGCTGGAGATGATTTGTCTAAATGACTTTTTAGAAATAAATTCTTTGAAAACATTTATGCTATTTATGAAAAAAAGACTCATTGTGGATTTTTTTTGTAGGTTTGGCGGGAAAAGAAAAAGGCTACGTGTGTGTGTACGTGGCTAATACACGTACATAAGTTTAATCGCCTCATTATGTTTTGGGCTACCAAACAGATCTCTAGAAAAAAACCACACACTTTATCATGTAAACAATTATGCTTCTTTTTCATGATTTCTTGACTTTGATTGTTGCCCCCATCCTTTGATGGGTTAGTGACGGTCATCTTACAGTTAATTGTTGCTCCTAATGGCGAATCCTTAGTGGGTTCGTGGTTTCCTTTTACTATGACTGTTGCCCCAATCTTTGATGGGATGGCGAAAATCAACGACCTCTCGATAGTGCACTTTTCATTTTTGGTTGGCTTGGGTGAATTGTTGAATTAGGGTTAGGGTTTTGGAATTGTTTTTTCTAATTGGTTGCAGCCATGGTGTTTTGGAGGTTTGCGATGTAATTGCTATTATACCTCAGGTAAAAAGAACCCTAATCATTATTTATATCTGTTTTATAAAGGTTTATTGTGATGGGGTTTGCTACAGTAAATAATTCTTTAAGTAATTAAGTTTATTACAATTTTTTTCTGCACTTGGGATTTTGGTAGACTGTGCGCGTTTTGACTTATTGATATATTGTCTTTTAAATGAACCCAAAACCCAAAAAGAACAAAAAAAGAGGATTTCATTTTGGATTTTGGTACATTGTGTTACCTGAGTTGTCACTAATTGAGATACGCATTTGTTGATATTGGTTTCATGACGATATCTAGGCGGGATGGCACGTTTCTTGGCTAGGCAACGTGTTAGCATTGCAGCCATGACGTGTTTGTCCTCTTTTCGCAAAATACGTTTATCAACCTATATGTGGAACACGATTTTAGGCTATGATGAATTTAGATGGCTCGCGTAAAGGCTGAGATGTCGCGCATCTTAGCTGGGCAACGTGTTAACGTTGTAGCCATGGCACGGGTGTCCCCTTTTCACAAAAAACGCCCTGTAGAGCCTATTATTATAATATACTGTTTACCAAAGGGGTGTTGTGAGGGGTTTGCTGCAGTAAGTAATAGTTTATTAACTTCCTTAGCGTTTGGCGGGAAATGAAAAAGCCCACGTGTAATCTTATAAGTTTGTGGGAGGTGTTTTATGAGGGACTTGCTATGGTAACTAATAGTTTGTTAATTTCCTTATGGTTTGTCACGGAAAAATTGTCGCCACATCTGTGTGTGCGTGGCTAATGTACGTAAACAGGTGATATCGCCTCATTAGTGTTATCGCTTCATTATTTGGGTCGATCAAACTGTTTCCTCTTTAGGCTATGATGAATTAATCGGGCCGCCTAAAGGCGAGATGGTGCGTAGCTTGGCTGGGCAGCGTGGTAACGCTACAGCCATGGCGCGTTTGTCCCCTTTTTTGCGAAAAATCTCTCGTTGAGCCTATTTACATCTGTTTCATGACAGTGTCCACAAAAGAGTCTCGGTGCCTACACAAATATAATGTTACATAGTGTTAATACAAGTTTCTGAATGAAGTAATTAGTAGGTTGTATGCATTAGAATCCAGTAACACACGTCTTTATGGCCCATAATAACTATATGAAAAAAGGCTTTACTTGGTTAACTTCCTCTCACTTTTTGTATTCTAACGAACTCTGAAACAGGATGACTTGACTCATTAGCTGGTCATGAACATCAGACACAAGGATATACTTATGCTTCCAGACATGTTAGATTATACACAGATTGTATTTTTGTTATATCCCATTCTTATTGATTTTTAGCTCTCTTGCATGCTACATAATGTTTAGGTGGTCCTATCAAATCCATATGCAGCAGGCTTAAGGAAAAAGAGGGTCAGATTAGTGATAACCTTATGGGAAGCGAGTTGAAGTTCTGACACGTACACTCATCGCTCCGGACCCAACGATTAACGTTGATAAATTAGCAGTACCATGGAGTATCACTCTTAATCTTACTTATGTTACAATAGTCACTCCTTACAATAAAGAAATGTATACGCAAACATTGAAGATTATACTTGCTACAAGTCTCACATTGAAATAAATAATACTAACGGACAATATACTTGGAATAGAGAACTAAAATGCTTAAATTAACCTTAATGGGGTGTTTGGAATTGCCAAAAAATAGACTAATCTATTATTTCATTTTAAAATCGTAAATAATTAGTTCTGGGTGTTTGTTATTAGCATTCAGTCAGGAAAGATTTGATTATCTATAAACAAATGTATTTAGGTTGGACTATTGGAGTGTTTGATAATGAGAAACGTGTAACAAGTAAGTAACACTTTCGTTAACATTGTGAAGAAAAAATTAGGCAATCCCAAAGATTATTTTAGTAATAATTTCTGTGGTTGAATCCCTATTATATAGAAGGTTGTATTTTCAATTGCATCTTGAGGGGAAGCAGTAGTTGAAAGAGCTTTTGAGAATGCGTGTCTAGGTTGCAGGTTGTAGGACTTATCTTGGTTTTCCTGTTGAAACTGATTATGGACTTTTGTTAGGGTGGTTATAAATGAATTGTTTATTCTCTATAGAAAGTTTCAGTGACCAGCACGAAGCAGCCCCGCCGTAGGTCTGTCTTTAAAACCCACAAACAAGCACCTATAAATGTAATATAAGAATAAAAAAAATTCGAATACTTAGAAAATGCCAAGTAGGAAATTGCACTACATTATTAGGAGCTATGAAATTTGCTAAGTTATTTTTACAGATTACAAAGATCAAACATAACGAACACATAGAAAATGGCAAGTAGGGAATTGCACCACATTATTGGGAGCTATGAAATTTTTTGTGTTTTTCTATTCAAACTATGCCGATCCAAACATATAGAGACTTTTGCTGATATGTCTTGCTTATGACACGACTTGCTTTTGTTGTTGGCGAAGATTGTTTCTGCTATCGCCGACATAAATTGTTGCTATCGTTGCCTCATATTGCTGTTGCAGTTAGGGATGCTCAATTACATGTATTATGAAATCAATATATCTTGGGTCATTTATCAAAATGAAAAGGAAGAAGTTCTAATCTATACCAACTAGATAAGCAACGATTTTTTATGCCTAGGCCATCAAGTCTTACGGGTACATAAACAATTGTGGTCTTCATCAAGAATTTGGAAATAGTATAATTTTATGCTGTTTACCTCAAATGATTTCAAGATTGATCTTGGAGTGTCGCAAAATGAATGGTGTAAAAAGATGTTACAATGGTAATTTAATTATATTCTTTCGACTTCCTTAAAAAATGACCATGGTTTGTTTTATTTATGGAACTGATTATTTGATCAATAATACGACTTGAGGTTCCTTTACTCAGTTGCAATACTTTTGTAATATGTGTTTTTAATTAATAGCTATGTTTTCTTCCACTATTGAAAGTATCAACTATCAAGTATTATAACTTAATTCTATCAGTCAAACTTTTATATTTGAATTTTTTTTGCAAGTCATTTATAGTGTTTACTAATTTGGATGCGCTTTTGAGCAAACTCCAACATGCAAACTCTCACAAAAAAAATCGAAGTAAAAATACCTACTTGTTTGTTCTAATTATTCATAGGATTAGAAAACATGAATTCTTTAGAGGATAGAGTTGTATTACAAGAATCTGAGGCTTTTAGCCACCGTAAAGTTTTAGTTAATGACCAATTTTGTGAATAAAAATTCCCTAGATGACAAAATAGTGGTATTTCAAACTTTGACTTTGGGATCTATTTTTAGACACGTTCTTGTCATGGCTAAAAATTTTTAGAATCTTGACTTTAAGTTTTAATGAAGAAACGTGATCCAAAATTTGACTAAAACTTTTTGCCACGATCAAATTCGTAGATACAAGTTTTAGAAACTTCACTTTGACTTTCAACACCTGATCAAAATGTTTAGTATTTTTACCCTAAACAATTTATCTTTTGAAATTTCTAGGGTGTGTTGGTAGAGTGAAATTCATGAAATGAAATGAGGGAGAGAAAAAGAATTTAAAGAAATAGAACTGATTGAGAAATGTAGACGAATTCTCGTGTTTGTTTACGACAAAGAAGTGATGTTATGGTTTCTTTTGCTTACTCTTATATTCATTGCGTTTTAGTAAGAAACAGTTATAGCGACTTAAATAATTATAAATATTATTAGTAAGTAAAAGTTTTAGTAAGTGTGAGGTTCTTTTCAAAACCAAATAAATGTACAGAACTGCGAGAACCACCTTCAACTGTTAACAATGCATATGTATTTTCGTTGTTATGTTTAAATTAAAATGTTTAATAATTGTTTTATTGGTTATAGATCCGAGTATGATGACCGATATGAAGAGTGCACATGTGTTTTCATACTATTCATCGCGAAGATAGTTATGATACAAGTGAAACAAAATACATGTGCATGGTCCTAAAATATATGTATCCAGCGACCTAACACGATGAAAATCCATGAATGTCTACTTGATGAACTAATGCGATGAAAATACATGGGCATTTTAAGTGTAAAAAGTTGGTTCTCGTAGTTCTATACAGTTATTTGGTTCTGAAAACAACCTCACCCTAGTAAGTAAATGTCATTTATTTTGTAGTGCGTGGTTCGTTGCCCTACTTGTCACTCAATAACATTTGTCGAACATCATGGACGAATTTTAATCCGGGAATGTGATTCTATTGTTGTTCGAAGTGAGTAAGCCATAAATTATATCATTTTATAAATATCACATACTTGCCTTATTTTAATATATATTTTTATTAGGGCACAAATTGTGGTATTATTAGTTAGAGAATTTGCAAAAGTTTGTAAAAAGACTTTTCATTATTTAATCAAGTCATTTGAGTGACTTTTTCCATAGCAACAAAATTTTGATGATTAGCTTTGAAGTGAATAGCTTGGTGTTTGTCAAGCATTTAACACAAAATTTATCCAATAATGTTCATTTAATAAAGAGCTAAAAAGCTTTGTGCGCTGGAGATGATTTGTTTAAATGACTTTTTAGAAATAATTTTTTTTGAAAACATTAATTCTAGTTATGAAGAAAAAAAACTCATTGTGGAGACACATTATACATGTGTGAAATATTATAACTTATAACTGTTTTAGGAAGCGTTTGGATTTTTTTATTATTTCTGTAGGTTTTGGCAGGAAAAGAAAAATGCCACGTGTGTGTACGTGGCTAATACACGTACATAATTGTCATCGCCTCATTATGTTTTGGGCAACCAAACAGATCTCTAGGAAAAACCACACACTATATCATGAAAACTATTATGCTTTTTCATGATTTCTTGACTTTGATTGTTGCCCCCATCCTTTGATGGGTTGGTGACGGTCATCTTACGGTTAATTGTTGCCCCCAATGGTGAATCCTTAGTGGGTTCGTGGTTTCTCTTTATTATGACTGTTGCCCCAATCTTTAATGGGATGGCGACAATCAACGACCTCTCGATAGTGCACTTTTTATTTTTGGTTGGCTGAGGTGAATTGTTGAATTAGGGTTAGGGTTTTGGATTTGTTTTTTCCAATTGGTTGCGCCCATGGTGTTTTGGAGGTTTGTGATGTAATTGCTATTGTGCCTCAGATAAAAAAACCTAATCATTACTTATATCTGTTCTATGAAGGTTTATTGTGATGGGGTTTGCTACAGTAAATAATTCTTTAAGTAATTCAGTTTATTACAATTTTTTTCTTCACTTGGGATTTTGGTAGACTGTGTGCGTTTTTACTTATTGATATATTGTGTTTTAACTATATTTTTTTCCCAAATGAAAAAAAGAATCTTTTTTTGTTGATTGAGATGCATAGTTGAAATGAGAATCAAAAATTAGGAATTTAAATGAACCCAAAGCCCAAAGAGAACAAAAAAAGAGGATTTCATTCGGGATTTTGGTACATTGTGTTACGTGAGTTGTCACTAATTGGGATACGCAATTGTTGATATTGGTTTCATGACGATCTCTAGGCGAGATGGCACGTTTCTTGGCTGGGAAACGTGTTAGCATTGCAGCCATGACGTGTTTGTCCTCTTTTCGCAAAATACGTTTCTAAACCTATATGTGGAACACGATTTTACGCTATGATTAATTTAGATGGCTCGCGTAAAGGCTGAGATGCCGTGTATCTTGGTTGGGCAACATGTTAACGTTGTAGCCATGGCACGGGTGTCCCCTTTTCGCAAAAAACGCCCTACTGAGCCTATTATTATAATATACTGTTTACCGAAGGGGTGTTGTGAGGCATTTGCTGCAGTAAGTAATAGTTTATTAACTTCCTTATCTTTTGGATGGAAATGAAAAAGCCCACGTGTACTCTTATAAGTTTGTGGGAGGTGTTTTATGTGGGACTTGCTATGGTAACTAATAGTTTGTTAATTTCCTTATGGTTTGTCAGGGAAAAATTCACATCTGTGTGTGCGTGGCTAATATACGTACACATGTGATATCGCCTCATTAGTGATATCGCTTCATTATTTTGGTCGATCAAACTGTTTCCTCTTTAGGCTATGATGAATTTAATCGGGCTGCCTAAAGGCGAGATGGCGCGTAGCTTGGCTGGGCAGCGTAATAACGCTACAGCCATGGCGCGTTTGTCCCCTTTTCGCGAAAAAGCTCCCGTTGAGCCTATTTACATCTATTTCATGATAGTGTCCACAAAAGAGTCTCCGTGCCTACACAAAGATAATGTTAGATAGTGTTAATACAAGTTTCTAAATGAAGTAATTAGTAGCTTGTATGCATTAGAATCCAGTAACACACGTCTTTATGAGCCATAATAACTATATGAAAAAAGGCTTTACTTGGTTAACCTCCTATCACTTTTTGTATTCTAACGAACTCTAAAACAGGATGACTTTACTCATTAGCTGGTCATGATAATCAGACACAAGGGTATACTTATGCTTCCAGTCTACACAGATTGTATTTTTGTTATATCCCATTCTTATTGATTTTTTGCTCTCTCGCATGTTACATAATGTTTAGGTAGTCCTATCAAATCCATATGCAACAGGCTTAAGGAAAAAGAGGGTCGGATTAGTGATAACCTTAGGGGAAGCGAGTTGAAGTTCTGACACGTACACTATCGCTCCGGACCCAACGATTAACGTTGATGAATTAGGAGTACCATGGGGTATCACTATTAATCTTACTTATGTTGCAACAGTCACTCCTGACAATAAAGAAAGGTATACTCAAACATTGAAGATTATACTTGGTACAAGTCTCACATTGAAATAAATAATACGTACGTACAATATACTTGGAATAGAGAACTGAATGCTTAAATTAACCTTAACGGGGTATTTGGGATAGCCATAAAAACAGACTAATCTATTATTTCATTTTAAAATCGTAAATAATTAGTTTGGGTGTTTGTTATTAGCATTCAGTCAGGAAAGATTTTATTATCTATAAACAAATGTATTTTGGTTGGACTGTTGGAGTGTTTAATAATGAGAAACGTGTAACAAGTAAGTAACACTTTCGTTAACATTGTGAAGAAAAAAATTAGGCAATCCTAAAGCTGACTTTAGTAATAATTTCTGTGGTTGAATTCCTATTATATAGAAGGTTGTATTTTCAATTGCATCTTGAGGGGATGCAGTAGTTGAAAGAGCTTTTGAGAATGCGTGTCTAGGTTGCACGTTGTAGGACTTATCTTGGTTTTTGTGTTGAAACTCATTATGGACTTTTGTTAGGGTGGTTATAAATGAATTGTGTATTCTCTATAGAAAGTTTCAGTGACCAGCACGAAGCAGCCCCGCCGTAGGTCCGTCTTTAAAACCCACAAACAAGCACCTATAAATGTAATTTAAGAATAAACAAAATTAGAATACTTACAAAATGCCAAGTAGGCAATTGCACTACATTATTGGGGGCTATGAAATTTGCTAAGTTTTTTTTTTCAGATTACAAAGATCAAACATAACGAACACATAGAAAATGTCAAGTAGGGAATTGCACCACATTATTGGGAGCTATGAAATTTGTCGAGTTTTTCTATTCAGACTATGCAGATCCAAACATATAGAGCCTTTTGCTGATATGTCTTGCTTATGACACGACTTGCTTTTGTTGTTGGCGAAGATTGTTTCTGCTACCGCCGACATAAATAGTTGATATCGTTGCTTCATATTGCTGCTGCAGTTAGGGATGCACAATTACATGTATTATGAAATCAATTTATCTTGGGTCATTTATCAAAATGAAAAGGGAGAAGTTCTGATCTATACCAACTAGATAAGCAACGATTTTTTATGCCTAGGCCATCAAGTCTCACGGGTACATAAACAATTGTGGTCTTCATCAAGAATTTGGAAATAGTTTAATTTTATGTTATTTACCTCAAAAGATTTCAGGATTGATCTTGGAGTGTCACAAAATGAGTGGTGTACAAAGATGTTACAAAATATGTTACAATGGTAATTTAATTATATTCTTTCGACTTCCTTAAAAAAATGACCATGGTTTGTTTGATTTATGGAACTGATTATTTGATCAATAATACGATTTGAGGTTGCTTTACTCAGTTGCTATACTTTTGTAATAGGTGTTTTTAATTAATAGCTATGTTTTCTTCCACTGTTGAAAGTATCAACTATCAAGTATTATAACTTAATTCTATCAGTCAAACTTTTATATTAAAAAAAAATTTGCATGTCGTTTATAATGTTTACTAATTTGGATGCGCTTTTGATCAAACTCCAACATGAAAACTCTCACAAAAAACTCAAAGTAAAAATACCTACTTGTTTGGTCTATTTATTCATAGGATTAGAAAACATGAATTGTTTAGAGGATAGAGTTGTAGTTCAAGAATCTGAGGCTTTTAGCCACCGTAAAGTTTTAGTTAATGACCAATTTTGTGAATAAAAATTCTCTAGATGACAAAATAGTGGTATTTCAAACTTTGACTTTGAGATCTATTTTAGACATGTTCTTGTCATGGCTAAAAAATTTTAGAAACGTGATCCAAAAGTTGACTAAAACTTTTTGCCACGATCAAATTCGTAGCTACAAGTTTTAGAAACTTTACTTTGACTTTCAACACCTGATCAAAATTTTTAGTATTTTTTACCCTAAACAATTTATCTTTTGAAATTTCTAGGGTGTGTTGGTAGAGAGAACTTCATGAAATGAAATGAGGGAGAGAAAAAGAATTTAAAGAAAGAGAATAGATTGAGAAATGTAGACGAATTCTCGTGTTTGTTTACGACAAAGAAGTGATGTGATGGTTTCTTTTTCTTACTCTTATATTCATTGCATTTTAGTAAGGAAAAATTATAGTGACTTAAATAATTATAAATCTTATTAGTAAGTAAAAGTCTTAGTAAGTAAGTGTGAGGTTCTTTTCAAAACCAAATAAATTTACAGAACTGCGAGAACCACCTTCAACTGTTAACAATGCATATGTATTTTTCTTGTTATGTTTAAATTAAAATGTTTAATAATTGTTTTATTGGTAATAGATCCGAGTATGATGACCGATATGAAGAGTGCACATGTGTTTTCATACTATTCATCGCGAAGATAGTTATGATACAAGCGAAACAAAATACATGTGCATGGTCCTAAAATACATGTATCTAGCGACCTAACACGATGAAAATCCATGAATGTCTACATGATGAACTAATCCAATGAAAATACATGGGCATTTTAAGAGTAAAAAGTTGGTTCTCGTAGTTCTGTACATTTATTTGGTTCTGAAAAGAACCTCACCCTAGTAAGTAAATGTCATTTATTTTGTAGTGTGTGGTTTGTTGCCCTACTTGTCACTCAATAACATTTGTCTAACATCATGGACGGATTTTAATCCGGGAATGTGATTTTATTGTTGTTCGAAGCGAGTAAGCCATAAATTATATCCTTTTATAAATATCACATACTTGCCTTATTTTAATATATATTTTATTAGGGCACAAATTGTGGTATTGTTAGTTAGAGCATTTGCAAAAGTTTGTAAAAGTTTGTAAAAAGACTTTTCATTATTTAATCAAGTCATTTGAATGACTATTTCCATAGCAACAAAATTTTGATAATTAGCTTTGAAGTGAATAGCTTTGAAGTGAATATCTTGGTGTTTGTCAAGCATTTAACATAAAATTTATCTAATAGTTTTCATTTAATAAAGAGCTAAAAAGCTTTGTGCGCTGGAGATGATTTGTCTAATGACCTAAGAAATAATTTTTTTAAAACATTAATGCTAATTATGAAAAAAAAAACTCATTGTGGAATGACACATTATACATGTGCGAAATATTATAACTTATAACTGTTTTAGGAAGCGTTTGTATTTTTTATATTATTTCTGTAGGTTTTGGTGGGAAAAGAAAAAGGCCACGTGTGTGTACGTAGCTAATACACGTACATAATTTTCATCGCCTCATGATGTTTTGGGCTACAAAACAGATCTCCAGAAAAAACTACACACTTTATCATGAAAACTATTATGCTTCTTTTTCATGATTTCTTGACTTTGATTGTTGCCCCCATCCTTTGATGGGTTGGTGATGGTCATCTTGCAGTTAATTGTTGCCCCCAATGGTGAATCCTTAGTGGGTTCGTGGTTTCTCTTTACTATGACTGTTGCCCTAATCTTTGATGGGATGGCGACAATCAACGATCTCTCGATAGTGCACTTTTCATTTTTGGCTGGCTGGGGTGAATTGTTGAATTAGGGTTAGGATTTGGATTTGTTTTTTCCAATTGGTTGCGACCATGGTGTTTTGGAGGTTTGCGATGTAATTGCTATTATGCCTCAGGTAAAAAAACCCTAATCGTTACTTATATCTGTTCTATGAAGGTTTATTGTGATGGGGTTCGCTACAGTAAATAATTCTTTAAGTAATTCAGTTTATTATAATTTTTTCTTCACTTGGGATTTTGGTTGACTGTGTGCGTTTTGACTTATTGATATATTGTGTATTAACTATATTTTTTTTCCCAAATGAAAAAAAAGAATATTTTTTTGTTAATTGAGATGAATAGTTGAAATGAGAATCAAAATTGGAAATTTAAATAAACCCAAAACCCAAAAAGAACAAAAAAAGAGGATTTCATTTGGGATTTTGGTACATTATGTTACTTGAGTTGTCACTATTTGGGATACGCATTTGTTGATATTGGTTTCATGAAGATCTCTAGGCGAGATGACACGTTTCTTGGTTGGGCAACGTGTTAGCATTGCAGCCATGACGTGTTGGTCCCCTTTTCTCAAAATATGTTTTTGAACCTATATGTGGAACATGATTTTAGGCTATGATGAATTTAGATGGCTCGCGTAAAGGCTGAGATGTCGTGTATCTTGGTTGGGCAACATGTTAACGTTGAAGCCATGGCAAGGGTGTCCCCTTTTTGCAAAAAACGCCCTTTCTGAGCCTATTATTACTATATACTGTTTACCGAAGTGGTGTTGAGAGGGGTTTGCCATAGTAAGTAATAGTTTATTAACTTCCTTATCTTTTGGCGGGAAATGAAAAAGCCCACGTGTACTCTTATAAGTTTGTGGGAGGTATGTTATGAGGGACTTGCTAAGGTAACTAATAGTTTGTTAATTTTCTTATGGTTTCACTACTAAAATACTGAGCAACAGCGACGAGAATTAGCGACCAAGTTAATCCATCACAGAAAAAATTCAAGAGTGACGGATTAGCAATCGATTACCTAGATATTTGGCTTTAAGAAAACTTTATAACTTCCTCTTAATATTTTGGTTTGTCCCGCCCATTGTTTTTCACCAAAAAAATTCATCCTCCCTCTATTTCTATTATCCCTCTAAATTTTTATTCACCACCACATAAACTTTTCATCTCATTTTGTGTTTACCCCATCACCCCTCCATATCCATCGCCATTGACAAACCATTCAAATTTAACTATCGATCCATATCCTCCTCAATCACGATCACAATTCCAAGTTATTCATCACCGAGTTTAGTTCCACTATTCAATAAATCATCTATAATGTCACGTATCTTCAATTCCATAACCAATTTGATTTGTACAAATTAGATTTGAACTTTTATAAATTAGATCTGCTACAATTAGATCTGAACTTGTATTGGTGATTTTTGAATAAATTTCTTGTTTTTTAGTAATTTTTTAATTTAGGGTTTATGTAAACCTGAACTTGTATAAATTAGATCTGCTACAATTGATTCTCTTTATATGTATATTTTGTGTACTAATTTCTCATTATATGCTTAATTTTCAATATTCATGTATTTGTTATAGGACTTGTGATAAATTGTTTGGTTATGGTGAATAAGTAGTTTGCATAGTTGTGAAAAACGGCCTTGTAACATAAAGTGAAAATGGTGAAACTTAAATTGGGGTTGTTTAATTCACTCCGGGTTGTGAATTTGCGGGTATTAAGTATGTAGCATATTTATATATCATAATGTTCCAGATTGCATAAAAATATGATGTTAACATGTCACACCGCCTAAAATATGCAAAGCTCCAAAACAAGACGTGCCTACAAAACTTATGCACTCAATAACTCATCCTTGCATATGTGTTTTATGTTAACCATGTGGTACTATAATTACATCTAGTCATCTAGTGCCTTCAAACATGCCTAAATCTTAGTCCTCGGAAATGAAAAGAAAACAACGTAAGGAATACGATTTTTTTATACTAAAAGAGAAATGCAAGATTATATTTACCATCTATGGATTCAGACATAAAACACACCCATGACCTTTTTATGTTTTTTCACCTCAACAACAAAGAACAGTATGAAAAGAATGAAAAGTTGAAGACATGCTTTTTGAGCATGATATAAATCTTACACTTGCACTTAATTTGCAAGTTCAAAATCTACCAAGAAATAACTATTTTATCTTGTTTTGGTACTACATGTAACGTTAGCTGCCAGCGTTAAGCAACACATGGATTGGTGCATATACATTATTGTATTTCAGGTGTTCTACACATACTGATTATTCTAATGGTATTTCTTCTCGATTAATTTGGATTTTACTTGTCTTTATTATTAAGTTATTTATTGATGAATATTGTTTTCTTAGTGATTTTAGTTACTGATAGTGATAATTAGTATAACTTTGATATATGACTATGAAGGAGTGAATCTTTTCTTGGTAATGTGAATTATAGTTTTGTTGTTATCTGGGAAACATATGTCACAAAAGATTAATATTGTTCTTTTATATGACCTCGCGCTATTGACCATGTCATTAACATAAAGTAGAAATAAGGGCCCGTTTCGTTTTCATCGAAAGTCAAGGGTTAGATTTGAAATTTAATGTTTGGTAGGTACACTCAGGTTTTAAAATTGGGCCTTATCCCCTAATTCAAGGGGTTTTAAAACTCCTAGCTCATATGTATCTTTTCTCTGAAAGTTCTAACAGGCCCCACATCACCTTTTTTTTTTAAAAAGTAATCTTTCTTAACGACCACCAATTATTTACATTAATATTAAGTTTCACTATTAAATTCATATTTAAATTTCTATAAATAAATAAATTTTTAAATCTAAACCTAACCCAACATAAACCAAACAACTATTAATACAACCTTATAATAACTCTTATATTTTTTCTTTCTAACCTAAACCACCCACTTTATAAACCCACACCTAAAGTAAAACCTGACTTCAAACCAAACGGACCCTAAATTGGTCATGAAATGCTTGTTAGCCTAGGAGTTACTCTTAATAATGATAATTCATTTAATATATTTTCTATAATTTGAGTAGTTAAAGCTATTCAAGATATATATAGGTATTTTAATACTCTGCCTCAGCTCAACGGATGTAACTTATGTGGTGGCGAATCTATGTCAAGATTGATTGACCAGAGTATTATGTGTTGGTTTTCTACCGCTTAAATGCAAGTTAAAGTATTTCCTCCATTTGATTCTCCAAAGTGTAATATGTTTAGATGGTGCCAACATTCAAGCCTCGTGTGGGTATAAAGGTATAAAAATAGTAAATTTTAGAAATTGAACTTATCTGACCACACTTCACTTGCAGTAAACTAGACAACCTAAACAGTGGTATAAATCTTGGTTACCAGCTCCAACGTTTTCATTTCTTAAATCAACTGTAAGACATGATCATATAATTGAAAATTTATTCGCATCACTATAAAGTGGGATCAAAATGGGTTAATACTACATGTATCTTGATCTTATAAAAATTTAGTTACTTAAGGCACTATTTTGATTTGGTAGGTTGTTTGTTCTTGGTTTGTGGTGATCTATGGGTTGTGAAGAGCACAATCTTGCAGGTACTGCAGTATCACATATCATATTCTTTAGTTTGTGTGTAAACTTGTAATTCCGTGTGCTTATGGAAATGTTTTCTTGACTTGTCTATTCAAATGTGGAAGATAGCAAATATGATAGCAGAATGGAAAGAAATCGGCAAACCAGATCCGGTGCTCTATGTGTCAGGAAAAGAGGTAACAACTGTAATCATCAGCGTTACTTCCACTAAATTTGTAACAATTTCATGTAACGATTTTCTAAATGCAGAATATTGAGAAAATTGGAAACAAAGCAGATTGCATCGATATTAGCACCGATAAAGTGTTCTTGTATTCAAGTATTGACAATAAGTTATTTGTTCAAAATATGCTTGATTACTAAATTTTTATATGGATAATGCACTTGTTTATCGTGGTTATTTTCGGACATTTTGGTAAACCTTGGTTATCAGCTCTGAAATTTACATTCCTTAGACCAACTGTAGGTCCTGATCGTATACTTGCAAATTTGTTTTCAAATTTAGAAAGTGGGAATCTTTGTAGGTATAAATAAGAATTAGATTATTTAATATGTACTGTTGGTGTTTTATTTAGGCTTATTTTGACTAGGCTGCATTTGAGTTAAAGAGTTGAGAAAATTTGGGACCTAGAAAGCAGGGACGGATTGTACAGCCATGACGAGGAATAAGGTGAATCCAAATTTAGATGAATATTTAGTTATTTATATACTTATCATTCTTAAGGCCCAACCCACTTCATATTACAACTATATTTTTAACCTTCTCGTGTTTTGTATTTTAGGATTTTATATAATAAAAACGTTAGTATATATGGAGTATTCATTTAGGAATAAACTTTTGTCTTTTGCTTTATGTTTTAAATGTCTTAGTGATTGTTATACAGAGTAATGAGATCGCTAGGCAAGCGGTAAATGGGTTGTTTTAATTTTCACATGTTAATAATTATGGAGTAATACTGGATTTTGCTTATTATAGTGAGTGAAAGTTAAGAATTCTGAAAAGAGTTAATAACATTTAACCCAAACCATTTTAGATAAAAAAAAAAACCCGAATAACCTGATCTTATAATTCAAATCATATTTTTTATAGCGCGAATATGTAAAAAATCCAGCGAAACCTGGGTAAACGTAACCCGTCCCAAAAACCAAATTATTAATCTTTTTACCTAAAGAGTGAATAATCTACTTCGAATTTGTAGATCCGCCACTTCTGAAAAGAGGAAGGCCAGTATGTAGCAATGAGAATGCCTTGCACTCGATCTTCTTGCAATCCTTGTCCTCATTGTCGGGGTTTAAAATCCATGAGTGAGGTTTGTATCTTTTAAAGCTTTTAGGTAAATGAATTAGTTTAGGCATAAAACAAGTCATTTCGAGTGAATGGGTTGGTTTAGTTTGTTTGTATGTTTATGATGTTTTCAAATTACAGGTAATTTGGTTAGTAGAAAAGATGAAAATACAAAAACAAGAGCATGTTACTTGTGAAAGTGCTAAAAGGAAGAAATTTGAGGTTCATGAAGCAGTAATAAAGAAACAACGAGAGGTGGATCGTCATGAAAGGCAAGATAGCCTTAGGGAATTTCCAAAAGATATCGGATTTTTATCATCTTAGAAATTTTGTAATTTGAATGTTTAGTTGATATTTTTCAGATTTTAGTATATTATTAATTTGAATGAATGTATTGTGATATTTTTTTTAATTATGTTAAATTACCTATCTACAACAATTTATAACCAGTTATTCTGGTATATGTGCCAATAATATTTACGTATTGGAAATCAAATTTAGCAACAGATTGTAGCTAAGCTGTCACTTATCAGTCAAATCAAAAAACATTTAGGTAACTTAAAAAAGGCTCTAGTGAGGGGTTAGACATGGACAATCCATCACAAAAACTCAAAAACTTTTGCCGCAAAATTTGTCGCTAAAATTTTGCGATGCCCTTTTTTGTGACGAAGGTATTCTGTCAAAACTCCCCCGTTGAAGGGCTTTAGTGACAGAGTAGCGATGCAAACCTTCGTCGCTGATTCTTGTTTTTCTAGTAGTGTTTGTCGGGGAAAAATTGTCGCCACATCTGTGTGTGCGTGGCTAATATACGTACACAGGTGATATCACCTCATTAGTATCGCTTCATTATTTTGGTCGATCAAACTGTTTCCTCTTTAGGCTATGATGAATTTAATCGTGCCGCCTAAAGGCGAGATGGCACGTAGCTTGGCTGGGCAGCGTGGTAACGCTACAGCCATGGCGCGTTTGTCCCCTTTTCGTGAAAAAGCTCTCGCTGAGCCTATTTACATCTGTCTCATGACAGTGTCCACAAAAGAGTCTCGGTGCCTAAACAAAGATAATGTTACATAGTGTTAATACAAGTTTATGAATGAAGTAATTAGTAGGTTGTATGCATTAGAATCCAGAAACACACGTCTTTATGAGCCATAATAACTATATGAAAAAAGGCTTTACATGGTTAACTTCCTCTCACTTTTTGTATTCGAACAAACTCTAAAACAGGATGACTTTACTCATTAGTTTGTCATGATAATCAGACACAAGGGTATACTTATGCTTCCAGTCATGTTAGATTATACATAGATTGTATTTTTGTTATATCCCATTCTTCTTGATTTTTGGCTCTCTCGCAGGCTACATAATGTTTAGGTGGTCCTATCAAATCCGTATGCAACAGGCTTAAGGAAAAAGAGTGTCAGATTAGTGATAACCTTATGAGAAGCGAGTTGAAGTTCTTATACGTACACTCTTCGCTCCGGACCCAACGATTAATGTTGATGAATTAGCAGTACCATAGAGTATCACTCTTAATCTTACTTATGTTGCAGCAGTCACTCCTTACAACAAAGAAAGGTATACGCAAACGTTGAAGATTATACTCGCTACAAGTCTCACATTGAAATAAATAATATGTACGTACAATATTCTTGGAATAGAGAACTGAAATGCTTAAATTAACCTTAACGGGGTGTTTGGGATTGCCATAAAAATAGACTAATCTATTATTTAATTTTAAAATCGTAAATAATTTGTTTTGGGTGTTTGTTATTAGCATTCAGTCAGGAAATATTTGATTATCTATAAACAAATGTATTTAGGTTGGACTGTTGGAGTGTTTGAAAATGAGAAACGTGTAACAAGTAAGTAACACTTTCATTAACATTGTGAAGAAAAAAATTAGGCAATCCCAAAGCTGACTTTAGTAATAATTTCTGTGGTTGAATCCCTATTATATAGAAGGTTGTATTTTCAATTGCATCTTGAGGGGAAGCAGTAGTTGGAAAGAGCTTTTGAGAATGCGTGTCTAAGTTGCAGGTTGTAGGACTTATCTTGGTTTTCCTATTGAAACTGATTATGGACTTTTGTTAGGGTGGTTATAAATAAATTGTGTATTCTCTATAGAAAGTTTCAGTGACCAGCACGAAGCAGCCCCGTCGTAGGTTTGTCTTTGAAACCCACAAACAAGCACCTATAAATGTAATTTAAGAATAAACAAAATTCGAATACTTAGAAAATGCCAAGTAGGCAATTGCACTACATTATTGGGAGCTATGGAATTTGCTAAGTTTTTTTTAGATTACAAAGATCAAACATATACGAACACATAGAAAATGGCAAGTAGGGAATTGCACCACATTATTGGGAGCTATGAAATTTGCTGAGTTTTTCTATTCAGACTATGCAGATCCAAACATATAGAGCTTTTTGCTAATATGTCTTGCTTATGACACGACTTGCTTTTGTTGTTGGCGAAGATTGTTTCTGCTACCGCCGACATAAATTGTTGCTATCGTTGCCTCATATTGCTGCTGCAATTAGGGATGCTCAATTACATGTATTATGAAATCAATTTATCTTGGTTCATTTATCAAAATGAAAAGGAAGAAGTTCTGATCTATACCAACTAGATAAGCAACAATTTTTTATGCCTAGGCCATCAAGTCTCACGGGTACATAAACAATTGTGGTCTTCATCAAGAATTTGAAATAGTTTAATTTTATGTTGTTTACCTTAAAAGATTTCAGGATTGATCTTGGAGTGTCACAAAATGAGTGGTGTACAAAGATGTTATAAGGGTAATTTATTTATATTCTTTCGACTTCCTTAAAAAAATGACCATGGTTTGTTTGATTTATGGAACTGAATATTTGATCAATAATACGACTTGAGGTTTCTTTACTCAGTTGCTACACTTTTGTAATATGTGTTTTTTATTAATAGCTATGTTTTCTTTCACTATTGAAAGTATCAACTATCAAGTATTATAACTTAATTCTATCAGTCAAACTTTTATATTTGAATTTTTTTATTGCAAGTCGTTTATAATGTTTACTAATTTGGATGTGCTTTTAAGCAAACTCCAACATGCAAACTCTCACAAAAAAACTCGAAGTAAAAATACCTACTTGTTTGTTTTAATTATCCACAGGATTAGAAAACATGAATTGTTTAGAGGATATAGTTGTAGTACAAGAATCTGAGGCTTTTAGCCACCGTAAAGTTTTAGTTAATGACTAATTTTATGAATAAAAATTCTCTAGATGACAAAATAGTGGTATTTCAAACTTTGACTTTGAGATATATTTTTAGACACGTTCTTGTCATGGCTAAAAAAATTTAGAAGCTTGACTTTAAGTTTCAATGAAGAAACGTGATCCAAAATTTGACTAAAACTTTTTGCCACGATCAAATTCGTAGCTACAAGTTTTACAAACTTCACTTTGACTTTCAACACCTGATCAAAATGTTTAGTATTTTTTTACCCTAAACAATTTATCTTTTGAAATTTCCAGGGTGTGTTGGTAAAGAGAACTTCATGAAATAAAATGAGGGAGAGAAACAGAATTTAAAGAAATAGAATTGATTGAGAAATGTAGACGAATTCCCGTGTTTTTTACGACAAAGAAGTGATGTGATGGTAAAAATAAAAGAAAAAAAATTAAATGCTGCTACGAATTTAGATCTGAACTTGTGATTAGATACACATCTTCTTAATAGCTTTGACTATAGAGAAGCTTAATACATCAGGTTTTGATACAAAAGTTGGATGATTCTAGCTTGACCCGAATTAGGTTTAATTGGGGTGCTTGGGCTCCGACTCCTGCACCAAGTAAACTTCGGATTGGGATCCTACACAATAAAAGTAGCACGCTGTTAGGCTTACCGTGGGAATGTATCTCACAGTTAGACTCCAGCGTGAGAGTAAGTAATCGGTTTACGGTTAGTAATCGGGTGAGGTATGAGAGTGTGAAGAAAACGATACCTTTGTGGAATCCTTAGGGGTTCCTTATATAGGCGGTAAAACCCTAGTGGGCTTTCACCGATACTTCGGCCCGAAGCAAAGGATAAGTACCATAATTAGCTTGATTGTCATCTTCTAATTATGGTTAGTGTATATCCTATACTTTAGAGTAAGTCATAATCCAAATTGGGTTGTGATTCTGTCTAACCCTGTACCGGTTGTGCCGGGCTGTGGGCCGCACATATCTATGCGGCCACTGTTCATTCGAAGCCCATAAGCTAAAATGATATTAATCTAACCCATTCGTGATAGGCCGGATGCGGGTAGTACCCGTGGGTCGTGTCCATAACCCGGTTGGAAACTATACGTCATCATGTCCCCCAGTCTAGATGTTACAGCTAGGGGTGGGAATCGGGTCGGGTCAACCGGGTTCGGGTCAAGTCGGATAGGGTCAAGTCGGGTCAAGACTCAAAAAAATCATACCCGAACCCGAGTCTAATTAGAACTCGGGTCAGTCGGGTTCGAGTCAATTCGGGCCGGGTCAATTCAGGTCAGGTCAACTCGGGTTCGGGTCAACCCGAGTATAAGGAAAAAGTGTAAAAAGTGGCTCATTTAAGCTATAATACAATGTAAAAAGTGTAATTTGAGCCGGGTCAAGTCGGGTTAGTCAGGTTCGGGTCTAGTCGGGTCAGGACAAGTCGGGTCAAGGCTAAAAACTATAAACCCAAACCTAAGCCTAATTAGAACTCGGGTCAATTCGGGTCAACGCGAATTGACCCGAGTACATTTTTGGACCTGAGTGACCTGACTCGAATATGTCAATTCGGGTTCGGTTCGGGTCAACTTTTTTGACACCTCTAGTTACAGCCGTAGGCGTAACCTCTAGACTATCTAATGTCCCTTATACTGTCTCTGCGACCATAGCCACACCACAAAAACGGTCGAGCGGGACAACATTAATGAGTTTATTAATGGTAGTCATGATTCAGATGTTTCTCTGCAAAAGTGCAACAAGCAGGCCCACTCTTGAGCCACGTAAAACTGTTATGAGGTGACCCGTGGGCCCCTCTGATGTTTCAAATGTGCCATGAATCCCATCCGTTGGATGGGCGTAGTGGATTACACGTGGCAATCATCCGGTCAGCCTCGTAAACTGAGGCAACCCTATAAATATCAGTGTGTGTGACTATGCACACACAGTTCATATTCTATCCACCATTGTTGCAAATTTCTCTAACCTTCTTCATCATTCATTCCACGAAAACCCGTAATACCAGGTTAGATCATCACGCCGTTCTCCATATATTTGTAAATCATGGTGAAAGACAACCCCCACCATCATGACTATACTTAATGTCATGTCTCCGGAGAAATTCATGGATTTCTTTTCTGATTATTATATCCCTGAAAGCATACATCCCACCTATCTGGGTGATGATGAAGTTATCACAGACGCTCCTGCTGGGAAAATAGGCGTATATACGCGCCTGTTTGACTCGGCCAACTACCGTATCCCCTTATCTAGGTTTCTTGTAGATATCCTAACATATTACGATTTCCACATAACCCAACTCCATTGTATAGGGGCGTGTAAGATTAACCAATTTGAGATCTCATGCCATACATGCAGTGTAGCCCATACTGTAAGTCTCTTTAGGGTTTTCTATATACCACAAATGGTCAATGGCTGGCTATCGTTTAAAAAACGCCCGGGCAATACGCCCATGTGTTACAACAAGGCCTTAGACTCGTTAAAAAACTGGTACGACCATTACTTTTTTGTATATGCTAAGGTATTTTCCACTCGGTTTGTATTAAAAACCGCATGTCTAGTAGATTATCCACCCCCCAAAAACACATACAGCAGTAGGGATGTCATGACATTAGATACCAACCGCACACACTTCCACAGAGGTCTACCAGAGAATTGTTTGTGCTTGGTAGGCATCAGCCGCAACTATTTTAGCCACGAGGAAAAATATCCCACATTCTTGAATAGCCGTAGACAGGGTGGGTGTATTTTATTTCAAATACACATGTATATTATATTTCTGATCGAACTAACACATATATATGCACATGTCCGCAGAGATGAGGCTATTTGGATTGCTACGCCAAGGAGACCCGAAGAAGGTTGAAGAGGGATCTCGACCCCTACACGAGGATGACCTTCCTCTTCTTGTTGCGACCCAGAATTTGACCGTCCCGCTTGAAGAAGGTCCAGAGCCGCAGTCTGACATGAGGAAAATAAAGATAGAGAAGTCTCCTTTGGATTTTGATAATGAAGACGGCGGTGAGCCACTACTGGAGGATGCCATCGGCACGGCCCACGACACCACTGCCTTGCAACAATAAAACCAAGATGACAATATTGAGCAGCCTACCGACTCGTCCATCAACCGACTGTTTGATAATGACGATGAAGAGTAGATAGCCAACGAGACCGGCCCCTCGGCGCCGAAGGGGCCTCCCCTAAAGAAACGTAAATCAAGGAGGAAACTTGTCAAGGAGGTGGAGGTGGAGGCAGGGGCTTATAACGCGCCAGCTAAAAGGCTGCACAAAGACCACCCCCTATACCGTGAAGGTAGCAGCACCACCATGCCTCAAGGAAACCCTCTGCCCCCTCTTGGCGTATCAGAAGAGCTGGTAACCACTACGGTTTGGAACGCTACGCGAGTGAGCGCCGTAGCCCCCACCAACACTGCGCCTGTGATAACATCAACATAAGTTTACCTCCTTTATCCTTGCCTCTTCGTGTTTTTTAGGAGTAAAAACGTAAAACCCTTATAAGCTCATTACATAACAGGGTGGAACCTACGGTTGTTCTGCATGAAAGGGATGCTGTCAGGGAACCATCACCCATGGTAACCGTCACTCCATCATCTCCTCATCCCACCCATGCGGAAGAGCCACAATCTGAGGGTCCAACCCGACGCCTTTGCCCGCCATGGAACCTGTCCGAGCTGACTAGGCTGGAGACGGAGGAGGAGTGCAAGGAGTTTGTGGATCACTTGACTCCTCCTAGCCTGACTTAGGACCTAAATGAGATCACTCATTGAGCCCTACTGAAGTAGTTTAATGTATCCACTGCGCACCAAATGACCATAAGCGCGGCTCTGTGACACCGCTTTGAAGCGGCCCTGGGCCATGTACGGAATGCAGATAGGAAAATTACCCGCAGGGAGAAGGTGGTAGAAAAACATGAGCAAACATATCTACCTTGTAGGAGGATTTATCCATGGCCGAGGCAACCATAAAGGAGCAGTCAAGCCATGCAGTCGTCCATGAAAACTGTATCGTCGAGCTGGAAGCCGAAGTCCAAGCTTTTCATGACAAGGTACGCCCCCATCCTTCTCATTTCCTCTACGGATAACTGCAAAACTTGTAAAATGACACTAATTATAATACCAACAGGTAGCCGCCGTAGAGGCAACTGCCCTGTAAAACCCGCAAACTTTTACCATGAATAGTACACTAATAATCGTACGTACAAGATTATAACATTCCATATATAACATGAACACGTGCCACGAACATTAATTACAAGAATTACGTACGTGTTATTACACGATAGGTATTAAGTACGTGTTAATACACGATAAGTATTAACAAAAATAATAATAATCACGAACATAAAACCATGAACATGAAATCATGTACATATAACTACGTATTTACGTATATTATTAATATAATTAATGTCCTTACGCGCAAGAAGTTATAATAACACGAGTATTCAATAATGACGGAGCATGAAAATATGAACACACGAACACGTAATAAAATAGACACGGGAAAACTTCGGGTTTTCCCTTTGTGGGACTATAAGCCGCGGCACCAAAAGACCAAGAGGGCCAAGCCCACTTTTATTTTTACTAAAAGGATCAAATAAGGAAAACATATTCATTCCCAGGAAAATTTTAAGAAAAACAAAAACCCTACTTCTCTTTTCTTTGTCCTTTGGCCGCTGACTTCATCATCACCAAAAGGGGGGGTGTTGATTTGATTTTGTTCAAGAAATCCTACAAGTGTGTTCGTGTATTCATCCTCCATTTCATTCCACGTGTTTTGGTAATCTGAAAACCTTTCTTTTTAATTCTTTTTATTAATTAATAGCATATGATCATGGGAAAAATAAAAACAAGATAAATCACATGTTAATTGTCATGTTGGGGTAAAAACTAAGGGTGTATTCGGGTGGTTGTTGTTCGGCCGCCACGCAAACCGAGAGCCAAGGGCTCCCGGCGTCGTTGGTTCACACACCAACCGAGACATAGGTCTCGGTGTGGTGGTGGACTCGGTCGACAGCAGGTACAAGGCACCCCAACTAGTGTCAGGGGTGTCCTTGTGGTCTTGGGTCTCAGCAGCAAACAAACAAGCACCACCGGCTCAAGACGGTGGCTAGCTTGGTCAGGCAGGGGGGACACGCGAGCGTAGGCAGGGGGAACCACCAACATAGTCGGTGGGAACCTTGGCTTGGTCAGTAGCTAGCCGAGAGGGTCAAGACCACCGGCTTAAGCCGGTGGCAGTTTAACATGGGCAGTGGCAACCGGTTCACGCCGATTTGCCACTGTTCTCGGGTGTGTTTGGTTCGGCTGGTTCACGGGTTTCACGCGCCGGTTCATGATATGTTTTAATTAGATAAAAAACGGGTTCGATTCATAATTATTTTACAAGTTTATTTAATTTTACCTATATTATTTTACAAGTTAATTAAATTAATTTAGCATGATATATAATTAATTTAATTAAGGCATGAACTTAGGTTAATTATTATTTATTAATAATACATGTTTTTAACCTAAGTATTTAATTATTTATTTTACACTATAGTATTGATTAATTATTAAACATGACATATAATTAATTAATAAACATGACTTAGGTTATATTAATACAATATTAATATATGTTATAACCTAGGTATTTTATACACATTAATTTAATTAAATCATGCTTATATTTAATTAATTCATATAACCTATAGTTTATTTAATTAACATGTTATAATTAATAAACTATACTATAAATCACATGACTTAGTATATTTAATCAGTAAAACGTAAGCTTATATTAGTAGCTTATTAATTCAGCTTATTTATAAATATGGAAACTTTCTATTTTTATAAACTTATCTATTTTAGGAAGTTAATCTATTTTTGGAAACTTTCTATTTTAGGAAACCTGTTATTTTTAGAAAGTTACTTATTATTACACAACTAGTATAATAATACAAGAAATACAAGTAATACTTAATCAGAGTATACAGAATGCATGATAAACACAATACAACGTTAAAATCAGTAAAACAAGACATGAACATATAAAACAAGCTAAGACATGATATAAAACCTGTTACATACTCAGTAACCAGAATACTTATACACGTATACTATTTATGTAGCATTAGTGAGATCGAAGTAGGACACTCTTCCGTTCGTCTTCTTCATTCACTGGACATAAGGTACGGATTTCCCGTCCTTCAGTAAGGACAATCTCTTCCTTCATTAGGATTTCCCATATGCAGCCAACTGTTTTCCCCAGTAGTTACAGATTTAATGCTTATGTTTATTAGTTACCTTAGCCATATACATGCATGACCAGTTTCACCTAGTTATGGAGGTACCATAACCATAACACTAGAGGCACTAGTGTTATGACTTCACCACGGCGGAGTGATAGCTTGTGGCGTCCCTTTTTAGTTATTTGGTCATTATATTATTATATTATCATGTGGGGCGTATGGGTGCATCCTAGTTACATGTTTCAGTCAGGATTTCATGGTGAATGTGGTGTGTGCCTTGCATCCTTCATAAGGAGTTGATCCCTCCTACCCACTTATCAATTAATTAGAGGCATCCCCTCTAATTTGCATGACGAGGTCACCCCTCCAAGTATTCATGCACGTTGTTGACCTCATGACGTATATTGGCTTTTGGTACATTAACTAATACAGACTTTCATAAGTAATATAAGCTATGTTTTCAGAACTAAAACAAGTTAACATGACAGACAACTAGGTTTTCCAGGACTTATACATTTCCGCTGCTATTAGTCTTAGTTATGTTTCAGCCCTTTATACTATGTCGTATATCCGTGAACTGAGCGTTATGCTCAGTCGTTACTTTCCTTTCCATGTCCCAAAACGGCAAGTACCTAAGGAAAGACTTGAGCATATGGAGGGCGTGCATAGGATGGAAGCTGCCTTAGACTTCTTCTCATTTGCCTTATTATAATTATTCTTATTTGTACACTTGGTTAGTCCTTCTCATTACTTATGCTTTATTTATGTTTTGGGCTTATGTTGGGAACCGATGTTTGATTCCAGTTTTCCCTATGGTCATGTATGTTTTAGTACATATTTCCTTGCATGCTTTGATGATACGCCATAATTACGCGTAACGGTCCACTAGGGTGTTACAATTATGGTATCAGAGCCTGGTTCGACCGTAGTCTTTAAAACTCGACATGTGACTAGTGGGGAGTCACCAGGAGCTTCCTAAGCCAACGTTTGTTATTCCACGTATTGATGTTTTCAGCACCTTGTTGTTTTAACCATGATGTTTTCAGTACCTTGTTGTTTTAACCATGATGTTTTCATCAGTATTACTTTTACTAATATGGATTGAACAACCGTCATCCATACTTAGCTACGTGTCATTGTTTCGTGCATGATGTTCCTAGTGAACTAGGGATAATGTGGACTGAACCCCAGTAGTTCATAATTCGTCACATAAAAATTTTCTGTTAAGTTTTGACAGCCGAGTTTCACTCATTTATTCCATGTATCATTGTCGCAGGTTTATGACTAAGTAACGGTTGGTACAGGACTGACCCTATTTAGTCGCATGTGCTTTTATCGAAACTTTTAACTTTGGGACCGACCCATAGGCGTCCCCTCGCCATGTCTTTTGCTTTGGGACCGACCCATAGGCGTCCCCTTGTGCGTATAAAGGTTTTTATAAACTGCATCATGCATTCACGCACTGTTTTCATGCATAAAACTTTTCTCATGATTTGTTGGCATAAATTTTTTATTTCTTTTTTCATGTCCCCTCCTATGTTACTATGTTTTTATGTCAAGTATGTTTTCATACTGTCATGGTTAACTTCGTTTTCGTGCTGATTATGTGGTATACTCCTTCATGTTAAGTTGTTTCATGTTTCTTCATGATGATTTCGTCTTCATGTTGATTACGTCTTACGTCTCTTTTGTTGATTATGCTTTCATGAAAGACATTGTTGGAGTTCATTTAATCCTGCTTACATGATAGTCATGGTTGGTTTCCATTAAGCATGCTTTCAGGCAAATCATCGTTGAATTTTGTGTAACCACACTTTAGCGTCTCTCTATGCAACCAGAATGATGTATATGTTGGCATTGCCAGGTTATCGCGATGGTTTTCTAACCGTTTAACCAATTATTGTTCCTTTAAAATCATGACAAATGATCAACCCCATACCGATCATTTCATGTGCATTCCATGTGTACTTCATGTACCGTATTCCATGTGTATTACACGTAGCTTAATCCAGGTGTACCTTACTTGCAATGCTCCACGAGTATTCGCTAGTCGATTCTAAATCATCTCAGGTGTACTACACTTGCTGGTACTCTACAAGATTGTTGATGCCGCTCATAACTTGGAGATGTTACGAAAGTTTATGCTGCTGATTATTTTAGAGACGCTACGAGATGTTGATGTTGTTCACAAACTGAAGATCTTACAAGACGAAGACAAGGGCGTTAGATCAAAATGATCTGACGTGAAGATGCTTCACCACCAGGCGATTTCCATCAATCATTGTCCCTAATTCTTAGTTACATGTCACACGTCATTCAGTTGTCGTTTCAGTCATATGAGTGAGAACCGATACCAGCCGGCCACTCAGCTGAATAGTTACATGAATCACATTCATGAGAATGGCCGTCATGGAACTGACAAACAAGACGATAGTAACCACTACTATGACAACAACTATCCTAGCAATCGCAACCAAATCTCCGACCGCGAACGTGATCAGCAATACAAAGGATCAGTAGTCCAACCGATCCGCCAATTCTGGCATAATAACCTAATATTTGTAGTTCTATTTGTTTCACATCTTGAGACATATGTCAAGACATCAGTCAAGACGCATGTCTCACGTATACTTTCTGAAGACACATGTCAAGACACCAGTCAAGACACATGTCATGCTTATATTTCCCAAGACACGAGTCAAGACACATGACTCACGTCTAATTCTGGAACATCCCTAAGAAATTCAGGGTACCCTCGAAAGGGTATATCCATTGTGTGGTGCCATGTATTAATCAGGCCACAAGAATTTCAGTACCATCACCGACGTATCAATGAGATCTGTCACGACTGCTCGATGACACTTCATTTCTTGCACCCATATTTCATATATTCATGACCTTAAAGGACGCCATTCGTATCCCCATGTATATGAAGGTTTTCCTTCAGCCTAATGATGAGATCCAAGCTGCTAACGCATTACCTCGAACAGATGAGAGTTGAATTTAATCCTAATTATGGACTACGAACAGCACACCCTGCTACGATTCATGATTTTTTACAGTAATGTTCAAGCTCCTGAATACATTCAGCATGGTTTTCCATCAGGAAAATTTGTACAAATTATCTATGCTTTACAAGCACGTGCTTTGTTAGCTATGACTGCTAAAATTTTCTAACTGTCAGTTAAGACACGACTACTGAAGTCCTTTTACGCATAACCAGGCGATTATTCCAAAATCTTCCCATACATTCCAGAAGAACCTTCAAGGAAAAGGACGATACCATGAGATTATGTGTCGACTACCATCGATTTTAACAAATCACCATTCAAAACCGTTATTCTCCTCCATGTATTGACGACATGTCCAATCAACTTTAGGGTGTTAAGAACTTTTCCAAGATCGGATTCATGATCATGCTACCAACAGTGACGAGTGAAAGGACAAGACATTTCCATGACTGCTATTCGTACACAACTCAGTCATGCTTGATAAATGATTTTGTATTAGTCTCACAAATGCCCCAACAGCATTATGGACTTAATAAATTGAGTTTCCATGAACTCGTAAACAAATTCATTAGTGTTTTCATCAAGGACAACCTGATTTTTTCTAAGTCTAGAGAAGAGCAGGAAGACCATTTTTGCACTATGTTGCAAATTCTACAACGAGAGAAATTTCACCCTGAATTTTTCCAATCTAAATTCTGGTTGATTACAGTGACACACCGAATCACATGGATTCTCACGGTTAATGTTATTAGGACTAAGCTTATTCTTAAAAGGTGAGAACCCTACACGGCATTAGGGGTTCGAAAGAAAATCCTACGCTAAGAAAGGTCTATTTGTGGAGACTCGTAGTTTTACAAACTGCTACGTATCCAGTTTCTATTAAGCAAGATACATTCACGTTCGTATCTAAGTACCTGTCTTACCAATAGGCTAAGATAGAACACCAACAGATTAGGATGTCTTTCCATCATCGGAAATTGTGAACAAAAGGGGGCAAGATCTCCATGGATTTTGGTTACCAGGTTAACGCAAACTCAGAAGGAGCATGATGCTATCTGGGTTATTGCCAACAGTTTGATCAAGTCTGCAAAATCCTTACATCCGCGAGGATTTCAGAACCAACAGATTGATCGGACATGTTCCAGCCCAAGGCTCATCTGATCACTTGGTAATCCCTCAGCTATCAGGCCAGACAAAGGTTCGCATTTGTACTCCCTATTTACGCCCACGCCCTTGTTCTAATTTTATGACTTGCTTTCACGCTCACGTTCATGACACTATTCACGTTCATGATCGTATCCTGGCTTACGATTTTACGTTCATTTTCATTCTGGGAAGTTTTACAAGAACTTGAGAGACCAGACTCAAGTTTAGTATAAGTCTCTATCCTCAGACAGACGTTTCACGTCACATTCCACGTCTCACCTTATAGCGTTTGGCGTTACCGCCGCCGTATTCCATGTTCAGGATATGTTCCACTTGTCATGTTCATTTCACGTTTCTCATATCACGTCCACGATATGTTACACGTATCATTGATCACGATATGTTTGCCCATATAACACTCACCATATCTCCACGTACCACATTCAAAATTGTTCACGTATCACGTTCACAATTTTTCACGTACTACGTTTCAGTATGCCTCGCGCATCATTGCTAAGATGTTACTATTATCAGTTAGGTTAGGTTATTTTGCGTCGTAATGTTTCAGTTACCCTTGCATGTTAATTCTAATCCACTCGATTAGATTCATGCAAATCTATCTTACGTTGACAACCAGAAACTTTTACGTATTTTCAAGTCAAGGTCAGGAGGACCAAGATTTATCAGTGGTGTCAAGATCTTGTAGAGGAACCGTTCCGAGAGGGAAGCCACTTGGAAACGGACGAGTCCATCCGGATTTTATCCTTTCATCCTTCCATAATTCAGCAAGACTCTTTCAGTTACGTCACGTCCCATGTCCTTTTAGCCATGTCACGTTCCACGTTCCCTTCTACCATGTCACCTTCATTTTTCGTTATCTTACATACCCTTCCAGTTTAATTCGGGTATGTTTCTCTTTCAGTTTACGTTATCTATAATTCGGGGACGAATTATTCTTTCTAGGGGGAAGAGTTGTAAAACCCGCATGCTTTTACCATGAACAGTACACTAAAAATCGTACGTACAAGATTAAAACTTTCCATATATAACATGAACACGTGTCACGAACATTAATTACAAGAATTACGTACGTGTTATTACACGATAGGTATTAAGTACGTGTTAATACAGATAAGTATTAACAACAATAATAATAATCACGAACATAAAACCATGAACATGAAATCATGAACATATAACTACATATTTACGTATATTATTAATACGATTAATGTCATTACGTGCAAGGAATTATAATAACACGAATATTTAATAATGACGGAGCACGAAAATACGAACACACGAACACGTAATAAAATAGACACGGGAAAACTTCGGGTTTTCCCTTTGTGGGCCTACAAGCCGCGGCACCAAAAGACCAAGAGGGCCAAGCCCACTTTTATTTTTACTAAAAGGATCAAATAAGGAAAACATATTCATTCCCAGGAAAATTTTAAGAAAAACAAAAACCCTACTTCTCTTTTCTTTGTCCTTTGGCCGCCGGCTTCATCATCACCATAAGGGGGTGTTGATTTGATTTTTTTCAAGAAATCCTACAAGTGTGTTCGGGTATTCATCCTCCATTTCGTTCCACGTGTTTTGGTAATCCGAAAACCTTTCTTTTTAATTCTTTTTATTAATTAATAGCATATGATCATGGGAAAAATAAAAATAAGATAAATCACATGTTAATTGTCATGGTGGGGTAAAAACTAAGGGTGTTTTCAGGTTGTTGTTGTTCGGCCGCCACGCAAACCGAGGGCTAAGGGATCCCGGCGTCGTTGGTTCGCACACCAACCGAGACATAGGTCTCGGTGTGGTGGTGGTCTCGGTCGGCAGCAGGTACAAGGTACCCCGACTCGTGTCGGGGATGTCCTTGTGGTCTTAGGTCTCGGCAGCAAACAAACAAGCACCACCGGCTCAAGCCGGTCGCTAGCTTGGTCAAGCGGGGGGAACACATGAGCGCAAGCAGGGGGAACAACCGACATAGTCGGTGGGAACCTTGGCTTGGTCAGCAGCTAGCCGAGAGGGTCAAGACCACCGGCTTAAGCCGGTGGCAGTTTAACATGGGAAGTAGCAAGCGGTTCACACCAGTTTGCCACTTTTCTTGGGTGTGTTTGGTTCGGTCGGTTCACGGGTTTCACGGGCCGGTTCATGACATGTTTTAATTAGATAAAACACGGGTTTGGTTCATAATTATTTTACAAGTTTATTTACTTTTACAAGTATATTATTTTACAAGTTAATTAAATTAATTTAGCATGATATAATTAATTTAATTAATACATGGACTTAGGTTAATTATTATTTATTATTAATACATGTTTTTAACCTAAGTATTTAATTATTTATTTTACACTATAGTATTGATTAATTCTTAAACATGACATATATTTAATTAATAAACATGACTTATGTTATATTAATACAATATTAATATATGTTATAAGCTAAGTATTTTATACACTTTAATTTAATTAAATAATGCTTATATTTAATTAAATAAAATAACCTATAGTTTATTTAATTAACATGTTATAATTAATAAACTATACTATCAATCACATGACTTAGTATATTTAATCAGTAAAACCTAAGATTATATTATTAGCTTATTAATTCAGCTTATTTTTTAAAATATGGAAACTTTCTATTTTAGAAACTTATCTATTTAAGAAGTTAATCTACTTTTGAAAACTTTCTACTTTAGAAAACCTGCTATTTTTAGAAAGTTACTTATTATTACGCAACTAGTATAATAATACAAAAAATACAAGTAATACTTAATCAGAGTATACAGAATGCATCATAAACACAGTATAACGTTAAAATCAGTAAAACAAGACATGAACATATAAAACAAGCTAAGACATGATATAAAACCAGTTGCGTACTCAGTAACCAGAATACTTATACACGTATACTATTTATGTAGCATTAGTGAGATCGAAGTAGGACACTCTTCCGTTCGTCTTCTTCGTTCACTGGACATAAGGTACGGATTTCCCGTCCTTCAGTAAGGACAATCTCTTCCTTCATTAGGATTTCCCGTATGCAGCCAACTGTTTTCCCCAGTAGTTACAGATTAAATGCTTATGTTTATTAGTTACCTTAGCCATATACATGCATGACCAGTTTCACCTAGTTATGGAGGTACCATAACTATAACACTAGAGGCACTAGTGTTATGACTTCACCACGGCGGAGTGATAGCCCATGGCGTCCTTTTTCAGTAATTTGGCCATTATATTATTATATTATCATGTGGGGCGTGTGGGTGCATCCTAGTTGCATGTTTCAGTCCGGATTTCATGGTGAATGTGGTGTCTGCCTTGCATCCTTCACAAGGAGCTGATCCCTCCTACGCACTTATCAATTAATTAGAGGCATCCCCTCTAATTTGCATGACGAGGTCACCCCTACAAGTATTCATGCATGTTTTTTACCTCATGACCTATATTCGCTTTTGGTACATTAACTAATACAAATTTTCATATGTAAAAGCTATGTTTTCATAACTAAAATCAGTTAACATGACAGACAACTAGGTTTTCCAGGACTTATACATTTCCGCTACTATTAGTCTTAGTTATGTTTCAACCATTTATACTATGTCGTATATCCGTGCACTGAGCGTTATGCTCAGTCGTTACTTTCTTTTCCATGTACTAAAATGGCACGTACCCAAGGACATACTTGAGCATATGGATGACGTGCATAGGAATGAAGCTGCCTTAGACTTCTTCTCCTTTTCCTTCTTATAATTATGCTTATTTGGACACTTGTTTTGTCCTTCTCATTTCTTATGCTTTATTTATGTTTTGGGCTTATGTTGGGAACTGATGTTTGATTTCGGTTTTCCCTATGGTCATGTATGTTTTAGTACATATTTCCTTGCATGCTTTGATGAAACGCCATAATTACGCGTAACGGTCCACTTATCAAAGTGGGGCGTTACATGCCCAATCGTTGACAAAGGACGTGGCTGACCTCACCAAGGAGCGCGATGATCTACGCCTAATGGTGAAGAGTGAGGAACAGCTGGCATCGGCCTTTGGGGACTATAGAGTCGAGCAGGAAAAGGTCTTAGAAGAGCGTCTAGGGGAACTAGATATAAGCGTGGACGCCCTGGCAGTGGACTTTGATGAGGAGTTATACCCTCACATGCTCACGGCGATAGCTGGCCGTAGATGGATGATAGGATCCGGCCTGAGCTTGGCCGTGAACAAGATTGCATATTCTCCTGAAGTGGCCCTATCTTCTGCTGACGTTGTTTCTGACGGGATAGAACGTGGTAGGTACGAGGGGCTCCTAGCTGGGGCGGAGTGGATAGGCCAGGGCAAGGATGTCAAGGACCACGCTTATCACCAGCCATATGCTGAAAAGAAGATGACCGCATCCATGACAGCCTTAGATGAAGTGGAGTATCCCTTGCTGGACAAGATTAAAACCTTGAAAGACTCGCCCATTGACATGGTCATGGAGAAGCTATGTCTAGAGGCAGACTTTAATTCATAACTGATGGTCCCTCTTTATGCAGATGATCTTTCTACCGAGGACCCATGGGCCCTTAAGGGGGAGAAAAGCTTGGGAGACGCCATCAAAGCCAATATAGATCACGCTTTAAGGAAGAAAGGGAGCCGCGCCATATGTCGCACCCCTACCGCAGGATCGGCCCATCTAGAGAGGTCTGGCGGAGTAGCCGTAACAGCTCCGACCCTACATGGGACCACCTCGTTAGCTGAGAGTCACGCCACTCCAAAAGGATCCTCTCTTGAGTTTCTGGCGCAACGTAGGAAAGAACTTGGGGAGTCTATGCTACCTCATTGAATGTCTTTGCTTGTAATAAACATTAACTTATGTTAGTTAGTATTCGTCCATGGATGTCTACGACACTTGAAATACTTGATTATATTTTGTACAACAGTTTATATTGTAACTATTATTGCGGTGAATGTTCACGGCAATTGGATGTGTTTATTTGAAACTTGTTTTTTGTGTATAGATAATTTTGTATCCGTTGGATTAAATACCCATGAGTGAATTATTACGGATTTTTTTACAGAAAAAAATAACAAGTCTATAATTTACTAGACGTGCATTGTACGTCTTTATCATGCCTGGCCTTACATAAGGATGGTATTTGGAAACTTATTACAATGTCTTGTGAATAAGGTGTCTAGTAAGGACTCATGGTCCGCGTCGCGGGGGTTTCATCCCTCTTACGTGACAAGTTGAATTATTAGGTTCACTTAATCCTCTTGCTTCACATGGAAACGAATAGGTTATGTACGGCTGAATGAATGCATATGAATAATTAATAATACTGAATAATTTAAAGAAAGAATAATACTAAGTACACACAAAAGACACAATTTGCACAAGAACCAACCGTGGAGCTAGCTAGGCACCACAACGTTTTATTATCACGGTTACGATTTTTTGACATTATGATAAAATCCTAAGACATATAGAACCTATAAAAACATAAAAGCAAAGTTACATGGATCTTTATTGGAGCTTCCTACAGCTAAATGTCCATGCGAGGGCCGTAGCCTTTTAGAGATAGCATCTTTTGAGGTTACGAATGTTCCATGTATGATCCAAGTCACGACCCTCAGTGTCATGTAACTTGCATGCGCCCAGCCCCAAAGTTTCCATGACTTCGTATGGTCCTTCCCACTTTGGTCCTAGTTTTCTCATGTTCTCCGTGCGACTTGCCTCATTAGCACGATAGAAAAAATCCCCCTGTCGAAAGGAAACACCCTTGACTTTGGATTTGTAATAAGCTTTAATCCATGCTTTAGATTTAGCTTCATTGATAGCTGTTATCTCCCTTTTTTTCCTTTATCAAGTCTAGATTGACCATGAGTTCCTCATTGTTTGTGACGACGTTAACCTCTGCCGTGTAGATTGTTGGCATCCCAATCTCTGCTGGGATGACTGTCTCGGTTCGATAGGCTAGTGTGAATAGAGTGTCCCCGTTAGCTATTTTGATCATTGTTCTATGTGCCCATAGGACATGTGGTAGTTCGTTCGCCCATTTGGCGCTTCTCTCATCTAAGCGTGCTTTTATTCCTTCCCCTAGGCTTCTATTCTCCCTTTCCACTAGACCGTTGGTCTGTGGGTGTTTAACTGATGCAAAACGTCGTTTGATGTTAAGTGCCTCGCACCATTCCTTGAACGGATTGTCCATAAACTATTTCCCATTATCTGAGATAATCTCCCCTGGCAAACCAAAACGGCATACAATATTTTCCCAAACAAACTTTTTTACCTGTTTGCCCGTAATTGTCGCGACCGCCTTAGCTTTTATCCAGCGAGTGAAGTAGTCCATAGCTACGATAAAAAAAACTTAACGCCTCCGGCTGCGACAGGAAAAGGACCCGCTATGTCAATTCCCCACTTTTAAAATGGCCATGGGGATGTGATGGGTGTTAGATCCTATTGTGGATGACACGGTACTGGCCTATGCACTTGGGAATCATTACATTTGCAAATTACATCTCGAGCATCTCGATGCATAGTCGGCCAATAGTATCCTGTGCGTAAAGCCCGTGCTACTACTGATCTAGGGCTGGCGTGCATGCCACATGAACCTTCATGAATTTCAGTAATCACATAACTAGCTTGGCGTGGACCAACACACCGTAACCACAGCTGTAAGAATGAGCGCTTGTATAAAACACCGTCGTGGAGTTTAAACTATTACGACTTCCTTTTAATGCGGCGCGCCTCTGTTTCATCATCCGGAAGGGTTTCATCTGCTAGATAGTTTATGATTGGGTTCATCCATGTAGGTTCTTCCTCGTCAACTATTTTTTCTACCTCTTCCCCCTGTGATGGATTTATCCTTAAGTATTCCACCAACACTTGTTTGGATAGATGGGCGAAGCTCGTGGATGCAATTTTGCTAAGAGCGTCTGCCTTCTTATTCTCGCCCCTTGGTACCTGCTTGATAGAGAACTTACCAAAACCAGCGATAAGTGACTTGACTTCCTCCAGATATTGGATCATGTTCTCCTCATTGGCTTCGTACCCTCCTAGGATGTGATTTGTGACAAGTCGTGAGTCCACGTAGGCTTCAAGGTTGCGCACCCCCATCCTAGTCGCAATTTTTAAACATGTGATCAACGCTTCGTATTTTGCCTCATTATTTGTAGCTGTGAATTCAAAACGCAAGGCATAGGTGAACTCCATGTCTTTCGGATTTGTGAGTATGAGGCATGCTCATGATCCGTCCGTGCAAGAAGATCCATCAGTAAACAAGACCCATGGTTCTGTTGGTATCTCTTCCTTTGGTACCATTGCCTCGTCCTCCTTGGGTTTCTCGATTATGAAATCTGTAAGGATTTGGCCCTTAACGGCTGTCCTTGGTCTATAAGAGATGTTGTGTTCCCCGAGCAAGATGCTCCACTTCTGTAGTCTTCCTGCCACGTCCGGTTTAGAGATAATTTGCTTTATTGGCTTATCTGTGACAACCATAATTAGGTGCGCCTGAAAGTACCTTCGTAACCTTTTCGCGGCGTAGACCAACGATAGGATCAACTTCTCCATTGGTGAATAATTCAGCTCTGGTCCCTCCAGCGCTCTGCTTATAAAGTAGATCGGAGTCTGGACTGAATCATGGTAAGTCATGAGGACGACGCTTATGGCTCTGTATGTAGCGGATAGGTACATGATTAGCTCCTCCTTAAGTCGCGGGGCGACTAGCATGGGAAGGGCCGCTAAATATTGCTTGAGCTGTCCAAATGCCTCCTCTGCTTCTCTTGTCCAACGAAAGTCCCTTTTCTTCATGAACTTCTTGAGTGTTTTGAATAGGGGGAGTGACTTTTCTCCACACTTTGATAGGAACCTGTTAAGCCCGGCCAACTTTCCGTTAAGCGATTGTACTTCCTTCAGTGTTCGAGGAGATGGTAACTGTATCACAACGTCAGTTTTCTCCGGGAAAGGTTTGATTCCATTCGGGTTTATCATGTATCCTAGGAACATTCCCTCGGTTGCCCCAAATGTTCACTTTTTTGGGTTCAACTTCATGTTGACTTTCCTTAAGTTATCAAATGTCTCCTGGATGTCATGGAGGAGTTCGTCTTCTGTATGGCTCTTAATACCAAGTCATCGACGTAAAATTCAAGGTTGCGGCCAACCTATGAGTCGAAGGCTTTATCAACGAGTCGTTGGTATGTCGCGCTTGCATTTTTTAGTCCGAACGGCATTTTTGTGTAACAATACACGCCCTGGCTGGTATGGAATGTCGTCTTCTCCTCGTCTTCCTCCGCCATCTGGATCTGATGGTATCCTTTGTATGCATCTAAAAAGCATTTAAAGGAGTACCCGCATAAGGATTCGACCTTCCAATCAATTTCTAGTAATGGATAGCAATCTTGTGGGCAAGCTTTATTCAAGTCTGTGAATTCTACACACATGCGCTAGCTTCCATCGTGCTTCTTGACCATGACCGGGTTGGAGAGCCACTCATGGTAATAGACTTCCCGCATGATTCCCGCGTCTACCAGTTTTGTTACCTCGTCCAGTATCACCTGACTGCGTTCTGGTGCTTAGACGCGCTTCTTTTGCTTAACATGGGGATATCCTGTATGGATTTGAAACTTGTGTTCTGCGATAGAGCGTGGTACGCCCGTCATTTGTTTTGGCTCCTATGCGAATATATCAAGGTTTGCTTTAAGGGGAGAGCACATGGACTTTCTTCCTTTCTCGGAGAGGGTTCCCCCGATAACAACCTCTTGTTCCAGATATTCAGGATGGATAGCAACTTTCCAATTAGAGGGTGATGATATTTCCTTTATGGGAATTGGTTGGATTGGTGTTGCGACGGCATGACACTCTGATGCCGGTACGACTGATGTAAAACCCGCATGCTTTTACCATGCATAGTACCCTTAGGATCGTGCGTACTAGATTAAAACTTTCCTAATATAGCATGATTACGATTACGTGTTAGGAGTTTACGTATTACGTACGTGTTAGAACACGATAAGTATTTACTATGCACGATCACGTAATAATTATTTAACGATAATTAATCACGAACATGCGATCATGAAATCATGAACGTAATTAAAACACGAACTATTATTAATTACGTATATATATTTATTACGAGCGTAATTAAATATATTAGGTCACGGTAATTATTTAACGAGAACACTTAAAACGCGAACACAAATAATCACGAACGTGTAACTTATTAATTAGACACGGAAAACATTCGGGTTACCCCTTGTGGGCCCCATTTCCATGAAATTTAGCTGGGAGGATGGGCTTAGCCCATCAAAATTTTACTAAAAGGGTTTAAGGGATTTTTCACTACTCATTTAATCTTTACAGAAGATTTTTAAGAAAACCTAAAAACCTTCCTTCTCCTTCTCCTTTGTGCCGCCCCCCTACAACCACCATGGAAGGAGATTTGTGATCTTGGATCTTGAAGTTTAGTGATTGATCGTGTTGGTTCTTCGTCCTTTTGATCCACGAATTCGGTAAAACCTTTTTAAACCTTTTCTTTTGATTTAATCTTTTTATAAATCAAGAACATGAGATGTTTTTACAAAGCATAATAATTAAACATAGATCTAACATGTTTTGGTGTTAAATTAAATCAAAAGGGTGTTTTAAGGGGTGTTTTGTTTTGGCCGCAGGCTGCACCGAACCTGAATGGGTTTCGGTTTGCCAAGCCGACCACCACCAAGACAGTATGGTCTTGGTTGGTGCGTGTGGGTCCCACGGCAGCAGTAAAACATGGGGTACCCCGAGTTGGTTCGGGGTACGGTGTCGATTTCATGTCCGGTTCATGTTTATAGCCTAGATCCGGTTCATGGTGTATGTTAGTTTTTTTATGTTTATGAACTTATGTTAAAATTAAATTAATAAAATGATGTGATTAATTTAATAACATGACTTAGGTTATTTAATTATTAATGATCATGAAATTATTTTAACCTAAGTATTTATATATTTAAGACTTATAATTAATTAATTATTTTAAAACCACGGATATATTTAATTAATTAACATGACTTAGGTTATATTATTAACATATAATAATACATATTTTAACCTAAGTACTTAACTTATTTAATTAAAAACATGTTATACTTTAATTAAATATTATAACCTTTAGTTTAATTAAATTACATGAAATAATTATTAAACTATACATTATATCATATGACTTAGAAAATAATCATGAAAACACTTAGGCTTATATACTTAGCTTATTTAACCAGCTTATTTCTAATTATGAAAACTTTCTATTTTTAGAAACTTAATTAAATAAGGCAGCTAATTTATTTATGGAAACCAGCTATTTTTAAAAACTTATTTATTTCAGGCAGCTAATCTATTTATGGAAACTTATTTAATTAAGGCAGCTAATCTATTTATGGAAACTTTCTATTTTTAGAAACTTATCCATTTTAAGAAGTAAATCTAATTTTGGGAACTTTCTATTTTTGGAAACTTTCTATTTTTGGAAACTTTCTATTTTTGGAAACTTTCTATTTTTGGTAACTTTCTATTTTTAGAAACTTTCTATTTTTGGAAACTTTCTATTTTTGGAAACTTTCTATTTTAGGAAACCTGCTATTTTTGGAAAGTTGCTTATTATTACACAGTAAGTATAATAACACATGAAATACCAAAAATACTTAATCAGATTAAACAGAATATAAGATTTAACACAGTTTAAGGCTTTAAACAGTAAAACATGGTAAGAACACATAAAATAAGCTAAGACATGACATAAAACCAGCTATGTATTTAGTAAGCAAATACTTATTTATGTACGTATTTATGTAGCACTAGTGATTCGGAAGTAGGATTCCTCGCAGTTCGTCTTTCTCGTTCACTGGACATAAGATACGGATTCCTGTCCTTTCAGTATGGACATTCTTTCCTTATTAGGATTTCCCCGTATGCAGCCAACTGTTTTCCTGTAGTATAAGTATGATTTGATTGCTTATGTTTAAATATGAATTACCTATAGCCATATACATGCATGACCAGTTTCACCTAGTTATGGAGGTACCATAACCATAACATTAGAGGCACTGATGTTATGACTTCACCACGGCGGAGTGATTGCTCATGGCGTCCCTTCAGCTTTTGGCCATTTATTTATATTTATCATGTGGGGCGTATGGGTGCATCCTAGTTACATGTTTTTATTCAGGATTACATGGTGAATGTGGTGTGTGCCTTGCATCCTTCACGAGGAGCTGATCCCTCCTACCCAAAAACCAGTATATTAAATTAGAGGCAGCCCCTCTAATTTGCATGATGAGGTCACCCCTCCAAGTATTCATGCACGGTGGATTTTCATGACCTATATTGGCTAATGGTAAAATATGTTAAACAGTTTTCATAAGATAAACATAAGGCTTTTCAAACTATAAACCAGTTTTATGAACATGCTCCAGGTTTTCCAGGACTTATACAATTCCGCTGCTAATAAGTCTTTATTATGTTTTAGTCATTCATACTATGTCTATATCCGTGCACTGAGCGTTTTGCTCAGCCGTTACTTTCCTTTCCATGTCCCAAAACGGCAGGTACCCTAGGAAAGACTCGAGCATTTGGAGGACGTGCATCGGATGGAAGCTGCTAGAGACTTCTTTTCCTGTTGCCTTCATATATTTATGCTTGTGTAGTCTTCCATTCATTTCTTTTGCTTTATTATGTTTTGGGCTTATGTTTGGGAACCGATGTTTGATTCTGGTTATCCCTATGGTCATGTAATGTTTTATACATTTATCCTTGTATGCTTTGATGACACGCAATAATTACGCGTGACATTTCCATTATCAAAATGGGGTGTTACACTTATGGTATCAGAGCCAAGGCTTCGACCTGTAGGCTCTAAAACTCAACCTGTGACTAGTGGGTAGTCACCAGGAGCTTCCTAAGCCAACGTCTGTTATTCTACGTATTGATGTTTTCAGCGCATTGTTGTTTTAACCATGATGTTTCAGCACCTTGAGGTTTTAACCTTGATGTTTTCTCGATATTGTTTTGCTAGTATGGATGGACAACCGTCATTCGTATTTAGTTATGTGTCATTGTTTCATGCATAATGTTCCTCGTGAACTGTGGCTATGTGGACTGAACCCCAGTTGTTCATAATTAGTCACATAAAATTTTTTATGATAAGTTTTGACATATGAGTTTCATTTATTTATGTTTCATGTATCATTGTTGCAGGGATTATGACTAAGTAATGGTTGGTACAGGACTGGCCCTATTTAGTCGCATGTGCTTTTATCGAAATTTTTAATTTTGGGACCGACCCATAGGCGTCCCCTCGCTATGTCTTTTGTTTTGGGACCGACCCATAGGCGTCCCCTCGCACATATAAAGGTTTTTATAAACTACATTATACATTCATGCACTGTTTTTCATGCATAAAATTTTTATCATGATTTATTGGCATAAAACGTTTTTCATGTCCCCTCATAAGTTACTATGTTTTTTTTTATGTCAAGTATGTTTTCATACTGTCATGATTAACTTTGGTTTCATGCTGATTATGTTATACACTTCTTCGTGATAGATGGTTTCATGTTTCTTCATGATAATTCCGTCTTCATGTTGATTATGTCTTACGCCTCTTTTGTTATTTACGTTGTCCTACAAGACATTGTTGGAGTTCATTAAATTCTGCTTTCATGGTAGTCATGGTGTTGGGTCAAAATTAATATGAGTTGATGTGGCAGAAACTCCAAAACGAAGAAAACATGCTAGACGCTGACACGCCATGTTTGGACGCTGACAGAAGTCTACGGCGCTGATGGAAATTCTATTTACAGAATATATTGGATATATTCTAAATAATATATTCAATATATATCTATAGAAATAGAATATTTAGATGTTTATTTGATATTATCTCTTGTAGATTCTGTTCCTTCCACTATAAAAGGAACAAGAGTCTTAGGTTTTATTCATATTATTCATTCACAATGTAAACCTAAAGTGTGTGTCGCACTAGACGTGGGATTCAATGTATACACGTCTAGTGGTTGTTTGTTATTAATATAATGAGCAACCCAATTGTTTTAATTCATGTGTTCTTTGTGCCTAAACACCTTGTTATGATCATTGTTCTATTCCGCTATGTTATCATATGAACGATGATCAACCTAGATATAATGGTTCATAACCATTGAGTCTAACGATCATAGGACTCCACAATTGGTATCAGAGCCTAAGGCTCTTGATATCTAGGTCCGACGAGGTGTTCGTGTATGGTGAAGAAAAGAAAAATTCGTATGGATTTTTCTGGACGTTTTTGTGTGCGCAGCAGTATTCAGAAGGTCATAACTTTTGATTGAACCGTTGGATCGTCACGAAATTTTATATGTGTGTTCTACATACATAGATCTAAACATCCACCGGAGGGATTGTCGAGTTTTATCCCCAGGCAAAAGTTATTAAGCGTCAAAGTCAGCAGCAGGGTATATGTAGTTTTCTGTGGACAGCCGTGTTCAAACCACGATTTCTCCTTCGTTAACCGTTGGATCTTCGTGATTTTTGGAATATAGGTTCTTGGTACTTGTGCCTAGAATCTCACCGAAGCGATTTTTGATTTAAGCTTTAACGAAGGAGTTATTTGAAGTCGAAGTTCGCTGACTATGCTACTCAAGTTTCTGCTTTCACATGAAATCATGATTAGGGTTTCTTTAAACCCTAAATCGAATTTAAAGCAGAAAAATATGGGTTTTGAAGGCTGTTATAATAGGTGATTATACATGATTCGAATGAAGATCGATTTATAAACCCTAAGTTAGGGTTGCAATCTTAGATCGATTTTCATACACATAAAAGAATGTGTTGAAGTGTTGTGTGATACACGGCTGGTCAAAAGAAAGAAAAAAAAGCAGCTTGTGGGATTGAGGAAGCAGAATATGACAGCAGGCGTACGTGATCTCAGATCTGATTTGTTTTAGCGTTCACACGGTAAAAAGGAAAAGAATGTATGTTCGTTATTTGTTATCTAAAGCTTCGATTCTCTACATGCTCTTCTATGGTATTACCGTAAGTCACTCATTCTTATTGGTGAAGATCTTTCTGTTCACACGATTCTTAAATTCCTATTGGTTGAAAGAGTTAAAGTGTTCACAATTGCAAGTCTTTGTTCACACGGTCATTACCTTGCAAGGTTGTGTTCACACGGTCAATTGATTGTGATTGGATGCATGAAGATTTTGGACGTGCTTAATATCCTAAAATAAAGGATAACAGATCGTGTACAAAATAGCAGATGCATTTAATCAAATCGTGGGATATTATTCTATTTCCTATTTTGTGGGAAAGAAATCACGAGATAATAGGAATGACAGCTTTTGGACGTGATTTGTTGTTCTAGATGACGTCAGCAGAAAGAGGCGCTGACAAGAGTAATTTTGACGCTGACAGGAAGGATTTTGACGCTGACAGAATAAGTCAACACTGATAGCATTGACAGTGTCGTCCGATATATGAACTTAAACGCTGATAGGTATTGTCCGATATCGAACAATACATCTGCCAAAGATATTGGACAGAAGAGGATATTGGACAACACAAGGTTTGCTGCTGTTTGAGAAAACTGGTACGTTTTAAGCATACAAAAAGGAGTTATTTACACACAAAGGTACATGGAATCTCCGTTTTAATTTAGAATATCATGTTGATATTTATGGCTCGGATATTTTTGAAAGCGATTAATGATCTTAAAGAGAGTTAGCAACTTTTTATGGGAATTTGATGGATATTTTAAACTATGTAATCGGGATAGCCTTGCGAAAGAGTTATCCATAACTGGCTTTTACATATGGTATGAAGGTGTTATTCCATTAAAATTCGTCATGAAGAAGTGTTAGCTTAAGGGGAAGAATTCTTATGGTAAGTTTGATGATTGAAGAAGGTTTTCGCGAGGTTATGTTCTATCATATCTTGAAAGTAATTAGCATGACAACTAACTTTCAAGGTAACTTGTTCGTGCCTACATGGTTGGTGATGAAGACTTGTCATATCTAGCAAACCAATTGCTATCACTTGAAGGAGTTACATTATCGTGCTCAGTGTCTCACAAAGGATGAGGATTTTGACAAATGGATCGAGGTCTACTTATACTTTGTAACATGAGTATAAGTTCTTCATCACATGGATAAACAAGACATGGAACATAAGATTGGGATATTCTACTTCTACATCAAGAATACTTTATTTATTTTTCTTCAGGATCATTACATAGAGCTACATTTGGAGAATCTTCAAGATTGCCTACATTGTTTACTTCCCTGTTGATGTGACAAAAAGGGGAAGATACGCATGCTACACTTGAGGGGAAGCAATTTGAAGATCATGTACAACTTACAAGAGATATACAAAGAGTTTTGCCGACATCAACTAGGGGAAGATTGTTGGGTCAAAATTAATATGAGTTGATGTGGCAGAAACTCCAAAACGAAGAAAACATGCTAGACGCTGACACGCCATGTTTGGACGCTGACAGAAGTCTACGGCGCTGATGGAAATTCTATTTACAGAATATATTGGATATATTCTAAATAATATATTCAATATATATCTATAGAAATAGAATATTTAGATGTTTATTTGATATTATCTCTTGTAGATTCTGTTCCTTCTACTATAAAAGGAACAAGAGTCTTAGGTTTTATTCATATTATTCATTCACAATGTAAACCTAAAGTGTGTGTCGCACTAGACGTGGGATTCAATGTATACACGTCTAGTGGTTGTTTGTTATTAATATAATGAGCAACCCAATTGTTTTAATTCATGTGTTCTTTGTGCCTAAACACCTTGTTATGATCATTGTTCTATTCCGCTATGTTATCATATGAACGATGATCAACCTAGATATAATGGTTCATAACCATTGAGTCTAACGATCATAGGACTCCACACATGGTTGGTTTTCATTGATCATGCTGTCAGGCAAATCATCGTTGAATTTTGTGTAACCACACTTTAACGTTTCCGTTACAACCAGAATGATGTCTATGCTAATACTGCCAGGTTATCATGATGGTTTTTCCTAACCGTTTAACCGATATACTTTCCTTAAATCATGACAAATGATCGACCCCATACCGATCATTTCATGTGCATTCCACGTGTACTCCACGTACCGTATTTCATGTGTATTACACGTACCTAAATCCATGTGTATTTCACTTGCAATACTGCACGAGTATTCGCTAGTCGATTCTGAATCATCTCAGGCATATGTCCACTTGCTAATACTCTACAAACCGCTGATGCTGCTCATAACTTGGAGATGTTACTAAAGGTTAATGCTGCTGACGTTCGGAGACGCTACGAGATGCGGATGCTGTTCACAACCTGGAGATCCTACAAGACGAAGACAAAGGCGTCGGAGCAAAGCAATTGGACGAGAAGATGCTTCACCATCAGACGATTTCCATCAATCATTGTCCCTAATTCTTAGTTACATGTCATACGTCATTCAGCTGTCATTTCAGCCATATGAGTGCAAACCGGTACCAGCTGGCCACTCAGCTGAATAGTTACATGAATCACGGTCATGAGAATGACCGTCATGGAACTGACAGACAGGACGATAGTAACCACTACTATGACAGAAACTATCCTAGAAATCGCAACCGAGGCTCCGGCCGCGGACGTGATCAGACATACAAATGATTAGTAGTCCAACCGATCCGCCAATGCTGGCATAATAACCTTATGTTGTGGTTATATTTGTTTCACATCTCGAGACACATGTCAAGACATCAGTCAAGACACATGTCTCACGTGTACTTTCTAAAGACACATGTCAAGACACCAGTCAAGACATATGTCATGTTTATAGTTCCAAGACACGAGTCAAGACACATGACTCACATCCAACTATGGAACATTTCTAAGAGATTCAGGGTACCCTCCAAGGGTATATCCATTTTGTTGTGCCATGTATTAATCAGGCCACAAGAATTTCAACACCATTATCGGCGCGTCAGTGAGAACTGTCACGTTGCCGATGTCACTTTCATTTCTTTCACCATGGTTCATATATTCATGAACATGAAGGACGCCTTTCGTATTCCCACGTATACGAAGGTTTTCCTTCAGCTTAATGATGAGATCCAAGCTGCTAACGCATTTCCTCGGACAGACACGAGATGAATTTTATCCTAATTATGGACTATGAACAGCACACCATGCTACGATTCATAATTATGTAGAGTAATATTCAGGCTCCTGAATACATTCAGCTTGATTTTCCATCAGGAAAATCTGTACAAATTATCTATGCTTACAAGCATGTGCGTTGTTAGCCATAGTCGCTAAAATTTTCTAGCTGTCAGTAAGACACGACTACTGAAGTCCTTTTACGCATAGCTAGTTGATTATTACAAAATCTACCCATACATTCCAGAAGAACTTACAAGGAGAAGGACGGTACCATGAGATTTTGTGTCGACTACCGTCGGCTTAAACAAATCACCATTCATGACCGTTATTCTCCTCCACGTATTGACAACATGTCCAATCGACCTTATAGTGTTAATCACTTTCCGAGATCGAACTCATGATCAGGCTGCCAACAGTGACGAGTGAAAGAGCAGGACATGTCCATGACTGCTATTCGTACACGACTTGGTCATGCTAAATTCATGATTCTGTATTAGTCTCATCAATGCTCCAACGGCATTATAAGAATGAGTTTCCATGAACTCATAGCAAATTCATCTGTGTTTTCATTGAGGATAACCTGATTTCCTTTAAGCATAGAAGAAGAACAAGAAGACCATATCTGCACTATGTTGCAAATTCTATGAAAAGAGAAATTTCACCCGGGAAATTTTTCCAATAGCAATTCTGTTTGATTACAGTGACACGCTGGATCACATGGATTTGCATGGTTAATCTTACCATGACTCTGCTTATGGCGTAAAGGAGAGAACCCTACACTACATTAGGTGTTCTAGAAAATCCTACGCTAGGAGAAGTCTAGATTCAGAGACTTAGAGTTTCGCAAACTCCTATGTATCAAGTTCTACGAAGCAAGATACAGTTACGTTCATATCTTCATACCTGTCATACAAACAGGCTAAGATAGGACACCAACAGACTGGGATGTTTTCATCATAAGAAATTGTGAATTGAAATGGGACAAGATCTCCACGGATTTTGGTTACCAGTTTAACGCAAACTCAGATGAAGCATGATGCTATCTGGGTTATTGCAAACAGTTTGATCAAGTCTGCAGAATCCTTACATCCGTAAGGATTTCAGAACAAACAGATTTATCGGACATGTTCCAGCCAAGGCTCATCCGATCACTTGGTAATCCCTCAGTTATCGGGTCAGACAAAGATTCACAATTGTGCTCCTTGTTTACGTCCACGTCCTTGTTCTAATTCCATGCCTTGCTTTCGCGCTCGCGTTCATGACATTATTCACGTTCATGATCGTATTTTGGTTTACGATTTTACGTTCATTTCTTTTCTCTTTATGGGTAGTTTGCAAGAACTTGAGAGACCAGACCCAAGTTTAGTATAACTCCCTATCCTCAGATAGACATTTCTCGTCAAAATCTATGTCTCACCTTCTAGCGTTTGGCGTTCCCGCCATTATATTCTATGCTCACGATATGTTTCACATGTCATGTTCATTCCACGTTCCTCATATCATGATCAAGATATGTTACACGTATCATGGATCACGATATGTTTACTCATACTACACTCGCCATATCTCCACGTAGCACGTTCAAAATTTTTCACGTATCACGTTCAAAATTTCTCACGTACTACGTTTCTTTATGTCTCGCGCATCATTTCTAGTTATCAGTTAAGTCAGATTGGTCTTGCATCGTAACGTTCCAGTTACCCTAGCACGTTAACTCTTATTTTCCTCGATCGAATTTAGGGGATCTACCTTCCGTTGATAACCAAGAATTTCTTCGTATTCCATGTCAAGGTCAGGAGGACCAACATTTATCATTAGTGTCAAGATCTTCTTAAGGAACCGTTCCAAGAGGGAGGCCACTTGGAAACGGACAAGTTCATCCGAACTTCTTATCCGTTTTCTCTTATCAATTAGATATGTCCTTTCAGCCACGTCACGTTCCATGTCGTTTTAAGACATGTCACGTTCCGCGTTCTTTCTGCCAAGTCACCTGCACGTTAATTTATCTTACATACCCTCTCAGTTTGATTCGGGTATGTTTCTCTTTCAGTTACGCTAACTATAATTCGGGGACGAATTATTCTTTTTAGGGGGGAAGAGTTGTAAAACCCGCATGCTTTTACCATGCATAATACCCTTAGGATCGTACGTACTAGATTAAAACTTTCCTAATATAGCATGATTACGATTACGTGTTAGGAGTTTACGTATTACGTACGTGTTAGAACACGATAAGTATTTACTATGCACGATCACGTAATAATTATTTAACGATAATTAATCACGAACATGCGATCATGAAATCATGAACGTAATTAAAACACGAACTATTATTAATTACGTATATATATTTATTACGAGCGTAATTAAATATATTAGGTCACGGTAATTATTTAACGAGAACACTTAAAACGCGAACACAAATAATCACGAACGTGTAACTTATTAATTAGACACGGAAAACATTCGGGTTATCCCTTGTGGGCCCCATTTCCATGAAATTTAGGAGGGAGGATGGGCTTAGCCCATCAAAATTTTACTAAAAGGGTTTAAGGGATTTTTCACTACTCATTTAATCTTTACAGAAGATTTTTAAGAAAAACTAAAAACCCTCCTTCTCCTTCTCCTTTGTGCCGCCACCCTACAACCACCATGGAAGGAGATTTGTGATCTTGGATCTTGAAGTTTAGTGATTGATCGTGTTGGTTCTTCGTCCTTTTGATCCACGAATTCGGTAAAACCTTTTTAAACCTTTTCTTTTGATTTAATCTTTTTATAAATCAAGAACATGAGATGTTTTTACAAAAACATAATAATTAAACATAGATCTAACATGTTTTGGTGTTAAATTAAATCAAAAGGGTGTTTTAAGGGGTGTTTTGTTTTGGCCGCAGGCTGCACCGAACACGAATGGGTTTCGGTTTGCCAAGCCGACCACCACTAAGACAGTATGGTCTTGGTTGGTGCGTGTGGGTCCCACGGCAGCAGTAAAACATGGGGTACCCCGAGTTGGTTCGGGGTACGGTGTCAATTTCATGTTCGGTTCATGTTTATAGCCTAGATCCGGTTCATGGTGTATGTTAGTTTTTTTTTATGTTTATGAACTTATGTTAAAATTAAATTAATAAAATGATGTGATTAATTTAATAACATGACTTAGGTTATTTAATTATTAATGATCATGAAATTATTTTAACCTAAGTATTTATATATTTAAGACTTATAATTAATTAATTATTTTAAAACCATGGATATAATTAATTAATTAACATGACTTAGGTTATATTATTAACATATAATAATACATATTTTAACCTAAGTACTTAACTTATTTAATTAAAAACATGTTATACTTTAATTAAATATTATAACCTTTAGTTTAATTAAATTACATGAAATAATTATTAAACTATACATTATATCATATGACTTAAAAAATAATCATGAAAACACTTAGGCTTATATACTTAGCTTATTTAACCAGCTTATTTCTAATTATGAAAACTTTCTATTTTTAGAAACTTAATTAAATAAGGCAGCTAATTTATTTATGGAAACCAGCTATTTTTAAAAACTTATTTATTTCAGGCAGCTAATCTATTTATGGAAACTTATTTAATTAAGGCAGCTAATCTATTTATGGAAACTTTCTATTTTTAGAAACTTATCTATTTTAAGCAGTAAATCTATTTTTGGAAACTTTCTATTTTTGGAAACTTTCTATTTTTGGAAACTTTCTATTTTTGGAAACTTTCTTTTTTTGGTAACTTTCTATTTTTGGAAACTTTCTATTTTTGGAAACTTTCTATTTTAGGAAACCTGCTATTTTTGAAAAGTTACTTATTATTACACAGTAAGTATAATAACACATGAAATACCAGAAATACTTAATCAGATTAAACAGAATATAAGATTTAACACAGTTTAAGGCTTTAAACAGTAAAACATGGTAAGAACACATAAAATAAGCTAAGACATGACATAAAACCAGCTATGTATTTAGTAAGCAAATACTTATTCATGTACGTATTTATGTAGCACTAGTGATTCGGAAGTAGGATTCCTCGCAGTTCGTCTTTCTCGTTCACTAGACATAAGGTACGGATTCCCGTCCTTTCAGTATGGACATTCTTTCCTTATTAGGATTTCCCCGTATGCAGCCAACTGTTTTCCCGTAGTATAAGTATGAGTTGATTGCTTATGTTTAAATATGAATTACCTATAGCCATATACATGCATGACCAGTTTCACCTAGTTATGGAGGTACCATAACCATAACATTAGAGGCACTGATGTTATGACTTCACCACGGCGGAGTGATTACTCGTGGCGTCCCTTCAGGTTTTGGCCATTTATTTATATTTATCATGTGGGGCGTATGGGTGCATCCTAGTTACATGTTTTTATTCAGGATTACATGGTGAATGTGGTGTGTGCCTAACATCCTTCACGAGGAGCTGATCCCTCCTACCTAAAAACCAGTATATTAAATTAGAGGCAGCCCCTCTAATTTGCATGATGAGGTCACCCCTCCAAGTATTCATGCACGGTGGATTTTCATGACCTATATTGGCTAATGGTAAAATATGTTAAACAGTTTTCATAAGATAAACATAAGGCTTTTCAAACTATAAACCAGTTTTATGAACATGCTCCAAGTTTTCCAGGACTTATACAATTCCGCTGCTAATAAGTCTTTATTATGTTTTAGTCATTCATACTATGTCTATATCTGTGCACTGAGCGTTTTGCACAGCCGTTACTTTCCTTTCCATGTCCCAAAACGGCAGGTACCCTAGGAAAGACTCGAGCATTTGGAGGACGTGCATCGGATGGAAGCTGCTAGAGACTTCTTTTCCTGTTGCCTTCATATATTTATGCTTGTGTAGTCTTCCATTCATTTCTTTTGCTTTATTATGTTTTGGGCTTATGTTTGGGAACCGATGTTTGATTCTGGTTATCCCTATGGTCATGTAATGTTTTATACATTTATCCTTGTATGCTTTGATGACACGCCATAATTACGCGTGACATTTCCATTATCAAAATGGGGTGTTACAACTGAGTTGTAGATGGTGACAATTCCCACTTCAACTGGGAATTTGATCATGCAGTGTGCTGTGGATAGGACTGCCCATATGGCCAGGATTCCTGGTCTTCCGATAATACCATTGTACGTAATTGCCCTATCGGCCAAACAGTATCCCCGATAAAGCCAATGAGCGGTGACATGGCCGGTATTATTTGGCTTTTGATTTTTGGTCATAACTGCACGAAGCAGTGTTGAGTAATTCCGTCGATGATCCTCCATCCACGTACATACGAAGAACATTGTGAGTTCCAATGCCCACCTCAATCGTGAGAGGCGCGTCCGCCACGTTGCTTCCCGTGATAGAAGGGAATGAGATATCCTTTCCGCGTGAAATTTTTTGACTAATTTTCTGCATCGTCCTGCGCTTCCATGATTGAGCCATGTATATTCTAACACCCCACCAAATGCTATGCGCAGCGGAACTACAACATTTGGGTGCTAGGCAGTTATCATCGCACACAAGATATATCAAACGACTCAAAGAGACGTAAAAGTTTTAACTTAAATTACGCATTGTTAAAAACATACATGTCTACGGTTTTCCAAACCCAAATGATACAACACAGAGTTAGCGTTTCGGTCCCCATGAATCTCAACCCCCAAAAGATACAATTTTTCACAACATCAAGTTAAGAATGGGTGGAAAAACAAGTAGACGCCAAGCCACACACAACTCCCATCCAATGCATGCTCTATGCTACACTTCATCGGTTACCTGAAACACATGCTAAATTTGGTCAACAAATAATGTTGAGTGGAATTCATAGGTTTTACAATCTCATTTTGAACATATGTGGTATAAAAATCATTCACGATCATTCATAGACTTGTCGATAAAACAATCTATTTTCAAGGTTATGACAATTGTGTTTAAGCTCATGACACTAATCCGTTAACTCAATCACCCGCGTAATAATTACCGGCGTGATTCAGATGAAACCAGTGCCCCTTCTAAAGGCATCAGTTGCAATTATACCTTATCTCTTATCACAAGTTATCCGTCCGCATGGGGTACTCAACGCACTAGCCCTCGTCTCGGATAGGGTCGTCAACCCCATAGTACTACCAATTATTTAATTAAAAACATGTTATACTTTAATTAAATATTATAACCTTTAGTTTAATTAAATTACATGAAATAATTATTAAACTATACATTATATCATATGACTTAAAAAATAATCATGAAAACACTTAGGCTTATATACTTAGCTTATTTAACCAGCTTATTTCTAATTATGAAAACTTTCTATTTTTAGAAACTTAATTAAATAAGGCAGCTAATTTATTTATGGAAACCAGCTATTTTTAAAAACTTATTTATTTCAGGCAGCTAATCTATTTATGGAAACTTATTTAATTAAGGCAGCTAATCTATTTATGGAAACTTTCTATTTTTAGAAACTTATCTATTTTAAGAAGTAAATCTATTTTTGGGAACTTTCTATTTTTGGAAACTTTCTATTTTTGGAAACTTTCTATTTTTGGAAACTTTCTATTTTTGGTAACTTTCTCTTTTTGGAAACTTTCTATTTTTGGAAACTTTCTATTATTGGAAACTTTCTATTTTAGGAAACCTGCTATTTTTGGAAAGTTGCTTATTATTACACAGTAAGTATAATAACACATGAAATACCAGAAATACTTAATCAGATTAAACAGAATATAAGATTTAACACAGTTTAAGGCTTTAAACAGTAAAACATGGTAAGAACACATAAAATAAGCTAAGACATGACATAAAACCAGCTATGTATTTAGTAAGCAAATACTTATTTATGTACGTATTTATGTAGCACTAGTGATTCGGAAGTAGGATTCCTCGCAGTTCGTCTTTCTCGTTCACTGGACATAAGGTACGGATTCCCGTCCTTTCAGTATGGACATTCTTTCCTTATTAGGATTTCCCCGTATGCAGCCAACTGTTTTCCTGTAGTATAAGTATGTTTTGATTGCTTATGTTTAAATATGAATTACCTATAGCCATATACATGCATGACCAGTTTCACCTAGTTATGGAGGTACCATAACCATAACATTAGAGGCACTGATGTTATGACTTCACCACGGCGGAGTGATTGCTCATGGCGTCCCTTCAGCTTTTGGCCATTTATTTATATTTATCATGTGGGGCGTATGGGTGCATCCTAGTTACATGTTTTTATTCAGGATTACATGGTGAATGTGGTGTGTGCCTTGCATCCTTCACGAGGAGCTGATCCCTCCTACCCAAAAACCAGTATATTAAATTAGAGGCAGCCCCTCTAATTTGCATGATGAGGTCACCCCTCCAAGTATTCATGCACGGTGGATTTTCATGACCTATATTGGCTAATGGTAAAATATGTTAAACAGTTTTCATAAGATAAACATAAGGCTTTTCAAACTATAAACCAGTTTTATGAACATGCTCCAGGTTTTCCAGGACTTATACAATTCCGCTGCTAATAAGTCTTTATTATGTTTTAGTCATTCATACTATGTCTATATCCGTGCACTGAGCGTTTTGCTCAGCCGTTACTTTCCTTTCCATGTCCCAAAACGGCAGGTACCCTAGGAAAGACTCGAGCATTTGGAGGACGTGCATCGGATGGAAGCTGCTAGAGACTTCTTTTCCTGTTGCCTTCATATATTTATGCTTGTGTAGTCTTCCATTCATTTCTTTTGCTTTATTATGTTTTGGGCTTATGTTTGGGAACCGATGTTTGATTCTGGTTATCCCTATGGTCATGTAATGTTTTATACATTTATCCTTGTATGCTTTGATGACACGCAATAATTACGCGTGACATTTCCATTATCAAAATGGGGTGTTACAATTATGGTATCAGAGCCAAGGCTTCGACCTGTAGGCTCTAAAACTCAACCTGTGACTAGTGGGTAGTCACCAGGAGCTTCCTAAGCCAACGTCTGTTATTCTACGTATTGATGTTTTCAGCGCATTGTTGTTTTAACCATGATGTTTCAGCACCTTGAGGTTTTAACCTTGATGTTTTCTCGATATTGTTTTGCTAATATGGATGGACAACCGTCATTCATATTTAGTTATGTGTCATTGTTTCATGCATAATGTTCCTCGTGAACTGTGGCTATGTGGACTGAACCCCAGTTGTTCATAATTAGTCACATAAAATTTTTTATGATAAGTTTTGACATATGAGTTTCATTTATTTATGTTTCATGTATCATTGTTGCAGGGATTATGACTAAGTAATGGTTGGTACAGGACTGGCCCTATTTAGTCGCATGTGCTTTTATCGAAATTTTTAATTTTGGGACCGACCCATAGGCGTCCCCTCGCTATGTCTTTTGTTTTGGGACCGACCCATAGGCGTCCCCTCGCACATATAAAGGTTTTTATAAACTACATTATACATTCATGCACTGTTTTTCATGCATAAAATTTTTATCATGATTTATTGGCATAAAACGTTTTTCATGTCCCCTCATAAGTTACTATGTTTTTTTTATGTCAAGTATGTTTTCATACTGTCATGATTAACTTTGGTTTCATGCTGATTATGTTATACACTTCTTCGTGATAGATGGTTTCATGTTTCTTCATGATAATTCCGTCTTCATGTTGATTATGTCTTACGCCTCTTTTGTTATTTACGTTGTCCTGCAAGACATTGTTGGAGTTCATTAAATTATGCTTTCATGGTAGTCATGGTTGGTTTTCATTGATCATGCTGTCAGGCAAATCATCGTTGAATTTTGTGTAACCACACTTTAACGTTTCCGTTACAACCAGAATGATGTCTATGCTAATACTGCCAGGTTATCATGATGGTTTTTCCTAACCGTTTAACCGATATACTTTCCTTAAATCATGACAAATGATCGACCCCATACCGATCATTTCATGTGCATTCCACGTGTACTCCACGTACCGTATTTCATGTGTATTACACGTACCTAAATCCATGTGTATTTCACTTGCAATACTGCACGAGTATTCGCTAGTCGATTCTGAATCATCTCAGGCATATGTCCACTTGCTAATACTCTACAAACCGCTGATGCTGCTCATAACTTGGAGATGTTACTAAAGGTTGATGCTGCTGACGTTCGGAGACGCTACGAGATGCGGATGCTGTTCACAACCTGGAGATCCTACAAGACGAAGACAAAGGCGTCGGAGCAAAGCAATTGGACGAGAAGATGCTTCACCATCAGACGATTTCCATCAATCATTGTCCCTAATTCTTAGTTACATGTCATACGTCATTCAGCTGTCATTTCAGCCATATGAGTGCAAACCGGTACCAGCTGGCCACTCAGCTGAATAGTTACATGAATCACGGTCATGAGAATGACCGTCATGGAACTGACAGACAGGACGATAGTAACCACTACTATGACAGAAACTATCCTAGAAATCGCAACCGAGGCTCCGTCCGCGGACGTGATCAGACATACAAATGATTAGTAGTCCAACCGATCCGCCAATGCTGGCATAATAACCTTATGTTGTGGTTATATTTGTTTCACATCTCGAGACACATGTCAAGACATCAGTCAAGACACATGTCTCACGTGTACTTTCTGAAGACACATGTCAAGACACCAGTCAAGACATATGTCATGTTTATAGTTCCAAGACACGAGTCAAGACACGTGACTCACATCCAACTATGGAACATTTCTAAGAGATTCTGGGTACCCTCCAAGGGTATATCCATTTTGTTGTGCCATGTATTAATCAGGCCACAAGAATTTCAACACCATTATCGGCGCGTCAGTGAGAACTGTCACGTTGCCGATGTCACTTTCATTTCTTTCACCATGGTTCATATATTCATGAACATGAAGGACGCCTTTCGTATTCCCACGTATACAAAGGTTTTCCTTCAGCTTAATGATGAGATCCAAGCTGCTAACGCATTTCCTCGGACAGACACGAGATGAATTTTATCCTAATTATGGACTATGAACAGCACACCATGCTACGATTCATAATTATGTAGAGTAATATTCAGGCTCCTGAATACATTCAGCTTGATTTTCCATCAGGAAAATCTGTACAAATTATCTATGCTTACAAGCATGTGCGTTGTTAGCCATAGTCGCTAAAATTTTCTAGCTGTCAGTAAGACACGACTACTGAAGTCCTTTTACGCATAGCTAGTTGATTATTACAAAATCTACCCATACATTCCAGAAGAACTTACAAGGAGAAGGACGGTACCATGAGATTTTGTGTCGACTACCGTCGGCTTAAACAAATCACTATTCATGACCGTTATTCTCCTCCACGTATTGACAACATGTCCAATCGACCTTATAGTGTTAATCACTTTCCGAGATCGAACTCATGATCAGGCTGCCAACAGTGACGAGTGAAAGAGCAGGACATGTCCATGACTGCTATTCGTACACGACTTGGTCATGCTAAATTCATGATTCTGTATTAGTCTCATCAATGCTCCAACGGCATTATAAGAATGAGTTTCCATGAACTCATAGCAAATTCATCTGTGTTTTCATTGAGGATAACCTGATTTCCTTTAAGCATAGAAGAAGAACAGGAAGACCATATCTGCACTATGTTGCAAGTTCTATGAAAAGAGAAATTTCACCCTGGAAATTTTTCCAATAGCAATTCTGTTTGATTACAGTGACACGCTGGATCACATGGATTTGCATGGTTAATCTTACCATGACTCTGCTTATGGCGTAAAGGAGAGAACCCTACACTACATTAGGTGTCCTAGAAAATCCTACGCTAGGAGAAGTCTAGATTCAGAGACTTAGAGTTTCGCAAACTCCTATGTATCAAGTTCTACGAAGCAAGATACAGTTACGTTCATATCTTCATACCTGTCATACAAACAGGCTAAGATAGGACACCAACAGACTGGGATGTTTTCATCATAAGAAATTGTGAATTGAAATGGGACAAGATCTCCACGGATTTTGGTTACCAGTTTAACGCAAACTCAGATGAAGCATGATGCTATCTGGGTTATTGCAAACAGTTTGATCAAGTCTGCAGAATCCTTACATCCGTAAGGATTTCAGAACAAACAGTTTTATCGGACATGTTCCAGCCAAGGCTCATCCGATCACTTGGTAATCCCTCAGTTATCGGGTCAGACAAAGATTCACAATTGTGCTCCTTGTTTACGTCCACGTCCTTGTTCTAATTCCATGCCTTGCTTTCGCGCTCGCGTTCATGACATTATTCACGTTCATGATCGTATTTTGGTTTACGATTTTACGTTCATTTCTTTTCTCTTTATGGGTAGTTTGCAAGAACTTGAGAGACCAGACCCAAGTTTAGTATAACTCCCTATCCTCAGATAGACGTTTCTCGTCAAAATCTATGTCTCACCTTCTAGCGTTTGGCGTTCCCGCCATTATATTCTATGCTCACGATATGTTTCACATGTCATGTTCATTCCACGTTCCTCATATCATGATCAAGATATGTTACACGTATCATGGATCACGATATGTTTACTCATACTACACTCGCCATATCTCCACGTAGCACGTTCAAAATTTTTCACGTATCACGTTCAAAATTTCTCACGTACTACGTTTCTTTATGTCTCGCGCATCATTTCTAGTTATCAGTTAAGTCAGATTGGTCTTGCATCGTAACGTTCCAGTTACCCTAGCACGTTAACTCTTATTTTCCTCGATCGAATTTAGGGGATCTACCTTCCGTTGATAACCAAGAATTTCTTCGTATTCCAAGTCAAGGTCAGGAGGACCAACATTTATCATTGGTGTCAAGATCTTCTTAAGGAACCGTTCCAAGAGGGAGGCCACTTGGAAACGGACAAGTTCATCCGAACTTCTTATCCGTTTTCTCTTATCAATTAGATATGTCCTTTCAGCCACGTCACGTTCCATGTCGTTTTAAGACATGTCACGTTCCGCGTTCTTTCTGCCAGGTCACCTGCACGTTAATTTATCTTACATACCCTCTCAGTTTGATTCGGGTATGTTTCTCTTTCAGTTACGCTATCTATAATTCGGGGACGAATTATTCTTTTTAGGGGGGAAGAGTTGTAAAACCCGCATGCTTTTACCATGCATAGTACCCTTAGGATCGTACGTACTAGATTAAAACTTTCCTAATATAGCATGATTACGATTACGTGTTAGGAGTTTACGTATTACGTACGTGTTAGAACACGATAAGTATTTACTATGCACGATCACGTAATAATTATTTAACGATAATTAATCACGAACATGCGATCATGAAATCATGAACGTAATTAAAACACGAACTATTATTAATTACGTATATATATTTATTACGAGCGTAATTAAATATATTAGGTCACGGTAATTATTTAACGAGAACACTTAAAACGCGAACACAAATAATCACGAACGTGTAACTTATTAATTAGACACGGAAAACATTCGGGTTACCCCTTGTGGGCCCCATTTCCATGAAATTTAGGAGGGAGGATGGGCTTAGCCCATCAAAATTTTACTAAAAGGGTTTAAGGGATTTTTCACTACTCATTTAATCTTTACAGAAGATTTTTAAGAAAACCTAAAAACCCTCCTTCTCCTTCTCCTTTGTGCCGCCACCCTACAACCACCATGGAAGGAGATTTGTGATCTTGGATCTTGAAGTTTAGTGATTGATCGTGTTGGTTCTTCGTCCTTTTGATCCACGAATTCGGTAAAACCTTTTTAAACCTTTTCTTTTGATTTAATCTTTTTATAAATCAAGAACATGAGATGTTTTTACAAATACATAATAATTAAACATAGATCTAACATGTTTTGGTGTTAAATTAAATCAAAAGGGTGTTTTAAGGGGTGTTTTGTTTTGGCCGCAGGCTGCACCGAACACGAATGGGTTTCGGTTTGCCAAGCCGACCACCACTAAGACAGTATGGTCTTGGTTGGTGCGTGTGGGTCCCACGGCAGCAGTAAAACATGGGGTACCCCGAGTTGGTTCGGGGTACGGTGTCGATTTCATGTTCGGTTCATGTTTATAGCCTAGATCCGGTTCATGGTGTATGTTAGTTTTTTTTTATGTTTATGAACTTATGTTAAAATTAAATTAATAAAATGATGTGATTAATTTAATAACATGACTTAGGTTATTTAATTATTAATGATCATGAAATTATTTTAACCTAAGTATTTATATATTTAAGACTTATAATTAATTAATTATTTTAAAACCATGGATATAATTAATTAATTAACATGACTTAGGTTATATTATTAACATATAATAATACATATTTTAACCTAAGTACTTAACTTATTTAATTAAAAACATGTTATACTTTAATTAAATATTATAACCTTTAGTTTAATTAAATTACATGAAATAATTATTAAACTATACATTATATCATATGACTTAAAAAATAATCATGAAAACACTTAGGCTTATATACTTAGCTTATTTAACCAGCTTATTTCTAATTATGAAAACTTTCTATTTTTAGAAACTTAATTAAATAAGGCAGCTAATTTATTTATGGAAACCAGCTATTTTTAAAAACTTATTTATTTCAGGCAGCTAATCTATTTATGGAAACTTATTTAATTAAGGCAGCTAATCTATTTATGGAAACTTTCTATTTTTAGAAACTTATCTATTTTAAGCAGTAAATCTATTTTTGGAAACTTTCTATTTTTGGAAACTTTCTATTTTTGGAAACTTTCTATTTTTGGAAACTTTCTATTTTTGGTAACTTTCTCTTTTTGGAAACTTTATATTTTTGGAAACTTTCTATTTTAGGAAACCTACTATTTTTGGAAAGTTACTTATTATTACACAGTAAGTATAATAACACATGAAATACCAGAAATACTTAATCAGATTAAACAGAATATAAGATTTAACACAGTTTAAGGCTTTAAATAGTAAAACATGGTAAGAACACATAAAATAAGCTAAGACATGACATAAAACCAGCTATGTATTTAGTAAGCAAATACTTATTCATGTACGTATTTATGTAGCACTAGTGATTCGGAAGTAGGATTCCTCGCAGTTCGTCTTTCTCGTTCACTAGACATAAGGTACGGATTCCCGTCCTTTCAGTATGGACATTCTTTCCTTATTAGGATTTCCCCGTATGCAGCCAACTGTTTTCCCGTAGTATAAGTATGAGTTGATTGCTTATGTTTAAATATGAATTACCTATAGCCATATACATGCATGACCAGTTTCACCTAGTTATGGAGGTACCATAACCATAACATTAGAGGCACTGATGTTATGACTTCACCACGGCGGAGTGATTACTCGTGGCGTCCCTTCAGGTTTTGGCCATTTATTTATATTTATCATGTGGGGCGTATGGGTGCATCCTAGTTACATGTTTTTATTCAGGATTACATGGTGAATGTGGTGTGTGCCTTGCATCCTTCACGAGGAGCTGATCCCTCCTACCCAAAAACCAGTATATTAAATTAGAGGCAGCCCCTCTAATTTGCATGATGAGGTCACCCCTCCAAGTATTCATGCACGGTGGATTTTCATGACCTATATTGGCTAATGGTAAAATATGTTAAACAGTTTTCATAAGATAAACATAAGGCTTTTCAAACTATAAACCAGTTTTATGAACATGCTCCAAGTTTTCCAGGACTTATACAATTCCGCTGCTAATAAGTCTTTTTTATGTTTTAGTCATTCATACTATGTCTATATCTGTGCACTGAGCGTTTTGCCCAGCCGTTACTTTCCTTTCCATGTCCCAAAACGGCAGGTACCCTAGGAAAGACTCGAGCATTTGGAGGACGTGCATCGGATGGAAGCTGCTAGAGACTTCTTTTCCTGTTGCCTTCATATATTTATGCTTGTGTAGTCTTCCATTCATTTCTTTTGCTTTATTATGTTTTGGGCTTATGTTTGGGAACCGATGTTTGATTCTGGTTATCCCTATGGTCATGTAATGTTTTATACATTTATCCTTGTATGCTTTGATGACACGCCATAATTACGCGTGACATTTCCATTATCAAAATGGGGTGTTACTACTGAGTTGTAGATGGTGACAATTCCCACTTCAACTGGAAATTTGATCATGCAGTGTGCTGTGGATAGGACTGCCCATATGGCCAGGATTCCTGGTCTTCCGATAATACCATTGTACGTAATTGCCCTATCGGCCAAACAGTATCCCCGATAAAGCCAATGAGCGGTGACATGGCCGGTATTATTTGGCTTTTGATTTTTGGTCATAACTGCACGAAGCAGTGTTGAGTAATTCCGTCGATGATCCTCCATCCACGTACATACGAAGAACATTGTGAGTTCCAATGCCCACCTCAATCGTGAGAGGCGCGTCCGCCACGTTGCTTCCCGTGATAGAAGGGAATGAGATATCCTTTCCGCGTGAAATTTTTTGACTAATTTTCTGCATCGTCCTGCGCTTCCATGATTGAGCCATGTATATTCTAACACCCCACCAAATGCTATGCGCAGCGGAACTACAACATTTGGGTGCTAGGCAGTTATCATCGCACACAAGATATATCAAACGACTCAAAGAGACGTAAAAGTTTTAACTTAAATTACGCATTGTTAAAAACATACATGTCTACGGTTTTCCAAACCCAAATGATACAACACAGAGTTAGCGTTTCGGTCCCCATGAATCTCAACCCCCAAAAGATACAATTTTTCACAACATCAAGTTAAGAATGGGTGGAAAAACAAGTAGACGCCAAGCCACACACAACTCCCATCCAATGCATGCTCCATGCTACACTTCATCGGTTACCTGAAACACATGCTAAATTTGGTCAACAAATAATGTTGAGTGGAATTCATAGGTTTTACAATCTCATTTTGAACATATGTGGTATAAAAATCATTCACGATCATTCATAGACTTGTCGATAAAACAATCTATTTTCAAGGTTATGACAATTGTGTTTAAGCTCATGACACTAATCCGTTAACTCAATCACCCGCGTAATAATTACCGGCGTGATTCAGATGAAACCAGTGCCCCTTCTAAAGGCATCAGTTGCAATTATACCTTATCTCTTATCACAAGTTATCCGTCCGCAGGGGGTACTCAACGCACTAGCCCTCGTCTCGGATAGGGTCGTCAACCCCATAGTACTACCAATTGTATAAGCGGCTATTTTCAATCCACGCTAGGATTAAACAATAGTTAATAGTTCATGAATTTAGGGCCTTTTGCAACTAGGTACTCAACACAATTTCTAAGGCAACATTCGGGTCCAACAATCATTCATGACATATGTTCATTTTGGAAAACTAGCATGCATTTCCCTCGCGGGTAAAACAATTTAAAACAATAGTAAGTGAGGCTATAAATTCACACCTTATATATAAAGTAGTCGACGATTCGAGTGACGATCACTGACGATGATGAGGATGCCCGGGAAAATCAACACCTATCAAACCAATAACGCGTAATGAGTAATCTCATTTATAAACCTTAAGTACTGTATATAATACATACATATTATTCAATTTTGATAATTACAACTCACGCCAAAACCAAACAAATAAGTGTTACTCGTTTTATACTATTCGTCCATGTTATTAACGTTATTACTCTTTTCACATTTTTCGCCGATACATACCAAAAGTATGGGCTGCTTTACTAGACTTAAACCTTTTAATAAAATTTGGGAAAATTCTCAAAAATACCTTAAGACCTGTAGAAAACACATTTTTAATCTCATTAAAAGTTTTCGCTTTTACGACCCGTTACTCAACACTTTACTAAACCTACGTTTTTCGGACTGAATTTGCACTTTGACCAAGTCGGACTCATTTGACCCATTTAAAATATACCATTGACCCATTTGACACCTAAGTCTAATAATAGACTCACAAATGCAGGTTTGAGACCAAAAATCAACCTTTAACCATTTACCAAACTATATCTATGGTCCCCGGGATTTGACCTAAAACCAAACATAATTTCGGATTATGTAGTTTCTCATCTCCTGGTACACGATTTTCAAAACATCCTAACTTTTGACTCGTTAAGAGTAGTAAGCTCTATCTTATACCAAATCGAAGCTAAGAAGACGCTCTACAACTATTTCCTAATCCTATGACCTGTTTACAAAATAAATTTTATGAAAACATCTCAAACATTCTGCCTAAAATTACCTATCCCAAAATCAATCCAACACTCGTTTTCAAACCAATTTATCGACACTAGACCTCAACCTAATCACTCCTAATCATGTCTAATCATACTAATCAGTCCTTAACACCCTAATTATCAAATCCATCTCAAAACCCAAACACTAAATCAAACATGCAATGGGTTTTACCCACTCAAAAACATCTAAACACAAGGAATAATACATAATCCATAAGCAAAAACAACAATCACCAAGATCCACCAAACACCCCCTTTGTGTCGTGGGGTGTGGGTGATCTAAACCCCCTAACCAAATTGATTTTGGTTGGTTTGTTGAGTGATTACACCTCCACTACACATGAATAAAACATGCATACATCCAATTAACATCAAAACAATTTTTGAAAAATCCATTGATTCTTGGAAACATATTTTATGGATGCATGTGGGATTAAAGTACATGAAAAGAATGGGAATGATATAACTAGATGTGGTCTAAACTTACTTTTGATCAAAACAATCTAGAAAAATAAATAAATGGTGGTGGTGGGTGGTTTTGGCCGTCGGCCTAAAGAGAGAAAAGAGAGGGATGGTGAAAAACTTTTGAAGTGAAATGTGTTGTGTGTGTGTTTGTTTCCATTTTGTAATTTTTGGAGGCCCTTATGTGCAATATTGGCTTTCTTTTGTCCTTAAGTGAAAACGACCTCAAAATTTTACGGGAATGACTCACTAGTCATTTTGGAAAATTTTACGGGAGTCGGGGATCATCCCAAACACTCCAAAATACTTTTAGGACAATTTAAATGTACCCGGAAAGCAATAAAACTCACCCGACTCAACTTAACACGAACCGAAAGTAAAATTCTCGAAAAATTATAATATCGATAAAACGACAATAAACATAGAAATTTGGGCATCCATCGGGATCGTAGTCGTCATCGTTCTTCTTAAATCGTCAATCGTCAAAATTATGACCTCAAATATCGGTTTCAATCAAAATGATAAAATATATAGCAAATAAAATTTCTTAAAAATTTCAAAAATAAGCGTAATTTAGGGTAAGGTAAGTGACCTCGGTTCTGGGGTATCACATCCACCCCTCCTTAAAGAGAGCGACGTCCCGGCGCTCTCCTCTTCTTATACTCACATTTCGTGCCGCTGGAATAGATGAGGATACCTTTCCTTGAAAAAGTCCTCATGTTCCCAAGTGTATTCCGGTCCACGCCTAGAATTCCATCGAATCTTCACAATGGGAATTCTACTATGCTTCAGCCTCTTGACCTCTCGGTCCATAATTTCCACGGGTTCTTCCACGAAATGCATTTTGTCGTCCAGTTGAATCTCGTCCAAAGGAATCACCAATTCCTTATCCGCCAAACTCTTCTTCAAATTTGATACGTGAAACATGTCGTGAATAACACTAAGCTCGCTCGGCAATTCTAACTTATACGCTACCGGTCTAATTCGTTTAACGATCTTAAATGGTCCAATATACCTCAGACTCAACTTTCCTTTCTTCCCAAAACGAATCACACCCTTTCACGGCGAAACCTTAAGCATAACCATATCTCCGACTTCAAATTATAACAGTTTTCTTCTATTATCGGCATAACTCTTCTGTCGGCTTCTTGCAGCAAGTAATCGGTTCTTGATTTGCACAATCTTCTCTGTCGTCTCCAAAACCATTTCGGGTCCAGTCAACTGACTTTCCCCTACTTCACTCCAACACACAGGTGATCTACACTTCCTTCCATACAACGCTTCGAATGGTGCAGCCTTGATGCTCGCATGATAACTATTATTATACAAAAACTCCACTAAAGGAAAGTGGTGTTCCCAACTTCCTCCAAAATCAATCATGCATGCTCGGAGCATGTCCTCCATCGTCTGAATAGTTCGTTCACTCTGGCCATCAGTCTCTGGGTGATAAGCCGTGCTCAAACTCAATTCAGTGCCCATCGCACGTTGAAGTGATTTCCAAAATTCCGAAGTAAACCTACTATCGCGATCCGAAATGATCGATAAAGGTACTCCATGTCTGCAAACAATCTCCTTCACGTCCACACTAGCCAGCTTCTCCATACTGTCCGTCTTCTTCATAGGTAAGAAGTGAGCAGATTTCGTCAATCTATCCACTATTACCCAAATCATATCACATCCACTAGTAGTTCTAGGTAAACCCGTCACGAAATCGATAGCGATCCTCTCCCATTTCCATTCTGGGATCTCTGGTTGCACCAACAGCCCAGACGGCTTCTTATGTTCGGCTTTAACCTTCACACAAGTCAAACACTTACTGACGTAACGAGCAATATCCGCCTTCATATTCGGCCACCAATAGACTTTCTTCAGGTCATGATACATCTTATCCGATCCAGGATGTATCGAGTACTTCGACTTATGAGACTCGTTCATAACCAAATCTTGTACTCCAGGCTTTCCTTCCTCGGATGGACACAACGGTAACCAAATCCGATTCTCAAAATATCTCAGCCCGTCTGACCTAACCACAAAAAGAGGTTTCAACATTCTTCCCAAGTTCTCAGCATCAACATTCTCTTTTATTGATCCCTTCTCTTGAGCCTTCAGTATTGTTTCGGTTAAATCAACACCCTCAGTCATCACTAAAGCTCTGACTCTCAAAGGTTTCTCTCGATCCTTCCTACTAAGTGCATCTGCTACGACATTCGCCTTGCCAGGATGGTAGCGAATCTCACAGTCATAGTCGCTCAGTAATTATACCCATCGCCTCTGTCTCATGTTTAAATCCTTTTGGTCTAAAATGTGCTGCAAACTCTTGTGGTCAGTGAATACAACACACTTCGTCCCATACAAGTAATGTCTCCACAATTTTAGCGCAAAAACCACAGCTCCTAATTCCAAATCATGCGTCGTGTAGTTTTCTTCATTCTTCCTCAATTGTCTCGACGCGTAAGCAATCACCTTCTCACGCTGCATCAACACATCACCATAACCCTTACGAGATACGTCACAATACACTACAAAGTCTTCGGTTCCTTCTGGTAATGACAATATCGGTGCAGAACATAACTTATCCTTGAGTGCTTTGAAAGTGAATTCCTCCTCATCTCCCCATTCATACACCCTATTCTTCTCTGTAAGCTTTGTCAATGGCTTCGCAATCAACGAAAATCCTTCAATGAATCTCCGATAATACCCAGCCAAACCAAGGAATTGTCGAACCTCAGTCGGCGTTGTCGGTGCCGACCATTCCCTGATTGCTTCGACTTTGGCAGGATCCACGCGAAATCCTTTACTATCAATTACGTGACCAAGGAATTGCACAGACTCTAACCAAAACTCACACTTCGAGAACTTCGCATACAGCTTCTCTTTCTTCAGCAGATCCAATATCTTTCTCAGGTGCTTCTCGTGCTCTTCCTTACTCTTAGAGTAAATAAGAATATCATCAATAAAAACAATGACAAACTTATCTAGATACAGCTTGCATACTCGATTCATAAGGTCCATGAATACTACAGGCGCGTTTGTCAACCCAAAAGGCATCACTCGGAATTCAAAGTGTCCATACCGCGTACGAAAGGCAGTTATAGGGATATCCTCCTCCCTCACACGCAGTTGATGATACCCTGATCTCAAGTCGATCTTTGAGTATACACAGGAACCTTGTAATTGATCAAACAAATCGTCAATCCTCGGCAATGGATACCGATTCTTAACCGTCAACTTGTTGAGCTCTCTATAGTCAATACACATCCGAAATGACCCATCTTTCTTCTTCACAAAAACGCTGGCGCTCCCCATGGTGATGAGCTCGGTCGAATAAATCCCTTATCCATCAACTCCTTCAGTTGATCCGATAACTCCTTTAACTCTGATGGTGCTAATCGATAGGGTGCACGAGCAACTCGTGCAGCTCCCAGCATCAAATCGATTCGAAATTCGACTTCACGGGTGGGTGGTAAACCCGACAACTCGTCTGGAAAAACTTCCGGATATTTGCGAAGTACAGGTACCTCTTCTAACTTCGCCTCTAAGTCACCATTACTAGAAACTTGTGCCAAAAACACATCACATCCATCTTCTACATATCTCATCATTTTCAAGCAAGATATCACTTTCAAACGATAGGTGCATTCATCTCCCTTCACAGTCAAGACTATATTCCTTAACGGGATCTGAACTAATCTTTATCCACAGACGATCACGGCACTGTGCGCCATCAGCCAATCCATTCCAACGATCACATCGAACGATCCTAGCTCTATGGGCATTAGGTCGATATCAAAAGCGTAATTTCCTAACTTCAAGGTACACCCTTTCAGTATAGAATTTGTACTAACGATCTTCCCATCGGCTAATTCCATGTTATAACTAGTCGTTAACAATACCGGTTCTCTATCGATATGACGACTAAATTTAACATCTATGAAGCTCTTGTCGGAACCAGAATCAAACAATATACTAGCATAACAAGCGTCTAGCAGAAACGTACCGGTAACCACGTTAGGGCCTTGTGGTTTATCAGCAGTCCCTACTCGATACACAGCAGCAGCATTATTTCCTCCTTGCCTGTTTCCAGCCTTCGGGCAGTTTCCCTGCTTATGCCCTCTTTCTCCACATCCGAAGCAAACCATCACCTTTGTGGCATTTACCCCAGTAGCTACCCCTTTAGCTCGGCAATCTGACATTCTATGACCCGCTTTTCCGCACTTGCCACACACAGGTGGGCAACTCCCTACATGGTACAAATTACATCGACCACAGTGGGGATTCACCTTCGCTCCTCTAGGGTTAGTGACAGCCCTCATCCCATCATTTCTTCTCTGGTTGAACTGCTGATTACGGTTCTGACCTTGGTTGTTACGGCTTCCTCCACGACTTTGACCTTGGGATTGATTACTCTGAGCTGCCTCCCACTTTCTCTTGTTTCCTTCAGCAATGAAGTCCTTCTTATCTTGCAGTATGACATCCATTAGCGCGTGAGCCATTTGGACTGCTTCATCGAACGACCCAGGCTTAGATGAAGTTGTCTCACCCTTGATATTACTTGACAAACCCTTGATGTACTGCTTCATCTTCTTGTTATCATTAGCAAAGGCATCGGGACACAAAAGGCTCAATTCATTAAACCTCCTTGTATACGTTGTAATATCATTGTTCCTCAAAGTCAAATGCCTTAACTCATCTTCCAGTTGACCCAGTTCCTCTTCGGGACAGAACTTTTTGGTCAAAAGAGCCTTAGTAGCAGTCCAAGCCCTCGCATTTGCTACTGCTAATCCAACAGTGGCTACTTGATTGTTCCACCAACTCAAGGCGTCATCAAGAAAAGTGGCAGCTGCAAACTTGACCTTATTTGCCTCGGAACATCCGCTAATCTAAAAAGTACTTTCGATCTTCTCTAACTACCTTCGGAGTTCTAGGGCTCCGCCAGTTCCACGAAACTGCGTGGGACCGCATTTCATAAAACCAACATAAGTACACTCCCTCGGGGCTTGCTGTCTTCCTGCATTTCCACCTTGATCTGGGTTTCGGTTTGCACGATCCGCTTCGAGTGCATTTGCAATTGCTTCTTGAATCATTGTGTTCACAAGGTTAGCTGTTAGCTTTGGAGGCATGGTGAGTTCTCAAGTACACCTCTCTGTAAAGACAAGGAAAATAGAAAAACAAAGTAAGTATACATATCAAGATTAAGATGGATTTCTCTTTCAAGACATAATATAAGTACAACGACACATCACTACAAGGTTACTAATATTCATCAATTCACATCACAAAAGAGCAAATTAAAGACATATCACAGATCATGAAAGGTAAACATGGATTGTATTGATAAATCAACAAAAATTGTGACAAGTATTACCACTACAACCATTCACCATAAAACTTAAGTCATCAAGTTTTTCGTCACAATACCATCATACAAAAGTCTAAAATAGTTCGATTACAACGGTCAAAGATAAAGTAAAATACAAGCAACTAGTCATGTGGTGATCCACACGACCTCTTGGATGGCGGTTCATCTTCATCCTCCTCGGGCTCTTCGTCACTGTCTTCCTCGTCCTCTTCGTCCATCTTCCTTTTTCCTTTGTCATTCGGCCCACACTCAGTCGCCTTCTTCGTCCCAGAAGTAGATCCACACTCCACTGCTACTTGATTTCCTACAGTGATACACACACCCTTGGCAGGTGGCTGGACCATAAAATCATTAGCCTCCATTTCCATGTCATCTACAAATCTCCAATCTGGTGGCAGGGATGCTCTAACTCGATGCTCCCAACTTTGCATTCTAGTCAACCTCGCCTGATCCTCCCTAACTTGCTCAAGACTAGCACTCAGGTTCGCTATCATCGATCTCAGACTGTTGATATCACTCTTGTTTGCCACTGCATCAAATTCAATCCTTGAAGTTCTCGCCAACAACTTCTGGTGTGCCCTCTCATTCTCGTTGAATCTCTTGATTACCCTGGTTTCCACCACGTACCGCTCGTACATCAATCTATCCATTCTCCTCAAACGATCCTCGGGATCCCAATAGTTTCTTGGCCTCGGAAAATAGACCTTCGCGATATTCTCATGAATAGATTGCGATCTAGATGCATTGTTGGATTCCGCACCACTCTCATTACTTACTCGAATAAACCCTGGCACCGTCCTCAGGTAGTCCTTACAATTGTCCATCGAGGGATGAACGGGTTGCTGATCATATCGGCCGGTCGGAGGCACTTCATAACCCTTCAGCGACTTTGGAGATTGAAATAATTCAGGTTCGGTCTGACCGACAGCATTCTCGGGAATTCCATCATCCACCGGATCCTCTTCCTCGGAATCCTCACTACCATCGTTACTAATACTGAAGTTGTCCACGTCACTTTCATCACTGTCATTTTCCGGCTCTATCGCTTCTTCTGGAGCGATCCATCCATTGTCATCGTTCGGCGGGTTCGGAGGATACGGTCCCCCTTCGTGTCCTACGACATATTCGTCTCCATTTTCGTTAGGCGGTACCTCAGCCATTCCTGCAATAACAGAGAAATTTGGAGGGTACGTAAGATTACTATTCAATATTTATAAATACATGCATGCAAATGCAATGCAAAGGTGGTACACATGCCCAAAATGCGATAATATGATGCTCATGCATATGTAATACAAGAATTACGGTATCGAGTACTCCACGTACAATTCCAATGTTTACATATAGTAGTTCAATATCTACGTAATAAATACCCACATATATACTTCAACTCAAAAGTATACATCAATACCATGAATACAAAAATAAACCTTACCGGAGCCATGCAGGATAGTTGTGTGCTTGGACAATTTCTTACGACACCAAAAGTTATAGTTTAGGAATTTTTAAAACGACCTAGTTCTCTATAACTCATGGCTCTGATTACCAATCTCTAACACCCCACCAAATGCTATGCGCAGCGGAACTACAACATTTGGGTGCTAGGCAGTTATCATCGCACACAAGATAAATCAAACGACTCAAAGAGACGTAAAAGTTTTAACTTAAATTACGCATTGTTAAAAACATACATGTCTACGGTTTTCCAAACCCAAATGATACAAAACAGAGTTAGCGTTTCGGTCCACATGAATCTCAACCCCCAAAAGATACAATTTTTCACAACATGACATAAAGTTTAAAATATTCAAGTTAAGAATGGGTGGAAAAACAAGTAGACGCCAAGCCACACACAACTCCCATCCAATGCATGCTCCATGCTACACTTCATCGGTTACCTGAAACAGATGCTAAATTTGGTCAACAAATAATGTTGAGTGGAATTCATAGGTTTTACAATCTCATTTTAAACATATGTGGTATAAAAATCATTCACGATCATTCATAGACTTGTCGATCAAACAATCTATTTTCAAGGTTATGACAATTGTGTTTAAGCTCATGACACTAATCCGTTAACTCAATTACCCGCGTAATAATTACCGGCGTGATTCAGATGAAACCAGTGCCCCTTCTAAAGGCATCAGTTGCAATTATACCTTATCTCTTATCACAAGTTATCCGTCCGCAGGGGGTACTCAACGCACTAGCCCTCGTCTCGGATAGGGTCGTCAACCCCATAGTACTACCAATTGTATAAGCGGCTATTTTCAATCCACGCTAGGATTAAACAATAGTTAATAGTTCATGAATTTAGGGCCTTTTGTAACTAGGTACTCAACACAATTTCTAAGGCAACATTCGGGTCCAACAATCATTCATGACATATGTTCATTTTGGAAAACTAGCATGCATTTCCCTCGCTGGTAAAACAATTTAAAACAATAGAAAGCGAGGCTATAAATTCACACCTTATATATAAAGTAGTCGACGATTCGAGTGACGATCACTGACAATGATGAGGATGCCCGGGAAAATCAACACCTATCAAACCAATAACGCGTAATGAGTAATCTCATTTATAAACCTTAAGTACTGTATATAATACATACATATTAGTCAATTGTGATAATTACAACTCACGCCAAAACCAAACAAATAAGTGTTACTCGTTTTATACTATTCGTCCATGTTATTAACGCTATTACTCTTTTCATATTTTTCGCCGATACTTACCACAAGTATCGGCTGCTTTACTAGACTTAAACCTTTTAAATAAATTTGGGAAAATTCTCAAAAATACCTTAAGACCTGTAGAAAACACATTTTTAATCCCATAAAAAGTTTTCGCTTTTACGACCCGTTACTCAACACTTTTTTAAACCTACGTTTTTCGGACTGAATTTGCACTTTGATCAAGTCGGACTCATTTGACCCATTTAAAATATACCATTGACCCATTTGACACCTAAGTCTAATAATAGACTCACTAATACAGGTTTGAGACCAAAAATCAACCTTTAACCATTTACCAAACTATATCTATGGTCCCCGGGATTTGACCTAAAACCAAACATAATTTCGGATTATGTAGTTTCTCATCTCCCGGTACACGATTTTCAAAACATCATAACTTTTGACTCGTTAGGAGTCGTAAGCTCTATCTTATACCAAATCGAAGCTAAGAAGACGCTCTACAACTATATCCTAATCCCATGACCTGTTTACAAAATAAATTTTATGAAAACATCCCAAACATTCTGCCTAAAATTACCTATCCCAAAATCAATCCAACACTCGTTTCCAAACCAATTTATCGACACTAGACCTCAACCTAATCACTACTAATCATGTCTAATCATACTAATCAGTCCTTAAAACCCTAATTATCAAATCCATCTCAAAATCCAAACACTAAATCAAACATGCAATGGGTTTTACCCACTCAAAAACATCTAAACACAAGGAATAATACATAATCCATAAGCAAAAACAACAATCACCAAGATCCACCAAACACCTCCTTTGTGCCGTGGGGTGTGGGTGATAAAAACCCCCAACCAAATTGATTTTGGTTGGTTTGTTGAGTGATTACACCTCCACTACACATGAATTAAACATGCATACATCCAATTAACATCAAAACAATTTTTGAAAAATCCATTTATTCTTGGAAAAAAATTTATGGATGCATGTGGGATAAAAGTACATGAAAAGAATGGGAATGATGTAACTTGATGTGGTCTAAACTTACTTTTGATCAAAACAAGCTAGAAAAAAAATAAATGGTGGTGGTGGGTGGTTTTGGCCGTCGGCCTAAAGAGAGAAAAGAGAGGGATGGTGAAAAATTTTTGAAGTGAAATGTGTTGTGTATGTTTTTGTTTCCATTTTGTAATTTTTGGAGGCCCTTATGTGCAATATTGGCTTTCTTTTGTCCTTAAGTGAAAACGACCTCAAAAGTTTACGGGAATGACTCACTAGTCATTTTGGAAAATTTTACGGGAGTCGGGGATCATCCCGAACACTCCAAAATACTTTTAGGACAATTTAAATGTACTCGGAAAGCAATAAAACTCACCCGACTCAACTTAACACGAACCGAAGTAAAATTATCGAAAATTTATAATATCGATAAAACGACAATAAACATAGAAATTTGGGCATCCATCGGGATCGTAGTCGTCATCGTTCTTCTTAAATCGTCAATCGTCAAAATTATGACCTCAAATATCGGTTTCAATCAAAATGATAAAATATATAGCAAATAAAATTTCTTAAAAATTTCAAAAATAAGCGTAATTTAGGGTAAGGTAAGTGACCTCGTTTCTAGGGTATCACATATATGGTCATAGGCTTGTCCTTTTGGGAATCTTTTTAGTCGTTCTTTTTGTTGTCTTTCCCATCCTTCCAATCCTTATCTAGATGCTTGAGTTTGTCTGATTTGATCAGTGACTCGATATGCTTCTTGAGCTGAATACACTCATTTGTACCATGGCCTTTGTCAATTTGGAATTCGCAGAAGCAATTTCCTTGACGACGGTCAACCGGGGTTGTCATTGGGGGGGGGGGGGGGCTTGGAAAATTTTCTCCTTCCGTTAATAAGATGTCTCAGTAAGTCATCTTTAGATGGGTGAACTTGTCGTCCGATCGCCCTCCTTTTGTCTGGTTCTTGTAATCCATCACTTTATTAGAATAATAGGATTTACAAAAAGTTAGTGGGAAGCCTAGAAACAATTTGGGCTCCCACTCCTCTGGCAATAGCAAACCCGATCCTATTAAACATATAACAAGCACCACGTGACCCAATATCTTGAGTCATAGAGTATATTCGGATTTGCTTTAGTAAGTTCACCGCATCCTTCTCAAGCTCCCCGAAAGAAGAGAATGAGAAGGGGAGAAAACCATATCCAATATCTGCACACTTACCCTCATATTTGAAACGCTTACGTTGTGCAGCCTCAACCACCACACGTCCCGGTGCAAAATCAATCATCCCAGTTTGCGTCAAGGGAGATGAACCTGTCAGATCTACACAAACATCAGTTCCTCTATTCAAAGAGTAGAGCAACATATCAGCTGGACGTAAGGGTTTGTCCCGCCCTCCACAAAGCCCAATATCCACTTCTTTACTAGCTGAAATCCCGAATCGGAAACATATGTTGACAAGGGTATCACGCACAATGATATGACGATGTTTGATACCAACAATACCAGCACAAGATACAGCATGGTCGCCATAAATATCCCCCACAAAGACATTCGAGTAAGCTGAGCACGGTTTTTATATCGAGAATAAGGGAACACCCAACCGATAACATAATACACACCTGTAAGTCCTACTGTTCATAGTTTGTCCCAACCCAGAGATCGGAACCACCCTAAGCCAGTCAGAAGTATGGTCCTCCATTTGAGATTTCCACAAAGCCATTTGTCGATTAGATAGGGAAAAATTAGATTCAGCCGTTTGAGCAACACGTGTGAAATATATGTCTGCCAATTTCTTCATGAGTTTGGGGGCAGCGACCTCACTTGGATTACTCAAACGGTCAATCTCCATTTTCGCATTAAAAGAACTCAAGGCGTTGTCAAAAGCGGGCCCCGACGTTACAATACCAGAATGTTATAGCAGCTTAGTTTAAAAACTAGCAGACTGAAGTCTCGACACAAGAAATGCATAGTTAAAAACATCACCAGCAGAGTAGACACCAAGCCCCCCAAAATAAAAGGGTAGGGTAGAGAGCCTCCACTGCCAATCACCAAATCCCGGACCAGAAGCCGTGACAATGCCTTCTAGAGCCAAATGAAGAGCCACATCAAAAGCGTTCTGAGCTCGCTCGAACACCCGAGGAGAACATGTACGCATGGTAAAATATAACTTGGATATACTTGCACAAGCACGTAGGAGCAGCAACTCACACTGAGGATCATTAATCTTAGCAACAGCATTCATAAGCACAATGGATTTGGCAACCCTCTTCATCACAAGCTCACTACTAAAATCAAAATTCGCACTCGTAGGTCCACCTAGTAGTTTAACACCATGCAAGGGTCGTGCAATATTAGGCGGGAAAACGCCTACAAACCTGCTTCTTGGGTCCTCCTTTGGCCAAAAAACCTCAGTTTTATCAACATTTAGATGCAAGCCACGACGAGGTCCATCCTCCATAATAACCTTTAAAACCTCCCCCACAACCAAAGTATCTCCAATAATGGTGCCATCATCTAGATACCAAGCCTGTAAGGAAACATTAAAGGAGTCTCTAATCTTACATATTAAAGGATGCAACACTAGGGCAAAAAGTAGAGGTCCAAGAGGATCACCTTGTTGCACACCCTGATACGACCTTAAGGTGTGTTCTCCATAATACAATCTAGCTGGGTTAGAGTAGCAAAATTCCACCCAACGTGAAATAGCAGGGACATGAATGTGAACTTCCTGTAGCATAGCCTCACGATCCACCAAGTTAAAAACACTTTGAAAATCCACCAACAACATCGAAAGGCCCACATCATCCCCCTGATCCTCAATCAACCTATTTACTACATGAAGTATAGCCTCCCCTCCTCCTGATACTCCAACCCCAAACTACAGATCACTTATATAATCATCCAATGAATGACCAATCATAGTAGCACTTACCTTGGAAACCAAACGCCTCCAAACGGTACCCACAGCAATAGGACGAATACCACCCCCAGGTTTTACCAGTGGCGTGAGAGGAGCACTAGCTATATATTCACCTAATAACACAGGACATTTCCCATCAAGGAATAGATTAACAACTTGGGTGATAGAAGATACTAACTCATCAGAAACAGCCACAGCAGCGCCACTTAAACAATCCATGAGGTGTTGGGCACGCAAACCATCCCGTCCACAAGACGTGCCACGAGGGAAACTCTTGATCATGTCCAAAACTATAGCAGGAGATGCAATGAGTTGATGGTGATTAATATGGATATTTGGAATGGAAGGGGCGGGTTTGATAGGATGCTTAGTCTTTAATTCCTCAAGAGTAGCATCATTATATGGAGCAACACCAGAAGAAGAAAGAACTCGGACAGCTGCAGTATAGTGGCCATCACAAATTTTTCTCTTACGCTGCTTAACATTACGCTCTCCTAAGTCAAGATTTTCTTCGTCGATGTTTGACCATGAAGGGGAGGGTTCAGCCAAAGCCTCCCTCAAGAGCTGTAAACTACCACCAGGAATACCCCAAGAACGAATGCCATTTGCAATACTCTCCTCTTGGCGTTGGCGCTTAATTCCAGACTTACACTCTATATTGCTCCTCGGGCAAAACGTTTTAAGGAGACAAAGAGGCAAGACTAAAAAACTAACCCAACAAGAAATATCATGAGGCGTGCAGATCACCTTATCAAGAGCACCCTTCAAAACCCTAGAAAACCCCAAACGACACCTGGGCGGGATGGATTTGACTGTGCGTAACCCTTTAGAAAACAATCTATCAAGGACATGCAAAGTGAAGCCAAGTTGCTCTTCTAACACCAAATTATCATGTTTTACTAAAGAAGAAGGGACTTGTGGTCTAATGAGGTCATATAGCACAAACCTAACCTCGCCATCACCACAATCTGGAGGTGACACAATTTCAGAACCCTCACCATGTTGACACTTAGCACGAAGAGCATGCGTCATGAAACAAACCCCGCATAACCAAATACCCATACGCTTAAACGTTACCTCAGCCTCCTCAAAAACACCATGATTAGTGGTTAAAGATTGTCTAGTAATAGCTTGCGCATCACCATTGCAATGACGATCACGAAGGTGTGTGATCAACGAAGTTTTGGTAAGCCCATTTCCACCACCATCATGACAACCACTGAGACCCATAAAAGGACAATGGAATCGCACAACAACCACCATATCACAGCCACAACAAAATGCTACTAAAATCAAACACCGCAAAAGCAAAAATGAAATCAAGCTGGACGGATGAGATATTCAGTACATATAACACATACCAATAATATTCATGTTGAAATTAATAAAACAATGAATTGAACAAAGAAGTGTTGACGGCGCCACTCATATTGATGTAGTAAAAACCAAATCTTTATTGAATGAACGAATGAAAGATGCCCACCTTTTAGAAAATTGTTACATAGTATTAGAATAGATCAACAATTTAATAATAAATTGTTGAAATCATAACACAAATAACATTGGACGATCAAGAAAGGATAAACCATAGATCGGTCGTTCCGACCTCCATCGCCCACACACACACCTTTATATTATTATTATTATTATTATTTTTTTAAACCATCACTTTATTAGAAACAAAAAAGGATTTACAACAAATTGGATGGGAGTCGAGATACTATCTGCGCTCCGACCCCTTTAGTAATAGCAAAACCTATTCTATGGAAAATATGTACAGCAGCACGCGCTCCAATGTCTTGAGCCTTAGAAAATCTCTGGATCCGCTTCAGCAACGCAACTTCATCTTCCTGTAACTCACCTAAAGAAGAGAAAGAAAAAGGAAGAAACCCATATCCGAGAGCTGCACACTTTATTATTATTATTATTATTATAATTAAACCATCACTTTATTAGAAACAAAAAGGTATTTACAACAAATTGGATGAGAGTCGAGATACTATCTGCGCTCCCACTCCTTTAGCAATAGCAAAACCTATTCTATAGAAAATATGTTATCTCGACTCTCATGTAAAGTGATGTTTTATCTATAAATACTTATGTTTTAAAGTATAAAAATACTAAATTATAACGTAATTCAATACTTTACATCCAACTTCCTATGTAATCTGAATTCCCTCTATGGATGTAATTGTAATGTCTGAATTACAGTTAGAATACAAACCAAACAGCCTACATAATGTAAAGTGAATTACAATTCCTTCCATTGTGTGAACCAAACAACATATGTAATGTAATTGAATTACAATAACATCTAATTACGTCGAATTGCGACGAATCAAACGGAGCCTAGGGAATACAAAACTTCAATATTCATATCAAAGGATGAACAATATACGATGACTAATATTCTGCAAATGATCTCCAATGAATGCAAAATACACGAACATAGCATAGAAAGAGGGATATATAGGGGTTAGGGCTTGAATGTGTTTTTAGTTTGTGTCAAATGTTGTAATGACTTGATATATTTATACTCATTTCTTATTTTAATCCCCAACCATATAAAATTCAATTTCGATCACCTACCAACAGAAAACAAAATACAAAGGGAGTAATTCTTAAGAATTGAAAAATCTCCGCTTTTAGATTTCTTTGGCATACCAAACAATCAATTCCATTTTTCTGATCTTATCTCTCTCCCAAATACACGTCTAATTCATACTTCTTTTATAATTTATCTTTAGAGCAAAAAGTGGTATCTTAGGGTTTGTTTTGAAGGTTTGATCAGTATCATTGGACAGAAATGTAGTTGTACGCTTTCTCACATTCGTAGTTTTAAATCGAGTACGTTTATCTTTGCATACCACGTACTTTCACCAATAGGCTTAAAACTATTCAACAAATAATGACACTTTAATTCCTAAACTACTGCCTTTTTCGAATATATCACTTTTTTGTATTTTTTACAATGAAATCTGACCCACAAGGGGGGTATAGATGGGATTTTTAGGGGGGTCAGTTCATTATTCTCTTATCCACTATTAGCAGTTGGTCCACTAGTAGAAAAAAAATCAAGAGCAACACCTTTTCATTTAAATTTTACCCTATTTTATTATTCTATTCATGTAAATTAAAGTACTTGCCTCTTTTTTTTCAAATGAGATTCTAGTGCCTGTGTTTTTTATCAACTCTTTGTTAGCAAATCAATGATGAATGTAGGTAGGTATTTCTTCAAGTTTAGTTCCAAAGACGAGATGAAATCTATGTTAGAGAATGGTTTGTGGTTAATTCGCAATGTGCCATTGATTCTAAGAAAATGGAGACCGGATTCCAGTATTATGATGGAGGATGTTTGTAATATCCTTGCTTGGGTGAAGTTTCATGATATTCCTATCACCATTTTAATTCCCAACCACGGAAAATTCATTTTCGATCACCTACCGATAGAAAACAAAATACAAAGAGAGTAATTCTTAAGAATTAAAAAATCTCAACTTTTTTATTTCTTTGGCATACCAAACAATCAATTCCATTTCTTTGATCTTATTTCTCTCTCCCAAATACACGTTTAATCACACATCTAATTCATACTTCTTTTATAATTGATCTTTAGAGCAAAAAGTGGTATCTTAGGGTTTGTTTTGAAGGTTTGCTCAGTATCATTGGACAAAAATGTAGTTGTACGTTTTCTCACATTCGTAGATTTAAAACAAGTATGTTTATCTTTGCACACCACGTAATTTCACCATTAGGCTTAAAACTATTCAACAAATAATGACACTTTAATTCCTAAACTAATGCCTTTTCTAATATACCACTTTTTTATATTTTTCACAATGAAATCTGACCCACAAGGGGGGTAGAGATGGGATTTTTAGGGGGGCAGTTCATTATTCTCTTATCCATTATTAGTAGTTGGTCCACTAGTATAAAAGAAATCAAAAGCAACACCCATTCATTCAAATTTTACCCTATTTTATCATTCTATTCAAGTAGAGTACTTGCCTCTTTTTTTCAAATGAGATTCTAGTGCATGTGTTTTCTATCAACTCTTTGTTAGCAAATCAATGATGAATGTAGGTAGTTTTTCTTCAAGTTTAGTTCCAAAGACGAGATGAAATCTATGTTGGAGAATGGTTTGTGGTTAATTCGCAATGTGCCATTGATTCTAAGAAAATGGAGACCGGATTCCAGTATTATGATGGAGGATGTTTGTAATATCCTTGCTTGGGTGAAGTTTCATGATATTCCTATTACAATTTTAATTCCCAACCATGGAAAATTCAATTTCGATCACATACCGATAGAAAACAAAATACAAAGAGAGTAATTCTTAAGAATTAAAAAATCTCTTATTTTATTTCTTTGGAATACCAAACAATCAATTCCATTTCTTTGATCTTATTTCTCTCTCCCAAACACATGTCTAATTCATACTTCTTTTATAATTGATCTTTTGAGAAAAAAGTGGTATCTTAGGGTTTGTATTGAAGGTTTGCTCAGTATCGTTGGACAAAAATGTAGTTGTACGTTTTCTCACATTCGTAGATTTAAAACAAGTATGTTTATCTGTGCATACCACGTAATTTCCCCATTAGGCTTAAAACTATTCAACAAATAATGACACTTTAATTCCTAAACTACTGCCTTTTTCTAATATACCACTTTTTTATATTTTTCACAATGAAATCTGACCCACAAAAGGGTATAGATGGGATTTTTAGGGGTTCAGTTCATTATTCTCTTATCCACTATTAGCAGTTGGTCCACTAGTAGAAAAGAAATCAAAAGCAACACCCATTCATTCAAATTTTACCCTATTTTATCATTCAATTCAAGTAAAGTACTTGCCTCTTTTTTTCAAATGAGATTATAGTGCCTGTGTTTTCTATCAACTCTTTGTCAGCAAATCAATGATGAATGTAGGTAGGTTTTTCTTCAAGTTTAGTTCCAAAGACGAGATGAAATCTATGTTGGAGAATGGTTTATGGTTAATTCCCAATGTACCATCGATTCAAAGAAAATGGAGACCAGATTCCAGTATTATGATGGAGGATGTTTGTAATATCCTTGCTTGGGTGAAGTTTCATGATATTCCTATTACCATTTTTATGGATGATGGTTTGTGTGTCATTACTACCGAACTTGGCAAACCATTGATGTTAGATTATCACACGACCGCTATATGAAAGGATTCTTGGGCTAGTGTTAGTTACGCTACAATCATGGTTGAGCTTCGAGCTAATGTTGAGTTAAAATATAAAATTAAGGTTCTTGTACTCAAACTCGTTGGTGAGTGTTAGAGTTAGTGTCGAGTCTAGTTAACACATACGATTAGTAAGAGGTACCTAAGTGTAGGATCTATGTAAGTCGGCTAAGGTTGCGCTCGGGCTTTCTTAGTCGACCTATGTGTGTAACTGACCCCTCACCCTATAAAAGGAGGTGAGTGGGTGATGCACAAGTGACACACGCATCTTTTATTCTTTCCTGTAACTGATCGTTGGTATAATAAAGTAATCATTTGGTTACCTTTGTGTGTCGCTCGTCTGGGTTTTGTCTATCGCATCTTTGCGATCTTCTTTAAGGGATCTAGAGGTTTATTGGTGTCAATTCTGACAAGTGGTATCAAGAGCTGCAGGTTTTATGGTCTTGCAGATCAGTGCTAGATCAAGAATTATCGTGGAAGAAAAGGGTTTCGAGGTTTGTTGAAATTATTTTTCTTCTTGTTGCAGGTTTAACGAGGCGGAGAAGATGAAGGGTGAAGAAAGAAAAACATAATAACTCATTTTTTTGACTGGTGGTTGTTAGTCCTAGTTCACGTTGGATCTGTTTCGTAATAAAACATAAGGTAGTAATAGTACGAACCAAAGTTTTAAAACCCGGTTTGACCGGTTGAACCGGGAACCGAAGTAGTGATCGGCCCGTAGTAAGCTGGATTTTTAGCAAAACTAGGACTGAATTAAACCGCCGGGTTTTTGTCGACCCGGGTCGAACCGTTAGGGTATAACCGGCCGGTTTAACACTTAACAAATATTGAAGAAAAGAAAACAAATATTGTAACATTTGATTATCAAACCTGATGTATAACTGAACCGTGGTGGCATGGATGGTAGTTTAAAATCCACGAATCACATGATACAGTATATTAGTTGAAATGAGGATTCATATGTTTTGGAGATTTTGGTTTCATGAGATTTTGTCATGGAGAGGGATGAGAATATAATAAAAGAGGGATGATATGAGAACAAGAAAGTATAGAAAGATAGTTTGGGTGATTGTGACAACTGAGCCAAAAGGGAAACATAAAAATATGTGTGGTCTAGTGGCTTTTTAGTACAGTGAATAGCATTAAAATTACACACTATCCCCCCTTAGGCTGTAAAAATAATGTACAGTAATTTGTATGACTCTTTCTTGAATGTCAAAAAATAATTAAGAGTTGAGTTTTTCCGACGTTAGGCTAAAAATAATAATTTTGTTATGGTATATACTTTTTTATATCTTATTAAACAATTAAGAGCTGCGTTTTTCTCACCAAATATTAGTAATTTTTCTTTTTAACGTAAAACCGGGTGACACGGCGGTTTAACCGGTTGAACCGGTGGCTCGATAAACCGACAGCTTGACCGGTTAACTAAAAACCCGGATTTTTAAACATTGGTACGAACTATACTATCACGTGGGTGGGGTTTGTTTCTATTATCACATTGAAGACTAAAAGTGTTTTTTTATTTATATTTATAAATCAACTTCGAGTATCTCGTTTTTCTTTATTAAAAAAAGTCGGTTAAATCAAAGGTTCTTGTTGCGGGTTTCTTGTGATTCAAGTTCGATCGTGGTTTGCTTGGGTTTTCAAGTTTACGATCAGTTTTGCTTGTACGTGATCGAGGTTTAGGGTTATTCTAATTAATTTGATTTGCAAGAAGGTTCTTTACGCAACAAGGGCGAAAGAATATGTCGTAGATAGCGGAGTTTGACGTTGAAAAATTCGACGGGTCTAATGACTTCGGGTTATGGCGTGTGAAGATGTGGTGTCTATGAATTCGACATGGTTGGGAGGCTGCGTTAGATTCATTCCCGAATACCATGACGAACGCTGATAAGACTGCGGCGTTGAATACAGATGTCTATAAAGAAACCACACAGTGCCTTACTCTTGTACTTGGATAACAAGGTGTTGAGGGAAGTCAACAAAGAAGATTCTGCTGCGGGGGTTTGGTCAAACTTGGAAACTTTTTATATGACAAAGTCTTTAGTTAATAAATTCTACGTAAATAAGAAACTGTTCACTTTCTACATGCATTCAAGTAAGAAATTATCTGAACATATAGATGAGTTTAATAAGTTGATCGGTGACTTGGCAAACATAGAAATTGAAATTGATGATGAAGATCAGGCACTCATGTTACTTACATCATTACCGTCCTCGTATGATAACTTTGTGGATACATTGCTTTATGGAAGGGAGTCACTCACTTTGGAAGATGTCTTGTCTACCTTCAATTACGGGAGTTGAAGAAGAGGACATATGCAAAGGATGATGCTGATGGGTTATTTGTAAGGGGGAGGTCGGAGCATCGGGGTAATCAAGGACGTGCTAGTTCACGATCAAAGTCAAAGGGTAAAGGAACTTATAAACTGAAGTGTTACATATGTTATTCTGAGGATCACCTTAAGAAAGACTGTCCAAAATGGAACAAGAAGAAATCAATTGGCTTTGTCAACAAGAATGCAAAAAAGGACGTTGGTTCGTATTCTAAAGGTTATGACAATGGTGATTTGTTTATGGTGGGGTGAGGAAATGTAACACCCCATTTATTAAGATGGAATGCTATAGTGAATTATGGCATTTCATCAAAGCTTGCAAGGAAATGTCTAAACATTTATGACCATAAAAGGAAATACCGGAATCAAACATCGGTAGTCCAAGTAACTCCCACACAAGCAAGTATAAATACTATAAATGAAAGGACTAAACAATGTCCAAAGTAAAGTAAAGTATGATAAAGTAGGAATAAATGCATAAAGTAATGAAGGCTGGATAGCTTCCATCCGAATGCACCTACTCTTGGAATCCTACTTGCGACCTTGGATACCTGCCATTTGGGAACATGGAAAAGTAGACGGCTGAGCATAACGCTCAGTGCACGGATATACAATAAAGCATGCAAAGAAATGGAATATGAAATCATATAAAGAGTATAAGCATGAATAGCTACGGAAATGATTAAGTCCTGGGAAAACCTAGGCGTATTGCATGTTTTACTGATTTTAGTTCTGAAAATATAGCTTATGTTTACTTGTAAAATCTGTATTAGTTTACTGTACCAAAATAGCCAATATAGGTCATGAGGTCAACAACGTGCATGAATACATAGAGGGGTGACCTCGTCATACAATTAGAGGGGTTGCCTCTAGTTATACTGGTCTGGGTAGGAGGGACCAGCTCCTTGTGAAGGATGCAAGGCACACACCACATTCACCATGAAATCCTGATTGAAACTGTAACTAGGATGCACCCATACGCCCCACATGATAACATAATAAATATAATGGCCAAATAACTGAAAGGGATGCCACGAACTATCACTCCGCCATGGTGAAGTCATAACACTAGTGCCTCTAGTGTTATGGTTATGGTACCTCCATAACTAGGTGAAACTGGTCATGCATGTATATGGCTAAGGTAACTAATAACATAAGCATTTAAATCTGTAACTACTGGGAAAATAGTTGGCTGCATACGAGAAATCCTAATGAAGGAAGAGATTGTCCTTACTGAAGGACGGGAAATCCGTACCTTATGTCCAGTAGAAGCTAATGAAAACCATGAAGAAACTACTCCGCCTTGACGGAATACTACATAAGAAATATGGACGTCTATGAGTTGTCTGAATTACATGTGTTTTACTGGTTCTGAGTGTTCTTAGCTTATAATACGTATTCTATCATGTTTTATTGTTTACTGTGTTATCTGTAGTTATTCTGATGTTCTGTTGTGTATTATTCATATACTAGTGTATTATAATACTTGTATTGTAATACTAAGTAACTTTCTAAAATAGTAGGTTTCCTAAAATAGTAAGTTTCCGATAATAGAAAGTTTCCAAAAATAGTAAGTTTCCATAATTATAATTAAGATGGATTATTTATAATAAGTAATATTTAATTAGTATAATACAAGTCATGGTTTATAGCTTATTAATTAAATAACTGGTTAATTATTTAAACTATACGTTATATAGAATTTAATTAAAAATACATGTTTTAATTAAATTAAGCTAAGATAAATACTTTAGGTTATACATGTAATATTAAATTTAATATTTAACCTAAGTCATGAAATTGATTAAATTAAAAGTCTAGTAATTAATTTAATTAACATGTTTTCTGATTTTTAATAATTCCCGAAACCCGAGTCCGTGTTTTAAAAATTAACACGAGCCCGTACCCCGTGTTTCCTAATAAGCCGAGCCAATCACCCTCTTTTAACAGTGGCTAACCGGCCTAGCCGGTTGCAACTGTCCGTGTGGTTTACCCACTGCCGAGCCACGCTAGCTACTGCCCGGTTCACACCGATTCATAGCCGGTTCCCACCAGTTGTGACCAGTTCCCACTGTTTTTAACCCGGTTCGAAACAAAGTCCCACCGAGCCTTGGAGGGGTCTCGGTTGACACTAAACTTAATCAAAAAAAACAATAAACATACCCCGACCCTTGGTCGGGGTCCCTTGGTGCTGCGTCCAAACACACAAACCAAACCGAGCCCCTTGTGGGTCTCGGTGGTGTCGAATCAAACAAGCCGAGAGTCTTACGACTCTCATTTGAGTCTCGTTTAACCCAAAACCGAACCAAACACCCTAAACATCTTGGTTTGATTATCTAACATGTTTTCTTGATTTGTTATTATGATTCTCATATGAATTAATAAAAGAAAATAAAAGAAAAGGGTTTAATGACTTTACCAAATGCGTGGAATGAAAGTATTAATGATCACTAACACGTAGCCTCCAAAATCAATGATCAAAATCGTCTTGAACAACTTGTGGTGTTGTAGATGGCCGACGGCAAGAGAGAACCAAGGAGAAGGTTTTTGCAATTTTTGTTAAAACCTAAATTATGAAAAGTAAATCCCTGTTTGTTTAGTTTAACTTGGGTCATGGGCCAAAAGCCCATTTCTTCTCTTCTCTCTTGTCTAGCCACGGCATGTGGGGCCCACGAAGGGAAACCCGAAGCTTTTCCATGTTAAACAAATTAGTCGTGTATGTTTATGATTTAAATGTCGTGAATTTGGTAATTGTGATCATGTCACATTTATAATATTCATGATCGTTCGTTATTAATTGTCGTGCCACGTGTATTAATATTATAAATGGAAAGTCTTAAATTTATCATATTTTCGTGTGTGTAATGTTCATGGTATTTTAATGCGGTTTTTACAACTCTTCCCCTCTAAAAGAACAATTCGTCCTCGAATTGGAGAAACGTAAACTGAAAGAAAACATACCCGAATTAGAACTGGAAATAAGGGTAAGAAGTCCGTATAGACTCCTCATCTCCCAAGTGGCTTCTCGCTCAGGATGATCCCTCTAGAGGATTTTGATGAAAGGGATCGTCTTCCTCCGCGTGACACGATCTTGTCGCTCAAGAACTCTCTCGGGTTCTTCTACATATGAAAGATCCTCTCGAATCTGATGAAGCGGATACTGAACAATGTGAACTTGATGATAGTTGTATCCTCTGAGTAAGGACACATGGAACACGTTGTGAATGTGTGATAGCTGAGGCAGTAACGCTAAACGATATGACACTTCACCAACGCGATCTATGATGTCAAACGGTCCGATAAAGTGAGGACTGAGCTTCCCTCTTATTCTAAAACGTTCAACTCCCCGTACAGGTGATACCTTGAGGAAAACATTATCACCTACGTTGAAAGATACATCTCAACGACGTTTATCAGCATAGCTCTTCTGACGAGCACGAGCTTCCTGAATCTTCGCCTTAGCGACGGCGACCTTTTCATTTGTCTCCTCAATCGTCTCTGGTCCCTCAATCAGTCGTCCGCCCACTTGATCCCAACAGATTGGGGCGCGACACTTTCTTCCATACAACATCTCAAAAGGTGCACACTTGATGCTAGCGTGCCAGCTATTGTTGTATGCAAACTCCACTAAACAGATGTACTCATCCTAGTTTCCTGCCCACTCTAGAGAACACGCCGACAAGATGTCCTCTAATGTCTGAATCGTGCGTTCTGACTGTCCATCGGTCTGAGGATGAAAGGCAGTGCTAAGCTTAAGTCTGGTTCCCCAAGCTTTCTGCAGACTCTACCAGAAACGTGATGTAAAACGGGGATCTCTGTCATATATGATTTCTGATGGAGTTCCATGTAGTCTCACGATCTCTTTCTGAAAAGTATCTGCCAATTTGCTGACCGGATGTTCTTTGCGAATTGGCATAAAATGAGCAGATTTGGTTAATCTATCAACAATAACCCGGATGGTGTCGTTCTTCTTATGAGTCACAGGAAGGCCAGTAACGAAATCCATGGTGATTTTGTCCCACTTCCATGTTAGAATATCAAGTGGTTGTAGTAACCCACTAGCTCTTTAGTGTTCGATCTTAACCTTCTGGCAGATCATACATTTGGAAACGAAGGTGGTAACATCCTGCTTCATACCACTCCACCAAAAATGTTGCTTGATGTCGTGGTACATCTTAGTAGAACCAGGATGTATGGTAAATGGAGAGCTATGAGCTTTAGTCAGCACAGCTTCCCTGAGTGTAGAGTCATCAGGAACAACTAGTCTAGTTCCCTACCATAAGATACCATCATCATCAACACAAAACTCTGCCTGCTGATCAAGGTTCTGGATGATAGCCCAAATCTCACCATCATCTTTCTGAGCTTCCTTGATCCTAGATGTAAGTCCGGTTCCACTCTAAGATTTGCCCTAGTAACCATGTCGTCCTTGTACACAAAACTCAATGTCAGTCATCTCAATGTCACGGATAATCTCTTTAGCAATCCATATGCCAGCAATCATACCCGACCTTCTGACTAGAGCATCTGCCACCACATTTGCCTTCCCATGATGGTACTGAATGTTGGTGTCGTAATCCTTCAGTAGCTCTAACCATCTTCTCTGTCTCATGTTTAGTTCCTTTTGGGTGAAGATGTACTTGAGACTCTTGTGATATGTGAAGATGTCACATGATTCACCATATAAATAATGCCTCCATATCTTTAATGCGAAAACAACTGCTGCAAGCTCCAAATCATGTGTAGGATAGTTTTCTTCATAAGGTTTCAGCTGTCGTGATGTGTATGCAATAACCTTCCCATGTTGCATGAGACCACAGCCTAGACCTTTTCCTGAAGTGTCACTATAGATCTAAAATCCACTTGAGCCAGATGGGAGAGGAAGAATGGGTGCAATCACTAACTTCTGCTTAAGGTCTTCAAAGCTCTCCTCTCGTTCCTCAGTCCAGACGAATTTCTCACCCTTTCTCATCAACTTAGTCAAAGGTAAGGCTAGCCGTGAAGTTCTCAACAAACATGCGGTATTAGCCAGCTAAACCCATAAAACTTCTAACCTCGGTTGCAAATGTAGGTCTCGGCCATTTGGTGATAGCTTCAACCTTTGAAGGATCCATGGTGATCCCCTCTGCAAATACAATATGGCCTAGCAATGCCACCCCGCTTAACCAGAATTCACACTTGGAGAATTTGGCATACAGCTGCTTCTGTCGAAGAATCTACAAGACTATACGAAGGTGTTCCTCATGTTCCTCCTTAGATTTGGAGAAAATCAGGATGTCATCAATGAAGACAATAACGAACTTGTCCAGAAACTCATGGAAGACACGGTTCATCAAATCCATGAAGACTGCTGGAGCATTTGTGAGTCCAAATGGCATGACTACGAATTCGTAGTGTCCATAACGTGTACGGAAATCTGTCTTGGAGATGTCTTGCTCTTTATCCCGTAACCGATGGTAGCCGGACCTCAGATCGATCTTGGAGAAAAACTTGGCGCCCTGAAGTTGATCAAAAAGGTCATCAATACGCGGCAAAGGATAACGATTCCTGATCGTGATCTTGTTCAGCTCACGATAATCTATACACAAACGCATGTTGCCGTCTTTCTTCTTCACGAATAGTATTGGTGCACCCAATGGCGATGCACTAGGACGGATGAAACCTCGAATGAGCTCAACTCCTTAAGCTCAATGGGAGCCATGCAGTAAGGAGCTTTGGAAATTGGCTCTACACCTGGAATGAGCTCAATTTCAAACTCGACTTCGTGAACATGTGGTATGCCCAGAAGTTCTTCTAGAAATACGTCAGGGAATTCTTACATGATAGGCTGATCTTGGATCGATGGAGACTCGGTAGAAATGTCATGAATATTGGCTATGAAGCCCTGACAGCCGTGTGATAGTAATGCATGCGCCTCCATGGATGAAATAACTTGTATAGACCTCCCTGACATAAAACCATGGTGTATGTACTCTGGAGATTTAACATCACCGAAGATAACCCGATAAGTGTGGCAATCTATAGTTGCCTGGTGTTTGGATAACCAGTCTATGCCCAAAATCAAGTCAAAATCGCACATTTCCAAAGGAAGTGCGTCAACTCTGCGAATTCTATCATCAAACTCTAGGGGAAGATCTCTATACACCTGGGTGATTTGTACAGAGTCCCTAAGTGGCGTGGATATGCATAAGGCGTTATCTAATGGCATAGGGGAAATCCTAACACGCGACCAGAAGTAGGAGGTGGCTTGGAGTTGGAATGTCCACAGGTTCCTTCTATCTCACCCTGGCGACAATCCTTCTGCTGATGGCCTTGCTGGCCACACTTGAAACAACCACCTGTACCTCGACGGCAAACACCAGAATGTATGCGCGAACAAGTAGGACAAATAGTATGCGTGAATCCTCCAACAGGCGTCCTTGCTAGCTGCGAGCCTGTTTTAGGATTACATGCATGAGACATGATCATGGAACATAAGTATGATTACATAGAAGGTTTAATTGATTACCAGATGAAGTAGAACAGTTAGGCTGCGAACCTCTGCGGTCCTGGTCCCTTCCGTTGCCATAGCTCCTGAATATGAGCACTGGAGTGTCAGAGTAATGAAACATACGCAGTTTAATAATAAACAAGGTAAATGTAGGGACCTGCTGCTATTGGCATTATTACGGTAATTTTCATTACCGCCACGCCTATCTGAAGCAGAACGATCATTGGACTGACTGTTTCCCTTGGGCGACTGCTGTTTAGTAGCCGGAGGCTTCCGGTCTTCAGTCTTCTGTCTGAAATGGAAAATTGAATAGAGGATGATATAAACATGAAAATATTGAAAGGAATGAATGATTACATTTGGTGATTGAAGATACCTCTTCACTGTTTGGTCATCACCAAACTCCTCTCGTTCCTGAAGCATCTCAAGCTTACGGGCTGTGTCGGCCACTTGTGCCACTATAGTGAAAGTAGCACATACCAAGCTGTTGGCGACCGAAGTGTGAAGTGTCGAGCGAAACTTCTCAGCTTTCTCTACAGCAGTACTAGCTGCTGCTCCTAGAAAACCAGCCAAACGGAGAAACCTCTGCATAAACTCATTGTTGTTTTCACCAGCAACCTGCCGAATGTTGTGGTAGTATCTCGTGAGTTTCTCCTCCTTAGCATGTGCAAAGTACTGGTTAAGTAAGAGCTCCTTAAACTGGTCCCATGTCAGCTGTGCAACCCAATTATCACCACCGTTGGACTGCTTGACTAACTTCCACCATTGCAGCACATCACCTTCAAACTTATAGCAAGCCAGTCTTGCCTTAAAGACACCATCACAACCCGTCGCATCGAATATCTTCTCGATGTGAGAAATCCAAGCTTCAGCCTCGTTGGGGCTATCAGTCTACTCAAACGAACGGGGTCTCTGCTTGTTGAATTAATCCAACCAAGTCATGAGGGTAACAAGTGGAGGATGTGGAAGATTTTTGTTGTTGTTTTGATTGCCATGAGCCTGGAATTACGCATGAACTTCGTCCTTGATTTCATTTCGAAGTTGCGGAAGGAGGGCTTGCAGAGCTGCATTGATAGCTGCAGCTAAATCTGGAGCATTGTATGGGTTCACCATCTGACAGTTTAAAACAACAAAATGCAACATAAAAATGCATGAACAATGTATAAATCGATGAAGCAGTTTATAATGCATGAAACAATGGAAATGCACGATGCAGTTTATAAAACTTTTATATGAACAGGAGTGAACGCCTATGGTCAGTTCACTCAAAACAAAAGACATGGCGCGGGGATGCCTATGGGTCGATCCCAAAGTTAAAAGTTTCGATAAAAGCACATACGACTAAATAGGGTCAGTCCTGTACCAACCATTACTTAGTTATAAACCTGCTACAACGATATGAATGCATGAAATAAAATGAAAATAAATGAATACATGAAAACCAACTGTTAGTTCTAGGAAGACGCTGGTGACTACCCGTAAGTCACAGGTCATATTTTACAGAGCTACAGGTCGAAATCTTGGGCTCTAATACCATAATTATAACACCCTATTTGTTAAGATTGAATGCTACAGTGAATTATGGCGTGTCATCAAAGCATGCAAGGAAATGTTTAAACATATATGACCATAAAAGGAAATACCGGAATCAAACATCGGTAGTCCAAGTAACTCCCACACAAGAAAGTATAAATACTATAAGTTAAAGGACTAAACAATGTCCAAAATGAAATAAATTATGATAAAGTAGGAATAAATGCATAAAGTAATTAAGGCTGGATAGCTTCCATCCGAATGCACCTACTCTTGGAATCCTACTTGCGACCTTGGGTACCTGCCGTTTGGGAACATAGAAAAGTAGACGGCTGAGCATAACGCTCCAGTGCACGGATATACAATAAAGCATGGAAAGACATGGAATATGAAAGCATATAAAGAGTATAAGCATGAATAGCAGTGGAAAGGATTAAGTCCTGTGAAAACCTAGGCGTATAGCATGTTTTACTGATTTTAGTTCTGAAAATATAGCTTATGTTTACTTGTAAAATCTGTATTAGTTGACTGTACCAAAATAGCCAATATAGCTCATGAGGTCAACAACATGCATGAATACATAAAGGGGTGACCTCTTCATGCAATTAGAGGGATTTCCTCTAATTATACTGGTCTGGGTAGGAGGGATCAGCTCCTTGTGAAGGATGCAAGGCACATACCACATTCACCATGAAATCCAGACTGAAACTGTATCTAGGATGCACCCATACACCCCACATGATAACATAACAAATATAATGCCCAAATAACTGAAAGGGACGCCATGAGCTATCACTCCTCCGTGGTGAAGTCATAACACTAGTGCCTTTAGTGTTATGGTTATGGTACCTCCATAACTAGGTGAAACTGGTCATGCATGTATATGGCTAAGGTAACTAATAACATAAGCATTTAAAATCTGTAACTACTAGGAAAACAGATGGCTGCATACGGGAAATCCTAATGAAGAAAGAGATGTCCTTACTAAAGGACGGGAAATCCGTACCTTATGTCCAGTAGAAGCTAACGAAAACGATGAAGAAACTACTCCGCCTTGACGGATAATACTACATAAGAAATATGGACGTGTATGAGTTGTCTGAATTACATGTGTTTTACTGGTTCTGAGTGTTCTTAGCTTATAATACGTATTATGTCATGTTTTACTGTTTACTGTGTTATCTGTAGTTATTCTGATGTTCTGTTGTGTATTATTCATGTACTAGTGTATTATAATACTTGTATTGTAATACTAAGTAACTTTCTAAAATAGCAGGTTTTCTAAAATAGTAAGTTTCCAAAAATAGAAACTTTCCAAAAATAGTAAGTTTCCATAATTAGAATTAAGCTGGATTATTAATAATAAGTAATGTTTAATTAGTATAATACAAGTCATGGTTTATAGCTTATTAATTAAAGAACTGGTTAATTAGTTAAACTATACGTTATATAGAATTTAATTAAAAATACATGTTTTAATTAAATTAAGTTAAGATAAATACTTTAGGTTATACATGTAATATTAATTTTAATTTTTAACCTAAGTCATGAAATCAATTAAATTAAAAGTCTAGTAATTAATTTAATTAACATGTTTTCTGATTTTTAAGAATTCCTCGAAACCCGAGTCCGTTGAGCCCGTACCCCGTGTTTCCTAATAAGCCGAGCCAAACACCCTCTTTTGATAGTGGCTAACCAACCTAGCCGGTTGCCACTATCCATGTGGTTTACCCACTACTGAGCCACGCTAACCGCTGCCCGGTTCACACCGGTTCAAAGTCGGCTCCCACTTTTTTTTTCTCGGTTCGAAACAAAGTCCCACCGAGACTTAGAGGGGTCTCGGTTGACACTAAACTTAATCAAAACAAACACTAAACATACTCGACCCTTGGTCGGGGTCCCTTGGTGCTGCGTCCGAACACACAAATCAAATCGAGCCCTTTGTGGGTCTTGGTGGTGTCGAATCAAACAAGCCGAGAGACTTACGACTCTCGATTGAGTCTCGGCTAACCCAAAAACCGAACCAAACACCCTAAACATCATGGTTTGATTATCTAACATGTTTTGTTGATTTGTTATTATGATTCTCACATGAATTAATAAAAGAAAATAAAATAAAAGGGTTTAATGACTTTACCAAATGCGTGGAATGAAAGTATTAATGATCACGAACACGTAGACTCCAAAATCAATGATCAAAATCGTCTTGAACACCTTGTGGTGTTATAGGTAGCCGGCGGCAAGAGAGAACCAAGGAGAAGGGTTTTGCAATTTTTGTTTAAACCTAAATTATGAAAAGTAAATCCCTGGATGTTTAGTTTAACTTGGGTCATGGGCCTAAATCCCTCTCTTCTCTCTTGTCTAGCCGCGGCATGTGGGGCCCACGAAGGGAAACTCGAAGCTTTTCCATGTTAAATAAATTAGTCGTGTATGTTCGTGATTTAAATGTCGTGAATTTGGTAATCGTGATCGTGTCACATTTATAATATTCATGATTGTTCGTTATAAATTGTCGTGCCACGTGTATTAATATTATAAATGGAAAGTTTTTAATTTATCGTATTTTCGTGTGTGCACTGTTCATGTGTACTGTTCATGGTAATTTAATGTGGGTTTTACAGGAAAGGTTCTTAGAGTGGATCATGGACTCTGGTGGTTCCTATTACATGACGTCAAAGGAGGACTTATTGTTTAATATTAAGGAGCTTGATGGTGGTATGGTTTTGCTCGGTGATAATAAAGCATGTGCCATCAGGGGGACAGGGATGGTGAGAGTATAAATGAAAGATTGTTCAAGTTTTGTGTTTGATAATGTGCGTTACATTCCCGAGTTGAAAAAAAATTTGTTATCTTTGGACACTCTGGATCGAGAGGGCTATACCGTGAAGTTGAAAAATGGAAGAGTAAAGGTGATCCAAGGTTCTTTGAGGGTTTTTTTGGGAACTTTGAAGGAAAATTGTGTGTACTCTTTGGATGGCTGGGCTGAATCAGGCAAAGCTAGTGTTGGTATAGAAGAAAAGGAAAGTCTTGAGTACGTGTGTGATAGGTGTGGAAACACCCATCCTTTTACCACTTAAAACAATTAAAAACGAGACCATAACGTGTATTTTATGTCATAAATGTCGAAATTATGCGTGGTTTGTGTTTTTGTTGTGTTTTAGGATCAAAATATGAAAAAGGAATAAAACACGGGCTTTCACGGGCTTTTATCAAAGAAAAAGACAAAAGACGAAGTCAAAAGATCAAGAGTGCAAAAATAATGGAAGTCGAAGGCCTATTCTAAAGATTTATCAAAGAAAAAGTCTAAAGACGGAAGTTTTAACGAAGTCGAAGAACCGAGTCTTATAAAAGAAGAAATTAGAAGACGAGTTCATTTTATATCAACAAATCCCGAGACAACGTCAAAGAAGTCGAAGAAATTAAAAGATGAAAAGACAAAGTGAAAGAAGAAAGCATCAACACCTACCTTACTTTCCTCCTATATATACCTCCTAAGGCTTCATTTGGAGGGGAGTTAGTCATTGTTTAAGGGGGAGAAAATATCAAATCGTCTTTGTCATCAATACGGTCTTCAAAAGTTTTTCACCAAAACAAAACGGTTAATTTGTTCTATATCAGTTTGATGTGTGCTTTCTGTGATGCGTACTTTTCGTGCCTTAGAATTCTTGCATATGTTTCACGAGATTGATTTTTTATGTGTGCGAGATTAATGATGTCTCAAGAAATAACGGCCATTAGGATATAAGGGCTTATGAGTGTTTATTAATAGTTAACGAGAGTTTAAGAGATAACGGGCGTTAGAAAGAGGTTAATGAAAACCAAATTAATAATTATTATTCACACAGATGGATACAATATCATGCGACATCACTTGCTTCAGAAGTTGATCATTTTGGCGTAAACTCGTTCCATTTCAACTAAACCGTTTTCATAAGCATCATCTATTTCATTGAAAACACGTTGAACTTCATTTAATTCTAAAAACAAATCTTGATGAATATTGCTAAAACACGCTTTAATATTGTCCACAAGCGGAATAATTTCATCTCTCTTTTCTTTCCCTCTTGCGATCGCAACACCAAACAACCCTAAGGGTATCGTTTGGTTTTTCGGTTTAAACGCCATGGAAAACACCGTATGAAGCTTCTTCATGACCGGAAACCCGATATCTCATTTCTTCATGTGTTTGGTGCACTTTGTTATCCGAATACTAACAGTGAGAATTTGGGAAACTTCAACCGAAGGCTGATATAGGAATTTTCATTGGTTACTCACCCACAAAGAAAGAAAGCTTACCGAATTTATAACTGTCGTCTTGGCAAAATTATAGAAACATTTGATGTCGTTTTTGATGAGTTGACAGCAATGGCTTCTGAGCAACGCAACTCTGAACCCGCACTTCATGAGATGGGAACCGGTACTATTAGTTCCGGATTAGTTCCCAACAATCCTACTTCTACATCAAGTATGAACAAAATTTAAACATGGAAACATTTATCAACTGAGCTAGAATGAAGATACTATCCAATTACCAAATACAAACTTAGTATCGGAGAGGCTTAAAAATATTATAATTTCATAATGGTAAGGATAAAATGAAGCTTCAACCTAACATAACAAATAAAGGGGTCAAACTTATTGTATTTTGATGACTTCTTGCAACAATGAGGTTGAGGAATCCACATATACAAGAAAATGCTTCTGCCATTCGAACATTTTATTGCATCTCTGACATAACTGGTTTCACAATTCAGGTATAAGCACATTAAGAAGATCCTAGTTTCAGCAAGTTTGTGGGTACTGTTTTAAGAGCTCACCATTCTTTTGGTTGTACGTTTTTCGACACTTAGGAACATACCAACTCACCCATTGTTGAATCCATTACGAGAGAACCTTCCACATGCTACTCATAATACTTGAAAGAGTTTTGGTTCTCGGCTGAAGTAGACCAAACTTCTTCAAGTATCACCTTCAACCTTTCCACCCATCCACAACCGCTCGCCTTCAACTTCAATAACTTTGCCAGAGTCATTGGTCTAGCAGTCAACGAGGACATGACCGTTGTGCCAAGCAGCGCCACTGTGAAGAAAGCTCTGGCCACCGTACGACCTCATGACGATGATGATAAACCCTTCTCATCCCTCTCCTTCTAAAACAAATCCCTGATAAAGGTCAACTACTTCTCACCCATTTGGAGGACCCTAATGTCGTACATCATCAAATGTCTGGGTGGGAACCAAGGTTCACATGACCAGCTGAATGGATCTCAGCTGGCAATTGCTTACAGCCTTATATGGGGGCTAGACATAGGGATCGCCCATATCCTCTACACTGATCTCATAGCCAAGCTAGAGAACAAAGGGAAGAAGAACCGTTTGGCCACCATATGATACACCAGATATCTCTCTCTCATCATTGAGGATATCCTTGGTAAAACCTTCAACAATGAAGAACTTCACTCCTTCTCTTCTTTTGCAAAGCAATTCCCACGAACAAGAACAAATTCATCGAATTAGGGTTTATACCGTATCACCAAGATATAGTCTAAAGTAAGACTATATTACGTTATTGCACACACGTATTACAACGAGTTAACCGTAATGCTAGTACGTGTAAACCGAGCTTCAACGTCTAGTGGAAAAATCAACCCAACAACCATAGATAGAGGCTAGGACTTAACAATCATTCTGACAGAATGATCGGGATGTAATTTCTCAACTTATGTCAACATCAACCTAAAAAGATAATAACACAAATATTTAGGATAGGTAGAAATAGTATGTTAGTAACAATGTGGAGGAACTAGTAGCCAAATATTTCAAGCTGTTCAAATACAACATAAAGTTCAGATTCATATAGTCAATTAAATTTTCATATAAAATTATAGAATTCACCTAAACCTGCATAGTTTGTGGCATGGAATATAACCTCCTTAATAGCAGAGTTTCGCACCTATGGCTGCTAGCGATCTTAATTTCCTAGTTTTTTTTCATATTTAGGCTCCTGTCTAAGCCTTTAATATACATACATAAGCGGACTTTATTTATAGAACCCATCTTAGTGACAGAACTTGCATAACTCTTGTTTTTTAAGGCGCACATATATGTTTGAAGGCATGCATGTATGTTTTTTTAGACGTACATGTATGTTTTTGGATGTGTACACATACATGCAAGTACACCTTCAAAAACATATATTTTTTAAGACGTGCACATACATGCATGCACGCCTTCAAACATGTATGTTTTTAGATATCTTTTTCTTTTAATTTTGACAAAGTAACTTCAAATATGCTTCGTGAATACAAATGTGCTCAAAAACATACATGCTCACCTTCAAACATACATGTAAGAGTTCTGCGAGTCCTATCACTAAAATAGGTTTTGTAAATAAAGTTACACTACATATGTGGAAGTCACATATATACATGAGAAAGCCAGAAAGGCAATGCGATGAGTTAGACTAAGCTTTTTGTCGAACTCAATTTCTACTTAATAAAACTTGGAGGAGTGCTTTTGAGATACCCAAATCTTCACAACTCTCCATATACTTATATAGTTATGCCAGTAATTCGTAACCTAGACCATCAATATCATAAATTTAGCCAAAAATAAATTACCAATGACAATACACTCTTTTTAACAAACAGTTGACACTTGATAAAAGTATTTAGTTACTTACTCATTTCGTAAAATCCACATAGATATTTAATTCATAATGTTTTATCCTTTCAACGTCAAAATGTCATAAGAACTGATATAATATTCTCAAAACATAACAAATGACTAACTTGTGATTATGAAAGTAGGTTAGCCCAAGAAAAAAGAAAAGAAAACTCTACCTAATAAAATAAAACCAAACTAAAATAAAATAAAAGAAAGACTAAACGAACAAAACACTACTTAATTATGATCAACTTTCTGATGTAACGTGGATGCCTTCCCTTTTAAAGCTGCCATTGCAATATCCGGTGGATCTTTATGAGCTTCTTTCAACTTTACTTTTCCGTTTCTTTATACCTTAGCATTTTTGGAAGAGTGTTTTTAATATGTGACATAATTGGGGTTCGTTTGGGTTCAACCTGAGTTGATAGTGAAACCCATAGATTGTCAAAGTGAATGCAGGCACATATACTGCAAGTAAAATGACCAAAACCGTCACCTCAGTTTTTGGATAATACCCTTGGGTTACCGCCGTAACTAACAACGTAAATGTGCAACAACATGCTAACAGCCAGCCATAAAATCTCACATGTTGAAGGTTAGTTTCTTCTATAAATCTTCATCATCTTCCACCTTCCAATCTTTTTTTCCTATAAAACTACAACTCAAATACATTTTTATTCTCTAGAACTAGTTTAACACTTCCAAAACATCAAACTAATAGTAATAATCATACTTGGTTCCCAACAACTCCGTTTGGTGGCTGCTAAAACCCGTCGGTTATGTTCTATACAATGGGTGATCGCAACAATAATATCCCATCAGTTATTTCAACAAGGAGCTCTTTTTGTTTTGACAACGGTGTTGCCTTGGGCTAACATACTTTCATAGTCATAGTCACTATTTCTGGTTCACTTGTGTTATATGTGCCACTGTTTCACTATGGCCGGTAATAATAAGGTGTCGAGTGAGTTCACTAAGAGATACAAGGATTGGTTAGATAAATTTTTTAAGATGTTAATGAGATTCTTAGGCTTAGGGGCATTGGTATAATATTTTTTTACCACACTAACGACGAGTTAAATAAGCCATCTCCACACACGAGTGATTATCTGGCAATGTATTGGTTAGTGGGGTTCATCACGGCTTTCGTGAGGGAAAGCTATGATATTTGTCGGGTACAAATATCATAGCTTTCCCCCACGAAAGTCGTGATGAACGTCACTAACCAATACACTGCTAAATAATCACTCGTGTGTGGAGATGGCTTATTTAGCTCGTCGTTAGTGTGGTAAACAAATAGTATACCCAATGCCCCTAAGCCTAAGAATCCTATTAACATCTTGAAAAATTTATCTAGCCAATCCTTGTATCTCTCAGTGAACTCACTCGTCACCCTATTATTACCGGCCATAGTGAAACATTGGCAGCCATAGTGAAACAGTGGCAGCCATAGTGAAACAGTGGCACACATAAAACAAGCGAACCAGAACAAGTGACTGTGACTATGAAAGTAGGTTAGCCCCAAGGCAACACCGTTGTCAAGACAAAAACAACTCCATGTTGAAATAAGTGATGGATATTTTTGTGATATAGTATAGAACATAACCTGTGGGTTTTAGCAGCTATCAAACGGAGTTGTTGGGGACCAAGTATGATTATTACTATTAGTTTGATGTTTTGGAAGTATTAAACTAGTTCTAGAGAGAAAAATGTATTTGAGTTGTAGTTTTATAGGAAAAAAAAGATTGGTAGATGATAAAGATTTACAGAAGAAAGTAACCTTCAACATGTGAGTTTGATTTGTGAACAATTCGTAGAAGAATAAGCGTTTTATAGAAGCAGGTAATTAACCTTCTGTAACACCCCATTTTGGAAATGGAAATATCACAGACATTATGGCGTGTCATCAAAGCATACAAAGAAAAATGTCTAAACATTACTTGACCATAAAAGGAAAATACCAGAATCAAACATCAGTAGTCCAAAAGTAAAGCTCATCACACACAAACATAGTATAATAAAGGAAAGGACTAAACAATGTCCAAAGCATAAGTATCATAAGAAAGGAAATGCATAATGTAAAGAAGGCTAGACAGCTTCCAGTCCATATGCACGTACTCTTAGTGTCTACGAGCGTCCCTGAGTACCTGCCGTTTTGGGAACATAGAAAAGGAAAACGGCTGAGCAAATACGCTCAGTGCACGGATGTACAATAAAGCATGAATAGGATAAGCATATAACATAATAACAGCGGAAGAAAACTAAGTCCCGAGTAACCTGACTAAGTCTTAGTAAAACTGGTTTAATAGTTTGAAAGTCTTATGTTTATCTTATAAAAACTGTTTGTCATATTTTACCATTAGCCAATATAGGTCATGAAAATCCACCGTGCATGAATACTTGGAGGGGTGACCTCATCATGCAAATTAGAGGGGCTACCTCTAATTTAATATACTGGTTTTTGGGTAGGAGGGATCAGCTCCTTGTGAAGGATGCAAGGCACACACCACATTCAACATGTAATCCTGAATAAAAACATGTAACTAGGATGCACCCATACGCCCCACATGATAAATATAAATAAATGGCCAAAAGCTGAAGGGACGCCACGAGCAATCACTCCGCCGTGGTGAAGTCATAACATCAGTGCCTCTAATGTTATGGTTATGGTACCTCCATAACTAGGTGAAACTGGTCATGCATGTATATGGCTATAGGTAATCTTAATTAAACATAAGCAATCAAACACGTAACTTATACTACGGGAAAACAGTTGGCTGCATACGGGGAATCTAATAAGGAAAGAATGTCCATACTGAAAGGACGGGAATCCGTACCTTATGTCCAGTGAACGAAGAAGATGAACAGCGAGGAATCCTACTTCCGAATCACTAGTGCTACATAAATACGTACATGAATAAGTATATGCTTACTAAATACGTAGCTGGTTTTATGTCATGTCTTAGCTTATTTTATGTGTTTTTACCATGTTTTACTGTTTTAAAGCCTTAAACTGTGTTTATCTTACATTCTGTTTAATCTGATTAAGTATTTCTAGTATTTCATGTATTATTATACTTACTGCGTAATAATAAGTAACTTTCCAAAAATAGCAGGTTTCCTAAAATAGAAAGTTTCCAAAAATAGAAAGTTTCCAAAAATATAAAGTTGCCAAAAATAGAAAGTTTCCAAAAATAGAAAGTTTCCAAAAATAGATTTACTGCTTAAAATAGATAAGTTTCTAAAAATAGAAAGTTTCCATAAATAGATTAGCTGCCTTAATTAAATAAGTTTCCATAAATAGATTAGCTGCCTGAAATAAATAAGTTTCTAAAAATAGAAGGTTTCCATAAATAGATTAGCTGCCTTATTTAATTAAGTTTCTAAAAATAGAAATTTTCTATAATTAGAAATAAGCTGGTTAAATAAGCTAAGTATATAAGCCTAAGTGTTTTCATGATTATTTTCTAAGTCATATGATATAATGTATAGTTTAATAATTATTTCATGTAATTTAATTAAACTATAGGTTAAAATATTTAATTAAAGTATAACATGTTTTTAATTAAATAAGTTAAATAATTAGGTTAAAATATGTATTATTATATATTAATAATATAACCTAAGTCATGTTAATTAATTAATTATATCCATGGTTTTAAAATAATTAATTATTTATAAGTCTTAATTATACAAATACTTAGGTTAAAATAATTTCATGATCATTAATAATTAAATAACCTAAGTCATGTTATTAAATTAATCATATCATTTTATTAATTTAATTTTAACATAAGATCATAACATAAAAAAAACTAAACATACACCATGAACCGGATCTAGACTACAAAGCATGAACCGGACATGAAATCAACACCGTACCCCGAACCAACTCGGGGTACCCCGTGTTTTACTGCTGTCGTGGGACCCACCCGCACCAACCAAGACCATAAGGTCTTGGTGGTGGTCGGCTTGGCAAACCGAGACCCCTCTTGGGTTCGGTGAAGCCTGCGGCCAAAACAAACACCCCTTAAAAACACTCTTTGATTTTATTTAACACCAAATCATGTTAGATCCATGTTTAATTATTATGTTTTTATAAAAACAACACATGTTCTTGATTTATAAAAAGATTAAATCAAAAGAAAAGGTTTAAAAAGGTTTTACCGAATTCGTGGATCAAAAGGACGAAGAACCAACACGATCAATCACTAAAACTTCAAGATCCAAGATCAAAATCACCTCTTATGGTGGTTGTAGGGTGGCGGCACAAGGAGACAAGGAAGATGAGGCTTTTAGGTTTTCTTAAAAATCTTCTGTAAAGATTAAAATGAGTAGTGAAAAGATTTTAACCCCCTTTAGTAAATTTGACAAATGGGCTTGGCCCATTTACCCTTGTTGTCGTGGGTAGGGACCCCACTTGGGGTACCCGTACCTTTTTTCGTGTCTCGTTGTTAAGTTAAACGTTTGTGATTATTCGTGTTCGTGTTTTAAATGTTCTCGTTACATAAATACCGTGATTTAATATATTTAATTACGCTCGTAATAAATATATATACGTAATTAATAATAGTTCGTGTTTTAATTACGTTCATGATTTCATGATCGCATGTTCGTGATTAATTATCGTCAAATAAATATTACGTGATCGTGCATAGTAAATACTTATCGTGTTCTAACACGTACGTAATACGTAAACTCCTAACACGTAATCGTAATCATGCTATATTAGGAAAGTTTTAATCTAGTACGTACGATCCTAAGGGTACTATGCATGGTAAAAGCATGCGGGTTTTACAACTCTTCCCCCCTAAAAAGAATAATTCGTCCCCGAATTATAGATAAAGTAAACTGGAAAAGAAGAACTTACCCGAATTCAAAATATGAAATGAGGGTAAGAAGCCCGGATAGACTCCTCTGTTTCCCAAGTGGCTTCCCGCTCGGTATGATCCCTCCATAGAATTTTGACGAATGGAATCGTCTTCTTTCTCATGACTCGTTCTTGTCTGTCAAGAACTCGTTCGGGTTCTTCTATAAAAGTGAGATCTTCACGTATCTGTTCCAGTGGATACTGAACCATGTGAAGGGGATGATACTGGTACCCTCTGAGTAAGGACACATGAAACACATTGTGCACATGCGAAATCTGCGGAGGTAACGCCAATCGGTAAGATACTTCACCGACTCGCTCAATGATATCAAATGGTCCGATGAAACGAGGACTGAGCTTCCCTTTAATCCCGAAGCGTATAACACCACGTGCTGGTGAAACCTTAAGGAAGACGTGATCTCCTACATTAAAGTGTATATCCTTACGATGCTTATCGGCGTAACTCTTCTGACGTGACCGTGCCTCCTGAATTTTCTGCTTAGCTATTGCGATCTTCTCATTGGTCATCTCTATGATTTCTGGTCCTTCAAGTGTTCGCTCGCCAACCTGATCCCAGCGGATTGGGGCGCGACACTTTCTGCCATACAACAACTCAAATGGAGCACACTTGATGCTTGCGTGCCAACTGTTGTTGTATGCAAACTCCACCAAACAGATGTATTCGTCCCAATCACCCATTCATTCCAACACACATGACCTCAACATATCCTCTAATGTCTGAATGGTTCGCTCTGACTGTCCGTCCGTTTGAGGATGAAAAGCCGTGCTAAGCTTAAGTTGTGTACCCCAAGCTTTCTGCAGACTTTTCCAAAAGCGCGAAGTGAACCGAGGATCTCTATCTGAGATGATGCTGGATGGTGCACCGTGGAGTCTCATGATCTCTCGTCTGTACGTATCTGCGAGTTTACTTACTGAATCTTCCTTGCGGATTGGTAAGAAATGAGCTGATTTGGTAAGTCGATCAATGATAACCCAAATTGCATCGTGCTTCCTTTTGGTAGGCGGAAGACCGGTAACAAAATCCATAGTGATTTTGTCCCACTTCCACTCTGGAATATCTAACGGTTGAAGGAGACCGCCAGATCGCTGATGCTCGATCTTAACCTGCTGGCAGGTAAGACATTTGGAGACGTAAGTGGCCACATCCTGTTTCATACCACTCCACCAAAAGTATTGCTTGATGTCATGGTACATCTTAGTCGAACCAGGATGTATAGAGAATGGGGAGCTATGAGCTTCAGCTAACAAAGCTTCCCGGAGTTCTTGGTCATCAGGAACACAAAGTCTAGTGCCCTGCCATACGATACCATCTGCATCTACTCTGAATTCTGTCTGCTTCTCCAAATTCTGTACTATCGCCCAGATTTCTCCGTCATCCCTCTGAGCTTCCTTGATCTTAGATAGTAACTCGGGTTCTACTCTAAGATTAGCCCAGTAACCGTGCTGTCCACGTACCATGATCTCGATGTCTAGTCGCTCCAAGTCTCTGATGATTTCCTCTTTGATTCTAATGTCGTTGATCATTCCGGACTTCCTGCTAAGGGCATCTGCTACTACATTTGCCTTTCCGGGATGATACTGTAGATTAATGTCATAATCCTTCAACAGCTCTAACCATCTCCTCTGCCTCATGTTCAATTCACGCTGAGTGAAGATATACTTCAAGCTCTTGTGGTCCGTGAAAATGTCACATGATTCTCCATATAAGTAGTGCCTCCATATCTTCAATGCAAACACGACTGCAGCAAGTTCCAGATCGTGCGTGGGGTAATTTTCTTCATAAGGCTTAAGCTGCCGTGAAGCGTACACGATCACTTTCCCATGTTGCATGAGAACACAGCCAAGTCCCTTCCCCGATGCATCGCTGTAGATTTGAAATCCACCCGTACCAGATGGTAGAGTAAGAATAGGTGCAGATACTAGCTTTTGCTTCAGGTCTTCAAAGCTCTTCTCTCGATCTTCAGTCCAGACGAATTTCTCCCCTTTTCGCATCAGTTTGGTCAATGGTAGTGCTAGGAGGGAAAAGTTCTCCACGAACCTACGGTAATAGCCAGCTAAGCCTAAGAAACTGCGGACTTCCGTCGCTGATGTCGGCCTTGGCCACTTAGTAGTGGCCTCAACCTTCGCTGGATCCATAGTGATTCCTTCTACTGATACAATGTGACCTAAGAATGCCACCTTGTCTAACCAGAACTCACACTTGGAGAATTTAGCATACAGCTGCTTCTGGTGAAGAATCTGTAGTACTGTACGAAGATGGTCTTCGTGTTCCTCCTTGGACTTTGAGAAAATCAGGATGTCATCGATGAAGACAATGACGAACTTGTCCTGAAATTCATGGAAGATTCTGTTCATCAAATCCATGAACACTGTTGGAGCATTTGTCAGACCAAATTGCATAACTACAAATTCGTAGTGGCCATAACGGGTACGAAAGGCAGTCTTAGCAATGTCCTGCTCCTTGACCCGTAGCTGATGATAGCCTGACCTAAGATCGATCTTGGAGAAGTGTTTGGCCCCTTGGAGTTGGTCAAATAGATCGTCAATGCGTGGCAGTGGATATCTATTCTGAATGGTAATCTTGTTGAGCTCGCGATAGTCTATGCGAAGACGCATAGTTCCGTCCTTCTTCTTAACAAATAAGACCGGTGCGCCCCATGGAGATGCGCTCGGTCGAATGAAACCTCGTTCAAGAAGTTCTTGCAGTTGATCCTTCAGCTCTATGGGAGCCATGCGATAAGGAGCCTTGGAGATTGGTTCAGCTCCTGGAACCAGCTCGATACTGAATTCCACTTCTCGTGCAGGTGGTATGCCCGGAAGTTCTGCTGGAAACACATCTTTGTATTCCGACACTATAGGTTGATCCTGAATCGATGGGGATTCAGCATCCATGTCGTGAACCGTAGCTAGGTAACCCTCGCAGCCATGTGACAGTAGTGCACGCGCTTGCAGGGTGGATATGACTTGTACAGACCGTCCGGGTATAAACCCATTATGAATGTACTCTGGTGCATTAACATCAACGAAGATAACTCGATATGAATGGCAGTCTATGGTAGCATGATATTTGGATAGCCAATCCATGCCCAAAATCATGTCGAAGTCATTCATGTCCAGCGGAAGTGCATCGACAGGTCGAACCTTATCATCAAATTCTAGGGGGAGACTCTTGTATACGTGGGTGATTAATACAAAGTCCCTCAAAGGCGTGGAAATACTAAGCCTATTTTCTAGTGGCAAGGGAGGCATCCTAATGTTCTTAGCATAAGCACTAGAAATAACCGAGTGAGTAGCACCCGTATCGAAAAGAACACATGCAGCTTGACCATACATATACAAGATTCTAGTGATGGTACCTGTAGACTTGTTGGCCTGGTCTCGAGATGTCGTGTAGACACGCCCGACAGTAGGAGGCGGCTGGGTGCCTACGGTGGCAAGTAGAGCAAAGAGGATGAGTGTATCCTCCAGCAGGTGCTCTGGCTGGCTGAGGACCTGATAAAAAAATTTACATAAGACATGATAGTTGGGTACAAAGGAAAAGCGGATAATCGTAAGATTGAATACCAGTGATAGCTGGACGGCTAGGCTGCGAACCTCTCTGGTTCTGGTCCCTACCGTTTCCATGGTTCCTGGTAGGAGTTTGCTAAGTGTCAGAATATGAGTTATAACATAAAACATAAGGAATTGCGTAAATATTAGGACCTGCTGTTGGAGTGCCCAGCGTTGTTACGGTAATTGTCATTACCGCCACCCCTATCCGTAGCAGAACGGTCGTTAGTCTGACCGTTTCCCTTGGGCTGATGAGGCTGCTGCTGAGTAGCCGGCTGAGACCGGTCCCCAGTTTTCTGCCTGGAAGATACATTTAAGAGATGAATAATTGACATATATGGAAAGTATACGGATTGACCACCGCTTGAATACGAAGGTTTACCTCTTGTCGGGTCTTTCAGCTTCCCCGAACTCATCTCTCTCCTGCAGCATCTCCAGTTTTCGGGCTGCATCGGCCACTTGTGCTACAGTGTTGAACGTAGCACACACCAGATTGTTTGCGACTGATGTGCGAAGAGCTCATCTAAAGTGATGTGCCTGCTCTTTAGGAGTACCTGCTACCGCACCAAGGAAACCAGCCAGGCGAAGATAGCGCTGCATAAACTCGTTGCTATTCTCCCCAGATCTCTGTCGGATCCCATGGTACTCTCTCTTGAGCTTGTCCTGCTCAGCCTTGGGAAAGAACTACTCCATCACCCTGTCCTTGAACTGAGCCCAAGTCAAACCAGCAACCCACTCGTCACCACCTTCAGATTGCATCAATGCTAACCACCAGTTGAGTACATCGCCTTCGAACCGATAGCATGCCAACCTCGCCTTGTATGCGGGGTCACAGCCCATAGCGTTGAAAATCTTCTTGATGTGAGCCAACCAGCTTTCAGCATCGCTGGGGTTATCTGTCTTCTCAAAATCTCGAGGGCGGAGCTTGTTGAATCTCTCCAACCATACTGCTAATGTCACTAGAGGAGGAGGAGGTGGTGGCTGATTATGGTGCTGATTGTTGGCAGCTTGAACTTCAGCCCTGATGTCGTTCCTCAGTTGAGGAAGCAAGGCTTGCATGGCAGCCTGAATTGCAGCATTGAGCTGCTCCTGTTCGCGTGTGAGAACCATCTGACAGTATAACATAAAACATATGATTAAAAAGATCAAAACATAAAATCTATATATACATGAAAAAAATTATACCAAAATTTCACGAGAAAAATTTCATGCAAGAAAATTTTGTGTATGAATGCATGATGCAGTTTTATGAAAACTTTTGTATGCTCGAGAGTGAACGCATCTGGTCAGTTCACCCAAAACAAAAGACATAGCGAGGGGACGCCTATGGGTCGGTCCCAAATCTAAAAGTTTCGATAAAACACATGCGACTAAATAGGGCCAGTCCTGCACCAACCATTACTTAGTCAAAAATCCTGCAACAATGACATGTATATGTATGCTTAAAATGATGAATGCATGAAAACAACTGTCAGTTCTAGGAAGACCGTAGTAACTACCCACTAATCACAGGTCATATTTGAGAGCCTACAGGTCGAAGCCTTGGCTCTGATACCATAATTGTAACACCTCATTTTGGAAATGGAAATATCACAGACATTATGGCGTGTCATCAAAGCATACAAGGAAAAATGTCTAAACATTACTTAACCATAAAAGGAAAATGCCAGAATCAAACATCGGTAGTCCAAAAGTAAAGCTCATCACACACAAACATAGTATAATAAAGGAAAGGACTAAACAATGTCCAAAGCATAAGTATCATAAGAAAGGAAATGCATAATGTAAAGAAGGCTAGACAGCTTCCAGTCCATATGCACGTACTCTTAGTGTCTACGAGCGTCCCTGAGTACCTGCCATTTTGGGAACATAGAAAAGGAAAACGGCTAAGCAAATACGCTCAGTGCAGGGATGTACAATAAAGCATGAATAGGATAAGCATATAACATAATAACAGCGGAAGAAAACTAAGTCTCGAGTAACCTGATTAAGTCTTAGTAAAACTGGTTTAATAGTTTGAAAGTCTTATGTTTATCTTATAAAAACTGTTTGTCATATTTTACCATTAGCCAATATAGGTCATGAAAATCCACCGTGCATGAATACTTGGAGGGGTGACGTCATCATGCAAATTAGAGGGGCTGCCTCTAATTTAATATACTGGTTTTTGGGTAGGAGGGATCAGCTCCTTGTGAAGGATGCAAGGCACACACCACATTCACCATGTAATCCTGAATAAAAACATGTAACTAGGATGCACCCATACGCCCCACATGATAAATATAAATAAATGGCCAAAAGCTGAAGGGACGCCACGAGCAATCACTCCGCCGTGGTGAAGTCATAACATCAGTGCCTCTAATGTTATGGTTATGGTACCTCCATAACTAGGTGAAACTGGTCATGCATGTATATGGCTATAGGTAATCTTAATTAAACATAAGCAATCAAACACATAACTTATACTACGGGAAAACAGTTGGCTGCATACGGGGAATCCTAATAAGGAAAGAATGTCCATACTGAAAGGACGGGAATCCGTACCTTATGTCCAGTGAACGAAGAAGATGAACAACGAGGAATCCTACTTCGAATCAATAGTGCTACATAAATACGTACATGAATAAGTATCTGCTTACTAAATACGTAGCTGGTTTTATGTCATGTCTTAGCTTATTTTATGTGTTCTTACCATGTTTTACTGTTTTAAAGCCTTAAACTGTGTTTATCTTACATTCTGTTTAATCTGATCAAGTATTTCTAGTATTTCATGTATTATTATACTTACTGCGTAATAATAAGTAACTTTCCAAAAATAGCAGGTTTCCTAAAATAGAAAGTTTCCAAAAATAGAAAGTTTCCAAAAATAGAAAGTTACCAAAAATAGAAAGTTTCCAAAAATAGAAAGTTTCCAAAAATAGAAAGTTTCCAAAAATAGAAAGTTTCTAAAAATAGAAAGTTTCCAAAAATAGATTTACTGCTTAAAATAGATAAGTTTCTAAAAATAGAAAGTTTCCATAAATAGATTAGCTGCCTTAATTAAATAAGTTTCCATAAATAGATTAGCTGCCTGAAATAAATAAGTTTCTAAAAATAGAAGGTTTCCATAAATAGATTAGCTGCCTTATTTAATTAAGTTTCTAAAACTAGAAAGTTTCCATAATTAGAAATAAGCTGGTTAAATAAGCTAAGTATATAAGCCTAAGTGTTTTCATGATTATTTTCTAAGTCATATGGTATAATGTATAGTTTAATAATTATTTCATGTAATTTAATTAAACTATAGGTTAAAATATTTAATTAAAGTATAACATGTTTTTAATTAAATAAGTTAAACACTTAGGTTAAAATATGTATTATTATATATTAATAATATAACCTAAGTCATGTTAATTAATTAATTATATCCATGGTTTTAAAATTATTAATTAATTATAAGTCTTAATTATACAAATACTTAGGTTAAAATAATTTCATGATCATTAATAATTAAATAACCTAAGCCATGTTATTAAATTAATCATATTATTTTATTAATTTAATTTTAACATAAGATCATAACATAAAAAAAACTAAACATACACCATGAACCGGATCTAGACTACAAAGCATGAACCGGACATGAAATCAACACCGTACCCCGAACCAACTCAGGGTACCCCGTATCTTACTGCTGCCGTGGGACCCACCCGCACCAACCAAGACCATAAGGTCTTGGTGGTGGTCGGCTTGGCAAACCGAGACCCCTCTTGGGATCGGTGAAGCCTGCGGCCAAAACAAACACCCCTTAAAAACACCCTTTTGATTTTAATTAACACCAAATCATGTTAGATCCATGTTTAATTATTATATTTTTATAAAAACAACACAGGTTCTTGATTTATAAAAAGATTAAATCAAAAGAAAAAGTTTAAAAAGGTTTTACCGAATTCGTGGATCAAAAGGACGAAGAACCAACACGATCAATCACTAAAACTTCAAGATCCAAGATCAAAAATCACCTCTTATGGTGGTTGTAGGGTGGCGGCACAAGGAGACATGGAAGAGGAGGTTTTTAGCTTTTCTTAAAAATCTTCTGTAAAGATTAAAATGAGTAGTGAAAAGATTTTAACCCCCTTTAGTAAATTTGACAAATGGGCTTGGCCCATTTGCCCTTGTTGCCGCGGGTAGGGACCCCACTTGGGGTACCCGTACCTTTTTCCATGTCTCGTTGTTAAGTTAAACGGTTGTGATTATTAGTGTTCGTGTTTTAAATGTTCTCGTTACGTAAATACCGTGATTTAATATATTTAATTACGCTCGTAATAAATATATATACGTAATTAATAATAGTTCGTGTTTTAATTACGTTCATGATTTCATGATCGCATGTTCGTGATTAATTATCGTCAAATAAATATTATGTGATCATGCATAGTAAATACTTATCGTGTTCTAACACGTACGTAATACGTAAACTCCTAACACGTAATCGTAATCATGCTATATTAAAGTTTTAATCTAGTACGTACGATCCTAAGGGTACTATGCATGGTAAAAGCATGTGGGTTTTACACCTTCAACATGTGAGTTTTCATAGGGGCTATCAATGCCCTGTACATGGGGGCTATCAATGCTAGGCTTTTTTTCAAAGACCTGACATATTGCCAAAATGAGTTTATAATATTTTACTGATAATTAAAGATGTAGATGAGCGCAAGCCCCCACTAAGTGCAGCATGTTTACATTCTAGGTTAACGCCAACTCAAAGCAAAGTAAAATGGCAATTTGATTGTGGGCTAAACCCACAAAGCAAGCTTAATTAATTACAGCACAATATATCCACCATTCAGCATTTTTAAAATATAGGGTTTCGGCGGTAAATAAGCACGTATATGCGTTCAAAATGCAACAAGTTAAGACCTACATAAGAGTGATGGATCATTTTTATCCGCTAAAAGAGAAACATAAAATAACTTGTTCTCACAAATTAAATTAACGAGATAGAAAAGTACAAATAAATCTACCTAAGCTCTAATATTCCAACTTGCCAATTAGTATCTCCGAAGATACAAAGACCTCCATGAGATTACCATCAGGATGTTTGCAAGAAGCCCACATACTTGCACAAATTCAGCCACCGGTGACTACAACGTCAATAAGAGGAAACCTCAATCATCATCCTATTAGAGAATCTAAAGTTAGACGTAAGCGAAGCATGGTTATTGCAGGGATCTGTGAAAACACATATCCTTACAGCCTTACTGAATAGAATAGGGTTGTCACAACAATCACAACGAACCCTTGCTAATACTAATAACAACCATAGTATACGCATTTAGTGTATATTCACGAATAAAATTACTAACCATGTGTTCGAATAAATAAGAAGGTAGTCTAGTTCACGGAGAACAGCGTTGCCAAGAGAAAAAAGTAGGCATATGAAAATATCCGATATGACAAATTTTTCTACACTACAATATTCGACCCCTTCCCTGGCCAAATTCATGACGTTTCCCTGGCGACATATCGCCAGGGAAACGTCGCCAACGAAGGCTGGTGCGGGATTGTTTCCCTGGCGACTATTTCGGGTTTCCCTGGCGACTAAGTGGGCCCCGCAACTCTTTGGTTCAAAAATTGGTGCCACGTTGGATTTGGTGCGGGAAAGTTTCCCTGGCGACATATGTCGCCAAGGAAAAGTTGGCTGATTAACAAACTTAAGTAAAAATGATTATTAAACCTCACTTTTCCCTGGCGACATGTCGCCAGGGAAACTATTCGTAGCGTTGACAAGTCAATGCCTGGCGTTGACAAGTCAACGTTGTGCTTGAGTTTCCCTGGCGACATATCGCCAGGGAAACTATTCGTAGCGTTGACAAGTCAACGCCTTGCGTTGACAAGTCAATGTTGTGCTCGAGTTTCCCTGGCGACATGTCGCCAGGGAAACTTGGCTGACTTTTAAGAAAGTCAAGCGAGTCAAAGTTTCCCTGGCGACATGTCGCCAGGGAAACTTTGATGACTTTTCTGACAAGTCAACGCATGGCGTTGACAAGTCAATGTTGTGCTCGAGTTTCCCTGGCGACATGTCGCCAGGGAAACTTGGTTGACTTTTAAGAAAGTCAAACAAGTCAAAGTTTCCCTAGCGACATGTCGCCAGGGAAACTTTGATGACTTTTCTGAAAGTCAAGCGAGTGTATGGTTTCCCTGGCGACATGTCGCCAGGGAAACTTTGACATTTTTTTAGCAGCCTGCACAGCAGGCTATTTCCATATTTTTTCCGGAATTTTTCCGAAAAAAATCTACCAAAACCTGGGAATACAAATACAAAACCTGAAGATACAAATACTAAAAATCTACCACGAATCTAGTACCAAAACACAATAACATGTAACCTCTCGATCAATACAAATACATATGTCACAACTTGAGTACAAAGTTCTTAGTTACACTTATTAAACTTGCAATTCGGGGTTTACAATTATTAAACTTGCATGCTAAGGTAGGAAAAACAAGACAAGCATACTAACCATTATTGCCATTCTACCCTTCGACATTATCATTACCACTCCCGCCACTCCCACCGGCACCACTACCGCTGCCTCCCATGCCACTCCCGTCGGCGCCACTACCGCTGCCTCCCGTGCCACTCCCGCTAGCACCACCCGATAGAAATGCTGAGAACGCATCGGCAAACCTATAGTCACTTCTCATAAAGTCAAACACTTGAGCCGCTTGTTCCAATCGTGGGTCGATGGCAGGAGGAGGAGGAATATATTGAGCAGTCCTTCTCGGCACTATCTGGCCGACACCGGGCATGTGGCCTCGCTGCTTTCCAGCTCGGCAGATATGGTTGATCTCGTCGTCTGTATGTTTGCCTTCAGCCTTCATCGCAAGCATCCTTTCCTAATGAAGTGACAAAAACAAACGACAGTTAGTATATTATTTATTAGTCGGGTTGGTACATTATTTATCGGTAGGGAATAGTAAAAAACCAAGGCATATCCAAAAAAAATTAATTAATTAATTAATTTAAAAAAAAATACTTACATACATAACGCGGTCTGCATCGCAAGGAAAATTCCCATCCTGGTCGGTGTGCGCAATGAAGAAGTGATCAATGACAGTCGGGGGTGGCACATCAGCTTCAATTGCAGCTTACGTCTGTACATACATAGACACGCATATATAGAATGAAGTAAATTCAAAACAAAAAATCACAACACACCAAAACATATAATCAAAGACATATATGTATGTAAATTAATTATAGAATTTCTCACCACTTCGTCTCGAAGGCGTGCCAATGATCGGGAGCCCTGCCGACTCGGTGTTTTCTGCTTAGACCGGTTCTAGGAGTTCGTCAGGCATCTTTTCTCATAATCCGGATTACTCCAAAGTGTGATCTGTTTTTCCCAGTCCTCGGAAGTAATTTCCTCAGGACGCTCGCTGCGAACTCTGCCGATATCTACCGTGCCGGTATCGATGTCTCGGACCCAATGCTTTGTCTTGAGCGTATTTTTTCGAGAATTGTAACTCTTTGTAAGCATTTGATTGATGCCGCCACGTATACCCTTCCATTTATCATGATCACTCTTGTGTGGCGTCAAATTAAACTTAGCTTGCATTCATATACAACAAATAAAACAAACACAGAGTTAGAGTTAGAGATATAATTTATACATTATTTTGTTTATTTATTTAATGGCTTATATATTTATTTAATTTTTATAATAAAAACAACTTATCCTGATAAGCATAAGCTTTTTGAAAATAGCTTGTTCTAATAAGCTTATCAGGACAAGCTGTTTGAAAACAGCTTATCCTGATAAGCTTATCAGGACAAGCTGTTTGAAAACAGCTTATCCTGATAAGCATATCAGAACAAGCTGTTTTCACACAGCTTGTTCTGATAAGCTTATCAAGATAAGTTGTATTCAAACAGCTTGTTCTGATAAGCTTATCAGGATAAGCTGTTTGAAAACAGCTTATCTGAAAAAGCTTATTACATTATTCTCATCAAATATATATTTATTTAAATTTTTTATATTTATTCGAATTTTTTTATATATATTTAAAAAAATTATATGATATAAATAAATAAGATACAATTTGTATATTTATTTAAATTTGTTATTTATTTATATGAGATATAAATAAATAAACAAATTTATTTAAATATATACACCATTACATAAATAAACACAATAATGTTATGAACATAAAAATGATAACTGACCTCTAAGTTCGCTCAAACCAACGTCGTGATCTCATCAGGGACATCATTCCAACTTGGGTAGTACAGTGGCACGAGCCTCCTGATACAATCCCCGATGTAATTAGATAAATGTTGAGCATGCGTGCAGCGAGGCTGGAAAGATTTTTCTTCAAAATCTATCAGGACAGGGCCATGCTCACCAACTTCCTCCAACAAATCGATACATCGGGTAATGCCCCGAGTCTTTCTACCGGCCTCTCTGCCGCCCAAATTTTCTTTTCTTTTGCCTTTGCCTACAAAAATCAAGTGAGTGACAAAGTCATAAAAATTCAAGGCAAGCAACATATATATGCACCAAATTTATGATTGTGTTACAATAATCCAAATATTCTTACCTTTATTTCTAAATAAGGCAAAACAACCGCTGTGGATGTTTGGCGTAGGAGGTTCATCCTCACCACCACCGTCACCATCGTGTGATCCTGCAACATCTGCTGACATCTGTACAAGTACAATTAGCATAACATAGACAAATTCATGAACAAAATAATATAAGCATGCACAAATCCAAATACAACACATCCAAATAAATATACACATTTAAACAATCCACAACAATTAGATTCATTCATTTTGTAACACCCCCAAATTGGCCCAGCGAAAGCCCACGAGTATTGGGGCCTGTTACGTCATGATTATCCGAGTCTTGATCCGAGAGAACGAACTCTATGCCAAATATCACAATGTTGACTCCAAATAATCATTCATTCAAGTACCTGAGAATACATGCTTAAAAGTTTCAACACAAAGGTTGGCGAGTTCATAAGTTTTATTAAAATGTTTAAGACACTTTAAAAGTTTACAAGGACAACTACTATAAGTAGTGTCGCAAAAAAAATGTTCGGGAAACCAGAGTTCACAATAAAGATACATTACAACACAGTTCGGTCATAAATCAAAGTTTAGAAATAGCATAACAGTTAGCACAAAACTTCAATTCATACACAAGTTGTAGTTCATACTCACAGTTCATTTCAGTTCAGTTTTTAGGTTCATGAACTCATTCACACTCGAGTTCAATTCAGTAGCCACGGTCAATATACATAACAATGTCATATTCTCGGTTCATGTCAGTATCCCAATCGAGATCACATATTAGAACTATAGCAATAAGCATATCAGCATCACACCAAACCAGCATATAAGTATCATATCAAACCAGCATATGAGTATCATATCAAACTAGCATACAAATATCATAACAGACCAGCATATAAACATCCTGTCAGCTAACACACAAGAATCATATCAGACCGGCATATGAACATCATGTCAAACTAGCATACGAGAACCATATCAAACCAGCATGTAAACATCAATTCAAACCATCATATAAGTGTCATATAGAAACCACATGTATGAATCACATCAATACCACACCTAAGGATTATATCAATCCTATTACATCTCATGCAGGAATCATGTCAGAACCACATAATAAATTCTTGTCAAGATCATTTCATACTATAGTCAAGATTCGTATCGATATCACAGCTAAGATTCATATAAATATCGCAGTTAAGATTCATATCAGATCAATACATGATCGCACTCAGGATTCATATCAGATCAATACATGATCGCAGTCAGGAGTCATATCAGATCAATACATGATCGCAGTCAGGATTCATATCCAAGATTCATAGCAAGATCAAGGTCAAGATTCACATTCAAGATTCATAGCAAGATCAAGGTCAAGATTCACATTCAAGATTCATAGCAAGATCAAGGTCAAGATTCACATTCAAGATTCATAGCAAGATGGACCGCAAAAGTTCAGTTCAAGTACCCAAGGCAACTATAAGAGATATAGTTCCAAGTGTAGGATAAATTGGGTGTTTCAGTGTTTATGATAGCCCTGAGCTCATGATATCGAAGCTAATGATCCAGTACGTACACCACAATGTACATATAAGTTGCCCCAAGTGGGAGTCTAGCCAAGACTACCCGAGTTCACACAAATGATATACACTTGTCCGGCGTCAGAATGCCCGAGTGGAGGTTGTCAAGCCTCAATAGATCTATCCATAACATAAGAGCTTACTCCCGTAGAGTAATTAACGATTCATGATAGTGGGGACTATGGCTATCGCTACTTAGGCTAATCATAAACGAAGTTCACTGAGTGTTCACAGAATTTAATTCTTTTGCGTCCACAAGCAAGCACAAGCAGTCATTTCATTTCACAATATTAAACATACAAAGCAGTTTAAAAGGAGCTATGGGATAGCTCAGATATTCACAAGTATAAGTCATCAATAATCCGAAAAGTGTAAACACATATGTCACGTAAACAATCCTCAAAAGTACAAGCACATACGCAATATAAACAATATTCGAAAGGATATCAACGCACATGTACCACAATGATACTTGTAAAGTATAGACATGTAATCGCAACAATCATTGAAATGCACAAACACGTAATTGACATCGACAAGCATGTATCTCCCCCAAAAGAGATTCAAAACATTTATAAAGCGATTTGAAAATAAAAAGAGGGGGGTATGAACTAACATCGATGTTGCGGAACGATTAGCAGATATGCGAATACCAAGAGCAGCGTAACGTAAACCAAAACTGCTCAGCACCAGAAGCCGTCGTTTATCTTACATTTTATTTCCCAGCATCCCAAATTTGATGCATCCAAGCTTTCCTGATGAAAGGTTTCATCAATACCATCGGTTCATAAACCGCTTAAATCCCATATCGAAATCGTTCGGTAATCGGTTCAATAACTGGTTCAGTAATCGGTTCAGTAATCGTTCAGTAATCGGTTCAGTAAGGTGAAGTGGAGGATACCACCGTGTATGTAATATATATACCTAATATATATTACACACGAAGGAACGGAACATGTATATAATTCATAGCTTGAATTATATAACAAGAACATACAACGCACGAATTACTCAGAATATACATGACACGCGACATGTACAAAACTCAAGAAGATGACAACAAAAGAATAAAAATAATCCAAGCATGCAATACCTTGCAAATAAAATAAACTTAAATAATTCGACACGCTTTCAAAATCACCTATTTATTCAAGTAAAAATCATTTAATAAGAGAGGGCACACATTTCAGAGTTCCAAATGGAGTTTCAAAAGTATATACAATAATTATGATTTTATAAAATAATATTTTATAAATCGTTGTTTCAATATTGTCCATTTAATATTTCTAAAAAGAGGGTTTTAGTTTCTAAATAATATTTAAGAAAACTAAATAAATATTTAATTTATAAAAATTTCGCCATGACCTATTCGTTTATACAACGTTTCCCATAATCACATAACATAATATTTTCACTTTCAAAATCAGTCCATGTTTCAAATATCCACATCTTTTCATTATATCAAATTAATTGTTGTCAAATCATAAGCGATCTAATTTAAAACGAATTTACCGATAACCAAGTAAATAACCAACACTTTCAATAATAACACTTTCAACCAAACAATCCTGATAATCAACACTTTCAATCATTCACTAACCACAACACCAAACGCCCCTTAACGGCTGTTAAAACTAACCAACCGACACTAACGGTCGTTAAATCACAACACCAACATATTCATCTTTTCGGAGCTATACACATCTCACGGAAACAATAACAACACAAATGATAATAATAACCACGAGCCCGACACCTTTTGGGTGCGGCTGTGGTGGCGACGGAAGCACACAAACACCGCGTTTGGTGGCTGTTTTCAGTGATACACAAACATCAAACTAACACCCCTTGCGGGCTGATAACATACGAGACAAACACCCCGCTGACATAAACATCACGACAGCGCTGGTGGTGGTGACATGGTGGCCAGCTGATGTCGCGGATGTTGGTGGAAGTGGCGGTTCAGCACAATTTTCAAATGATGTAGGTGGTAGATCGAATAGATCTATATATCTAAGGTTGTAGTGGGTAGATCTAACGGCGGTTCATGGTTTCGTGGGTAGGTCTATGATGGTAATATGGTGGTGTTGATGATTTGTGGTCGTGGAGATGATGACTACCAAAAAGGGTGGCGGATGTGATAGTTTCTGGTGGTAACAATAATGGTGACGAGTGGCTCCAGTATATGATGGTGATGGCGGCGAAGGTAGCTAGTGATTAAGCAAGGTGGCGGCAGGATGATGATATCATGGTGGGAGAACGACAGACGTGTGATGGAGGTGATGATTTATAGTGGATTCGAGGTGTGGTAGCGCGTGGATTAATAGATCGGGTAGGTCCGGTCATTTTGGGAGGGTTTGGTGTTGGCCGGAAAAAGTGACGGCGCCAGAATCCGGTGGCCGGATTAGGGTTCCGGTGGCCGGAAATCTTTGAGGGAGAGAGAGAGTTTTATTAGTTTAGGGTTAGTGTGTGTGTGTTTTTGTATATGAGAAGTGAAAGGAAAATGAGGGGTTTTGTTATTTATATAAAAGAAATAGAAATTGTTAAAACTAAATGAGAAGTATAATATAGTTGAGGGTTTATTATGTAAATTATTTTCACAACTTTTCTTTTATCTTGTTTAAACATGGCTCGGGACTCGATCGGGATCCGATAAAATTAGAATGAAAACTCGAAATTTTCGCCATTGCGTTTTCAATACTTTTTCCATGAAAATAGATCATTTATACGACTAGTAACTCATAAAAATCTTATAAATCCATTTAAATGTTAAATATCATCCAGGTTTCTCAAACAAGCATAATTTTAATGAAAAATAAACTTCAACTCCATCATTCGTGTTTTTAACAAACATTATTAAAATAAAAATATTAATAATTTAATAAATTATTTTATTTAAATATCTTGTCACAATTAAATATAAAATTTAATTTAATTTTTTTTAAAGTGTCGGTACGCAGACTGTGCGATTTTCAAACTTTGTCAAAATATGTCCCGTTTTTAAAACCAATGAGTTTGGTAGCGCTCAAAAATGAATTTCAAATAATAATAATTATAATTTATTATTATTTATGGTAAGGAAAATTCTCTGGTGTTACATCATCCACGTGTTATTTTGAGTTTTGTCCTCAAAACTCGATCGTTGTTACTAGGTTTAGAAGTGTCTAGAATGTCGGAAAGAATTAGGTAAAGTTGGAATGTATCCGAAAGGTTTGGCAATCAATCTGACAAAGCAGTAACAGTTCAAAGAACAGATATGGACAACTAGAAGCGAAGAGTTCGACAAGTCGCCAACATCTTAAATGTCGGTAAGGGTTCAGAGAATAAATAAAGGACAATTAGAAGTGAAGAACTTTAGCAAGTCGTCGACTCATAAAAGTTGAAATAGGGTTCACATCAGTCATCTTGTTAGGCTCACGTCGATCGGTGTTCATTCGGAAAAATCCGTGCAACAATTCACGAGTCAAGTGAAATTTATGAAATCTTTCGCCAAAACGCAATAATGATAATGGTAAGAAGAGAAAGCAATGATTAAAATCATACGGACGAATCATGAGTCAAAAGAAACACATTCCATAATTGGAATCATAGAATAATAACGTAAATATGAAATGATGTCAGATGTGCTTAAGCCCACTTGTTTATAATTCACATTTACACACAGAGGCGTCCCAATCTATGTAAATATGAATAATAAACCTTTGGTTAAGCGATTTATAACTTCTTTATTCAAATGTAAAGGCGTCCCAATCCATTTCAATAAAGACCTCATAACTCATCTTACTCAATATTCTCGACAAGATTTACGATCAAAATATATAAAGTATCAAAAAAATAGATATTACAAAAAGAGTTTACAACTAGTTTATTTACACCTTCCGTATTCAAACGTCCCATACCATCTCAATACGGAACCATAAATAAGCTTCGGGTCTGGTGGCTTATGATTTCACATTTGGACGTCTTATACCATCTAAATACAAAATCATAATTAACTTGTCGTCAGGAGACTCATGTTCCATATTTAAACGTCCCATTCCATTTAAATATGAAATCATAAGTACCCTGATTGGAGTCACACCGCAGCATTTAGACAGGCAAACTATCCAAAGGATATAACATAAAATTACATCAGATAATCAAAACGAGACGTCAACCAGTTACACTCCAATAATAGGCGTTTGCGATAACGTGAGTGTAGATGTTTATGGAGTGTAAGGTCATAAATCGTAATCAAGAGGATAATATATCATAATAGTTATCAGCAGAACAATCTCATTGAAAATAGTTATAATCTCTAAAACGTTATTAGATGAAATTAACAAAAGCAAGCGCAGGAGTCGTCAATGAGTTGCTTTCCATAAATAGACGTTCAAATTCATAAGTGGGAGAAAATAAATGTCAATCACGCAATAACTTGTGTCATAACAAGTACCAAACATAGAACCCGTATATAACATAATGATATATTATAATAGTTATAAAATAAATAAAGGATCTAGTCGATCACATGAGTCTCACTCATCGCCGAGGAAGACTCATAAATAAGTACAAATGTATATATATAGCAATCGTAACTACGTAAAGCACGTAGCAGTGTATAGAGCAATCATAAGCAGATAAGGCAATCATCTCAATGGCGCATAAAGCAATCACAAGCAAAAGTCTTGTAGCACTATATAATATAATAGCAAAAACGCAAATCAAGCATTCATAGCATCCCAAAACATTCAACATATGATGCAGTTTAATAGGAACTATAGCCTGGTCAGAAGCAAGGAAATCAATCAGCATAAGTATTCAAATCAAGTAATAGCGAACAACATTGGTAGCAACCTAAACACGATACTATAGTTCAGGCGCGAACAATTAAATCACATAAGTCTATCACGTATGTCACTTGCCAATCATGTGCTTAGTTTTACAAATAAAATATGACTCATTGAAATCATATAGTTAATATTAGTATCTTATACTTAGGCAAAAATGTTTATTTTTGACTCGACGTAATTTCGAAAGTCTTTTGATGTAAATTTTAATTTACCCAAATTTAATTTAGTAAATTTCGCAACACACTTTTTACGGAAAATTCGACAGCCTTTCGGCGCCATTTCAAGATTTGCTATTTTTAGTATGTACTCAAATCTCGATCAAAGACTCATATTTTCAACACTTACTCCAATCACAGTCAACCAACAGCTTATTTTCCGCAAAATACTCACTTACAACGTTCACGTAGAAACAATTGCCAATTAAGCCCAATACACGCTTTTACCCCTTTTCAAAACGTTTCCAGCAATCATATACAACATTCTATACTCATTTTGACACTCAAAATAGCTCAGTTTAACTCAAAAACGTTCTTTGGACCATATTTAAATTATAGACAGCAAGTAAACTTTTAGCGTTTCCACAAAAATTAAATTTTCCGACAACAAATTTCAAACACACATATCCTGCTCCTTTCAAAGTTGATGTTTGCTCATAATATATCAAAACGAAGGTATTAACTTGTATTTTCATAATCTCGTGCTAGTCTAGTGTCAAAACAATTTTTATAACGCTTTAAGCTCAATATAAATTTAGGACAGAATGTATAACTTTTGTAAAAATATATTTTGACCACTTTTAAACGCACCTAATTATAATAACACTACTAGTTTGTACCCAAAACTAATAAACACCAATAATTCACCAAGAACACATTTATATCCGAAGATTCTATAAATACAACAACATATATTTTAATAAAAACTATATTTATGTTTTTAAAATATATAGATTTAGTAGATCCACATAAAAATGTATAGGTCTAAAGGATACCATGTAGAAAAATAATTCTTTCCTTCATTTTCAAGAAAACACATTATAAGTGACATACATGCATAGATCTAAACAATGTAAGAATAAAATTAAAGAAATATATGGTATATTACTATATGAGTAACGCATTAGGTAATAACAAACATGTAGGTCAAATACCCATATAGCAGCGCAGGAAGCAATCACAACACGTAAGATAATTAACAATGTAGTAACGCATTGGGTAATAGCAGACATGCAGATCAAATATTCACATGACATTGCATAAAGCAATCCAACGTATAAGGCATATATTCATATAGTAGCGCATGAAGAAATCACAACATGCATAGTAACATTCACATAACAGTGAAACGAGAGATCGCAAACATGCATGACAAGTATTCATATAGCAGCGGATAAGTAATCGTATCATGTAAAGCACATATTCATATATAAGAAGAATAAGCATAATGACATGCTAAAACACAAGAGAGCATCGGTTATAGTCTAGGCCTATACAATAACACCTAGTTCTCTATAACCAAGGCTCTGATACCAATCTGTAACACCCCCAAATTGGCCCAGCAGAAGCCCACGAGTATTGGGGCCTGTTACGTCATGATTATCCGAGTCTTGATCCGAGAGAACGACCTCTATGCCAAATATCACAATGTTGACTCCAAATAATCATTCAGTCAGGTACCTGAGAATACATGCTTAAATGTGTCAACACAAAGGTTGGCGAGTTCATAAGTTTTATTAAAATGTTTAAGACACTTTAAAATTTTACAAGGACAACTACTATAAGTAGTGTCGCAAAAAAAATGTTCGGGAAACCAGAGTTCACAATAAAGAGACATTACAACACAGTTCGGTCATAAATCAAAGTTTAGAAATAGCATAACAGTTAGCACAAAACTTCAATTCATACACAAGTTGTAGTTCATACTCACAGTTCATTTCAGTTCAGTTTTTAGGTTCATGAACTCATTCACACCCGAGTTCAATTCAGTAGCCACGGTCAATATATATAACAATTTCATATTCTCGGTTCATGTCAGTATCCCAATCGAGATCACATATTAGAACTATAGCAATAAGCATATGAGCATCACATCAAACCAGTATATAAGTATCATATCAAACCAGCATATGAGTATCATATCAAACTAGCATACAAATATCATAACAGACCAGCATATAAACATCCTGTTAGCTAACACACAAGAATCATATCAGACCGGCATATGAACATCATGTCAAACTAGCATACGAGAACCATATCAAACCAGCATGTAAACATCAATTCAAACCATCATATAAGTGTCATATAGAAACCACATGCATGAATCACGTCAATACCACACCTAAGGATTATATCAATCCTATTACATCTCATGCAGGAATCATGTCAGAACCACATAATAAATTCTTGTCAAGATCATTTCATACTATAGTCAAGATTCGTATCGATATCACAGCTAAGATTCATATAAATATTGCAGTTAAGATTCATATCAGATCAATACATGATCGCAGTCAGGATTCATATCAGATCAATACATGATCGTAGTCAGGATTAATATCAGATCAATACATGATCGCAGTCAGGATTCATATCCAAGATTCATAGCAAGATCAAGGTCAAGATTCACATTCAAGATTCATAGTAAGATCAGGGTCAAGATTCACATTCAAGATTCATAGCAAGATCAAGGTCAAGATTCACATTCAAGATTCATAGCAAGATGGACCGCAAAAGTTCAGTTCAAGTACCCAAGGCAACTATAGGAGATATAGTTCCAAGTGTAGGATAAATCGGGTGTTTTAGTGTTTATGATAGCGCTAAGCTCATGATATCAAAGCTAATGATCCAATACGTACACCACAATGTACATATAAGTTGCCTCAAGTGGGAGTCTAGCCAAGACTACCCGAGTTCACAGAAATGATATACACTCGTCCGGCGTCAGAATGCCCGAGTGGAGGTTGTCAAGCCTCAATAGATCTATCCATAACATAAGAGCTTACTCCCGTAGAGTAATTAACAATTCATGATAGTGGGGACTATGGTTATCGCTACTTAGGCTAATCATAAACGAAGTTCACTGAGTATTCACAGAATTCAATTCTTTTGCGTCCACAAGCAAGCACAAGCAGTCATTTCATATCACAATATTAAACATACAAAGCAGTTTAAAAGGAGCTATGGGATAGCTCAGATATTCACAAGTATAAGTCATCAATAATCCGAAAAGTGTAAACACATATGTCACGTAAACAATCCTCAAAAGTACAAGCACGTACGCAATATAAACAATATTCGAAAGGATATCAACACACATGTACCACAATGATACTTGTAAAGTATAGACATGTAATCGCAACAATCATTGAAATGCACAAACACGTAATTGACATCGACAAGCATGTATCTCCCCCAAAAGAGATTCAAAACAGTTATAAAGCGATTTAAAAATAAAAAGATGGGGGTATGAACTCACATCGATGTTGCAGAACGATTAGCAGATATGCGAATACCAAGAGCAGCGCAACGTAAACCAAAACTGCTCAGCACCAGAAGCCGTCGTTTATCTTACATTTTATTTCCCAGCATCCCAAATTTGATGCATCCAAGCTTTCCTGATGAAAGGTTTCATCAATACCATTGGTTCATAAACCGCTTAAATCCCATATCGAAATCGTTCAGTAATCGGTTCAATAACTGGTTCAGTAATCGGTTCAGTAATCGGTTCAGTAAGGTGAAGTGGAGGATACCACCGTGTATGTAATATATATACCTAATATATATTACACACGAAGGAACGGAACATGTATATAATTCATAGCTTGAATTATATAACAAGAACATACAACGTACGAATTACTCAGAATATACATGACACGCGACATGTACAAAACTCAAGAAGATGACAACAAAAGAATAAAAATAATCCAAGCATGCAATACCTTGCAAATAAAATAAACTTAAATAATTCGACACGCTTTCAAAATCACCTATTTATTTAAGTAAAAATCATTTAATAAGAGAGGGCACACGTTTCAGAGTTCCAAATGGAGTTTCAAAAGTATATACAATAATTATGATTTTATAAAATAATATTTTATAAATCGTTGTTTCATTATTGTCCATTTAATATTTCTAAAAAGAGGGTTTTAGTTTCTAAATAATATTTAAGAAAACTAAATAAATATTAAATTTATAAAAATTTCGCCATGACCTATTCGTTTATACAACGTTTCCCATAATCACATAACATAATATTTTCACTTTCAAAATCAGTCCATGTTTCAAATATCCACATCTTTTCATTATATCAAATTAATTGTTGTCGAATCATAAGCGATCTAATTTAAAACGAATTTACCGATAACCAAGTAAATAACCAACACTTTCAATAATAACACTTTCAACCAAACAATCCTGATAATCAACACTTTCAATCATTCACTAACCACAACACCAAACGCCCCTTAACGGCTGTTAAAACTAACCAACCGACACTAACGGTCGTTAAATCACAACACCAACATATTCATCTTTTCGGAGCTATACACATCTCATGGAAACAATAACAACACAAATGATAATAATAACCACGAGCCTGACACCTTTTGGGTGCGGCTGTGGTGGCGACGGAAGCACACAAACACCGCGTTTGGTGGCTATTTTCGGTGATACACAAACATCAAACTAACACCCCTTGCGGGCTGATAACAAACGAGACAAACACCCCGCTGACATAAACATCACGACAGCGCTGGTGGTGGTGACATGGTGGCCGGCTGATGCCGCGGATGTTGGTGGAAGTGGCGGTTCAGCACAGTTTTCAAATGGTGTAGGTGGTAGATCGAATAGATCTATATATCTAAGGTTGTAGTGGGTAGATCTAACGGCGGTTCATGGTTTCGTGGGTAGGTCTGTGATGGTAACATGGTGGTGTTGATGATTTGTGGCTGTGGAGATGATGACTACCAAAAAGGGTGGCGGCTGTGATAGTTTCTGGTGGTAACAATAATGGTGACGAGTGGCTCCAATATATGATGGTGATGGCGGCGAAGGTAGCTAGTGATTAAGCAAGGTGGCGGCAGGATGATGATATCATGGTGGGAGAACGACAGACGTGTGATGGAGGTGATGATTTATAGTGGATTCGAGGTGTGGTAGCGCGTGGATTAATAGATCGGGTAGATCCGGTCATTTTGGGAGGGTTTGGTGTTGGCCGGAAAAAGTGACGGCGCCGGAATCCGGTGGCCGGATTAGGGTTCCGGTGGCCGGATATCTTTGAGGGAGAGAGAGTTTTATTAGTTTAGGGTTAGTGTGTGTGTGTTTTTTGTTGGGAATAAATCTAGGCCAGAACACTTGAACGCTGACAAGAACAACTTAAGCGTTGACAAGAGCAAAGTGAGCGCTGCCAGCATAAGCGTTGACAAGTTAAAGTCAAGCGTTGACAGATTGAAGACAAGCACTGATGAAAGATGTGAGCTACACGTTTATTATATTCTAGAATACTTCTAGTAAGGATAGAAACGACAATGTATTTTCTATGTTTATCTTTACCTAGAATAGTTGATTCGTAGCTTATTGTACAAGACTTCTTGTTCTATAAAAGAAGATCTTTTAGGTTAAAGTTATATATCAGTTTTCATAAGTTTTCGATTGTTAAACCCTTTCATTGTAACCAAGTACGATTATTCTAATACAAGTGAAAGTTTGTTTAACATCATTGTGTTTTAGATCAAGTGTTAATTCCGCATAACACTTTGTTACTTTATTCATAAGCAAAGGTTTCTCTACGTGTAGTACTTGATTTAATCTCGTATACACAAAGCTTAATCGATCTAAGTTTGGGATCAACAAGTGGTATCAGAGCTTGTTGAGAAACTTTTGATCTTTAAGTAACGCAAGAACCCTAAAACACCAAAACCCTAAAAACCCTAAAATTCTCAAAACCCTAAAAACATCATGTCTGGCACAAATCAACCTCCTGCTTTGCTACAAAACAACTTCTCAAACCCTAGTATCAAAATTCCCATGTTTGATGCCAGGAACTTTGAGCTTTGGAAGTCCAATTTTGAGCAATATATAGCTATTCATGACTACACTCTTTGGGAGATTATCGAATATGGGAACACATTCGATAAAGCAGCAAATATTACTGCTGCAATTGCCACAAGGACAGCTGTTCCTAATTGTCCTGAATCTGATAAGGTGGAAAAGCCTGAAGATGGGAGAGCTGTAGCTGTTGAAGACATAGCCAAGAAGAGGGTGGACATGAAAATCTTGAACATCTTGAAACATGCCCTAGGTCATGAGAATCAGCACAAGTACAAACGCTTTGAGTCTGCAAAAGAGCTTTGGGAAGCTCTTGAAGTAGCACATGGTGGCAATGCTGATACAAAAGAAGAAAAGAAGAAGCAACTATTGCATGAGTATGCTGTCTTTAAAGCTCAACCTAATGAGAATCTCAGCAGTGTGAGAAGTAGACTTCTTGACATCACAAGTCAACTTTCCTTCATGGGAAAACAGATTGATGACCCTGAATTGAATGCTACTTTTCTCAAAAGCCTTGGTGATGTATGGAAGATTGAGACAAGATCTATTCTTGTCAATAATACCCACAAGACTTCCAGGTTTGATGACATCTTCAACAAGTTAAGACTGTTGGAGAATGAATGGCAATTGGAAAGTGATAATAAATCTTCCAGCAGCAACATGGCCTTCTTCTCACAAAGTGAAGGCCAATTTGATTCCATGAACTTCTATGGACATTCAGCCACTGGATCTCAAGGTGTCAGCGCTGGATGTCAGTCTGTCAGCGCTGGATCATATCCTGTCAACGCTTTGTACTCAAGCGCTGACACACACAATCATGGCGCTGATAGAATTAAACCTGCTGGTTTTGATCTTGATAATGTGTGTGCATTCATTGCTTCTTTGCCCAGTGATTCAAGAATCACATATGAAGATCTTGAGCAGATAAGTGATGAACAATTGGAAGAGATGGACATCAAGTGGACTATGGCTCTTGTAAGTTTAAGAGCAAACAGGTTCAATAAAAGGTTCAAGAAGAAGATGACTTTTAATGCTAAGGATGTTGCTGGATTTGACAAGTCCAAGGTTGAGTGCTACAACTGTCATAGGATGGGGCACTTTATGAGGGAATGTAGATCTCCAAGAAGATCTGATGCTGGGAAGCCTTCAAGCCAAATGATTAAGAGCCCAGATCCCAAGGCCATGGTTGCTGTTCAACAAATTGATGGTGTTGGAGAATGGGATTGGAGCTGGATGGCTAAGAATGAGGAAGAGGACAGAGCTTTGGTTGCTGAAGTTAAAGAAGAGCATGTTGAATATGCTCTCATGGCACACTCCTCCTCTTCATCAGATAATGAGGTATATGATGATGCTTTCTGTTCTAAGAGTTGTCGTTTAAATACTGAAAAATTAAAACAAGAGATAATTAAATTATTAGATGAGGCAAGTACTGAAAGATGCAAAGTATCTAATTATCAAATTCCTCTTACCCAAACAGAAAAGACTGTAGCTGAGTATAAGAAAATGGAGTTTGATTTAAAGGATCAAATAAACATCTTAAAGCATGAGTTATTTCAGAGTAAAGATGTTCAGGATATAGTAAATAGGGTTAATCTTGATTTGATAGCTCAGTTAGAAGAGGCTAACAAAAATAAAGATAATGTGAGTCTTAAAATCCAGAGATTTGATAAGGCCACACAATCCCTAGGAGAGTGTGTTAGTAAACAAAGAGACTCTAAGGATATGAGTGGGATTGGGATGAATAATTATACTGTTGTTCCACCACCAGCTGGGGATTTCTATGGTGTCCAATCAAAGGACTTATCTTGGACTGGCTTGCCAGAATGCCAAGAGGAGGAATTCATTCCTCCACCTAGAGTGATTTCCCCAGTTGAGGAATACAAGCAAAAGCTGACTGATCTAGATGAGTGGAAGAAAGCTAACCACACCTTGTTTGTTAAGGGAGGGTTATTGTGTGAAAGTCCAAATGAGCCCACACCAATCACGAGCCTTGATCCTAAACCTATTAAGATCACACACCCTACCACTGGCAAAGCTGTTGACCTTGGCTCACAAAATGTTAGAAAACCTAGTGTTAAGTATGCAGAGATGTATAGGAATACTAGGTCACCAAAAAGCCAAGTTAGTAACCATGGAACAGGCTTCTTTGCTTCTAGACCTAAGACTATGTCTAGAAAAGCTTGTTACACATGTGGTAGCTTCTCACATTTGGCCTACAAATGTGTCAACGCTTCCAATGTCAACGCTGATAGGAACCATTTCAGCGCTGACAAAAGTCAACATAGGTCAAACACTGTCAGACCCAATACCTTTGTGAACAAAAGTTCACAAGTTGTTAGACCAGCCCCATTCTTTTCTAGAGGGTCTAACACACAAGGCCTAAGACCTTTTCAAAAGTCAAATACTTGGTCAAATAGGCAATGGGTTCCTGTAGCAAACCCTAGGTTCAACGCTGATAGGAGCAATCGGGGCGCTGACAAGAGTAATTTCAGCGCTGAAAGATACACTGCCAAACCTAGGTATTTGCAGCCACAGGGAAATAGGTCTAAAGCTTCTACTAGCTTAACATGGAGACCAAAACAAGACCAGAACCCTAATAATACTGGTATTTCTATGACATGCAACAGGTTTCATTATATTTCTAAGGCATTGTCAACACCAATTGGGGTTAACTGGGAATTTCATTCAAACAGGGATGAAAATGGGGTTATTATGAGAACCAAGTCTGTTCTTGTTGAACAACCAAATGAATCCAAGTCTTCCAAGGCTTGGGTTCCCAAAGAAAACTAATGTGTTTTCTTTATGTGCAGGGCATTCAGAAGAAGATCAATGATTATGGATACTGGGATAGTGGATGCTCAAGGCACATGACAGGAAAAGAAGACTATCTGACCAATTTCTCTCCCATTCAAGATGGTGATAAGGTATATTTTGGAGGGGGCTATGGCACCATCACAGGAAAAGGAACCCTTGTCACCAACAATCTACGGTTTGAGAATGTCTTCTTGGTAAAAGAACTGGATTATAATTTGTTTAGTGTATCACAAGTGTGTGATAACAAAAATAAGGTTCTTTTCACAGATACTGAGTGCTTGGTGTTAAGCAAAGATTATAAGCTTCCAGAGGAAAAATATATAGATTTTAGAACACCAAGGCATAAAGACATATATAATGTGAATCTTAATGGAATTAAGGTAAATAATAAAATGTCATGTCTGTATGCTAAAGCCTCAGTAGATGAAAGTAATCTTTGGCACAGGAGATTAGGGCACATAAACTTTAAGAATATCAATAGACTTGTGAGGCTTGGTTTAGTTGATGGTTTGCCTGAAAAGGCTTTCCACAATGACCACTCTTGTGTTGCATGCCTTAAGGGCAAGCAGCACAAGGTCTCATTCAGGTCTAAACAAGTGCACTCTAGTTCTAAACCACTTCACTTATTGCATATGGACCTCTTTGGTCCAACTAATATAGAAAGTTTGAAGGGTAAATCATATTGTTTTGTTATTACTGATGATTACTCCAGGTTTACATGGACTTTCTTTTTAGCCAAGAAAAGTGAAACTGCCCTAAGTCTGATTAATTTCATTACCCAAATTGAAAAGAAGAATGGTAATGAGGTCAAAATTATTAGAAGTGACAATGGGGGTGAGTTTAGAAATCTGTTGTTAGATGATTTTTGTGCCAAGAAAGGGATTACTAGGCAGTTTAGCATAGCTAGAACCCCACAGCAAAATGGGGTTGCTGAAAGGAAGAATAGGACCCTTATTGAAGCAGCCAGAACCATGTTGGCTGATGCCCACTTTCCTATAGCCTTTTGGGCTGAAGCTGTTAACACAGCTTGTTATGTTCAAAATAGGGCATTGGTCAACAAGATACATAATAAGACACCTTATGAATTACTTTGGGGAAGGAAGCCCAATATTGGCTTTCTTAAGCCATTTGGTTGTCATGTAGTTGTTTTAGAAACTAGTGAGGCCCTAGGTAAATTTGATTCAAAAGGTGATGAAGGCTACTTCATGGGTTATTTAGTGCAGAGCAAAGGATATAGGGTTTACATTAAAAAGGAAAAACGTATACTTGAAAAAGTACATGTTAGGTTTTTAGAAAGTAAACCTAGTGATCCTGAGAGTGGTCCAAATTGGTTGTTTGACTTAGAACCTTTATCTAGAGCTTTAAATTATATGCCTGTTACTGATCCAGACATTGTGAAGGTAACTTCAAGTGTTTTGGAAAAGAGAATTGGTAATGTTTCAGGTATACAGGTTGCTAAGGAGGATGGACCACCAGCAGTTGAATCATCTCCCACACAAGAATATGTTACACTTCCTATATGGACAGATGAGTATTATGCTGCTGCTGCTGCTGCTAGAAAGGATAATGGTGGTTTTCAGATACCACCAAATACAAACGTGCATACTTCTTCAGGCGCTGACAAAGGGAAATCAAGCGCTGACAAGAGCATTTCAGACACTGATGGATCAGACGCTGACACAAGCAGTTCAAGCGTTGTTAGCCCTAACGCTGACAAACAAGGATCAGAATTTGACAACACCTTTGCACATCTTTTCTCTTCACATTTTGAACAAGGTGGACCTTCTAATGTCCATGAAGAGATTCATGTTGATCAAACAGAGTCAGATGAAGAAGATATTGGCAACATGGAGCGTGAAATTGAGGACACCAGACTTATTGAAGGAGGAGTTCTCACTTCCATAGCAAAGGATCACCCCACATCTCAGATCATTGGTGATGTTATGGCTCCAATTCAGACAAGAAGATCCCATCAAGGTCTTGGTGGATTTATTGCCAATATACACAAGAAGGTTGATACCCCTCTTGTACAAGCATGTTTGTTTGCCTGTTTTCTGTCACAGGAAGAACCCAAGAAAATTTTTGATGCTCTCAAAGAACCAAGTTGGGTGGAAGCAATGCAGGATGAGCTTCACCAATTTGCTATACAGGATGTTTGGGAGCTGGTTGATTGTCCTAGATATGTGAGACCAATTGGGACAAGATGGGTTCTAAGGAACAAGAAAGATGAAAGAGGCATTGTGGTCAGAAACAAGGCACGTTTGGTAGCTCAGGGTTATACACAAGAGGAAGGCATAGATTATGAAGAAGTCTTTGCTCCAGTTGCAAGAATTGAAGCTATCAGAATTTTCTTAGCTTATGCTTCTTGCATGAACTTTACTGTTTATCAAATGGATGTGAAGAGTGCTTTCCTCTATGGCACAATTGTTGAGGAGGTTTATGTAATGCAACCTCCTGGTTTTGAAGATCCTGAGAATCCAGACAAGGTTTATAGAGTAAAGAAGGCAATGTATGGACTTCATCAAGCCCCAAGAGCATGGTATGGTACATTGTCCACCTACTTGGTGGAAAATGGTTTCAAAAGGGGCACCATAGATCAGACACTATTTACAAAGAAGAAAGGAAAACATGTGTTGCTTGTGCAGGTCTATGTTGATGACATCATTTTTGGGTCTACTGATCCAAAAATGAGTGAGGAATTTTCCAAGCTCATGACAGATAAATTCAAGATGAGTGCAATGGGTGAGATGAACTTCTTTCTAGGTTTACAAGTTCAGCAGAAAGAAGATGGTATCTTCATCTCCCAAGACAAGTATGTAGCTGAAATCTTGAAGAAATATGGTTTTTCTCCACATGAGAAGGAGGCTTCCACTCCTATGGATAGACAACACCCTTGGGGAAAAATTGGAGCTGGAAAGGATGTGGATGTTAGGCACTATAGATCAATGATTGGTTCATTGATGTATCTTACAGCCTCAAGACCTGACATCATGTTTGCTGTGTGTGCATGTGCACGCCATCAAGTGACTCCCAAAGAATGTCACCTTTTTGCTGTGAAGAGGATTTTTAGGTACCTAAGGTGTTATCCAGATCTTGGATTATGGTACCCAAAAGATTCTCCATTGGATCTTATTGCATATTCAGACAGTGATTATGGTGGTGACAAGTTTGATAGGAAATCCACAACTGGTGGATGTCAATTTCTTGGGAGCAGATTAATATCTTGGCAATGCAAGAAACAAACAGTGGTGGCAAACTCTACAACTGAAGCAGAATATGTTGCAGCAGCTGCTTGTTGTGGACAAGTCTTATGGATTCAGAACCAGCTGTTGGATTATGGGTATAATTTTATGCATACCAAGATTTTTGTAGACAATAACAGTACTTTATGCATTATTAAAAATCCTGTACATCATTCTAAAACCAAACACATAGAAATTAGACATCATTTTATAAGAGATTGCTTTGAGAAAGGTTTAATACAACCAGATAGGGTAGACACAGAAGATAATGTGGCTGATTTATTAACTAAACCTTTTGATGCTGGAAGATTTCAATATTTGGTAACAAATATTGGAATGGTTAATCTCACTTAATATGTGTTTTGGAATCTTTTTGTAAAAGTATGTACAGGATAATGCATTGTTATTGGTCTTTGTGATGATTTAGATTTTCCACATTCTTTTTCTAACACTGACAAAGGTAAATGTAACGCTGTCAAGTGTTATTTTGCCGTTGTTAGAGATATTATGGTCTAACGCTGACAAGAGTTCCTTCAACGCTGATAAGTGTTGTCGGGACGCTGTCAGCAACAAATGTTAGTTTTGTGGTTTTCATCTAAATGTGCAGGTAATGGTAGCTTTATGCCATTGGATACAGAGTTGCTTATGGATCTTTGAAGAGCTATTTGGACATGTTTTGTTTATGGATGATGGTTGGAATATTTATATTCCTATCTTGACATAAATTTTTAATGTTCATATATATTATTGAGAACTCATGTATCATAGTTTAAGGGGAGGTTTAAGGAACCTTTAGGACTCTTGGGTATTCTTAGAATACTCTCATCACAATTCTAGATTGTGTCCACAGGTGAGTATGGGTTAGTTTTACTAAACCATGAGGCACTGTAGCATGCATAGTATATCAACTTTGCATGCTGCCAAGACATTTTTGGCCTAGAATTGGTTGTGGTCTGTTGGGAGGCTTGGGAATCCTTTTGATATGGGTTTTACCTGGGAGTAACAAGGATTTTATGAGGTAACTTGGTTGTTAAGAATTTTGGTTAGCAAGGGACACTAGAGGACTGTTATGTCTATCTTGCTTATGCAAGTGTGCATAACTGGACAGTGCTTGCCGCCCTATGATAATTATCAGCTTTTGGTTATCTTCTCTAGGATAAATTACTTGTTAAGGTCATTTTTCACTTTTTAAAACAATTTTATTTTTGGACGCTGACAAGATTTTTCCAAGCGTTGTTGTGACCAAAATGGACGCTGACATGGCTTTAGGCGAACGTTGACAAGATTATAGCCGTTGGGCGTTGATGGGTTATATTTGACCGTTGACAAACAATGGGACCTACCCAGTTGTTACTTTTTGACATATGTTCAAGCCGTAATTTTAGGAGTTGTTACTTTCATTAAATGCATGAGATAACTTATAAACTTTTTCAATATTTTCATGATTGATTTTTGAAAATCTTTGCCTATTTTTGGGCCAATCACGTGCATTCATCCACTCCTATAAATTTGGCTCCTATTTTAAACAGGGTATCTATAATTCTTGTCTAACACTTTTCTCTTATCAACCTTCATCTTTTATACATCAAATTAACAGCTTTCATCAATGGCACCAAGATTTAACTCAGCAGAATTGGATTTGGGGTTCAAGTCTCAACACAACATGATTGCTTATCTTGTTGCTGATAATACTTTGTTCCCTCAATACACTCAGATGGTGGAGTATTTGAATGCATCCCTATTAAGGTATGCTCTTTCTCATGCCCCACTCATTCCAGTCACACACATTAAACAGTTTTGGAACACTGTTAGTTCCTCAACAGTTAATGGAGTGACAACATTGACTTCTATTGTACATGGGAGACCTTGGGTGGTTACTGAGGCCTTGGTACGCCAGGCCTTGCATCTTAATGATGTTGATGGTATAACCATGCTTCCCATATCTGAAATAGAACAAGGGCTTAGGGCTTTGGGATACCCTATTCCTGATGAAGGTACTCTTAATAAGTACCATAAGCAGGAATTTCCCCCAGCCTGGAAGTACCTAATTCACATTCTCCTTCAATGTTTGAGTCCCAAATGTACTGCACACAATGAGATCAATAGATCCATTGCAACTGCTATTGTGTGTATTGCAACAGGGCAAAATTATAACTGGTCTAAAATGATTTTTGAAGGAATGTGTAAAAACAAGGGGACAAAAATGACTTTAGCTTATCCCCGTTTTCTGCAAATGGTTTTTGATGCTCAAAGATATTGTTCAAGGGATCACAATGACTTTTATAAGATCCCTGAACAAAAGAAGGCTATTTTTACCAAGATGAATTCACCACCTCATAGAGACCTACCATTAACCCCAGCCATGCTTGCTGTTATTGCAGCAGCACAACCCCAACCAGACCCCCAACCTCATATTGACCCTCACCCACAACTTGAACCTATTCCTGAACCTTTACTCTCACCTGACCAAATGCAAATAGACCAAAATCCCTTCGACGCTGACACATCTAATGTGGGCGTTGATGTGCCTATTTCCAACGTTGACACCCAACCATCACAATCCCAAACACCCCTTAACCAACCCACATCTACACCTTCTTCTACACCATCTTCCACACCACCTGAATATAGGTTGATTAAACGCCACAGGACTGCTGGAGTGTTCTCCTCTGGTGGTCCTAGCCATGAAGCAGAGAGAACCACCACCACAAGTGTGGCTGGTGACCTGGATGAGGCTGAGACTATTGGTTCTGGCTTAGACGCTGGCCAAGGCAGTCCCACCATAATTAAGTCCTCATCCATGCCCAATGAACCTGACTTGGAAGGTCAAATCCCCATTTTGGAAGAGGGCAGACTGGAACCAATGACGCTTTTAGAATTGACGGCTGTCTGCATTAGCTTGCAAAAGCAAAATGCAGACTTAGTACAAATTGTCAGTAACCAAGGCCTTGAACTCAATGAATTGAGGGAGAGGATTGTTGTTTTGGAGAGTGCTCATTCAAGGGGAGGTATGGAGGAGTCTTCCAAAGGGGAGGAAGCAAGAAATCTGAGTGATAAGAGCAGTCAAGATGGTCAATCATTGGATATTGCTGAAGCTCTTACTACATTAAAGGAACAAAAAGGTTTTGATACGTCCTTAATCTCTCCAACCAATTTAAATTTATCATTTACAGATATGTTGAGGGAGGTTACACAAGGCGCTGAGGGAAAATATTTAAGCGTTGACAAGGCAAGTTTGGACGCTGACAGAAGTATTTTGGGCGCTGATAGAGGAAATTTGGGCGTTGACAGATCTGCATATGGAGGTGATGTATTCCAGTCATCATCTATCATCAAAGATGTTCCTACTCAGGTATTATCATCTACCCTACCAACAATTGAACCAACAGATAAGGGTAAGGGTAAGTTGGTAGAAGAAATTGTTCCAAAGAATGCAGCTCAGGTTGAATTTGATAGAAGATTGGCTGAGCAAATGATGGAACAAGGTGAAAAGGAAAAGTCACCATTTGTTGTGACTTCTGAAGAAGAAAGTGATGGAGCTAGCTCAGATTCAAGTGTGATGATTGTTGAACCAGAAAGACTTGAGTATGGTGATGAGCTTGCTAAGGAAAGGCTGAGAGATTTGAAGTTGCAAATTGATTTTGATATGCCAGAGGTAGTTCAGATGTACAATTCTTGGGAAGAAAGCTGTATGGATAATCCAGACTTGACCATTTCAGATCAAATATGGGGTTTGGAAATTCTTCTTAGAGTTCAGCAGGATTGTAAGGTGATGCTGAAGTACAAGGCAAGCAACATTCTCTCTGAGTTGAAAAGGGATAGAAGGAAGCTCTACTTTATGTTGCTCAAATGTCATGGAGTTGGATGGACACATCAGAAGCTGAAGGCTTTGACATTTGATGAGTTGGAACATAGGGCTTATCCTATTTGGGTGAAAGTGCAAGAAGAAAACACTTTCAGACTTCTTTCAGATGAAAGGAAGGAGCAACTTGCAGAAGAGATGGCAATCAAGAAAGCTATGATAGTCCCTAGACCAGTAAAGAAGGGATTTATTCTTGAGTTTCCAAAAGATATGAATCAACTATATCCAAGTGAAGCAATCATTAGAAAGAGCCTTAAGCTCTCCCCATTAGAAGCTTCAGATATGGTGCATGTGTTACCACTAGATTCCAGGAATCCAATTGTAAGTTATGAGGAAGATGAATGTGGATTCTGGAAAATTGGAAGATTTGGTAAGGAGGTACACACTTTTACCACTCTCATATCTTTATTTGCAAGTTGTGACAGAGAAGACTTGGTGGACCTTTGGAGGTTGCTAGAGACCAAGTATGAGGCTGAAGCACCAACTTCAGCCAATGGAATAAAACTTTGGACCACATTCAAAAGAATGTGTGGGACAAAAGAAGAAGATCCTGAAATATGGAAGGATCTTGAAGATGACCTCAGTGGTCTTCAATGGAGGTTATATTCAGCTGCAGGTGTATACCATTTGAGTTCTACAAAGTTTGCTGAGTATTTACTTGTAGATGCTCAGTATTTCATATCCAAGGCTGTTTTGGAGAAGATGAAGGACACCCAGTTGGAGATAGACTATACAAGTGACGTGGCAAAGAATTTGATCAGATTTATTTATTACCAATATGATAAGGTTTGTCAGACTCCTCCAAGTTCTTAATGTTTATTCAGAAACTTGATCATAAGAGTGGATATCAAGTTTAGGGGAGGATTGTTGGGAATAAATCTAGGCCAGAACACTTGAACGCTGACAAGAACAACTTAAGCGTTGACAAGAGCAAAGTGAGCGCTGACAGCATAAGCGTTGACAAGTTAAAGTCAAGCGTTGACAGATTGAAGACAAGCACTGATGAAAGATGTGAGCTACACGTTTATTATATTCTAGAATACTTCTAGTAAGGATAGAAACGACAATGTATTTTCTATGTTTATCTTTACCTAGAATAGTTGATTCGTAGCTTATTGTACAAGACTTCTTGTTCTATAAAAGAAGATCTTTTAGGTTAAAGTTATATATCAGTTTTCATAAGTTTTCGATTGTTAAACCCATTCATTGTAACCAAGTACGATTATTCTAATACAAGTGAAAGTTTGTTTAACATCATTGTGTTTTAGATCAAGTGTTAATTCCGCATAACACTTTGTTACTTTATTCATAAGCAAAGGTTTCTCTACGTGTAGTACTTGATTTAATCTCGTATACACAAAGCTTAATCGATCTAAGTTTGGGATCAACATTTTTGTATATGAGAAGTGAAAGGAAAATGAGGGGTTTTGTTATTTATATAAAAGAAATAGAAATTGTTAAAACTAAATGAGAAGTATAATATAGTTGAGGGTTTATTATGTAAATTATTTTCACAACTTTTCTTTTATCTTGTTTAAACATGGCTCGGGACTCGATCGGGATCCGATAAAATTAGAATGAAAACTCGAAATTTTCGCCATTGCGTTTAAAATACTTTTTCCACGAAAATAGATCATTTATACGACTAGTAACTCATAAAAATCTTATAAATCCATTTAAATGTTAAATATCATCCAGGTTTCTCAAACAAGCATAATTTTAATGAAAAATAAACTTCAACTCCATCATTCGTGTTTTTAACAAACATTATTAAAATAAAAATATTAATAATTTAATAAATTATTTTATTTAAATATCTCGTCACAATTAAATATATAATTTAATTTAATTTTTATTTTTTTTTAAAGTGTCGGTACGCAGACTGTGCGATTTTCAAACTTTGTCAAAATATGTCCCGTTTTTAAAACCAATGAGTTTGGTAGCGCTCAAAAATGAATTTCAAATATTAATAATTATAATTTATTATTATTTATGGTAAGGAAAATTCTCTGGTGTTACACATTCAAACAAATAAGTGTCTTTTGCAAGTTACAACTAAAGGTCAATCTTCTTCTTCACTGGAATAAACTCTGTCTTAACAATCATCATCATTCACACGTTCTTCATCACTTAAATCATGAGGGACGTCTTCATCATCAGTAATACCATCGTCTTCGTCATCAACATCAATGATATTTGGCGGTGCATCAACCTCTGTTTCGTGGCCATCTATATTCAAGGTCACATCACCCAAGTCATTCAAATCAGTGGAAAGTGGTAGATCAGATGAGTTGTCGAAATGTATAATATCAGGAACGGCATCTGACACTATGACACCCCCGTTGGAAAACCTTTTATGATTAACATGTTCAACGACCTTCCTGTTGGGTTTGTTCTTATCTTCAATGTAGAAGACTTGTTTGACTTGTGTTGCGAGAATGTATTGATCATCTTTCCAAAACTCAGCTCTTGTGTCGGTGAGTTGAGTCATGTTGTTTCTATAGATAAGACGTTGTTTACGTAATGTGGGGCGAGTGTCGAACCACTTAACTTTGAACAACACAACACTAAACGACAAATAATGAAACACGAGGATCTGTTGAAGTTGACCATAAGCCATTGTGTTCTCAGGGCCAGGCGCACAAATGCCGTTGTTTTGAGTTGTACGATGTTCATCGCGACTGTGCACGACATACCTCACACCGTCGACTATGCAAGAGTTTAGTGAGATTGGATGCGGTGATGGTCCACAAGCCAAAGCGAATAACTCGTTGGTTTGGATAACCTCTGGGTCTTTGTCATTGTCTACGTGACGTTGACGGATCTATGAGGAATAAAGGATTAGGTACAGAAAACTATTTATAATAATATTATTTTTTTACAGGTAAGTACACAAGATAAGTCTAAGTTTACCATTTCCCAAACCACGCGGAGAATTCTTTTTTCGTGTCTTTGTCAGGATATAATCTGAAAAACGTTCATGGTATTAGAATAAGTCGCTATTGTTAAGAAAAAGAAGTTTCAAAATAAAATAAAAAACGCGTACCTCTTGAACTCGGAAATATACTTGTCGATTTTAGGACTGTTGTTTAGTACATACCATTTCACTTTCTTGAACTCTTGATAAGGGAACGGAATAAACGACTTTTTCCCAAGCGGGTTACATACCGATCGGAACACCTGAAACTGACACGTTGGGGGAGGGGGGTCCACGTTACGGTCGAGACGATTAAATTTAGTGGTAACATCATCCCGAAAATACTTAGAACAGAAATTCAATGCTTCTTGTGCAACATAACCCTCCGCAATCGAACCTTCTGGCTTAGCTTTATTTCGTACATAACCTTTTAGCTCTTTCATGTATCTTTCAAATGGATACATCCACCGGGGGCAGATAGGCCCGCCTTCAACGGCCTCATCAGGTAAATGGATAACCAAGTGAACCATAATGTCAAAGAAATCAGGAGGATATATGAGCTCAAGATCGCACAAAATGTCAACCACCTTTTTTACAGCAGTCAACATGTCATCCACCATTAAAGTTACAGATCAGAGTTGCTTAAACAAGTTACATAGGTCGATCAGTGGTCTTGCAATCTCAACAGGCAAGTATTCCTGAAGTGCGAAAGGAAGTAAACGTTGCATCATTATATGACAGTCATGAGACTTCATGCCCGTTATATTGGTATCGTTATCGGTCACTTTGTGCTTGAAGTTGGATCCGAACCCATCTGGTAGTTTAACACTTTTGATGTACTGACAAAACTTTTTCCTGTTCTCTGGTGTGAAGGAATACGAAGCCTGAGGCTTCTTGCACTTCCCGTTTTTACTTTGGGTGAGCCACAAGCTTTTTCGAATGCCCAACTTTTCCAAGTATTGTCTTGCCTTGACAGTGTCTTTAGATTTGTCATTCATCAACAAAGTGTTCAGGATGGCCTCCAACACATTTTTTTCGATATGCATGATATCTAAATTGTGTCTTAGTGAAAGAAAAGGCCAATACTCAAGCTCGTAAAAAATAGACCGTTTAGACCAGTTAGGCTCAACACGAAAATTGCGTGTTATCTTCACACCCCCAAAATTCTTATGTTTACCGGGCAGTCGATTTGGCAGTGAAGCGTGTTGATCGTGAATCGGGTCCATGGTAAATGTTCTAGGACGGGGCTGGTGTTCGGGTTTACCATTGAATAAACGTGAAGTCCTGGATTTATGGCGGGGCGGTAAGAATCTTATGTGGCCAACATAAACTATTTTGCTTGCCACATGAAGAGATGGAGTGTCGTCATTACATGTAGGGCAAGCCTTGTAACCTTGCCCACTATACCCAGACAAATTACTTCGAGCCGAAAAATCATTGATGGTCCATAAAAGCATCGCTCTCATGGTGAATGCCTCGCCTGTAGCTTGGTCTATAGTACTGACACCATCCCATAAAAGTTTTAGATCATCAATTAAAGGTCTCAAGTAAACATCAATGTCCTTGCCCGGGGATTTAGGGCCAGGAATTAACAGCGTCGGCATTAAAGAACTCTCTTTCATACACAACCACGGAGGCAGGTTGTATGTTGTCAATATCACCGGCCACATGCTGTAAGTCTGACTAAGGTTGTCGAATGGATTGAAACCATCAGCAGCCAACCCTAATCGAACATTTCTTGGTTCTGCTGTAAAATCACCATACTTGGCATCAAATTTCTTCCAAGTCGCACCATCACACGGGTGTTGCATCTTACCGGGCTCCGTACACTTTCCAGTAGCATGCCAAATCATATCCTTTGCACTTTTACTAGACTTGTAAAAACGTTGTAGTCTAGGAATGATCGGAAAGTAATGCAGCACCTTCTTAGGAACTTTCTTCCCTGGCGTGTTAGTGTCTTTCCATCTACTTGTATTACACACCGGACAGAATTTATTGCATAGTATGACGGTGGGAGCTTGAATCCTCTGCTTGGGGGAAAGTTAGTTTGCATCCACTCTAGAATATCATTGAATATGGTATCGGTGATTTTACCTTTGGCCTTATAATGTGTAAACTTTGCCATAAAGTCTAATCGAGTCGCTTCTACAAAACCAGGGTACAGCGGCTCATTGGCACTGCGATATAACTCTTCAAACTCGTTAGCTTGAGTCCTTCTGTTACTTGAGTTGGGAGGAGGTGGAGGAGGAATATAGTCCGGAGGCATATAGGTAAGATCATCAAGTAACGATGTCATGTCACTAATGAAAGGTTGTCTTGTGTTATCTATTATTGGCAGTGGTGGCGGTGGTGGTGGAGGAGGTGTAGGTGTAGGAGGAGCTGGTTCACCATGGTGTACCCATGTTGTATAACTGTTGTCAAACCCAGACTTCATAACGTGGTTCGAAAGAAGGTCAATATGTACCAGGAGTCTTGTTCGACAACGCTTGCATGGACATGGTATCTCATTCAAACGATTCACAAACTTCATGGAATGCTTGACAAAACTGCTAAGACCTAATATAAATTCTGGCTGATGACGCTCTAACCGTGTCCAACTCTTATCAATGAGTACCATAACTGTGTTTTAACGATACATTTAGTTATTATATGCAAATTAATTAACACAAGGAATTTTAAAAAACAATTATTATATATTTCATAAATAATAATATGTATTATATCAAATTATAAAAAATAATTATAAAATATATAATTATTATTTATAAAGTATATAATTATATAATAATATTTATTAAAAGATATAATTATCAAGTATAGAAAATAGTATGTTCACCTAGTGCAACTATGGAAGGCAATCCTAACCCACCCTTTGAATGTTTCGTCTCATATATGAATGTGTATAACCGATTTACTATTTGAGAAAATTTTGGCAGCATTTCCCCTCAACTCCCCAAATATGTGTTTAAAGACATATTCGTAGGAGTAAAGGAGAAACACTGTCGAAATCATCTCAAATACTAAATCGGTTATACGCATTCATATCCTAAATGAGACAAAACATTCAAAAAGCAGTCCCAAACAGGGGACTTTCCGAAGTTAATTCCTAATAAATTAACTTCGGACGGGTTTTCTATAGGTTGATCAATTTCAGACGGGAATTTTCCGAAATTAATCGCTAAAATCCTAAAACATTCCTAAGGCTTAGTCCAATAAAACATTTATATCATATAATAAAAACAGCTTATTCTGATAAGCTTATCAGAATAAGCTGTTTGAAAATAGCTTATCCCAATAAGCTTATCAGAATAAGCTATTTTCAAACAGCTTATTCTGATAATCTTATTAGAATAAGTTGTTTGAAAACAGCTTATCCCGATAAGCTTATCAGAGTAAGCTGTTTGAAAACAGCTTATCTCGATAAGCTTATCAGAATAAGCAGCTTATTCTGATAAGCTTATCAGGATAAGCTGTTTTCAAACAGCTTATTCTGATAAGCTTATCAGGATAAGCTGTTATCAAACAGCTTATCCTGATAAGCTTATTAGGATAAGCTGTTATCAAACAGCTTACTCTGATAAGCTAGGTTAACCTGTTTGAAATCAGCTTATCCAAAAAATATTATTAGAATTTATTCTCATCAAATAGGTAACATAAGGAGTGTTTGGATTTACGTTTAACAAAAATTAACAAGTTTAAACATCCCGGACGACATGTCGCCAGGGAATCTAAAAAAAACTAAAAAAAACAATATGTATTATCAATTACAATTAAAAGTTAAAAAAACATACCGTTAAAGAGTGGTCGGGTCTCGGCTGTGGTCGGGGCGCGGCTGTGGTCGGGGCTCGGCTGCGTTCGGGTCTCGGCTGTGGTCGGGCTCAGCTACGGTCGGGACTCGGCTACGGTGACCGGATATGTAAAAACAAAACCAAATATACTATCAATTATAATATAAGTTATATAAAAAAATCAATTACAATATAAATTATAAAAAAAATTATATAAAAAAAACCTTAAACTATCAATTACAATACAAATTATATAAAAAAACCTTAATATAGATTGCGGTGGTGGTGGTGCCGGTGAATGTAGATGGCGTGGTGGTGGTGTTGGCGACTGGAGATGGTGGTGAGTGGTGGTGAGTGCACGTGTGCAGGTGTGGAGGAGAGTGGTGGTGAGTGGTGGTGGTGAGTGGTGGTGGTGGTGATATAGCAGCGAAGGGTGTGGAGGAGAGTGGTGGTGGTGGTGATACAGCAGCAACAGCGAAGGAGATGAGGGTTTTTTTTTATAAGTGTTGTGAGAAAAGATAAGAAGATCTGGTCAATAAAGTTCCAAAGTTTCCCTGGCGACATGTCGCCAGGGATACTATCTACTTTTGTCGTTTAGCCAAAAACGCGCGTGATTGAAAGTTTTTGGAGGGGTGTGGCAAAGTTTCCCTGGCGACATACCTTTGACTTTTCAACGCATATACACGTACCTAAATTGTTTTGTCGTATCTCCCAAACCTTCCCTGGCGACATGTCGCCAGGGAAACTATCCCTGGCGACATGTCGCCAGGAATAGTCAAATATGTCGCAAGGGATAATTTTTGTGAAAATAAAATTTCTTGTTACTTATGTATTATTATAATTAGTAATAAAATAATAACTATTATTATTATTATTTATAAAATAATAATTATTATTATTACTATTTATAAAATAATTATTATTATTGATAAAATAACTATATCATCCCGGTCAGTTTAATTTCTAAATTCATTCCAATTTATTCCGTTTAGTTTCTTGATTTATTCTAATTAGGTAACCATTTAACATCTAACGTTTAACAAATGCATACCGACTCATCCATTGAACATCTAACATGTAACCAAGACATGTCGAGTCATCCATTGAACATCTAACGTGTAACCAAGACATACCGACTCATGCTTTGAACATCTAACGTGTAACCAAGACATGTCTACTCATCCATTGAACATCTAACATGAAACCAAGACATGTCTACTCATCCAATGAACATCTAACGTGTAACCAAAACATACCGACTCATCCATTGAACATCTAATGTTTAACAAATGCATACCGACTCATCCATTGAACATCTAACGTGTAACCAAGACATGCCGACTCATTTATTGAACATCTAACGTGTAACCAACACATACCGACTCATCCATTGAACATCTAACGTGTAACCAACACATACCGACTCATCCATTGAACATCTAACGTTTAACAAATGCATAACGACTCATCCATTGAACATCCAACGTATAACCATAACAAACTGGGTCATCCATTGAACATCAAACGTATAACTATAACAAACCGGGTCATCCATTGAACATCAAACGTATAACCATAACAAACCGGGTCATCCATTGAACATCTAACGTGTAACCAAGACATACAGACTCATCCATTGAACATCTAATGTTTAACAAATGCATACCGACTCATCCAATGAACATCTAACGTGTAACCAAAACATACCGACTCATCCATTGAACATCTAATGTTTAACAAATGCATACCGACTCATCCATTGAACATCTAACGTGTAACCAAGACATGCTGACTCATTTATTGAACATCTAACGTGTAACCAACACATGTCGAGTCGTCCATTGAACATCCAACGTATAACCATAACAAACCGGGTCATCCATTGAACATCCAACATATAACCATAACAAAACGGGTCATCCATTGAACATCAAACGTATAACCATAACAAACCGAGTCATCCATTGAACATTAAACGTATAACCATAACAAACCGGATCATCCATTGAACATCTAACGTGTAACCAAGACATGCCGACTCATCCATTGAACATCTAATGATTAACAAATGCATACCGACTCATCCAATGAACATCTAACGTGTAACCAAAACATATCGACTCATCCATTGAACATCTAATGTTTAACAAATGCATACCGACTCATCCATTGAACATCTAACGTGTAACCAAGACATGCCGACTCATTTATTGAACATCTAACGTGTAACCAACACATGTCTAGTCGTCCATTGAACATCCAACGTATAATCATAACAAACCGGGTCATCCATTGAACATCAAACGTATAACCATAACAATCCGGGTCATCCATTGAACATCAAACGTAAAACCACAACAAACCGGGTCATCCATTGAACATCAAACGTATAACCATAGCAAACCGGGTCATCCATTGAACATCTAACGTGTAACCAAGACATGCCGACTCATCCATTGAACATCAAACGTATAACCATAACAAACCGGTTCATCCATTGAACATCAAACGTATAACCATAACAAACCGGGTTATCCATTGAACATCTAAGGTGTAACCAAGACATGCCGACTCATCCATTGAACATCCAACGTATAACCATAACAAACCGGGTCATCCATTGAACATCAAACGTATAACCAACACATGTCGAGTCGTCCATTGAACATCAAACGTATAACCATAACAAACCGGGTCATCCATTGAACATCTAACGTGTAACCAAGACATGCCGACTCATCCATTGAACATCTAATGTTTAACAAATGCATACCGACTCATCCAATGAACATCTAACGTGTAACCAAAACATACCGACTCATCCATTGAACATCTAATGTTTAAAAAATGCATACCGACTCATCCATTGAACATCTAACGTGTAACCAAGACATGCCGACTCATTTATTGAACATCTAACGTGTAACCAACACATGTCGAGTCGTCCATTGAACATCCAACCTATAACCATAACAAACCTGGTCATCCATTGAACATCCAACGTATAACCATAACAAACCGGGTTATCCATTGAACATCAAACGTATAACCATAACAAACCGGGTCATCCATTAAACATCAAACGTATAACCATAACAAAACGGGTCATCCATTGAACATCTAACGTGTAACCAAGACATGCCGACTCATCCATTGAACATCAAACGTATAACCATAACAAACCGGGTCATCCATTGAACATCAAACGTATAACCATAACAAACCGGGTCATCCATTGAACATCTAACGTGTAACCAAGACATGCCGACTCATCCATTGAACATCTAATGTTTAACAAATGCATACTGACTCATCCAATGAACATCTAACGTGTAACGAAAACATACCGACTCATCCATTGAACATATAATGTTTAACAAATGCATACCGACTCATCCATTGAACATCTAACGTGTAACCAAGACATGCCGACTCATTTATTGAACATCTAACGTGTAACCAACACATGTCGAGTCGTCCATTGAACATCCAACCTATAACCATAACAAACCGGGTCATCCATTGAACATCCAACGTATAAGCATAACAAACCGGTTCATCCATTGAACATCAAACGTATAACCATAACAAACCGGGTCATCCATTAAACATCAAACGTATAACCATAACAAACCGGGTCATCCATTGAACATCTAACGTGTAACCAAGACATGTCGACTCATCCATTGAACATCAAACGTATAACCATAACAAACCAGGTCATCCATTGAACATCTAACGTTAAACTATTGGCGGGAAAACGTTGGCGGGAAAATATTGGCGGGAAAATGTTAACCATTTCCCTCACTTTTTGACCATAAAAGTATTCACACACACTTATCATCAGCAGATCACACACACACACTTATCATCTCCTACCAAACTCACCACCACCACCACCTGATTTGGTAGCAGATGGATCCCCGTGAAGCTTATAAGTGTACATGTGGAAATGGATATATAGTGTTGAGACAGTCACATCAACACCATAGCTTTGGTAAACTTTATTATGCATGTCCTCTTTAGAAGGTAAACAATCTAAAGTATTTATATTTATGTAATATGTGTGATTTTTAAAATAACATGTCATGTCATTTTTTTTATTTTGTAACAGCCAAAAAAATAAGATTATGGATGTGGAAATTTTATATGGAAGGATGATCTAGATCTCCAACTCCGTATAAGATCTTCCTCTAGATCTTCAACACCTCAAGGTTCTCCTTCAAGGCGTTCAATACATCCAAGTTCTTCTACAGGATCTTCTGAATCTGCAACCACTGAGTGCTCAAATTGCAAGATCAAAGATCTAAAGATAAAGATGTTAGAGGCAAGACTAGAAATGGAAAGGCATCATGAAGACCACGCATGTCAATCGGCTGCAATACTTCATGAGCTTTTAAATGAAATGGAAAATCTTAGCGTTGAGTAGTAATCGGCTGCACTACTTCACGAACTTTAAGTTGATTAGTAATGTCTGTTTTTAAGTTTTCCATTTGATTCCACAAGGGCTATGTATAATATTATGAATAAATAAATGTTTGTTTTACAAATGTCTCATTTTTATTATATAAACGTCGCAAAAATAAAATAACATTGGATCGATAGTTAAAATAATAATTATTTGGAATAAATAAATATTTGTTTTATAAATGTCTCATTTTTATTATATAAACGTCGCAAAAATAAAATAACATCGGATCGATAGTTAAAATAATAATTATATCGAATAATTAATAGTTTTTCATAACAAGCAAAAACTAATTAAATATATGACAGGGAGTTTCCCTGGCGACATGTCGCCAGGGAAACTTTTGGGATTTGGCGGGTAAAAGCCCGCCACACATTTTGTGCTTAACTTTGAAACTAATTACGTATGGCAAAGTTTTCCCTGGCGACATGTCGCCATGGATAAGTTTGACAGGTTATTAGCAAAAATAATTTTTGTTAAATACGATGGACGAAGTTTCCCTGGCGACATGTCGCCAGGGAAACTTTGGAGGGAAAATTTCGCGCTCTTTCACTTGGTATCTGATTTTGGACGGATTATCCCTGGCGACATGTCGCCAGGGAAACCCTAGTCAAACTTTGACCAAAAAGTAAATCTGCTTTAACGACACGTCAGCAATGTCGCCAGGGAAAAGGGGTTATCCCTGGCGACATTCTGTCGCCAGGGAAACCCCCGTCACCTGTTCTTTGTTTTTATAACAATGCAATATAAAGCATAAACATAAGCAAGTACTGAAATGAAATGAATACAGCGGAATAAGTGAATGTCCTGGAAAACCTGGTTAAGACTTATAAAACTAGTTTTATATTTCCTGAAAAGACTTATGTTTAGTTTATTCTGGAAACTGTATTTTAAATATGCCCGGAGCTCATATAGGTCATGATTTAACAATGTACATGAATACTTAGAGGGGTGACCTCATCATGCAATTAGAGGGGCTTCCTCTAATTATGACAATATAAGTGGAGGGATCAGCTCCTGTAACGGATGTAAGGCACACACCGCAGTTACCATAAAATATTAGTACTTGTCCTAGGATGCACCCATTCGCCCCACATGATAATAATAACAAAACCTACAAAAATCATAAAAATCATAAAATCAAGAAAATCCAAAAGTATTTTTCATTTTTCAAAAAGGCATGTCTTTTAGTAAGATAATTTTTCTGGCCTTCGAAATGTCGATTAAAATTGACACGGCGATATAATAGAGTTCGTATAAAAGTTGTAAATATTTTAAAACATGACTTTATGGCTTGTAGTTATTTCAGACTACAACCCGCTTTGCGCATTAAATTCACTTATTTCTTCGGGAAACGTTGGCTCAGAACGGGAATTAGTTTTCTCGGGTATGGTTTACTCTAAAACAGTATAAGGGATCAAGTTTACTTTATAACTTGGTCTAACACAAATTAGTGTACGTTTTAGTGCATTTGTTTATTAAAATAAGAGAAATCTTATTGCCACCAGAATCGTATTTTCAAAACCCTAAACGGAAAATATCTTCATGGGTATTTGACTCTTTAAACAACGACTACAGCTCTTTAAATAGAAAACGGGTCATTGTTTAAGGGGGAGAAAATATCAAATCGTCTTTGTCATCAATACGGTCTTCAAAAGTTTTTCACCAAAACAAAACAGTTAATTTGTTCTATATCAGTTTGATGTGTGCTTTCTGTGATGCGTACTTTTCGTGCCTTAGAATTCTTGCATATGTTTCACGAGATTGATTTTTTATGTGTGCGAGATTAATGATGTCTCAAGAAATAACGGGCATTAGGGTATAAGGGCTTATGAGTGTTTATTAATAGTTAACGAGAGTTTAAGAGATAACGGGCGTTAGAAAGAGGTTAGTGAAAACCAAATTAATATTTATTATTCACACAGATGGATACAATATCATGCGACATCACTTGCTTCAGAAGTTGATCATTTTGGCGTAAACTCGTTCCATTTCAACTAAACCGTTTTCATAAGCATCATCCATTTCATTGAAAACACGTTGAACTTCATTTAATTCTAAAAATAAATCTTGATCAATATTGCTAAAACACGCTTTAATATTGTCCACAAGCGGAATAATTTCATCTCTCTTTTCTTTCCCTCTTGCGATCGCAACACCAAACAACCCTAAGGGTTTCGTTTGGTTTTTCGGTTTAAATGCCATGGAAAACACCGTATGAGCTTCTTCATGACCGGAAACCCGATATCTCATTTCTTCATGTGTTTGGTGCACTTTGTTATCCGAATACTAACAGTGAGAATTTGGGAAACTTCAACCGAAGGCTGATATAGGAATTTTCATTGGTTACTCACCCACAAAGAAAGAAAGCTTACCGAATTTATAACCGTCGTCTTGGCAAAATTATAGAAACATTTGATGTCGTTTTTGATGAGTTGACAGCAATAGCTTCTGAGCAACGCAACTCTGAACCCGCACTTCATGAGATGGGAACCGGTACTATTAGTTCCGGATTAGTTCCCAACAATCCTACTTCTACATCAAGTATGAACAAAATTTAAACATGGAAACATTTATCAACTGAGCTAGAAGGAAGATACTATCCAATTACCAAACACAAACTTAGTATCGGAGAGGCTTAAAAATATTATAAATTCATAATGGTAAGGATAAAATGAAGCTTCAACCTAACATAACAAATAAAGGGGTCAAACTTACTGTATTTCGATGACTTCTTGCAACAATGAGGTTGAGGAATCCACATATACAAGAAAATGCTTCTGCCATTCGAACATTTTATTGCATCTCTGACATAACTGGTTTCACAATTCAGGTATAAGCACATTAAGAAGATCCTAGTTTCAGTAAGTTTGTGGGTACTGTTTTAAGAGCTCACCATTCTTTTGGTTGTACGTTTTTCGACACTTAGGAACATACCAACTCACCCATTGTTGAAGCCATTACGAGAGAACCTTCCACATGCTACTCATAATACTTGAAAGAGTTTTGGTTCTCGGCTGAAGTAGACCAAACTTCTTCAAGTATCACCTTCAACCTTTCCACCCATCCACAACCGCTCGCCTTCAACTTCAATGACTTTGCCAGAGTCATTGGTCTAGCAGTCAACGAGGACATGACCGTTGTGCCAAGCAGCGCCACTGTGAAGAAAGCTCTGGCCACCCTACGACCTCATGACGATGATGATAAACCCTTCTCATCCCTCTCCTTCTTAAACAAATCCCTGATAAAGGTCAACTACTTCTCACCTATTTGGAGGACCCTAATGTCGTACATCATCAAATGTCTGGGTGGGAACCAAGGTTCACATGACCAGCTGAATGGATCTCAGCTGGCAATTGCTTACAGCCTTATATGGGGGCTAGACATAGGGATCGCCCATATCCTCTACACTGATCTCATAGCCAAGCTAGAGAACAAAGGGAAGAAGAACCGTTTGGCCACCATATGCTACACCAGATATCTCTCACTCATCATTGAGGATATCCTTGGTAAAACCTACAACAATGAAGAACTTCACTCCTTCTCTTCTTTTGCAAAGCAATTCCCACGAACAAGAACAAATTCATCGAATTAGGGTTTATACCGTATCACCAAGATATAGTCTAAAGTAAGACTATATTTCGTTATTGTACACACGTATTACAACGAGTTAACCGTAATGCTAGTACGTGTAAACTGAGCTTCAACGTCTAGTGGAAAAATCAACCTAACAACACTAGATAGAGGCTAGGACTTAACAATCATTCTGACAGAATGATCGGGATGTAATTTCTCAACTTATGTCAACATCAACCTAGAAAGATAATAACACAAATATTTAGGATAGGTAGAAATAGTATGTTAGTAACAATGTGGAGGAACTAGTAGCCAAATATATCAAGTTGTTCAAATACAACATAAAGTTCAGATTCATATAGTCAATTAAATTTTCATATAAAATTATAGAATTCACCTAAACCTGCATAGTTTGTGGCATGGAATATAACCTCCTTAATAGCAGAGTTTCGCACCTATGGCTGCTAGCGATCTTAATTTCCTAGTTTTTTTCATATTTAGGCTCCTGTCTAAGCCTTTAATATACATACATAAGTGGACTTTATTTATAGAACCCATCTTAGTGACAGAACTTGCATAACTCTTGTTTTTTAAGGCGCACATATATGTTTGAAGGCGTTCATGTATGTTTTTTTAGACGTACATGTATGTTTTTGGATGTGTACACATACATGCAAGTACATCTTCAAAAACGTATATTTTTTAAGACGTGCACATACATGCATGCACGCCTTCAAACATGTATGTTTTTAGATATCTTTTTCTTTTAATTTTGACAAAGTAACTTCAAATATGCTTCGTGAATACAAATGTGCTCAAAAACATACATGCTCACCTTCAAACATACATGTACGGCTCAAAAAACAAGAGTTCTGCGAGTCCTATCACTAAAATAGGTTTTGTAAATAAAGTTACACTACATATGGAAGTCACATATATACATGAGAAAGCCAGAAAGGCAATGCGATGAGTTAGACTAAGCTTTTTGTCGAACTCAATTTCTACTTAATAAACCTTGGAGGAGTGCTTTTGAGATACCCAAATCTTCACAACTCTCCATATACTTATATAGTTATGCCAGTAATTCGTAACCTAGACCACCAATATCATAAATTTAGCCAAAAATAAATTACCAATGAGTCAATGACAATACACTCTTTTTAACAAACAGTTGACACTTGATAAAAGTATTTAGTTACTTACTCATTTCGTAAAATCAACATAGACATTTAATTCATAATGTTTTATCCTTTCAACGTCAAAATGTCATAAGAACTGATATAATATTCTCAAAACATAACAAATGACTAACTTGTGATTATGAAAGTAGGTTAGCCCAAGAAAAAAAGAAAAGAAAACTCTACCTAATAAAATAAAACCAAACTAAAATAAAATAAAAGAAAGACTAAACCAACAAAACACTACTTAATTAGGATCAACTTTCTGATGTAAGGTGGATGCCTTCCCTTTTAAAGCTGCCATTACAATATCCTGTGGATCTTTATGAGCTTCTTTCAACTTTACTTTCCCGTTTCCTTTATACCTTAGCATTTTTGGAAGAGTGTTTTTAATATGTGACATAATTGGGGTTCGTTTGGGTTCAACATGAGTTGATAGTGAAACCCATAGATTGTCAAAGTGAATGCAGGCACATATACTGCAAGTAAAATGACCAAAACCGTCACCTCAGTTTTTGGATAATACCCTTGGGTTACCGCCGTAACTAACAACGTAAATGTGCAACAACATGCTAACAGCCAGCCATAAAATCTCACATGTTGAAGGTTAGTTTCTTCTATAAATCTTCATCATCTTCCACCTTCCAATCTTTTTTTCCTATAAAACTACAACTTAAATACATTTTTTTTCTCTACAACTAGTTTAACACTTCCAAAACATCAAACTAATAGTAATAATCATACTTGGTTCCCAACAACTCCGTTTGGTGGCTGCTAAAACCCGTCGGTTATGTTCTATACAATGGGTGATCGCAACAATAATATCCCATCATTTATTTCAACAAGGAGCTCTTTTTGTTTTGACAACGGTGTTGCCTTGGGCTAACCTACTTTCATAGTCATAGTCATTATTTCTGGTTCACTTGTGTTATATGTGCCACTGCTTCACTATGGCCGGTAATCATAAGGTGTCGAGTGAGTTCACTGAGAGATACAAGGATTTGTTAGATAAATTTTTCAAGATGTTAATGAGATTCTTAGGCTTAGGGGCATTGGTATAATATTTGTTTACCACACTAACGACGAGTTAAATAAGCCATCACCACACACGAGTGATTATCTGGCAATGTATTGGTTAGTGGGGTTCATCACGGCTTTCGTGAGGGAAAGCTATGATATTTGTCTGGTACAAATATCATAGCTTTCCCCCACGAAAGTCGTGATGAACGTCACTAACCAATACACTGCTAAATAATCACTCGTGTGTGGAGATGGCTTATTTAGCTCGTCGTTAGTGTGGTAAACAAATAGTATACCCAATGCCCCTAAGCCTAAGAATCCTATTAACATCTTGAAAATTTTATCTAGCCAATCCTTGTATCTCTCAATGAACTCACTCGCCACCCTATTATTACCGGCCATATTGAAACATTGGCAGCCATAGTGAAACAGTGGCAGCCATAGTGAAACAGTGGCAGCCATAGTGAAACAGTGGCAGCCATAGTGAAACAGTGGCACACATAAAACAAGCGAACCAGAACAAGTGACTGTGACTATGAAAGTAGGTTAGCCCCAAGGCAACACCGTTGTCAAGACAAAAAGAGCTCCATGTTGAAATAAGTGATGGATATTGTTATGATATTGTATAGAACATAACCAGCAGCTATCAAAAAGAGTTGTTGGGGACGAAGTATGATTATTAATATAAATTTGATGTTTTGTAAGTGTTAAACTAGTTCTAGAGAGAAAAATGTATTTGAGTTGTAGTTTTAAAGGAAAAAAAGATCGGAATGTGGAAGATAATGAAGATTTACAAAAGAAAATAACCTTCAACATGTGAGTTTGATTTGTGAACAATCGTGGAAGAATAAGCATTTTATAGAAGCAAGTAACCTTCAACATGTGAGTTTTCACAGGGGGCTATTAATGCCCTGTGAGTAGGAGCTATAACAGGTACAGGGGGCTATCAATGCTAGGCTTTTTTCAAAGACCTGACATATTGCCAAAATGAGTTTATAATATTTTACTGATAATTGAAGATGTAGATGAGTGCAAGCTCCCAAACTAAGTGCAGCATGTTTACATTCTAGGTTCCAACTCAAAGCAAAGTAAAATGGCAATAAAACATGAGGGTTTGATTGTGGGCTAAACCCACAAAGCAAGCTTAATTAATTGATAACAGCACAATATATATATCCACCATTCAGCATTTTTAAAATATAGGGTTTCGCCGGTAAATAAGCACGTATATGCGTTAAAAATGCAACAAATTAAGACCTACATAAGAGTGACAGATCATTTTTATCGGCTAAAAGAGAAAAAGAAACTAACTTCTTCTCACAAATTAAATTAACGAGATAGAGAAGTACAAATAAATCTACCTAAGCTCTAATATTCCAACTTTCTAATTAATATCTCTGAAGATACAAAGACCTCCATGAGATTACCATCAGGATGTTTGCAAGAAACCCACATACTTGCACAAATTAAGCCACCGGTGACTACAACGTCAATAATTAAGAGGAAACCTCAATCATCGTCCTATTAGAGAATCTAAAGTAAGACGTAAGTGAAGCATGGTTATTGCAGGGATCTGTGAAAACACATATCCTTACAGCCTTACTGAATAGAATAGGGTTGTCACAACAATCACAACAATCACAACTAACCCTTGCTAATATTAAAAACAACCATAGTATAGGCATGTAGTGTATATTCACGAACAAAATTAATAACCATGTGTTCGAATAATTAAGAAGGTAGTCTAGCTCACGGAGAACAGCGTTGCCAAGAGAAAAAAGTAGGCATATGAATATATCCGATATGACAAATTTTTCTAGTCGTCGCCGGTTGTATAATTCGTAACCCGCATGTTTTAGTTTCTTGGTGAAATCGATCTCAAAATAGTAGTTCATGTTGATGTGTTTTTGAGAAGCTATGAATATAAAAAGTGATAGCCTATAGTAATGGTAGCACTAGCCTGTACTATTTCTTACAAACCTGCATTGTATTGATATTGGTTTGTTGGCTCATCGTCACTATTTTGTGTTTGAAACTCATCATAAGTTACTTGTACTAGTCATACAAGAAGATCAAGAACTAGGCCATAAATATCGCAGACAGCATGTAAATTTCAAATTGTTATTTTTTGTTCCTTTTTATGCAGAAATGTAAATTTTAAGCTCTGATTCGTTAAGAGTTTTAGACAAGCTCGTTTCAGTTTAGAACTATTTTGGTTAACAAATTTTTATAAGTTCAAAGTTCTGTATGTTCAAACAAAAGAGAAAGACTCTTTTATAATAGTTGAAAATAAGACTAAATAGCACAAAACTATTCGGGATTGACATGCAAATGATTCGAAATGGATTCAATTTACGTGAGTCCAGATCGAGCTCCAATACACTACTTGATTCATAAGGCTCGCAAACTTTACGAAGCTTAAGCTAAATAATACTGCATATAATTAATATATATGATATGTATACGAAGCGAGTATAACCGACTTTGATATAACGATTATTAATAGAGCTTAAACTTGAAATGTAGGTTCGATCGAGCTTGAGTAGAGTTGCTGGAACTGAAACTCAAACTTTCAGTTGACTTTTGAGCTCAAAGTTTATCGATAGACATGTTGATGTGACGATCGATTGTTGAGTGTGGATGTATGGAGGCTTTTAGTGTATCGATAGGCTTTTAGAGACTTGGGTACTATTGAGCCACGGGCAAAAAGTTATGCCAAAGCCTAGGTACCAATGGTGAGTCGATGGTGCCTTTAACGGTGTCGTTTGTCGACACCGTTGGCGAACGAAAGATACACACCACCTAACTTTCTAAAGGTTGTACATTATACTTTAATCGTTGTATCATATAATTTCTTGTGGATTAATACGTAGATACTTTTACCCATAAGGAGGGCCCTTATATCCATCATCAAGAAGACAAGAAGTAAATGTAAACGACCGAAATTTATAGGAGGACCTATACTCATCTGAATCCCAAAAATTTACTACTTGTAACACTAAAAAGTAAAAAGTAATATGTAAATTCATTTAATGAACAGTAAATAATCGGTCAGATGCGTGTGAACTTATTCAAATTCACTAGTATAACACACCAAAAAGTACTCTGTTTTCTTTTAACAAAAAAAGCACTCTGTTTGTAAACTCATTAATGGATAGTAGTAAATAATTAGTCAGATGCATACGAACTTAGTTCAAATTCACTACCAACCTACTGCATCATCTGAATTTTGTCATATTATGCCAACAAATTAATAGAGCTTGAACTTGAAATACGTAGGTTCAATCAAGCTCGAGTAGAATTGCTCGAATTGACACTCAAAGTTCGAGTTGAGTTTGTTTGGAGCTCGATTTTTAGTAGTCAATTCAAGTATAGAAATCTATAACTATAATCAAATTTTTGGAATAAAGAGAATATGTAATAAATGCATTTTTCTTAAATTGTGTTTTTTTTTTTTTTTTTGTCGGGGTTAATGATTTTAAAACGGATGGAGTATAATTGAAGCCTTTCTGGCCATGACCATTCTACTATGGTGAGTGAAATGGTAGAGACTAGAGACTGCTTGTCCAGGGAGGTTGAACGAGACTCTTGACAACAATGGTTTGCGCAACGTCAGTTTAACCACACATAGGTCAAAGATAAGACTAGTTGTTACCCAACTGTGCCGAGATTAGAATTGACTCATTGAGTTGTCAAGTATCTGATATTGTATGAAACAAATTAATCATTTGGCCAGGAATGAGGTCTCGGAAACACATATTTTATAACACGCCCATTATCAGATATATGGCCCAGTGGTAGCCGAGAGATTGAAGATCTAATGCTACTTGACGGACGCCGTTTTAGACCGAGTGGCCATGGGGTAAGTAGATGTTGGACCAACCTGTGCAGGAGCAACAACTATAAGAGCCACGACAGAAATGGTGGCCGAAATGAGGAAGGGGCCTCAGATGACGATGAAGAAGATGAAGCAAATGGCTCCACGTGATGGGAAGCCGATAGCAGTGACTACCCACATATGTTGTACTCCGTAGTCAGCAAGGGTGCTTCTGTTATTGAGCTTCATTCCAGTAAAAATAGCTTTTGGCTGGGTACAAGGCGTTACAATTTAGATATATTTTGCTTCACTGCGGCAATGATGTTGGCCTTACAACTAACAAAGCTAAGAGAACGTCTTCACAATGGCGACTCTCCTAACGTATACCTTGAACGGACTAAATAAGAAGTTTTTTGGGTAAGATTTCATAGAACATTCTCGTTGTCGATGTGCTGAAAGCTAAAGCTACATTTATCTGCACTGATAATCCCAATTGAGAAACCAAATCACATGACATAGGTAGCTTCCAACGACGAACTCTTCAATCTACGCAAACAACTTATATCCACTCAGTCACTCACTAAAACTCCATAGTTTAGACTCTATCTCTTATTTGTATCAACTTTTGCTTCTACGTCTTATCAAATCGTTCATAGCAACCAAAGTAAATCCTATTAACAAAGCATTCATGGACACTGTACATACAAAACACAATGGACCTATATACACATCATCAACTACCTGTTCAAAATAGACAAAACCTTCAGATATTTATAGGCTCTTACCAGCATCAAACTATTTGAATACACAAAATTGTTTCACATTTTTGTAGTCCAAAGTAATCTCATACCAGCAGCATCAAACACTGCAAATCACCGTAACAGGTTGAAACTACAGTTGGTAGAAACCCGCAACGAAATAAAAAATGGACTCAATTCGTAAAACATGACAAACCACAGGGATAGTTAACTATGGTGATTGGTTAGTTACAATCTCTAAAGCAAAACAATGACTAAAGTGCCACTTTCTTACAACTTACGGATACACAACGCTCATCTACTCACTCACAATACTACACAATTTATTTAATTTTTTTTGCTAAAACCGTCTCGTCTCTTGAGAGCAACGATACTTAAAAGTTAAAACATGTAGATGAGGAGTAAATTCAAAACAATAGAGTGTCTAATATTCTTGTAAACCTGAACGGAAACAAATATTCATCTACTCCGTATTAGAAATGGATGTCATCATTTTACAGATGATGTTTTATGTTGGTGGTCGATAAGGTCTTTACCGGAACACTAACATAAATATCATATGTAAAAGGATACCATTCATTCGCAAACTAACAAAACCCTACTTAATGAGGATCAACAACTTTCTGATGTAGACGTGGATGCCTTCCGTTTCAAAGCTGCCATTTCAATATCATGGGGATCTTTATCTTCCAACTTTTCTTTTCCTTTATACCTTACTAAAATAAAAGACTGTGACTATGAAAGTAGGTTAGCCGTTGTCAAGACAAAAAGAGCTCCATGTTGAAATAACTGATGGGATATTGTTGTGATCACCCGTTGTATAGAACTCCAGTTTAAGGTGGTAGTAGTGTAGTCCAAGGTCAGATTTTAACAAAAAAACATATGTGAAAAATGGTTTTTTGGTTCGTGAATTAAAAAACAAAACAGCAAAAGATTTGTGTTCTTGTTTTGGAAGAGAGATATGGATGGTTTTAGTGGTATGTGTTGTGTTTTGTTATATGATATCCGGTTTACGTTTGTGCCGAGTTTTACACATTCAGATAAATTGTGGTTTGGCCCAAGTTATATGTAAACAATAGTGGATGATATGATAATGAAATTTACACAATATTGGTGAGTATGGGTTAGAAAAAGCCCAAATAAACTGAAGAAATCGAAAATCGAATCCGAACTCAACTGAAAACAATCGAACCGAATTTGTCAAAATTGAACCGAACCGAAATACAAATTCGTTTTTCGGATTGGATATGGATTTGGCTATCGGAATCGAAAATTGAACCAAAAACCGAATTTAGAGTATATTTTTAAAATAGATAGTGCAATTCAGGTTATTCGGAGAAACCGAAAAACCGAACCGAATTCAATTTAATTTCTAGGTTCGGTACGGTTGAATTCTAGTTCGGTCGATTTTTTATAAAAAGTTCAACCAAATTGAATAGACCAAACAACCACAAAACCGAACCCTATTTGTGAGAGTTAAATTGGTGTAAAAATAGTTGTGCATAGTTAACGCTCCAAGTTTTTAATATGATCGCTTTTAATCTTTAAGGTAGTGTTTATATGACTCTTCAAAGCTGTATGTGGTTTCGCCAAATTATACACGGAGATTTTTTCAATTTTGAAACTGCAGTTGACAAGTCGTAGCCTGTAGAAAATTTTGGTGTGCAATTATCGTATCTGCCAAAAGATTGTGCATGCATTTTCAAAGTTTCATCAATGTTATCCAGGAATGATAATAGCGATTTGCGCATCAAAGTTTCACATAGGGATCGTGCTTGCATTGTTGTAAGGATTGCACTTGCAACTAAACAAAACCAAATGAACGGCTTTTCCGGTTTACTCCTGTAAGAGTAAAGAGACGACGGTATATGACACGGTCACACCGCAAATGTATATCACAACGTCAATTAAGGACGAAAACTTAAAGGATTTGCAGAGGCTCCCCTCCCCACACACAAAAAAAAAAACAAATAGAATATTATACTTTGGTCCTTCCAATAATACTTGTCAAGTTTCATACTATGTAGCTATGTTGCACCGGGACGGATACGAAAACGGGGACGGGAACGGGACGGTAGGGGTGAGCATGGTGTGGTGCGGTGCGGGTTTTGGCAAAAATGAAACTGCATCCGCAGTTGCGGTTTTTTCAAAAGTGAGAATCCGCACCGCGCGGTTTTTTGCGGTTTCGGTTTTTGCGGATTTTTGCGGTTTTTATGGGTTTTGCGGATGTTAACCGCACCGCACCACCGCTTATGATTTATATACTTGATGCGGATTTTTGCGGTTTTTGATTCACAATGTACGTATTTTCGGTTATAACAGTGCATATATTTAATGTAAACACACACATTATTTAGAATATTAATGATATTATGCACTAAAACTCCTATAACACACGTTAAATAATCGATATGTCGTTTTTTGGTTTTATATAATTACTATGCGGTGCGGTGCGGATTTGGTGGTGCGGTTTTAAGGGTAAAACCGCAACCGCACCGCATTTGGGGTTTTTCTTTTTTCTTAAAACCGATCCACCGGTTTTTGTTGTGGTGCGGTTATTGTGGTGCGGTTTTGCGGTTTGCGGTGCGGTTTGTGCTCACCCCTAGAGGACGGGTACTTAGAATCGTTAATGTCCTAAAATACAAGAAACGGGTACGGCTAAAAACGTTTGTAAATTTTATATGATTATATATATATTTATTAATAAAATAAACAATTAGTATAAATTTATTTTAAAATAAACATATTTCAAAACTAATGAGCATGATCCTATAACTTCTGTTATCTAAACTTAGTTATCGATATCATGCTATCACTTTTTCTCAATTGATACAACCATTTTTATAAAGTATTTTAATTACTTGAATTTATTGGATTATCTATTGGATCCATGTCTCTTCCATGTCACGTATCAAAATAGTAAACATACTTGTTGTATATCATTTTCTGATACGAACCTATCTCATACTAGGCTCGTAATCGGTTCATAAGTTCCAAGTGTAGAACTCACTCAAAAAGCTAGCTTGTTTGAGGAGGGGACACGTAGACATTATAAACCATCAACCATTCCCATACATGGCCGATGTGGGATCATAACATTACCCCACCCTTTGAAGAACCAACGTCCTCGTTGGTCACGGCTATGTTGGTCACGGTTGGCACCCCCTTTGGGTCCAAGCCACCACTCCGAGCTCGTTGGTCACGACTATGTTGGTCACGGTTGGCACCCCCTTTGGGTCCAAGCCACCACTCCATAGGCCACCACTCCGAGTGTTGGAACCTCGTAAGGTAGGGCTAGCTCTGGTACCAATTGATACGAACCTATCACATACTAGGCTCGTAATCGGTTCATAAGTTCCAAGTGTAGAACTCACTCAAAAAGCTAGCTTGTTTGAGGAGGGGACACGTAGACATTATAAACCATCAACCATTCCCATACATGGCCGATGTAGGATCATAACATTTTCAGAGGGATGGTTATTGGTACCCCTCCTAAATGGATTCCAATACCCCCTAACTTTTTGATTTTTTTTATTTTTTTTTTATTTTTTTTTTTAATTTTATAATTTTGTTCTTGTTATAAAACTATGAAACGGAAAATACGGAATGAAAAATATAAAGTTTAACATGTCCAAAACAGTAAACTGTCAAAAAATACGGAACAGAAACTGACAGAAAATTGTGTTGTACTATAATAGGGGGGACAAAAGGGGTATTGTAATTACTTTTTGTACTTTTTGGTCAAAAAGGGTATTAGTAACATAACCCTTTTCAGATCTACTTTTTCAAGAATTTTATTCTACAGTATGTAACATAATCTTAAATTTGAATCGGAAACGCGATCAATAGCCAAGAAACGTTTCCCAAACGTTTGTGTCTCAACAACTGGCGTTTCCATTTTACATGAAACGTTTCCCTTTTCTTAGAAATGTTTCCGGCGCGTTTCCGGCCGTTTCCCGTTTCCGAAACGTTTTCGGAACAGGCACGGCACCCGAAAGGCGTTTCCGTGCAACATAGCTATGTAGATTACAAGAAATTTAGTCAAAAGATTTTGTCAATACAAGCACATTTACTACTAATCACGTGAATTTAAAACTCATCATCCTTATATTCTGTTAAACGAAAAGCTACTAAAGTTTTCAAAACCTCTCCAAACTTGTTTGCCATCAACAGTTTGTCATTTTTTTTGTATGTTAAATTAAGATATCTCACCAACTGTTTAAACAAGAAGATGGATGGTAGAATGATTTGGAATATTGGTCAAGAATAAAGTTGTCCTTGAGTTGTGTCTTAGGTAAATACAGAGTTTGCTGATGCGCGAAAATATCTTTCTTATCTTGAGTCTTGGCCTTCACATTTTCGACGGTGTCGATGCCTTCCACTTCTAAATCCATAGCCTTAAATGTGCGAATCAATTGGAGAGATTTTGTATATGAAAAGTTATTGATTTGAGTTTCGACTCGTTCTCACTTTAGTGGGTATGTTTCATCGGATCAGAATCATAGCTAACCATTTTCATTTATAAAAAAAATTTAAAAAATTAAATATCTCGAAACCGGTAATTGTTACGTAAAATAAAACAAAACATATATAATCGCGACGAGAACTAAGTGAACTTTTTCTAGAGAGACACTTATATACGCATTAAAATTACAGAGTGATCGGTATCTTACTAAACACTTTTAAAAGTTAACTGTTACTGTTAACGCTATTTTTAATAAAAATTGAAAAAGATTGATGAGTTAGCGTTGGGATGAACATGTTAGTTTCGTCACCAAAGTGTCAATATTGTTATAGTGGAATTTTCTCCGTAGTATAATAGTTACCTCACTAACAAAATTCATTTCAATGTACAAAAGTTACATAAATAATTTTTGTCACTACGATATGAAACAGTTTCTAAATTCAAATTTCAATAATATATTTCTCTTTCAATTTTTTAAAATTTTTACATAATTATTTTTTAATTTTAATTTAAAGTTTAATCATATTACCTTTTTCAATTTATAAGTATATATAGACAATTTTAACACAAAGTTAAAAATATATATATATGAAACTTACGCACCATATTCTGCAAAATTTACAATCTTTTCCAACATCTCATAGTACCAATGCAAGCAAAGATATATTTTACCGGGGTGAGTGAGGAGTGTTTAAACCCTTTTAAAGATCGTGACGAGTAATGTAAATATTAAATATCTTGTTTAAAAGTTATTGTTAAATTTTTATTAAGGTCTCACCTAACTAGATTGTAATGATGAATAAAAATGGAAAGTATCAACTATCATATAGAATGAAAAATAGAAAGAAGAAAAAATAGGAAAACTGAGTTCAATATAATCAAAGCAAACCAGTTTTTGTTTAATTGACCCGAAAATTGTTAGGTGCATGTTGTTTAGAAAATAAAGTTTCATTGAGAATAATTCATTGACTTCTATGCCACATTGTTGTTTAGTTTGGCATATTTAGATTGTCAGGATTCTTGATTCTTGTTAATGAAGGTTTTTGATGCAACCAAATTTGCAATCATATTATGGCAATGGCATAGTCCAAAATGGCTACCTGTATATTAACCTTTATATAAAGGAGGAGAATCACGCATCCATAGGAGTAGTGATTCTCCTCACAAACCGCTTTTTATAATACTATCTCTCTCTCACAACCAACAAACCCTCTCACAACCAAAACACACACTAGCACCTACACCTTTCCGTTATTTGATTTTACGGATCCCATTATGCATTCATTGATCCCCGTTGTTGGTTTGTGAGGTGTTAATTTGGCCTTTCGCCGATTAAATAATTAGGGGTTAATTGGATGTTTTCCCCCTCCCGTTAATTGCGATTGTCCGGTCGTTGGTTTAATTGAGGGTTAATTGGCCTTTCGTTGGGGTTAATTGGATGTTTTCCCCCTCCCATTAATTGAAATTGTCCAGTTGTTGGTTTAATTGAGGGTTAATTGGCCTTTCGTCAATTAAATATTGGGGTTAATTGGATGTCCATTGCAAGTTTGCCCCTTCCCATTAATTGCGATTGTCCATTGTGTAGTGGCTACAGGAATCGTAGTGGCTACAGAAACCCAATCTTAACCGTTGCACTTAATCCGTGTCGCGTTGGTGTCCGTTGATGATGTGCCTCTTAACATCCATATATATACCACCATCACCGCATACTTGCATCTGGGTTTCCATCATCTGTGCTCTTGCTACGGTAGTTCTGGAAAGGCCTTATATATGGGCCAGTGATGATATTAATGAATGAAATTAATTTGTGTTGATTAATTCGAACAAACTTACAGATTGGTCGTACCTTGGCGGGGTAATTCATTGTTGGTGTTTTGTAGCCATGGCGGCCTTATCGTGTTTGTTTGAAACTTTTTTCTCTTCCAGATCTGACCCTCTCAAAAATTTGCTCTACGACATTGTTTGTAACGGAAAGGTGTAGGTGTCGGTGTGTTTTTTGGTTGTCAGATGAAATCTTGGTTGTCAGGGAGGGATCCTCCTTTGTATAAAGGTTAGTTTCTGGCTTTTTTATTATTTGTAACTTTATATAAGCTGGTTAGTTCATACAGTTGGGTGCGGTAAAATTTTTCCCATTTATGGCCGTTGATATAAGATGGTTAGTTAAATTGGTCTATTGTTCATTTGTGTGTTCTGTTGGTCTGGTTATTTAAAATGTTTTTTTGGGTCCTTACCGATACAAGGGTTGGAATGAATATGTCTTGGCCGAAAATACAATGGGTTAACTCATTGTTTCTGCCTGTTGACTAGGTTATTCTGTGTGGATGACCTCTTTTCATCTGAGGCCTATGATCTTTTAACCTGCGGATGTCAAATGGTTCGTGTTAACCAACTTCGCCAAACAAAACGATCGGGTTTGTCAGGACAGTAAGGCAGGTTGAAAATAGAATGGCCGATTATGCAAAGTCTGTGGATGGATATTTTTACAAGGGCTGTTTTTCAATGTTTTATGGTCTTATATATGGGGCAGTGATGATATTAATGAATGAATTTTGCGTTGATTAGTTTGAACAAACTTTCAGATTACTATTGGTGTTTTGTAGCCATGGCGGTCTTATCGTGTTTGTTTCATACTTTTTTCTCTTTCCAGATCTGAGCCTCCGAAAATATGTTTTCCGCCATTGTTTCGAGCGGAGAAGTGTAAGTCCCAGTGTGTTTTTTGGTTGTCAGACGGGATTTTGGTTGTGGTGGAGGGATCCTCCTCTATATAAAGGTTAATTTCTGGCTTTTTTATTATTTGTGTCTTTACATAAGATGCTTAGTTCATACAATTGGGTGCGGTTCTATTTTTTCCATTTATGACCGTTTATATAACATGGTTACTTAAATTGGTCTGTTGTTCATTTGTGCATTCTGTTGGTATGGTTGTTTAAAAGGATTTATTGGGTTCGTGGGGAGTTCACTAGCTTATTCTGTGTGTAGGACCTCTTTTCATGTGAGACGTATGATCTTTGAATGTGCGGGTGTCAGATGGTTCGTGTTAACCAACTTCACAAAACAAACCTACCGGGTTGGTCACAACAGTAAGGCAGGTTAATTTGGTTTTGGCCGTTTTGCTGTTTTGGAAATGTACACTGGTTGAGGTCTTATATATGGGTCACTGATGATATTGATGAATGAATTTTGTGTTGATTAATTTGAACAAACTTTCAGATTGGTCGTACCTTGGCGGGGTAATTCACTTTTGGTGTTTTGCAGCCATGGCGGTCTTATCGTGTTTGTTTTATACTTTTTTCTCTTCCAGATCTGAGCCTCTGAAAATCTGCTTTCCGACATTGTTTGTAACGGAAATGTGTGGCTTCCGGTGTGTTTTTTGGTTGTCAGACAAATTTTGGGTTGTCGGGGAGGGAACCTCCTTTTATTAAGCTTTATATAAAGGAGTAGAATCACGCATCCATACGAGCAGTGATTCCTTTGAAGGTTAATTTCTGGGTTTTTTATTATTTGTGCCTTTATATAAGATGCTTAGTTCATACAGTTGGGTGCGTTCCTAATTTTTACATTTATAGCCGTTTGTCTAACATGGTTGGTTAAATTGGTCTGTTGTTCATTTGTTCATTCTGTTGGTCTGGTTATTTAAAATCATCTTTTTGGTTCGTGGGAATACAAAGGTTGGAGTGTATATGTCTTAGCCGAGAATGCAATGGGTTAACTAATTGTTTCTGCCTGTTGATTAGGTTATTATGTGTATGGGCAATGATAAAAAGTTTGTGGATGGACATTTTTACAACGGTTGTTTCTCGGCGTCCGTATCTTGGCAGGGCGACGATTCGGTCGCAGCCATGGCGGGTCTCTGGGTTCGCCTTCCATACCTCCAGATCTGAGCCTCAGACGCAATAACTCATTGTATCTACCTGCTGACCTGGTCCAATTTATTGGACATTTAGCATGCACTTGCCGCCTATGTGAACCCCAGCTTATGGTGGGTTCTTCGTACAACTTCCATGTTTCTTGACGTTGTTGTTTGTGATAGAGGGGGATAGTATTATAAAAAACGGTTTGTGAGGACAATCACTGTTCCTGTGGATCCGTGTTTCTACGCTTATATAAAAAAAGGTTACTTTAGGGCTGTGATGAGGGTAAGCGGGTGCGGGTGAAGACACCACATCTCGGATGGTTGGCGTGGCGACCTTGCGAGGTCGCAGCCATCACGGGTCATGGTTGTTTTCCCCAAATAGCGACCTATCTGAGCCTATGCGTTACCTAGGGAAAAAACAACAAACTTTTGGTTGGCTTGCTTCCCAGAACTCGGCCCTTGCAATCGGCAGCATGGGATCGCAGGCATAACGATTGTCAGATGTGGTCAATGGTTCGTATGCCAGGTATGTCCGCCTCTATGCTGGTTAACTTTTGTGATGCCAGGTGCCTTTGGATTTGTGATATTTCAGGCCGTACACATTGGAAAAACAGTCACAAAATGGTTTGCTCCTATGGATCCGTGCATCTCCTCCTTTATGTAAATGTTAATTTTGGGGTATGATGATCGTAAGCAAGGGCAGGTAAAGATATCGCGCCTCGGATCTTGGCGTGGTGGCCTTGCGAGGCCGCAGCCATGCCGGGTTATGAGTGTTTTACCCGTATCCCACTTTGTCTGAGCCTATGGTAAACCCCAAAGAGAGTGGAAACCTTTTAGTCAACACGCTTTACAGAACCCGTGCCTTGCCATGGTCACCCTTTGATCGCAGCCATGATGGTTGCGAACTGTGGTTAATGCTTTCTGTCGGGTCTGCTCGCCTTTATTCTGGTTAGTTACTGTCATGACCGTTGCCTTTGGATCCATTGCCTGTTTTCACAACTGCTTCACGAATTCCCTAAAACTGTTCTTTGCCTCTCGCAAAAGGTAACGTTGAATCTCTACAGTTATAGTGTTATTTTAACGAATAGTGTCGCTACATATATTTTCATGGTTCACCTGTGCATTTGGTATTTGTCGCTGTATGGTATCTTCTTTTATTTTATCACTCTAGCTAAATGTGTTCTCTTCCTTATTTCAAAAAGAAGATGTTGTTGGTTCGTAGAAAACATAAAACTGGACCTGCATTTAAATAAAATATTGAATAACCCACCTTCATTTAAAACCCAATACCTATGATGTTGTGAAAATTGATTTTATACAAATGTTACCAACACAACACCTTTGTCGTGTTGTTATCAAATTTGTTTCTGTCTAGAGGTAACGAAAGCGATATCTCACGCATTACATTTCTCTCGCTGTAGGACATGTTGGTTTGCTATATTACGTTAGCGGGCTTTTTTGGTTGCTATTGCGGAGAACCTGGAATTTCAGCAGCTAATACATTTTGGTGTACTTTTATGTAAAGTTTAGTTGACCTTTTAGTAGACGCGCTTTACAGAACCGGCTCCTTGCCAAGGTGAGCCTGTGATCGCACCCATATCGTTTGCCAGTTTGGGTTAGTCATGTATCTGACGGGTTTTTTCGGCTTTATGCAGGTTAATTACTGTCATAAGGGTTAATTGTCGTTACCTTTGGATTTTCCGGTTGTTTGCCGGCACGTGTGCACTTCGCAGGGTGCCCATTTGGTCGCACCCATGCTGGGATTATGGGTTCGCCTTCCATGGCTCCATCTTTGAACCTCAAATACAGTAAGTCATAGTTTCGCCATCTTGATCTCCTCCAATTCATTAGCCGATGGTCATTCTTTATGGATGCGTTGAAACCTGCTTCATGAATTCCCCAAGACTGATTTTCATGTTTCAGATATGCAGCTGGTATTTCTCGCTGTATGTTCTCCTTTGATTTTTAAACGGTCGGACTAAATGTATCTGTTCTGCAACAGTCTACCAAAACGATGCGCCATGTCATATCTTACGTGGCATTTCCTTATTGGCTATTGCATCATATCTAAAATAACAATCGGTATATATATCTTTTCCCCGAATACCCGAATAGGATTTTAACCAAAAATAGTTACAAAACATTATATCTTTATATGATCACGGTACAAACCCTAAAAGATAGATATATCTCCTGCAAACCCAAAAAACCATATTTTTCTCAGTGTAAATCGTAAGTTCCTACTCCATAACCACGATCTAATTCTTTAGCAACAAAATATTTTATCGCGGTGTGTGTTGCGACTTCATGCTTCTAAACAAGGTCCACAGGTTGTTGTTCATCTTAAATTGGCTCAAAAATACTTTGTAAAAATGCTCACGTTGGATACTTCCATTTAACAAGAAACAAGCATAATTTTTTCCATTATCTCGGTATTTTGCAGGGCTACTTGGATATGTAGATAAGCTTTTGGACCAATACAGATCAGCGAACGCTCATCTTTGAAAGAAAGCAGATTGAAGATGGCAGTACCTTAGCCGGTTACAACATCCAAACAGAGTCGACCCTCCACTTAGTTCTCATGTTAAAGGTTGTGTCATGATAATTTTTTTTATAATTACATCAAAAGAACAAAAAACACTATGTGTTGATATACTAATGACCACTTCATAGGAGACGATAATGCTAGGGGTCGGTTTGAATAGGTTACAGAGGTTGCTGCTCTAAATTATACTAAACCATATGTCAAGAATATATCCATGCCGGCTATTTTTCTTTCTTATTTAAAAAAGAAGGTGTCGTTGGTTCCTAGAAAACATAAAACTGGAACTGCATTTTAGAACAAAATTGAATAAGCGACCTTCATTTAAAAGTACATACCTATGATGGTGTACAAATGTTTTGCTATATTACCTTAACGAGTATGTATGATTGCTATTGCTAAATAACTGGATTTCCAACAGTTACTATGTTTTGGTGTAGTTTTAATAACTTTTGGTTCATGTCCATGTTCGTTTGTAGGAGAAGACGCCCCCCAGTTTGAACCAGATCCATATTATACCCACCCGAAACCTCTGCTCCTTATCATCATGGAACTTTGTTTCGGCCGATCGTTCTTTCAGGTCGTTGTAACCGTGTTACTGCCGCTGTCAGCGATCCACAAGAAGGGCAGCTCTTTGATTCTTTCCCTATCTGAGGCTCATATTCCGTGGGTAACTGAAGGGATAGGCCCAGGCCCGACACCAATAGCAGATGCAAACATTAAACAAGACGGTACATCAAACCAAAGGGTCACGCACAGAAAGTGCATCAACCAAGGTCTCAGAAATAGGTGAACAAAAAGAAACAGGTGCGCAGTCTTTTCTTACAACTTATAATCTTGCATTTTATCGAAAACGTGTGTCGAAAAAAAAACAATATAAAACAAAGTACCATGCATTCCACGCGTTCATTGAAACTGATCTTACAGACACAAGATAAAACTAAAAAAAGAAACAACTAAAGCACAAACACATAACCCTAGAGACTCGGCGGTGGACAAACCAAATAGACGACAACATGGAGCTTTATTTTAAGGCCTAGAACATCAGACCAAAGCTAACTACTACAGCATCCATTCACCAAGGCCCGTTGGCCAAAATTTTCTGGGCAAAAGCCTCCTTTAGGTCGATCATGGTCTGGATTCTGGCTGCCTTTATGTTCAAGGTTTGAATGAATGCGTTGTCCTCCGTCTGCTTTATGTCCAACATGGCTACCATCATCGAGATCATAGGGTTGGCTGGAAAGGTCTGCACCTGCTGGATCTCATGAATGAAATGCTGACGATCCACAACTTTCTTGAAAACTACCTGCCTAGCCGCATCCATCTTACGCTTCCATGCTTTATCGGCCACCACATCCTTCTCCAAATACCAAACAAACAAACCGCCCAAGTCCGTGCTACCACTCTCAGTTTCCAATGCCCAGATCCTAGGAAGATATGCCATTCTCTGTTTGTTTAGATTTTTTAAAGTAGGTGAGAGGTTTGTGTGGGATTACCAAATGCATACATGCCCTTAAATAGAGCCTCTTCCAATTCAACTGTTGCTCAAAAAAAGATGCCAGCCTCTTCCCATCCCACTGTTGCTACAAAAAAGATTCCAGTTACATTTTAGTTCAAATAGCTAACTAAACTTGGCTCATACTTCCCCACTAATTTTGACCACCTTAGTTCATTTCCAACTTGGAAACACACCTACACATGACACCTGAGCTCACCTAGCCTACACCTTACCCAAACTAGCCAAAAAAATAATAGCACCATAATAATATCCACATATTGCTTAAGACAAAGATGTCACCTTCAAAACCTTTTCAGCAAGATACTCTTTCTTTCAATTTGCACCACTTGCTCACTGCATACACTCTCCCATCAAACAGTTACCCTTTGTTTAAAAAAAGCCATATCTTTTGGGTCATTTTTTCCCTTATTTGGAACACTAACCATGCATGCCCAGGTTTTAAGTTTACTCATACGCTATACTTTGTTGTGCAGGCGCTCCACCAAAACCCACTCCAGCGAAAGTCCCACCAGCATTGGCTACATCTTCGAAAGACAAACCCGATGTTGTCTAGCACAAACCTGTTAAAAGACCTCTGATTTCCGGACCAGAGACACCATACTTTGTTGTGTACGTGCTCCACAAAAGTCAGCCAAAGTTCCACCAATAGTTAGCTGCTTTTCTATATATCAGTGCGAGATAGGATCGAATCATTGATAGTACTGAATTACGGAATAGTAACAGTCGACTTACACGACCTACATTTGATGATATTGACATATAGGTGTTCGGAGTTGATGTGTTTGACTAATCTTGCGTACTTTTGGGACATCCATGGAAAATTCTCAAATTGTAACAATTTTACGCATCTCTTAGTTCCATAAATGATAACGGTTTTGTGTAATATACCTTAGAATAGGAGTGTGGTTACATATGAGTCCAAGAGCATCCCGGATCACATTCTTTTATGATGCGTCGTGCATATTCTTAATATGATTTTGTTTAAACTTCTCTTTTTTTATTCGTTTCGTTCTTTGGTTGTGTATAAAAGACTTGATTATTGACCTATGAAATGGACGTACCCTTCAAAAACCGTTGAGAGTGTTTATATAAGAGCGATTTCTGATATTACCTAAATAAATTGCATGTTAAATGTATAAATATAAATATTAGCGTTTCATGGGTCAACCGTAAAACACCCTGTTCCCCGCAGCAACGCGCGGGTAACAAATCCTAGTGATTTAAAATTTAATAAAAAGAAAAGGACCTATGAAGTTTTATGCCAACCTTACAAGTAAAGGTGTCAAATCTTACCCATTTTAATAAACTAGGATTGATGCCCGCGCGTTGCCGCGGGTTAGATATAGAAGATGTTGATATAAACTTTTTATCAAATAAGAAAGATCTTAAATAAAGCCACTTTAAATTGTTACAAATGATACATATCATTTTTCAGACCCTGCACCAAAAGAATCAAGATCTTTAAATTAACTCCACTTTGTTGAGATCGTTTATTCAATTCACATTAGCTACTGCTTTCATCATAAGGGTAAGAGCTCATTTAGAACATGTCCATATGTGGGGATTATGTCAATCGCATTAAGAACTATCCCCTTTGCTATTTGATACATGTACTTGCCAATAGTCCCCCAATAATCAACTATTTTTTGTGAACTGATGATTCGTACTAAAGCCCTCTATATAACTACCCTATCTATGAATAAATCAAAAATTTAGAGTGGCTAGTACTTACTTCTCCCTTGCGATTGTCCATGTGAGTGTGTGAAGCAACAACAATGACATTCCCGAGCACCAGGTCGAGGTTGGTTCGGTGAAGCCTGGTGAACAACCCAATGTACTGGTGGTGTAGTCTGTTCTAGAACTTGCACAAAAAAAGTGCACAAACTCAGCATACCAATAAGCTCTATTTATTCTATTCATCTATCGGGCGTGAGTACCTCTACCTACCTCTGATAGGAATTGTTAGGCAAATTGAAAAAAAACTAACTTATGCTGGAAACTTGTGTTGGTTGACTGTTAACGTCCCGAAAGTTCTAACTTTTATACAAATAAAAATCACCTTTTAAAGCTCCATGTTCTTTTGGTTGAGGATGTGTAGCAGAGGACTCGTCATTTGCAATTCTTTTGTGTGCAGGATCAGCAGCAGATGGCCCGTCGTGAGTTCTTGATTCTTTTGGTGCAGGGTCTGCATAAGATATGAGATCATGAGTACAACGCTCTTTTGGCGCAAGATCTGTAGCAGACACGAAGTCACTTTCCAGTTCTTTAGGTGCAAAATCTGCATCAGACATCGAGTCATGAATTTTCACCTTTTTGGGTGCTGTGAGTTGGTTAACGAATTTTTTTTAAATTATGATTGATGGGGCTGGTAAAAACTGTAAGTTAGACCTGTGGTGTTTCTATTTTGTTTAGAATATCTCGGTATACTATTAAGTTTTTGTGGTGACTTCAAAACAAACAATGCAGATATATAGATTTGGCTAGATGAGCTCTGTTAAGTAGATGGACTGAAATTAATTATGTATAACTATAGAAGTCGTTATAGTTGGGAATATACCTGTGTTTGATAAGGACTTTTGGTGGAGGCTGTAATGTGTGTGCGAGGATGACGTAATGGCAAAATGGCAGAACACGATGAGTTACAAACTCATCCTCCTGAAATTGAACAATGTATTGTTATTACCTGATAACACAAATACACATCATTAATTTCAAGCTTTAAATTCATTTATGATACCTGATAATAGAGATTTATCAAGGTTTGAGTGTCATGGGAGGCATTGGAGGCAGACGGCTATTGACCAGGGTATGGGTTATCGCCTTTGGGCCGATGATGGAGCGGCTTGATTCTGACCTGCTGTATTATTATACAATGAAAAATAAGCATACTGTTTTTACTCGGGTCTGACTAAATTATATGAAGTGACTTGGAACGGTTTCACCTACACCTGGCTGGCTGCTTCTGGTTTACCAAAGCAAACTTCATTTCCTGGGACGGGCGGCTCCCTCTTTCTTCTAGTAAGAATCTCCTTTTCCCGCATCCTGCAAATTTAAGTATGAGAACTAATGGTCAATTAAATTACAGATGGCTGAAAATGTCCAAATGTCCAACAAACCGCATGTACCTACTGTCAATTTAAGTTTAGCGATTACATAGACAAACTAAGTGATAAACTTATGACTTTAAATGAGTCAAAACGCATGTACCTGCTGTCTAAATGTCCAACAAAATAACTGTGCAATTGTAAATAAGTTTAGCGATTACATAGACAAACTAAATGATAAGCTTATTGGACTAAAAATTAAAACTTGTTAGATTTTCAAAAGTTGAACACGCCATAAGCTAACCAAATGAGCAAAAACAAACACCAACTAAACTACCTCAACATCCTATTATTATTCTTAACCACCAATCTAATTCCACTTTATGACACGACAACACATTTCATCATAAACACGACATAAGTATACAATGCCCATAACACATAATGTAAAGTTCTAAACAACATATTACCTAATTTTAATCTAGAAGTTGCGACAAAGCCAGAAACATTGTCTTAGAACCATCATCTGAGCCGGTCAATCCACGAAATTATCAATAGCTACCTTTTTTTATCTAGAATCAACAAATGAAAAACTAAATCAACCTAGGTTTAAAAACAAAGATCAAAACATAGCTCCTCATCAACAGCAGAAAACACGTCAAAATTCAATACAAAAAATGACCAATCCATCATAAATATCAGAATGATGTCTAATTTGTAATAATTCATAACCAATTTCCCATTTGTATCCATTTTACCCTAATTTACAAATTAAAAATAGAAAAGATTCCTAAAATATATATAATAAAGTAACATTTAAAATAAAAAATGATTGATAAATTTATCTTTTGACGAAAATCAGTCAGCCTCTCCTCAAGCATCTCATAATCCACAACCCACGAAATTGAATACACCTATAACTCATTGATGCTACATGTTTTGTTATAATAACCCTAAAAACAGAATTAAAAGGCGCTGTTTGGTTTCAATCTCGAATTAAAGAGGCATCATTTGGTTGTGTGTGTTTTTTGTGTGGTTTTAGATTTATTTGTTTAT